>JASEVX010000001.1:36645462-37286219 GCA_031761405.1 Serripes groenlandicus | reverse complement strand
CTCTTGGTATAGAAGCTTTATGTAAAATGTTATTGAATTCCACCCAGTGGTTTGAAAGAAATAGGCCGGACAAAATATGGCTTCCGACCGACAGACAGACAGCCCTACACAGTGACTCCTATATACCCCCTCTTCTTCGAAGGGGGTATAATTATCTAGAGGGAAAATATTGGAATCTTTTTTTATGAAAGTAAACTTTTAAAAAAAGGGTAGAATACATTATGAGCAATATCTCTTTTTCCCACAATGTTTTCAAAAACTAGAAAGGTTGTTTTTATGAAAAAACATATGTCTCCCCATTGCAGTTTGTCAATGACTATTAAAATATTGAACAAGGGGAGATAACTTTGCAACGAAGTAGCCCAGAGTTATAATTCTTGCAAGGTGCACAACTTCACATTGCCATCTATCTATATTCCAAGTTTCAATAAATTCCTTTAAGTACTTTCTTAGTTCTGCTCTGGAGAAAGTTTACACTATTAAAATATTGAACAAGGGGAGATAAATCATAATTATTGCAAGGTGCACAACTTCAAATTGCCATCTATCTAAATTCCAAGTTTCAATAAATTCCTTCAAGTAGTTTCTGAGTTCTGCTCTGGACAAAGTTTACACTATTAAAATATTGAACAAGGGGGAGATAACTCATAATTATTGCAAGGTGCACAACTTCACATTGCCATCTATCTATGTTTCAAGTTTCAATAAATTCCTTCAAGTAGTTTCTGAGTTCTGCTCTGGACAAAGTTTACACTATTAAAATATTGAACAAGGGGGAGATAACTCATAATTATTGCAAGGTGCACAACTTCACATTGCCATCTATCTATATTCCAAGTTTCAATAAATTCCTTCAAGTAGTTTCTGAGTTCTGCTCTGGACAAAGTTTTCACAATTAAAATATTGAACAAGGGGGAGATAACTCATAATTATTGCAAGGTGCACAACTTCACATTGCCATCTATCTATGTTCCAAGTTTCAATAAATTCCTTCAAGTAGTTTCTGAGTTCTGCTCTGGACAAAGTTTACACTATTAAAATATTGAACAAGGGCAGATAACTTTGCAACAAAGTGGCCCAGAGTTATAATTCTTGCAAGGTGCACAACTTCACATTGCCATCTATCTATGTTCCAAGTTTCAATCAATTACTTCAAGTAGTTTCCGAGTTCTGCTCTGGACAAACAAAAGTTAAGAAGAAGAAGAATAATAACAAGTAATACTGTGTTAGCTAAAGCAAAAACAACAAGAGTTGTCGGAGGACAATATAGCTCGCCTATCAGGGATATTGTCTATCAGGGCCTACTTCAGAACAGTTATAGCATGGGTATAAAGTCCAAAATCCAAAAGTGGAATAATTCAGTTGAAATTGAATTTACAAAAGAAAGACAAGAATTACGCGTAATTAAATGTCTCACTGTGTCCCCTGCTTTGACTATCAAGGCAAGTGTAAAAGACAAAAAGTAAACAAAACTCTAACATTGAGCTAAACACAATTTTTTTAAAACAAGAAATAATAAAAAAAAAAAGTTCAAAAATACAAGAAATTTAAAAAAAAAAATTGAGCTGAACACAAAGTTCCAAAATTCAAGAAAAAAAATAAAAAATAAAAAAATAATGCTCAAAGTTCAAAAATACAAGAAAATTAAAAAAAAAAAATGAAATTAATCCAACAAAATATGAAGAAGCTATGCCCAATTTTCAAAATCCAGCAAAAAACAAATGTTTTACCCCAAAAAATATGAAAGCCCTAGAACCAGTACTTATTGAGAAAAAAAAAAATCGAAACTTTAACGTTGAGCTAAACGCAAAATTGAAAAATACAACAAAAGAAAAAGAAAAAAATCCAAATGTTTGAAAAGAATCCATTCCAGAGTTATGGGACTTGACATACAAGGTCCCCTAATGACCCTGAATAAGTGTGTGAAGTTTGAAAGCAACAGCATACACAGTGTCTGAGAAAAGGCCTTGCACGCAAAGGTTTGACCAAATTTCTAAGTCCAAAAAGGGGCACAATTCAGTCAAAATCCATTCCAGAGTTATGGGACTTGACATACAAGGTCCCCTAATGATCCTGAATAAGTGTGTAAAGTTTCAAAGCAACAGTATACACAGTGTCTGAGAAAAGGCCTTGCACGCAAAGGTTTGACCAAAATTCTAAGTCGAAAAAGGGGCACAATTCAGTCAAAATCCATTCCAGAGTTATGGGACTTGACATACAAGATCCCCTAATGATCCTGAATAAGTGTGTGAAGTTTCAAAGCAACAGCATACACAGTGTCTGAGAAAAGGCCTTGCACGCAAAGGTTTGACCAAAATTCTAAGTCGAAAAAGGGGCACAATTCAGTCAAAATCCATTCCAGAGTTATGGGACTTGACATACAAGGTCCCCTAATGACCCTGAATAAGTGTGTGAAGTTTGAAAGCAACAGCATACACAGTGTCTGAGAAAAGGCCTTGCACGCAAAGGTTTGACCAAATTTCTAAGTCCAAAAAGGGGCACAATTCAGTCAAAATCCATTCCAGAGTTATGGGACTTGACATACAAGGTCCCCTAATGATCCTGAATAAGTGTGTGAAGTTTCAAAGCAACAGCATACACAGTGTCTGAGAAAAGGTCTTGCACGCAAAGGTTTGGCCAAGCTGGCAACGCGGACGCCAACGCCAACGTGATAACATAAGCTCCCCTATTTCTTCGAATAGGCGAGCTAAAAAGTCACCCACTGCCATTTGTTTTGAAACGGTGGCCATTTTAAAACTTAAATTCAAGGAAAACTTGAATTCAAGAAACGGCGGCCATTTTGAAAAAAAAAAAAGTTGGGTGCACCACTTTGAGTGAGTATCTATGTGTGTGTGAAGTTTGATAGAGATCGCACCATCGATGTCTGAGAAATCGCGCGGAAACTTGAAATCACGAAATGGTGGCCATTTTGAAAAAAAAAAAAGTTGGATGCACCCCTTTGAGTGAGTATCTATTCATGTGTGAAGTTTTATAGAGATCGGACAATCAAAACTTAAAATCTAGAAATGGCGGCCATTTTGAAAAAAAAAAAAGCTAGATGCACCACTTTGAGTGCGTATCTATGTATGTGTGAAGTTTGATAGAGATCGCACCATCGATGTCCGAGAAAACTGGCGGACAAGTTCAGGACTAAGAAAAAACAAAAAAATAATAATAAGAAGTATAAGAAACTGAGCAAAAACAATAAGTCCCCAAAACTCCGTTTGGGTGACTTAATAACAAGTAATACTGTGTTAGCTAAAGCAAAAACAAAAAGACACCCACTGCCATTTGTTTTGAAACGGTGGCCATTTTAAAACTTAAATTCAAGGAAAACTTGAATTCAAGAAACGGCGGCCATTTTGAAAAAAAAAAAGTTGGGTGCACCACTTTGAGTGAGTATCTATGTGTGTGTGAAGTTTGATAGAGATCGCACCATCGATGTCTGAGAAATCGCGCGGAAACTTGAAATCACGAAATGGTGGCCATTTTGAAACGGCGGCCATTTTGAAAAAAAAAAAAGGTGGATGCAGCCCTTTGAGTGAGTATCTATTCATGTGTGAAGTTTTATAGAGATCGGACCATCAAAACTTAAAATCTAGAAATAGCGGCCATTTTGAAAAAAAAAAAAGCTAGATGCACCACTTTGAGTGCGTATCTATGTATGTGTGAAGTTTGATAGAGATCGCACCATCGATGTCCGAGAAAACTGGCGGACAAGTTCAGGACTAAGAAAAAACAAAAAAATAATAATAACTAGAGATTGTAACTGTAGCAACAGTTACGAACGATTCCCTTGCCATTTTATTGAACAAGGGCAGATAACACAATGGCCCAGAGTATTCGGTAATGCGCTAATACACTTGCGAAAGTACTACTACTTGATTAGGGACACATGTACTAAGTTTCAAGTCTCTATCACTTGTCGTTTTTGAGTTATACAAGTCCGAAAAATCGACCAATCAGAAACGATTATTCGGTCATGCGCTAATACACATGCAAAAGTAGTACTACTTGATAAGAAACACATGTACTAAGTTTCAAGTCTCTATCACTTGTCGTTTTTGAGTTATACAAGTCCGAAAAATCGACCAATCAGAAACGAGTATTCGGTCATGCGCTAATACACATGCAAAAGTAGAACTACTTGATAAGAAACACATGTACTAAGTTTCAAGTCTCTATCACTAGTCATTTTCGAGTTATACAAGTCCGAAAAATCGACCAATCAGAAACGAGTATTCGGTCAAGCTCAAATACACATGAGAAAGTAGGTCACTTGATTGGGAACATTTGTACTAAGTTTCAAGTCTCTATCTCTTTTCGTTATCGAGTTATACAAGTTCAAATCACCCAATTTTTAAAAAAATGAAAAAGGGGAGATAACTTTGCAAAAAAGTGGCCCAGAGTTATAATTCTTGCATGTTGTACAACTGCACAGTGCCATCTATCTATGTTCCAAGTTTCAATAATATCTGACCATTCGTTCACAAGATATCGCTCTGACAAAAATTGATTAAAATATTGAAAAAGTGGAGATAACTTTGCAAAAAAGTGGCTCAGAGTTATCATTCTTGAAAACTACACAAGTTCGCATTGCCATCTATCTATGTTGCAAGTTTCGATCAATTCCATCAAGTAGTTTATGAGTATTGCTCTGGACAAAATTTTTGGATAGGAGAATAAAGAATAATAATAATAATAATAACTAGAGATTGTAACTGTAGCAACAGTTACGAACGATTCCCTTGCCATTTTATTGAACAAGGGCAGATAACACAATGGCCCAGAGTATTCGGTAATGCGCTAATACACTTGCGAAACTACTACTACTTGATTAGGGACACATGTACTAAGTTTCAAGTCGATATCACTTGTCGTTTTTGAGTTATACAAGTCCGAAAAATCGACCAATCAGAAACGAGTATTCGGTCATGCGCTAATACACATGCAAAAATAGTACTACTTGATAAGAAACACATGTACTAAGTTTCAAGTCTCTATCACTTGTCGTTTTTGAGTTATACAAGTCCGAAAAATCGACCAATCAGAAACGAGTATTCGGTCATGCGCTAATACACATGCAAAAGTAGAACTACTTGATAAGAAACACATGTACTAAGTTTCAAGTCTCTATCACTTGTCGTTTTTGAGTTATACAAGTCCGAAAAATCGACCAATCAGAAACGAGTATTCGGTCATGCGCTAATACACATGCAAAAGTAGAACTACTTGATAAGAAACACATGTACTAAGTTTCAAGTCTCTATCACTTGTCGTTTTTGAGTTATACAAGTCAGAAAAATCGACCAATCAGAAACGAGTATTCGGTCATGCGCTAATACACTTGAGAAAGTAGTACTACTTGATTAGAATCACATGTACTAAGTTTCAAGTCTCTATCACTAGTCATTTTCGAGTTATACAAGTCCGAAAAATCGACCAATCAGAAACGAGTATTCGGTCAAGCTCAAATACACATGAGAAAGTAGGTCACTTGATTGGGAACATTTGTGCTAAGTTTCAAGTCTCTATCTCTTTTCGTTATCGAGTTATACAAGTTCAAATCACCCAATTATTAAAAAAATGAAAAAGGGGAGATAACTTTGCAAAAAAGTGGCCCAGAGTTATAATTCTTGCATGTTGTACAACTGCACAGTGCCATCTATCTATGTTCCAAGTTTCAATAATATCTGACCATTCGTTCACAAGATATCGCTCTGACAAAAATTGATTAAAATATTGAAAAAGGGGAGATAACTTTGCAAAAAAGTGGCTCAGAGTTATCATTCTTGAAAACTACACAAGTTCACATTGCCATCTATCTATGTTGCAAGTTTCGATCAATTCCATCAAGTAGTTTATGAGTATTGCTCTGGACAAAATTTTTGGATAGGAGAATAAAGAATAATAATAATAATAACTAGAGATTGTAACTGTAGCAACAGTTACGAACGATTCCCTTGCCATTGTATTGAACAAGGGCAGATAACACAATGGCCCAGAGTATTCGGTAATGCGCTAATACACTTGCGAAAGTACTACTACCTGATTAGGGACACATGTACTAAGTTTCAAGTCTCTATCACTTGTCGTTTTTGAGTTATACAAGTCCGAAAAATCGACCAATCAGAAACGAGTATTCGGTCATGCGCTAATACACATGCAAAAATAGTACTACTTGATAAGAAACACATGTACTAAGTTTCAAGTCTCTATCACTTGTCGTTTTTGAGTTATACAAGTCAGAAAAATCGACCAATCAGAAACGAGTATTCGGTCATGCGCTAATACACATGCAAAAGTAGAACTACTTTATAAGAAACACATGTACTAAGTTTCAAGTCTCTATCACTTGTCGTTTTTGAGTTATACAAGTCAGAAAAATCGACCAATCAGAAACGAGTATTCGGTCATGCGCTAATACACTTGAGAAAGTAGTACTACTTGATTAGAATCACATGTACTAAGTTTCAAGTCTCTATCACTAGTCATTTTCGAGTTATACAAGTACGAAAAATCGACCAATCAGAAACGAGTATTCGGTCAAGCTGAAATACACATGAGAAAGTAGGTCACTTGATTGGGAACATTTGTACTAAGTTTCAAGTCTCTATCTCTTTTCGTTATCGAGTTATACAAGTTCAAATCACCCAATTATTAAAAAAATGAAAAAGGGGAGATAACTTTGGAAAAAAGTGGCCCAGAGTTATAATTCTTGCATGTTGTACAACTGCACAGTGCCATCTATCTATGTTCCAAGTTTCAATAATATCTGACCATTCGTTCACAAGATATCGCTCTGACAAAAATTGATTAAAATATTGAAAAAGGGGAGATAACTTTGCAAAAAAGTGGCTCAGAGTTATCATTCTTGAAAACTACACAAGTTCACATTGCCATCTATCTATGTTGCAAGTTTCGATCAATTCCATCAAGTAGTTTATGAGTATTGCTCTGGACAAAAATTTGGATAGGAGAAAGAAAATAATAATAATAATAATAATAAGAAGAAGAAGAATAATAAAAAACAATAGAAAAACAATACGATTCCCAACTCTGTTGGGGAATCGTAATAAAAAACAATAGAAAAACAATACGATTCCCAACTCTGTTGGGGAATCGTAATAAGAATAAAAAACAATAGAAAAACAATACGATTCCCAACTCTGTTGGGGAATCGTAATAATAATAATAATAACTAGAGATTGTAACTGTAGCAACAGTTACGAACGATTCCCTTGCCATTTTATTGAACAAGGGCAGATAACACAATGGCCCAGAGTATTCGGCAATGCGCTAATACACTTGCGAAAGTACTACTACTTGATTAGGGACACATGTACTAAGTTTTAAGTCTCTATCACTTGTCGTTTTTGAGTTATACAAGTCCGAAAAATCGACCAATCAGAAACGAGTATTCGGTCGTGCGCTAATACACATGCAAAAATAGTACTACTTGATAAGAAACACATGTACTAAGTTTCAAGTCTCTATCATTTGTCGTTTTTGAGTTATACAAGTCCGAAAAATCGACCAATCAGAAACGAGTATTCGGTCATGCGCTAATACACATGCAAAAGTAGTACTACTTGATAAGAAACACATGTACTAAGTTTCAAGTCTCTATCACTTGTCGTTTTTGAGTTATACAAGTCAGAAAAATCGACCAATCAGAAACGAGTATTCGGTCATGCGCTAATACACTTGAGAAAGTAGTACTACTTGATTAGAATCACATGTACTAAGTTTCAAGTCTCTATCACTAGTCATTTTCGAGTTATACAAGTCCGAAAAATCGACCAATCAGAAACGAGTATTCCGTCAAGCTCAAATACACATGAGAAAGTAGGTCACTTGATTGGGAACATTTGTACTAAGTTTCAAGTCTCTATCTCTTTTCGTTATCGAGTTATACAAGTTCAAATCACCCAATTATTAAAAAAATGAAAAAGGGGAGATAACTTTGCAAAAAAGTGGCCCAGAGTTATAATTCTTGCATGTTGTACAACTGCACAGTGCCATCTATCTATGTTCCAAGTTTCAATAATATCTGACCATTCGTTCACAAGATATGGCTCTGACAAAAATTGATTAAAATATTGAAAAAGGGGAGATAACTTTGCAAAAAAGTGGCTCAGAGTTATCATTCTTGAAAACTACACAAGTTCACATTGCCATCTATCTATGTTGCAAGTTTCGATCAATTCCATCAAGTAGTTTATGAGTATTGCTCTGGACAAAAATTTGGATAGGAGAAAGAAAATAATAATAATAATAATAATAACAAGCAAATTCATGAAATTTATATCCCCCGCTTGCAGGAAATATTGTAGGAAAATGTTGAGGTTAGGTTTAAACATGTCAGTAGTCTTTTTATTGAACATGTATTACAGGGTAAATTAAACGAACTTGGCCTAGGTTGTTACCAAGTTTGTGGCAGTTATTGCACGGAAACAGCAAACCGAAAGTGACAATTGAACTAGGCCTAGCCCTTAAGGCATTTAACCTTGTTACCAAGTTTGAAAACAAGAGTACAGCAAACGGTACATAATACGCCCGTCAGGAACATCTTTGTAAGTTTCCTCTTGTTTTGATATATTGTTTGTTTGTAAAAAGTTAATAAAGTTGTTCAGGAATGAATTGACAACAAAGCAGTATACAAAAATACAGCTGAATACCTCAAAGCATGTAGGAAAAAAATGTGAAAAAACATTATTCCAACCCCAAAAAGGGGCATAACTCATGCAGAAATTGACGAAATCTGAAGAAACGTGAATTTGATCTATGGCACATGACCACAAAGCCATATACAAAATTTCAGCGTAATACATGAAAGCATGTAGAAAAAAATGCAGAAAACAAATATTCTAAGTCCAAAAAGGGGCATAACTCATTCAAAAATTGACGAAATCCCAGGAAATATGAACTTGATCTGTGACACATCACTAGAAAGCGTTATACAAAATTTCACCTCAATAGCTCAAAGTATGTAGGAAAAAAGTGCGGAAAACCCGAACGGACGGACGGAGGGAGGAAGGGACATGACCATACCATAATAAAACGGTTGTATAAAAAAAGGTTCACATTTGTGGCAGTTATTGCACGGAAACGGCAAGAAACGACATTTTTTGTTAAATAAGGGGCCATAACTCCACCAAATAAAGTCTGCCGAAAGTGACGATCGAAGTTGGCCTAGCCCTTAAGGCATTTAACCTTGTTACCAAGTTTGAAAAAAAAAGGTTCACATCTGTGGCAGTTATTGCACGGAAACAGCAAGAAACGACATATTTTGTTAAATAAGGGGCCATAACTCCACCAAATAAAGTCTGCCGAAAGTGACGATCGAAGTTGGCCTAGCCCTTAAGGCATTTAACCTTGTTACCAAGTTTGAAAAAAAAAGGTTCACATCTGTGGCAGTTATTGCACGGAAACAGCAAGAAACGACATATTTTGTTAAATAAGGGGCCATAACTCCACCAAATAAAGTCTGCCGAAAGTGACGATCGAAGTTGGCCTAGCCCTTAAGGCATTTAACCTTGTTACCAAGTTTGAAAAAAAAAGGTTCACATCTGTGGCAGTTATTGCACGGAAACAGCAAGAAACGACATATTTTGTTAAATAAGGGGCCATAACTCCACCAAATAAAGTCTGCCGAAAGTGACGATCGAAGTTGGCCTAGCCCTTAAGGCATTTAACCTTGTTACCAAGTTTGAAAAAAAAAGGTTCACATTTGTGGCAGTTATTGCACGGAAACAGCAAGAAACGACATTTTTTGTTAAATAAGGGGCCATAACTCCACCGAATAAAGTCCGCCGAAAGTGATATTCGAACTTGGCCTAGCCCTTAAGGCATTTAACGTTGTTACCAAGTTTGAAAAAAAAAGGTTCACATTTGTGGCAGTTATTGCACGGAAACAGCAAGAAACGACATTTTTTGTTAAATAAGGGGCCATAACTCCACCGAATAAAGTCCGCCGAAAGTGGTATTCGAACTTGGCCTAGCCCTTAAGGCATTTAACGTTGTTACCAAGTTTGAAAAAAAAAGGTTCACATTTGTGGCAGTTATTGCACGGAAACAGCAAGAAACGACATTTTTTGTTAAATAAGGGGCCATAACTCCACCAAATAAAGTCCGCCGAAAGTGACGATCGAACTTGGCCTAGCCCTTAAGGCATTTAACGTTGTTACCAAGTTTGAAAAAAAAAGGTTCACATTTGTGGCAGTTATTGCACGGAAACGGCAAGAAACAACATATTTTGTTAAATAAGGGGCCATAATTCCACCAAATAAAGTCCGCCGAAAGTGATATTCGAACTTGGCCTAGCCCTTAAGGCATTTAACGTTGTTACCAAGTTTGAAAAAAAAAGGTTCACATTTGTGGCAGTTATTGCACGGAAACGGCAAGAAACAACATATTTTGTTAAATAAGGGGCCATAACTCCACCAAATAAAGTCCGCCGAAAATGATATTCGAACTTGGCCTAGCCGTTAAGGCATTTAACCTTGTTACCAAGTTTGAAAAGAAACGGTTCACATTTGCGGCAGTTATTGCACGGAAACGAAGTGTGACGGACGGACAGACGGACAGACGGACAGACAGACGGACGGACGGACAAACCGAAATTAATAACCCCCCTTTTTTTCTTCGAAAAAGCGGGGGATAATAAGAAGAAGAATAATAAAAAACAATAGAAAAACAATACGATTCCCAACTCTGTTGGGGAATCGTAATAAGAAGTATAAGAAACTGAGCAAAAACAATAAGTCCCCAAAACTCCGTTTGGGTGACTTAATAAGAAGAATAAGAATAACTACAAATACAGCATGTCCCCCCTTTCGGAGAAGGGGAGACATAATTATCTGCTAGAAATGTGTATAAATAGTTAGGTAACCTCTTACTGTATTAATTGTCATGTGCTTTGAAAATATCTGAGGAATCAGAAATTGATTGATTACACAATACTGCTTATAGTCTTGAGGAAGAAAAAATAACAATATTTATGCAGCCTTTGTGTCTCATATTCTTATGTATACAGAGTAACTGATACAATTAACATTTCTACTGATACATATGACTTAAGAAACCTTAACAGCAGACAATTTTCTGAAAAAAGAAATTGGGAAAAGAGAAATTGTTCAAAAGGAGCATTTCCTCCTTTTCTTACAATGTTTTGAAGTCTGTATCAAAGATTTACAGGGAAATAATGTTTCAAACAAAGTTATATTCATTGATACTTACTCTCCTGTTAGGACGACAAATTCATCGCAGAAGACCTTTCCTCCCATTCCCAGAGTTTTTTCTGGATTTATTTCGATTTGCTGTAAAAGACAAACCACTTAATATGTACACACACGTTCGTTTATCTCAGATGCAAATGCATTCTGATGCATCTGCTGCAGAACAATTCTGAGAACATTGTTGTAAAAGGTGAAATTAGTCATCTTGAGCAATTTCATCTTTACGCACAAGCTTTTCAGTTCTATTCAATTATACTTTCATTTATAGATTTTCTAAAATGTTGAGATATTTTTAAAGTTTTCTGTAACGCTGATTTATTGTATGTGGGAAAGGGTCTTAACCCTTTCCCTCATATAGACGCTTTCTGACGTCTCTGCAGCAGACGACCTTTTGAAAACATAGTGACAAAAGAAGAAATTGATTAAAACAAGCAATTTCTCCTTTTGCCACAAATATTTTCCACTTTTAGTCATAGGTTATCCATTCAATTATAGAGATATTCCATTTTTTTACGAAATATGTTCAAAGTCGTCTGCTGCAGAATTGTCGTATGAGGGAAAGGGTTAATAAAATTGGAAATAGTCTTGTAATAAGATGCTGTATGAATCTACTCCTAAAGTTTCAAATATTATCCCAAGACAAAATCATGGGAACTATTTTAAAAAGCATCATGTCACCTATTTTTGGGGTATATTCACAAACAAATTAGTTCTAAATCAAGTTTAACCCTTTCACTCAAACAGACACCTCTACAGCAGAAGACTTTTTGAAACATTGGGGCAACAGGAGAAATTGCTCATGATGAGCAATATTCCTTTGAATTCTGACCAAGGGTTGCCGAGAAATAGTGTTCACAAGAAATGTCCACAGACAAACGGACCGACAAGCGTGACTCCTATATAGCCCCCATATACTATGTATCTGGGGGTATAATAAACTTTCATTTATGGAGTATTTGCATGTTTTTGCCAATGTGCTTTAAAAGTAATCTGTTGTATGTGGGAAAGGGTTAAGAGTTTTATTATAGTTGAAATGTACCTCTGTTTCTCCATTTTTGATAGCTTTTTTAGACACACCCTCGTACAAGGCCTCCAGCATGGCATGGACTGGATGAGTACTATTCACAAACAATCTATCATTTCCTCGACCATTTCTGTGTCCTTGTATAAAGAGGAAATATAATTGAAGACAATCAATTTTCCATCCACGAGGGGATGTCAAATGTTTTCTATAACACAACATTAGAATTAACCTTAACTTTCGCTGCTGTAACATAGGCTCATTTAGATATGATCACTGCTTAATTCTGGTATATGAAACATCCTGTCCTAGATGTACGCAGGGATTAGTGTTACAGTGCACGACATATGGCCAATACAAGAAATCTTATAAAATTTGAAGACTCTGGAACATTGCTTTCTTGACATATTGAGCAGTAATAGATTTGAATCTTAAGTATCAAGTAAAGATTATGCATACCATTTATAGTTAAATTATAACACCTACAACACCTACAACAAATCTGCAGCAGACAACTTTGATATTATCAAGTCCAAAATATAGAAAGTCTCTTTAAATGATAGTATAGTTGAAATAATTGTGGCCATTGGAAAAATTGCTCATGATAAGCAACTTCTCCTGTTGCCACAATGGTTTGAAAAGATGTCTGCTGCAGAGTCATCAGAAAGCAACTGTTTATGGGAAAGGGTTAAGCACAGTAATGATAAACAGAGTGAATCCTTCAGACATTTTGCAAGAATTGAGGTTTTTTGTATTTATTTAACACGTCAATTCTCAAGAGAATTCCAACAATCATTTCAATAACAATATTGTGATAAGTAAGAAACAATTCTAAGTCAATTCCAAAACAGTGTTATGAAAATATATATGTCCAAAGAAATATATCTGGAATTGTGTACACTTATCAAAGAGTTACCTCAAAATTATTATTGATAAGAAAATCACAATAATCATTTCAATAACAATATTATCCCTTTCCCTCATACAACAAATTTGCAGCAGACGACTTTGAACATATTTTGTCAACAAATAGAAAATCTCTATAATTGAATGGATAACTTATGACTAAAAGTGGAAAACATTGTGGCAAAAGGAGAAATTGCACGTTTTGTGCAATTTCTTCTTTTGTCACAATGTTTTCAAAAAGCCGACTGCTGTAGATGTGTCAGAAAGCGTCTATATGAGGGAATGGGTTTAATCTATTACAGAATTAATTGGGACTGACAATTTTTTAAAACAAAAGTCACAAATGTCACAGGAAGCTTGTTCGTAAATAAAAACAAAGTTCCATCATCCAGTCTTCCCAAAAGATATTAGTCCAGATTGACAAATGTTCATGCAATAATAAGTATAATAGCTAATTTACATTCCTTTACTTACTTTCCTCTACACTGAGATCAGGATAAACTGTGTCTAGTGCTTTCCACAATCGTTTTTCATCAACAAATGGCAACAAGGCAACACCTGAAAATTCATCAAATATTTATTACATGATTTCAGAAGATCATTGATAAAAATATCATAGAGAGTTCTATCAAGTAATAATGACCACAGTTTGCTTAGTCTTTATCAAATCTCTACATACTATTAGAAACTAGAATTGTTTTTGCAAAAAACAGATGTCTCCCCCTCAAATATCTGTCAAAATCTCTCAAAACATTCCAACCTATAAAGCAGACAATGGGTTCTGCACATCGCCTTGATGAGGTGAACATGTGATCCAAGTCTCATGAAAATCCTTCAAGCCGTCTTGGAGATATGGAGCGGACACGAAATAAAGCCTCAAACCTTTGACCTTCAAGCGTGACCTTGACTTTGAACCGGTATGGTCGAGACATGGGTTCTGCACATCGCCTTGATGAGGTGAACATGTGACCAAAGTTTCATGAAAATCCTTCAAGCAGTCTTGGAGATATGGAGCGGACACGATTTGGGACAGACAGACAGACACTCGAGACATGGGTTCTGCACATCGCCTTGATGAGGTGAACATGTGACCCAAGTTTAATGAAAATCCTTCAAGCCGTCTTGGAGATATGGAGCGGCCACGATTTGGGACAGACAGACGGACAGACAGTCGAGACATGGGTTCTGCACATCGCCTTGATGAGGTGAACATGTGACCCAAGTTTCATGAAAATCCTTCAAGCCGTCTTGGAGATATGGAGCGGACACGATTTGGGACGGACAGACAGACAGTCGAGACATGGGTTCTGCACATCGCCTTGATGCGGTGAACATGTGACCCAAGTTTCATGAAAATCCTTCAAGCCGTCTTTGAGATATGGAGCGGACACGATTTTGGACAGACAGACGGACAGACAGACAGACGAGACATGGGTTCTGCACATCGCCTTGATGCGGTGAACATGTGACCCAAGTTTCATGAAAATCCTTCAAGCTGTCTTGGAGATATAGAGCGGCCACGATTTGGGACAGACAGACGGACAGACAGTCGAGACATGGGTTCTGCACATTGCCTTGATGAGGTGAACATGTGACCAAAGTTTCATGAAAATCCTTCAAGCCGTCTTGGAGATATGGAGCGGACACGATTTGGGACAGACAGACGGACAGACAGACAGCGTGACCTTGACCTTGAACCGGTATCGTAGAGACATGGGTTCTGCACATCGCCTTGATGAGGTGAACATGTGACCTAAGTTTCATGAAAATAAAGCCGTCTTGGAGATATGGAGCGGACACAAAATAAAGCCTCAAACCTTTTACCTTCAAGTGTGACCTTGACCTTGAACCGGTATGGTCGAGACATGGGTTCTGCACATCGCCTTAATGAGGTGAACATTTGACCCAAGTTTCATGAAAATCCTTCAAGCCGTCTTGGAGATATGGAGCGAACACGATTTGGGACAGACAGACAGTCGAGACATGGGTTCTGCACATCGCCTTGATGAGGTGAACATGTGACCCAAGTTTCATGAAAATCCTTGAAGCCGTCTTGGAGATATGGAGCGAACACGATTTCGGACAGACAGACAGACCCCAAGGACAAAATCAATATATCTCCCCTGTATACAGGGGGAGACATAATTATAAACATGAAACAAATAGTACAAGAGCACCAAACTGTCACAAAGTTCGCCCGTTGGGGAGGCACAATGCTTGAACGATTAAAGTGATCTGGCCAGTCTTTTTATTTGCAACTGAGGTTTTATGCCACTAAACATTGACTGCAAGTTTGATGAAGATTGGATAAGAACTGGTCAACCTAGATAATGCAAGGGCCATAATCAAAAAGTGCTTTGGGAAATTTGGCTGGTTATCAAACTTGGCCAAGACATTATACCCAATGTTCAACAAGTTTGATAAAGATCGGGTGAAAACTGTTTGACTTAGAGAGAACAGAAAAGGCCAATTAGGATAATTTTTGATAATTCATGCGCCTTAATTCAAGTGCTTTCGGCAATTTGGCTGGTAATCGAACTTGGCCAAGATATTATGCCCATAAACATGTTCAACAAGTTTGGTTAAGATTGGATGAAAACTGTTTTAGGTTAAACCTCGCTTTCCCACATACAACAAATCTGCAGAAGATTTCTAGAGTTCTGTTACCTTGCCAGTCATATTTTTTGCCATTCTTGTCTATCTTAAAATTGATAGGATAAAAGTCAATGATGGGCGACTCAGGATCTGTCATCAGATTCTGCCATGTTAGTGGAACATGCTGTTTACTTCCTGCAGGAAACACACCCATCAGCTGTTCCAGGGGTTTAAACTAAAATAAACAATTGATTCAAGTTTGACATCACTTTCAACAGTATTTAATCCTTTCCCACATGCAGACACATTTTGAAGCATGTACAGCAGATGACTTTTGAAAAAGAATATGGCAAATGGAGAAATTGCTCATAATGAGTAATTTCTTCTTTTTTCCACAATGTTTTCAACTCTATTCAAGAATTATATCATCATTTGTAGAGATCTACCATACTTTTGCCTGGCTGTTTTCAAAGTCGTTTGCTGCATATTTCCTGTATGTGGGAAAGGATTAAAATAGATCTATATCATGGGAGTAAGTTCACCTACTCATGTGTTTCCCTAGCTTTTTCCCCCCCAAGTAGTCCAAGTATCTTTCTAAAAAGTCTAACATTGTTTAAAATATTAGTTCTTATAGGATTCTATCATAATTTGTTTTCAATTGAAGATATCATATTGAGACAGAGCTGACTGAATCTTAAATTGTCTTTTCATGGGAGCTTGTTTTAAGTGAACAATTGCTGTAAATTGATTGTTATAATTTGACATTCAAAACATATTATCTATGAATCCTTGGATTTTAAACATTAACATTTAACGCTTTCCAACATACAACATCTCTGCAGAAGATGTCTAGAGGCAAATGTATGAAAGATTTCTATACATGAAAGTATTATCATTTAAAAGAGTATAAAACATTTTTTGAAAAGTAATCAGCTGTAGATGCACCCAAATGCATCATGTAGGAAAAGGGTTAACCCTTTCCCTCATACGACAATTCTGCAGCAGATGACCTTGAACATATTTTGTCAAAAAAAGGAATATCTCTGTAATTGAATGGATAACCTATGACTGAAAGTGGAAAACAATGTGACAAAAGGAGAAATTGCTCGTCTTGAGCAATTTCTTCTTTTGTCACTGTTTTCAAAAAGCCGTCTGCAGCAGAGACGTCAGAAAGCTTCTATATGAGGGAAAGGGTTCAATGGATTTGTGCCCTAATACACAAAATAGCCCTTTTCCCTATCGCAGATGCCTTATGGCTGGATTATCTGTCGCACTCCTCGTTTAAACATTTCAACATTAGAAATCAATGTACACAATGCAATTTGTGTCTAAGTAGCTTCGTAATCTTACTGGTTCCGTATCTCTCTCAAAGTCATTGGATAACTTAGCTATGTTGACAAAGTCGGAAGCGAATGGTGCGTAATGATAAGGAAAGTACCATTTCCACGAGGCACAGCCCTGATAGTAATATCTCAATACCCAGCAGAGACCTCGAACATAATGATCCGCCTGAAAATATAAAGTAAAACATTTCAAATTTTATAGATTGATTAATTGGACCATAACCCTTTCCAACATACAGATGCTTTCTAACGCCTCTACAGTAGACGACTTTTAAATCATTGTGGCAAAAGGAAAAATTGCTCATGACGAGCAATTTCTCCATTTGCCCAATGTTTTCAACTTTTTCAGTTATTTAACCTTCATTTATTGAGATTTTCTGTGTTTTTGCCTAGATACTTTCAAAGTCGTCTACTGTGGATATGTTGTATGTTCATTTTTAACGGTAATTAAGTTATACAACTACGACCAGGTTTACCCAACATGTATTTCCTAGCTTTCTCACACCATAATTCAACACAACATATTTGCAAGGTAAACTGAGCTGTCAGAGCTTGAGTCAAATGTGTTATATACACTTCTTATTTTCAGTGATGACTCGAACATGTGATAATTAAAATAAAGTGTTAAACCTAAACCTATTTTCTAATAGACCTGTCTTTTGAAAACAGCTTTTCAGATTTATCAGGTGATCATCAGGGTTTTCAAAATTAACCAATTGCCAATCAAAATCATCTGTTGAAATCACTTTTTGATCTGTTAGTTTGCTCCCCTGGGCCCCTTTCCAGGGATTTGCCCTTGATCGAACCCCAAGCAAGATTGGTTACTTTTCTCATTTGATCTGTTGTAACAAAACATTTTGACAACCCTGGATCATTTAGAATGGCTGCTGTGCAATTTTCAACATATGATTTTATCACCTGCTAGCTTTTGTACACATTTAGGTACAAACAAACTACAAAGCTGAAAATACATAAATCATGGGATCACTCAAACATGTTGATAACTTGAATGTAATTTATGAGTCCATTTCCTCTAGAACTATTGCCAATTCAATGTATTACAAACATATAAGAAATATTTCGACCCGAGTCTGGTGATTTGGGATCGTGATGCTGAAGCGACCCCAAATCGCCAGATGCAAGTCTTTAATTAGCCGCAGAACAGTTAACCCTTCAAAACATACAACAAATTTAAAGGAGCCGACTTTGAAATCTTCTAGATGTACGGAAAATCTCTAATAATGAAGGAACATTTTTTCAAAATTCAGATTAACCTTTTCCTTTAACCATATCTTCTGACTGCAACATCTTCGGTAAACATTGTGTTAACTCTGCAGCAGACAACTTTGAAAAAATCTAAACAAAAATATGGAAAATCTCAACATGACAAGCAAACCCCTAACACTTGGCTGCCTTTTTTTAAGTAGAAAAAGGGGCATTACTGAATAATTATTAAAGTCAGAGTTATGAGACTTGGTGTACCATGTGTACCAAGTTTCATTTAAAAATGTTGAACTGAAGTGAAAGAGTTGTATAGAATTGAAAACATTATGAGTAATTTCTCCTTTTGCCTCAATGTTTTCCAAAGACATGTGCAGCTGATAAATCAAAATGTGTCTGAATTAGAGACAAGGTCAATAGTGAAAGACAGTGGTACATGGAAGACAATGGTAGAACGACGGCCTCTCGTGACAAAGGTCCTGGATTCGAATCCCGTGATGAGTATGTTCTGCCTTTTGGATTTTTCCACACAAACGGCACAAGTACTGGAAATGTCTCCAGGAAGCAGACATTGAGCGTGATTAATATAAGCTTAATGCTTGTTTCCCAACCATTGTAAAATAAATATGTTTAACCTCACTAAGATCAATAGTTAACTCTTACACAGGGATGACACTTACCACCATATGTCTGAAAGCCATATCTTGTTCCTCTACATCAAATTTCTGTTTGTAGTATCTGTCTTTAAATCCATCCTCCCATAATCTAGAAAAGATATTTTGTAATAAATTGTGTAAGCATTCAAAGATGTTATATATGTGTATGATTTGGTTTTTGCTATTTGATGTTTTGTTTTATTGGGCGTTTGAAAAATAATATCAGTTATAAAACAGCAAGTCATTCATGACTCCTACATAAACAAACCAATAATTGGCTAGGAAATATGCCTTGCCCAAAGGCAGTGTCCGACAAATTTCAGAATTGTTTGGTAGCCCACTGGGCTACCAGATTTGGAAGCTGGTAGCCCGAAATATCGCGGATACCAATGAGTGTTTTATGATTATTTTTGTTTTCTACTTCTGTACAAACATAATATTAAGAGCACACCATGTACATGATTTAAGGGTAGTGAATAATTCAAATAAGATGACTGTGTTGCAAAAGACCTTAAGTGCAGCATTCAGTTAAAAAAAAAATGAAATTTGGAAAAGAAACTTTTTGGTGGAGCTTAACAGATATGAGAAAATTGGTACTAAAGTTTTTCAATATTATTTTTCACTAGGTTACTTGAAATATTCTGCATGAAATGTATGTATTTTATCCATATTTACAAAAGATTTAAAAGCTAGTGACAGAAATGTTTAAACTTGAGACCAAAAAATCAAATGATGTAGTATAAACTCTTCAAATTGGAGGTCACCGAAACAGGGCATACGATACGAGTGTCGGTTTTACAAAGAACGACATATTAAATAAGATTCAATTTTATTAACCAAAAGTCAAATTTATCAGGTTCAATGAAGTTATTAACCCTTTCCCTCATATAGACGCTCTCTGACGTCTCTGCACCAGACAGCTTTTTGAAAACATAGTGACAACAAAAGAAATTGATCAAAACAAGCAATAGCTCCTTTTACCACAATGTTTTCGACTTAGATATAGGTTATCCAATATATTTTTTTTTTTTTTTGACAAAATATGTTCAAAGTCGTCTGCTGCAGAATTGTTGTATGAGGTAAAGGGTTAAATAAAATATTGTCAAAAACAATGACGCGAATAATACCGTAACACATGAAACGCGTTAAATTTGTTTCATGTGTTACCGTATTATTCACAACATAGCCGCCATTTTGATATTAAATTGCGCAATGTTAATCATGGTTCCCTACTGAGAATTTGAAATCGGTAAACAGCGTTGAATGTAAACATCGGGGTCCACTCTTGATCCGGGTCGTCGGGTCGTTAACGTCATTGACCCAATTTCTCATTTCTTCCAATGAAATCGCAATTATTAAGTCATATGATTTTTTTCCCCGCCGGTTATGCTAATTAATTTTGGTAAACAAAGCCGTGATTGGGCATTTATGATTCATTATAGATTTCATCCCAAACATTTTCTTTGATATTACGAATACTATGTGGATTATGAAGGTGTTTCATATTTGATTAACGGCAAGATAAGATCTAGAAGTGGTCGTATTGTATTGTCTTTAATATTTGGATCGAATTTTTTTTATTACATTCTGCATGGCGACAATTCTCCGTCTTTCTGAACCGGTCTGCACCAGTTTGCAAACATCGCATACCGAAAGTAGAAATATGGATCAAAATACATTTAAGGGAACATTTGAATTTCATTGGTTATTCGCAATCATTCATGGGAGTGTCAGGGAACAATGGTCACTAATTATTGGACCGCCGTAATGGGTATATATATCACGTTAATTGACTATTACTGACGCGATTCGGTTGGCTGAAAATACTCGATCTGGGTGGGTAACTCCGCCTACTGATATTGATTTGTTTATGGTCACAGCGAGTGGTTTTCACATGTAACATACAGTCACTGTTTATACACGACATGTGTGTAAGTAATTAAGCCGGGCTACCAGACACGGGAATAA
The DNA here is from genome assembly GCA_031761405.1 of Serripes groenlandicus. Taxonomy (NCBI): domain Eukaryota; kingdom Metazoa; phylum Mollusca; class Bivalvia; order Cardiida; family Cardiidae; genus Serripes; species Serripes groenlandicus. The sequence continues at coordinate 37,265,269 of JASEVX010000001.1, read as the reverse complement.
ACAGTAGCCCGCCGGGCTTTCATTTGAAAATGACAGTAGCCCGAGCAATTATTTTGGTAGCCCGCGGGCTCCGGGCAATGGATTTGTCGGACACTGCCAAAGGCACTCCATGCCCTGAATGGGGATCAAACACGATCCAAATCCCTTGACGCTGACTATTCGGCATCAGCTGATTTCCTTTAGGCTATTTGAAGTGGGTGGAGAGCATATATTGAATTACTAAATTGTATTATCTATTAGTAAAACATCATGAGTATGTTCACAGAAACATTTGTCTTCTGCCAATATGTATACAAGAGAAAGCTTAATGGACGGACAGAGTGCAGAGAAGTGATCCCTAGGTGCGTCTCCCTGCATGGGGAGGTGACACTTAAAGGTGCAATTAAGTCTTTAACCCTTTCCCACATACAAAAAATCTGCAGCAGACGATAACAAAATATTGAAAATCTCTGAAATTAAAGGTGTTACAATTGAAAAGATATGAAAAAGTTGTGGCAAAAGGAGAAGTTGCTCGCTATGAGCAATTTCTCATTTTGCCACAAAGTTTTCAAAAGACGTCTGCTAAACAGGCTTCAGAAAGCATCTATATGTGGGAAGGGGTTAACATAAATTTACATTTTATTTTTCATCAACTTCCCTTTCCCTCAGAAGACAATTCTGCAGCAGACAACTTTTAACATATTTTGTCAAAAAATAAAAAATCTCTATAATTGAATGGATAACCTATGACGTAAAGTGGAAAGCATTGTGGCAAAAGGAGAAATTGCTCATAGCGTCTGCTGCAGAGGCATCAGAAAGCGTCTATATGAGGGAAAGGGAGAGAGAGAAATTTTTTTGAGTATAACAATGGTCGCATTTAAAATTGCTTTATAAAGAGCAGAACTCTGGATAAAGGGGAGTATGGTATTTCATGTTCTAAAACCCTAATTCAGCCTTCAAAGCCAACGTTATGGGTACTCAAATAATCGTCTTACTTAAGACCTTTCTTTTGAGTACCCACGCCATAGCTTTAATTGAGTAACGAGACATATTGTGTAGCGAAGGACCTGTTGACTCGTTCATATCTAGGACTCTGTAGTATTTACATGATGAACTTAGCTTTCCTTACTTGACATCATCTTCCGGCTCACTATCATCATCCTTCTTCGCCTCAAGTTTACGTTTCTGTCCCTGGTTGGCCTGTTCATCGGACTGCTGGCCCTGTTAAGAAATAAAACAGAATTAGGTGTCATACATATAGATTTATTTAATTAATTGGAAGTAAATTCCATTTTCAAAAAAAAAAAAAAAATCTTCCCAGGCAACTGGCTACCTTCCAAAAAAGCAGTGTAGCCCATTGGTGGAAGACGAATGACACAAGCCACAATGACATTGATCAGTCATTGGAAAGAATGAATAGCTGAGGTTTGAACTGACAACCGCTGGATCTATAGCACTTCCTGTTTTCTACCTAGCTAACACGGCACTACATTATCATGCATACAGAAAAGAAGATAAAGAGGGGTTTTCAGGTGAGTAACCCTGACCTCTATCTGCCAATATCGTCCTTTTTTTTTTTTAGATAAACACCCTTATTGCTGGTATCATCAGGAATCAGAGAGTAAAGACTTTTAAAACTCTTTTTCCTCGTACAACAAATCTACAGCAGATGACTTCGAAAACATATTGGCATAAACTTGAAAAATCTCCATAAATAAGGGTTTATGATTTATAAATGTGATCAACCTGTTAAAACTGACTGTGTTTTAGTAAGCAATTTCTCCATAGTAATATTTTCCAACATCTTTTTTATCAAACAATTCTTTTATTTTCAGTTCTTCTAAATTTCTTTCAATATCGCTCACCTGATTTAATAGAACTTCATTAGTTTTCAAAGTTTTTACTCTATACATACATTGTATAAGGAAAACAAGCATCACCCCCTGGTGGCCATGTTTTTCAATGGATCGGATTTATTTGAATAACCTTGGAAGAAGGTCACCCAAGGAACATTTGTGCCAAATAATTTTTAATTCAGGCAGGTGCTTTGGACAAGAAGATTTTTAAAGTTTTAACAATGCACATATAAGGGAAACAAGCTCGGACCCCTGGCGGCCATGTTTTTCAACGGATCGGAAATATTTGAACAATCTTGGTAAAGGGTGCCCCAAGGAACATTTGTGCAAAATAATTTTCAAATCGGGCCAGTACTTTTGGACAAGAAGATTTTTAAAGTTTTAACAATGCACACACATATAAGGAAAACAAGCTCTGCCCCCTGGCGGAAATATTATCTAGAACAATCTTGGTAAAGGGTGCCCCAAGGAACATTTGTGCAAAATAATTTTCAAATCGGGCCAGTACTTTTGGACAAGAAGATTTTTAAAGTTTTAACAATGCACATATAAGGAAAACAAGCTCCGCCCCCTGGCGGCCATGTTTTTCAACGGATCGGAAATATTTGAACAATCTTGGTAAAGGGTGCCCCAAGGAACATTTGTGCAAAATAATTTTCAAATCAGGCCAGTACTTTTGGACAAGAAGATTTTTAAAGTTTTAACAATGCACATATAAGGAAAATAAGCTCCGCTCCCTGGCGGCCATGTTTTTCAACGGATCGGAAACATTTGTGCAAAATAATTTTCAAATCGAGCCAGTACTTTTGGACAAGAAGATTTTTTAAGATTTGACAATTTTCCCCTTTTCTGATGCCGCAGCAACCAAAGTTCTACTTGGAATTAAATTATTTGAACAGCTATGAAAGAGGACCACCTAAGGACCATTCCTATGAAGTTATTGTCCATTGGTTTAGTAGGAGAAGTCATTTGTAGGAAATTGTTAACAGACGGACAGACGACGACGGATGATCACAAAAGCTCACCTTGCACTTCGTGCTTAGGTGAGCTAATAAAACACAATGATTAAGAACATTCCCAAATGCACTCACAATTTAAAGCATTCTGTAGTGGTCTTTTGAAAGAAAAATTGATCATAACAAGCAATTTCTCTTTTTGCCACAATGTTTTCAATCTTTTTGACTAGATGCTTTTAACCCTTTCCCTCATATAGACGCTTTCTGACGCCTCTGCAGCAGACGGCTTTTTGAAAACATAGTGACAAAAGAAGAAATTGCTCAAAATGAGATTTTCTATGTTTTGACAAAATACGTTCAAAGTCGTCTGCTGCAGAATTGTCGTATGAGGGAAAGGGTTAAAGTTGTCTGCTGAAGATTTGTTGTATATGGGAATAGGTAAAATTTCAAATAAATGAAGGGATCTCACATACCCCGAAGGACATAAGTGATTTCAAAGCTTTGGCAGCATTTAAATTATCCTCTTCCCCACCAGTGCCTGTTGCTGAAGACATGCCCTGCATCCTCCCTTGGTACGCCTCTTGTCTGGGATTCTGTACGGCTCCTAGACCAGGACGTCCCCGGCCCAGGGGCTGTGGGGCATACATACCCCCTGGTGTGTATCTTGGTTTATTTTGACCCTGCAAAATAAATGTCTTTTTTGTAAACATGAATCTGAAGTCTGTATCAAGCAGCTATCATCAGGTATATTTTGACTTTTCCTGTGTGACTGCTTAAATTTGACAGTTTGTTTGAATAGTGTTTCACATTGCTTTAAACTTAATTTCAGTTAAGTTATATTTTCTAGATCTATAAGAAAGGAGGTAATTTTATCCTGACATCTGTGCATTCGTCTTAATGCCAACCCAAAAACTGGCGGCAAATATCCACCAATGTCTCAATTTCAAAGTAATATGATATGGTTTAGCAAACATGGACCCTGAATGCAAAGGATCAAACCCAATCTAAAACAAGAGGGCCATGTTGGCCCTGGAGCGGTCACCTGACTTATGCAGTGTGATTTATCATGCCAACCACACAGTCAACCAATGTAACTCATCTTGTGGTCAGGTAAGCTAAAACAAGCGCCACAATAGGGCCAGTATCGCTCCACTGCCATTAGGCAAAAATTAAATCTCCAAACATCCCCGCCCCCTGGTGGCCATGTGTTTTGACCAATCACCATGGCTTGGAGGAATCTCGAAGAGTGTCATCCAAGGAACATTTCTGCATTTTTTTTTGAAAATCGGCCAAATACTGTTGTCAGAGAAGATTTTTTAAGTTTTCACTATAGCCATAAAAGGCACAGCAGTCCTGCCACCCCCTGGTGGCCATGTTTTTCAACCAATCAACATGGCTTGACGGAATCTGATAAGAGTCTTCACTATAGCCATATAAGGCAAAATAGCCCCGCCTTCTGGTGGCCAAGTTTTTCATCTAATCAACATGGCTTGAAGGTCTCTGATAGAGGGTCACCCCTAGGAACATTTCTACAAAATTATTTGAAAATCGGCCTAACTATTTCGGAGGAGAAGATTTTTTAAGTTTTCACTAGAGCCATATAAGGGAAAATATCCAATTGACAGTCAAACCCCATGTTGTTTGTACTCAAAAGAATCGCCTCAACATAGGATTTGGTTGAGTTATTAGAGAAATATTGTGGGGAAAAGACCTGTTCACTTCTCTCCTGATAAATGTTATCATCTAAATTACTTACGCCTCCTCTCATTCTCTTATTCTTTTCTCTGTTACGCCTCCTGAAGCTCACATCATCCTGACGTCTCTTTCTAAATATTTCATCTTCGACCTTACCTAGTTCTGTAATTATATATATATATAGAGTAAAGTAACAGTTTATTTATCTCAAAGTAGATTAATGACTCATGTCTAGCAAAACAACAAATGTAAATTTTACAAAATGAATATACGAGATATGAATGAGATTTTCCTATAATTGTCACTAAAGGTGACTAATACCTCCTGCAAACTGCTTTGATAGAATCAACAAGAGCAATCCACAGACAAAAAGAAATAGGCATGTTTTACTTGGAAGTGCATGCCAAAACAGAAACAAATTTATGACTCATTAATGCAACGCTTGACTGACAGGTAATGGGAGAAGTGTTCCTGAGTGTCTCAAAAAAGATATAGTTATTAACTGTTAAAATAACATAACACCTGAACAGAAATCTAAAATCATCTCTTGCACATCAACAATTTGTGATTATCAAATCATGTACATCTAGTTTCAGCAAAATATATTAGGAATTAAAGAAGTAGTTTGCTCCATACTGTTTGTATGACCAAACAACCGACACAGTAATTCCAGTACAGAAAACCCCTGACAAACTATATCTACACTAGCATATTTAGCAAAATAAAAAGTATAAAAAGTGTTTAATTCCAACAAACTGAATGGATTCATGATATCTTCGCCATTTAGCGACATATGAAAAGTGTTTCAATTCCTCATACAACAAATCAGCAATAGAAGACTTTGAAGTAATCTAGGCAAAATCATGAAATTGCTTGTTTTGGGCAATTTCTCCATTTAAAAGTGATCGGATGCAAAGGCGTCAGTATGTGGAAATATATTTAATTCCCACAAGTTGAGTAAATTACCAAGATTTGTGCGTAGCTCAAGAAATAATAACAATTACTATACCTTGCATAATCAACTGAACTCTTTCTAAGGCAACTATTCCGCTATTTGTTAAATACCCCTGAAAATATGAGGACATAAAGTTAATACCCCTGAGATTATGAGGACATAAAAGTTAATACCCCTGAAAAAAGGAGGACTTAAAGTTAATACCCCTGAAAATATAAGGACATAAAAGTTAATACCCCTGAAAATATGAGGACATAAAGTTAATAGCCCTGAAATAGTACATAAAGTTAAGGTCCCTTAATGTCTATGATAATGACAAGTTTAGTCTACAATTATTCACTTCTGTTTGACGGAATGATAACATTTAATTCATAATTATCTAATGCATGCCAACATAAAAATATCAATCATGGCTGAGGACCAAATTGACCCTTTCCCACATGCAGATACATCTTGGCACATCTGTAATAGTCAACTTTTGAAAACATTGTGACAAAGGGGAAAATTGCTCATGCTCTACTTCTGCCATGTTTTCAACTTTATTAAATAATTATATCGCCATTTATAGTCATTTTCCATATTTTTGCCTAGGAGTTTTCAAGGTTGTTTGCTGCAGATTATGTTGTATGTGGGAAGGTTAAGACAGATGTGTTGAGAGTTGCCGGGTCTCCACAATATCTCTCTCACAAATGAATCAAACCCGTATGTTTGTTTGTAAACTCAAAATAATCATCTCACTCGGAAGACTCTTTTGAATACCCACAATTTGGGGTAAAAGTGGTTGTATAAGGAATTAAGAACATGAAACAATTGATTAGTTCTATAGTTTCCCCTTTATGTAAGTATAGGGTTTAATGCAGAAACCCGCTTTCATTGTGACTTGGTCGTTTTCCACATACAATAAATCTGCAGCAGATGACTTAAAAATTATCAAGTCCAAAATATAAAAAAATCTCTATAAATGATAGTATGATTATTGAATAGAGTTGATATCTTTGTGGCAAATGGAGAAATTGCTCAATTTGAGCAATTTCTCCTTTTGCCACAATGATTTCAAAAGCCGTCTGCTGCAGAGGTGTCAGAAAGCTTCTAAATATTGGAAAGTGTTAATGAGGCTGAACAATGACATTAACAATTATTAATTCAAGATACATTTTGAAAATTAGAAATGTATGTATCCACGGAAAAAGATTAGAGGGCAAATAATGGTACCATAACCTGAACTACACCTCTTGTTTGGACCTTTGCTTAGATTTGTATCTGAATTTCTTACATCAAAGTACAATGAACTCACCCCAGTTTTATATACAGCATTTTTGTACAGTTTTATCAATCTGTCAATGGCCCCTTCTCTGTAATTATAATACACAACCGTTAAACGTGACAACATGTCTTCTAGCAATGTTTGTTTGAATGGTGTTTTACATGCTTTCAACAGTATTTCCTGATTATAAGATTAAGTTACCAGTACTTCTTGCATTATTTATCCTGACATTAACCCTTTCCCACATACAACAACTCTGTAGCAGACGACGTTGAAAACATCAAGGAGAAAATACAGAAAATCACTAAAAATGAGTGAACAAAAATGAAAATATTGTGGCAAAAGGTTTTGCTGCAGAGGCATCAGAAAGCTTCTGTATGTGGGAAAGGGTTTAATAAATCAGTCGTAATGAGCAATGCAAGGAGGTAAGTAATTTTTACCATTTTTAAAGTTTTACCTATGACAAGAATAGGGATTGTCCTCTAGCAAACAATATTATGAGATTCATGAGGCTTCAGAAGGTAAACAAGAAAGTTTTTTTTTTAATTAATGGTTTTGAAAACTTTCAAAATTAAGTAAGTTATTTAATTTTCAATTTTAACTCATTCAAATTATATAAACATCAAGAGTAATGGAAGTTGCAAAGATATGACGTTATGACAAGAGAAGAAAATTGAAAACAGCGTGTGATAAAGATTTCTTATATTCCAACAATATTATAGTCATTTTCACATTCACATTTAACATTCATGTATAAAAACAATTGAATTAAGACTTTCTTATGGCCAAACAGATAACACAAATTGATGTTTAAAATAAGAAAGTACTACAGCCTTACCTGATTTCCAATGAAGGAAGATGGGGAAGAAAATCATTGCCAACAAAGAAGCACATGAACACCCAATCATCAAGAGCTCTCTGTAAAAATAAGTATTTTTTTACAAAACTGCAATTTTCTTATTTAACCCTTTCCAACATACAGAAAATCTGCAGCAGTCAACTTTGAAAATGTCTACTTAAAAATATGGAAAATCTCTTTATATGTAGATATAAATTCTGAAAAAAGTCGTCTGCTGTGGATGCGTCAATATACGTCTATATGTTGATAAGGGTTAAATATAAGTTTCATATGCCATGAAAACAATCTATTTGTTGGAAAAGGGAATATTATTTGCTGTTCCTTCTATTCCCAAAATGTTTTCATAAGTCAAAGAAAATTAAGTAAACTTTAAAGGGATATATGTGCTGGCGCATGTACTATTTGGACCAGTAACTCTACTGCTCGCAAAATAGTTAACTCTGCATGGATTATATCTACTTTGTAGGTCTAGAGTCCAAGTAAAGGTCAGAAGATCGAATATTTGGTTCCATTAGAAAGGTCTTCTCACAAAGAATACAGTCGAACCTGTGTTTAATATTCACAGGTGGTCTTTAATAACGGGGTCATTTATACAGAAATGAGTATTTGGTAAAACTAGTATGGTCGCTATAGACAGGGAATTGCTATTCCAAGGGGGTCTTAAGCACAGGTTGGACTGTATATTTAGTAAAGGAATTCCAATCTACCAAAAGAATATTAAAAAGGATGGCTTGCTGGAGAAATTTCAGGAATAATGCATCATTTTCAAGTCCTAAGCATTCTATAAAAATAAGTTGATAGGTGTTTAATACCACTTTCAACAGAAGTTATAATTATGGCAAGAAAATCTCTTTAATTGAATAGATAACCTATGACTAAAAGTGGAAAACATAGTGGCAAAGAGAAATTGCACGTTTTGTGCAATTTCTTCTTTAGTCACTATGTTTTCAAAAAGCTGTCTGCTGCAGAGGCGTCAGAAAGCGTCTATATGAGGGAAAGGGTTAAATCTTAAACCAGCACATTGACCACAACCACACTTTGGACCACTCAATGTAAACCAAGATCCTGTAATAACAAACTCACCTCAAATTCATATTCAAAAGGCAGGCCATCCATCTTTAACTCCTTTTCTAGGTATTCCTTTAATATATTCAGTCGCAGAAAGATGAAGGGTGTGTCTTCTCCTGAAGCGGACTGTATGTGGTCAAACTCCCCGGACTTTTCCTTAGGCAACCCTGTGCACTCTTCAATAGCATGGCCTGAAAACATGTATAAAGATGTTTGTTTGGCTTAGTCAGTAAACCAGACCCTTTGCATCCATCTCAACTGTCTTGGCTTAGTCAGTAAACCAGACCCTTTGCATCCATCTCAACTATCTCTTTACAGTTTAACATTTTAAGATTTAAGATAAGAGGTGCATGTCTTAATCATAAGATCAGGACATGTTGTAAACTTCGTTTGAGTGGTGTTTTACATTGCTTTCAGGAATCATTAAAATAAAATTAGATCAAGAAGTGAGGAAACAATCACTCAAAGCTCTTGTAAATGAGGAAAAATTATTCAAAGTTATTATTAATGCAGAAACAAATACTTGAAGTTGTTAAAAAGCAAAAACAATTATCAAACGCTGTTATGAATGAGGAAACCATTTTACAAATGCAGAAACATTCATTAAAAGTTTTTCCAAATGTAGATACAATTACTTTAATAGTAAACAATTACTAACAGTTGTTATAATGAGGAAACAATTACTAAAAGTTGTTATAAATAGAAAAAGAATTACCTGTCTGTCCACAGAGAATACAAGGCCTGTCCATATTTGGTTTGAATTCTTCACGGATTATAGTAAAGTTGGGTTCATGGGTTGCTAATCCTGTGTATAGATAAAACTTATTTGATGTGTGTATTCTTTTTCCAACAGCAATTCAGCCAAGTAATAGCAGCCAGCCATTTATCCTTTTATCTGACAATGATGATATTTGATGTATCTAAGGCAGAAAATTTGCTCATTTGCAATGTTTCCTTAACCCACATTGCTTTTAAGTCTGTATCATAAAATATTATCAAATTTCACGATGTTTTCTAGATAGTTTTCTTCGATTGTGTTCATAGACAATTCTACATATATATATCATGTCCAGTCAAAAGTCATCTAAGCCAGCAATCTGGCTTTCTCTCACCAGCTCACAAGAAATTCTTTCAGCGCATCAACTATCAAAATCTTTGACACAAGTCCATTTTGTGGAAGAAAATTAATCCTCCATGCAAGTCACCTTTGAAAACGGTTGCTTTTATGGTGTTTCAGTCATATCTCTTGTGTTTCCTGGGTAAATTATTAGTACTACTTGGAAGCTTATCCTGATGTCTGGGAATCAGAATTTTCAAATTCTCCAAAATACACTTTTAACCCTTTCCCTCATATAGAATGCCAAGAAGGGAAGACACTACTACCATCTTTTCAAGGTTTTTGGTATGACCCTGGTCTCTAACTATTGGGGTGGATTCTCTAACCACTACACCACCAACCATTGTGCCTGTCTGTAAATTGTTGTTGTGTGCAGATCATTACACACAGCTAACAGCAACAAAAAAGAAACTTTTTGTTTGTAATGAATAATGATTATGTAGCATCCTTGTTTTCTATTGACTGTTCAATAACTATTACAAGAAACAAAATCTCATTTTCCTTTATTTTTAACTTTTACTTACCCAACATGATCAAATCAGCTGAAAAAAAGAAGAAAAATATATCATGAGTAAATTGATTATTTTATCATAACTCCCATTAATCATTTCCTATATACAACAAATGTGAAACAGACAACTCTGAAAACATTTAGTATGGACTATGGAAACAATTTCATTGAAAGTTATTGAGTAAAGTTTAAAACATTATGGCAAAAGGAGAAATTGCTGATTACCAGGATTTTTTCCTGCTGCTTAAATGTTTTTAAAACTTATCTGTTGCAGAGATGTCAGAAAGCGTCTACATGCGGGAAAGGTTTAGCTAAACTATTAACCAAATATATTGATAAAATAATTCGAAGACAGAGCAGCCTTTTTTTTTGGAAAGAGAGAAATTGTATTTGAGCAATTCCCCTTACAGGGCCTGCGCTGTCGTTCGCCACTTTCGCCAAATGCGAAGATTATTTTAAAGTGGCGAAGTTATTTCATGAGTGGCGAATGTAAGTGGCGAAAGGGTTTATCATCAACATTTACCTGTTTTGGGTATTAGTTTACGACATACAGTGACTGGTTCCGTTAATCTAAGATAATGCACTGCCATTTGATTCAATGTTGGGAACCAGTAACCACTTTACGACATTTTTACGACACCTGTTTTTATCAGTTTGACAGCTTGTGTATTTCACACTTGTTTTATTGTTGTGAAGTGTTAATTCAGCCTTTTAATCCGAATGACCAACAACTCTGAGCGATATTGATACATCAAAGGCCGTACATATGATAACTGGCAATTATAGATGCATTAAATATATCGGCACGCTTTTTGAAGCAGGTTTAGACGATCGACGTATACCTTTCATGATTTTTAATGACAATGTAAGTTTGTCACTTTTGATTGGGAAAAATCTATTTAATTATGGACGAGTACACACAATTTGTGGACCAATTAATGAGATTGAATATAAATATTTCTTCTCTTGAAATTAAAGAAAAGTAGCGAACAAATGGCTAAAATATTTGTCAAAAGTGGCGAAAATGAATGGCTCCTTAAAATTAAAAGTGGCTCCTAAAATTTAAAAAGTGGCGACCTTTATTTCAATGTGGCGAAAGAAAAATTCAACCCAGAGCAGGCCCTGCCCTTACTACGGTAAGTTTTCTCAAAATCACATATTTTTAATGTATGTAAAGCAAAGATCCATTATCAAATATTGGATAAGTTTCAAGGGGACCCGTTTCCATGAAAAGTTATATTATCCATTACAGTCCATGTTTTTGATTGTGTTACTCATGAAGAACAAGATCGCAACAAAGTGAACGCCAACATTCGTTTGTTTTTATCTGAGTAAAAAATGGGCATTACTGAGTAATTATTAAAGCTAGAATTATGTAACTTGACATGCATATTGTTCCTAGGAACATGTGTACCAAGTTTCATGTGAAGATGTCAAACTGTTTTTGAGGTTTGAGGTAAGGTTAAAGTTTTGTGATGATGACGCAGACCACAACAATGCCAAGGGTGTCACAAAAGCCGGACTTTATTTCTTCGAAAAACAGACCAGCTAAAAATAACTAAAAAACATACCATCAGCTCCACAAAGACAATGTGCTGTGTTAGGATCATGATCTGGCTGAGCTGTTAAAAAGGAAATCAAAGACAAAATTAAATTAAATACATCAAATGAAGTAGTTTGTTATGAACATTTAATTAGTCTTCCATAATGTTCAAACTAAAATTATATAAATAAAATTTATTAAAGGAAGCATTGATTATTCAAAAAGACACACAACAAATGGTTCAAGAAATATGAATTCATATCACAAAGAAACAGGGTACTTCTTTTGAGAGACATGGAAAAGAAGGAGTTACCTGGAAAGTAGAAGAATTGAAACAGATCAAATGTTTTTATATCAATTATATGCTAGTTTGCTTCACAGCTTTACATGCTAAAGCTTTGCACTCTTATTTTATAACTTTAAGACCAACTGGATGTTGTATACTGATACAATATGATCATATATATTCAATCATAAACTAGAAATATCACTGAAAGTGATGAATACCCCCAGCTGGTGCCTGACAATATACATATGTATGAGAAATTCAAGGGGCCACAACTCATTTAAAAATAATTCCAGTGCAACACGCCAACAGTATGCACAACTAGGCTTGGTATCAATCATTCTTGTGAAGTTAAATTGAATTCTGACCAAGGGTTGCTGAGAAATAGTTTTCACAAGAAATGTCCAGACCAACCGACCAACAAGCGTGACTCCTATATAGCCCCCATATACAATGTATTCTGGGGGTATAATAAGCATGTTTTTTTTTATATATGAATTTTATTTCAAATACAAGTTCAATAGGCCACATGGCCTGTGAGAAAAACAAAATAAACAAATAAATAAATAACTATTATAAAAGATGTTACGTTAGTGACAAACTATTCCCTTTCCTATGTTGAGAGAACTCAAAAGAATATTCTCTTTGAAAGGCCCCTTTGAGAACCCTTAACATATTATTATAGGATCTATAATAAAGATTAAAGAACATGAAGTATCTTTGTTATTGAGAGTTATTTTTCAATACCACTGTAGCAGCATAAACAATTTGGTGAAAAATGAAATTGAATGTAATGCAATTTCTCCTTTTGCAACAATCTTTCCAATTCCTTCGAAAAAATTATCCATTATTCAATCCACATTTCTTCATAAGTTTTCAATCTAGAAGCATCTAAACGTAACATATCAGCTAATGAATACCCACCTCTCTGTCGACGAATATAGTCCATGATTTTATGTTCTCCTTCACCAGGAACATTAGCATCTGAGAGTATGACCTTAATATCCTTCCAGCCAGGATCATTGTTCAGTCTGTCGTGAATGTAATATCTCAAGTTGTTTGCCAAGCGAAACATGAAGGGTGTGCCCTGAAGTTACAAGAAAAACAAAAACTGTCAGTAGAGCTGACTTGATAGCCTTTCCCATATGCACTCGACTAAAATAGGGCAATATATATGGTCTATTGATTGAACGCCGTTTTAACACCGCTTTCAACATTTTTCAGTCATATCACGGCAGCCAGTTCACCTACACCTGTGGTTCCAGGCTTTCTCATACCAGTACTCCACACAACAGGCTGCTTTTACACATAGACCTGGTAGCCCATTGGTGAAAGACGAATGATGATTGCCACAGTGACTTTTGTCAAATGCTGCCAAACTGGAGTTTGAACCAAAAAACCCTGGATTGACAGCCCTTGTCTATACCGACTGAGCATCCGGAGCTCGGCAGGCAATATATTTGGAGTCAGCTGGCACATTGACCAGATATAGATTTAATTTGCAATGTACTCAAATCCAAGATAAATCAGTTCTGTACTTATCAGTGATAAACAATCTCATAATATTGTACCTGTTGTTGCTTCCTACATTTTACAAATTACAAAAAATCTGCAGTATAAAGAATACTCATAAAAAGGGAAAATGTCTATTAAAAAAAGTATAATTATTTATTAAAAATTAAAACATTGTTGCAAAATGTATGTGCTGCAGACGCATTGAAATGTGTCTGCCTTTGAATGAATGAATGAATGTATATTGTTTTATGGCGCATCGACAGCTAAGGTCATTTAGCGCGCAATTAAATTTAATTATTCATGATCCCTGGGTAAACAAACCAGTACTAGGCTAGAAAATGCGCCTTGCCCAAGGGCACTCCACCATGACCGTAGTGGTCTGCCTTTGAGAAAGGATTAAACACAGCTTCAGCACAATATTTCCTTTGTGTAGACTTTACCTTGTTATCTTCCAAAGTGTTTAATTTATAGGAATCTTAAATTTACATAAAATCTTTAACCTTTCCCACAATACAAAAATCTGCAGCAGATGATCTTGAAAACATCAAAAAATGGTTAATTTAACCCTTTCCCTCATGTAGATGATTTTTGAAGCCTCTGCAGCACACAACCTTTGAAAACTTTGTGACAAAAGATGAAATTGCTCAAAACAAGCAATTTCTCCTTTTGACACAATGTTTTTAATAAGCATGTCTTCATTAAGTGAGATTTACCATATTATTGTTGAAATGTTTTCAAAGTCGTCAGCTGATGACTTTTTGAATGTGGGAAAGGGTTAATTCAATTGTAATACAGGTTTAATAGCAGGCATCAAAAGGACACTTACAGGAGTGATACAGTTACTGTCAAATTTTTCTGACGCCGGTTTCTCCGGAGGCAATATAGCTCCTTTTGTTAACAGTTCTTCTCGAGCTTCTGATATCTTCTCTGCTGTTTCCCTGTTTGAAAACACGACATTAGACAATGGCTTTGTACAATTGTCGAGTCCATTTGAGATTTGAGATACAACATTGCAATAGATTAAATTTTGCAAATGAAAGGAAAAGTGCTAGCTAAATTATTTTTTAAAGCTGTACTTCTTTGAAAACATCAGAGTAAAAAATATTTTGACATCAGGAGCATTGAAAGTTTCCCGATTTTGTTTCTATTTTGAGCACTTTCTCACAAAAAATTAACAAAATTCAATTACTGTAGAGAAATCACACTTCATTCATTTCAAGATAAAGTTTAACATCTTGTTTTTCTTAAAACTCTTTCCCACATACATTAAATCAGCAGCAGATGACTTTTGAAACATAAAGTTAAAAATATGACAAACCTCTACAAATCAAAATTTTAAGCAATGAATAAAATTTAAAATATTGTTGCAAAAGAAGAAACTGGTTATTATGAGCAAATTCTCCTTTTGCCACAAGGTTTTCAAAAGTTGATACTATTGAGTATGCTAAACAATATCTTTGGCATTGGAAAGATTTAGACTATGTCTGTACCAGTTGTGTTAACCATTTGCTCCTGATATGATACTCCGAAAGTCTACTTTAAAGATATGGGAAGAAACAACTATAATATCAAAAACAAGAGCGCCAATGCTAGTCTGTTTGTTCATTAATTTCTAAGTCTAAAGAGGGGCAAAACCGAATAACTATTAAAGCCAGAGTTATGTGATTTGGTCTAGATATGCATATTGTTTCTAGGAACATGTGTACCAAGTTTCATTTGATTATGTGTGACTGTTTTTGAATTATGGGGTAAGGTTTAAGTTTTGTGAGGACGACACCAAGGATATGAAAAGAGAGAATATTCTAGATACGGAATTGCAACATAGTGGAACAAGAGGCCAAAGAGCGCCAGTATCGCTCCACTGCAATTAGGCAAAAATTAAATCTCCAATTAGCCACGCCCCCCTGGTGGCCATGTTTTTTTACCAATCACACTGGCTTGAAGGAATCTCGTAGAGTGTCACCCAAGGAACATTTCTGCAAAATTATTTCACTTAAGCCAATTTATGGCCAACAGCCCCGCCCCCTTGAAGCCATATTTTAAGACAAATCAACATGGCTTGCAGGAATCTGATAGAGGATCACCCAAGGAACATTTCTACAAAATTATTTGAAAATCGGCCTGACACTTTCGGAGGAGAAGTTTTCAAAAGTTTTTTCTTTTGGTTGCAATGGAAACCAGAATTGTGCATGGATCCAAAACATTTGAAGGAATTTAGGAGAGGACATTGAAAGGATGCTTCCTATGAAGTTACATCTCAATTGACCAAGTGGTTAGGGAGGAGAAGTTGTTTGAAGCAAAAAGTTAATGCACGCACACACAAAGGACAATTCGCCATGACATAAGCTCGACTGGGCAGTGAAGCTTAAAAGGAGAAAATTTTCCAAAATTGTGTGTATAAAGGAAAGGATAAACTTCCCTTTATCTGATACCATATTTACTGAATTTATATTTTTCTCAAATGCAAAAAGGTGTGTTTTATATAGATAATAGCTGTTAAGTGTAGGGAAAGGTTATCTTAATTAAATCTTAAAACTTTTAAATATTGTCTGTGAGTGTGAAGCAATATACAAGAAGCAGATATTGATTTCAGAGTGGTTAAATTATTTAATAACTCAATATTTGCTTCCTGGATACTCAACCAGTAATCATGCCAATTGTTTAATCACGCTCTCATGGAAATCAATTGATTGATTGATTATTTGGTGTTTTATGCCACATTCAACAATTTTTCAGTTATATCACGGCTTTTCCTAGGGAAAGTTACCAGTGTCACTTTAGTCCGACACCAGCCAGTCAGTCGTAAAACTAGTCCCACAACCCTAAGCTCCAAGGAGGGCGGCCATTACTACCAACTGGGTATTTTACTGTGACCTCCCGCACTCGAGACTGACACCCTACCATGGTAGAAACAACTCATGGAAGTTTACCTGTATTCCTTTGATGCTCTGAATCTTCTAGATCTCTGCTGATTCATCTTTGCTCTTGGGGCCTAAAAGTATTATTAAATTGATCAACATACAGCAAATGTGCAGCAGAGTACTTTGAAAACATCTAAGCAAAACTATGTAAACACTCTTTAAATGAAAATAAAATTATTGAATCTACAAAGTTGATAAGATTGAGGCAACAGAGAATTTTCTCATTATGATTTCAAAAGTCACCTGCTGCTGAACAGTCGATCATTCATGATTCAGTGATCTTGATGCTAGTTTTTCGCAATAATTTAGTAAAGAATTGGGCTGACAACTCATATTGCAACTCATGCAACAAATTTGCAGCAGATGGCTTTGAAAACACACCCGCAATTTTTTAAAAATCCCTTTTAAATGAAAGTACAATAATTGAAAAGAGTTGAAAACATGGTGACAAAAGGAGAAATTGATTGTTTTGAGCAATTTCTTCTTTTTGACGCCATGTTTTCAAAAAGCCGTCTGCCGCAGAGGCGTCAGAAAGCGTCTATATGAGGGAAAGGGTTAACCCATACCCACATACAACAAATCTGCAGCAGATGGCTTTGAAAACTTTCAGTCCAAAATATAAAACTCTTTATGAATGAAAGAACAGTTATTGAATCAAGTTTAAACATTGTGGCAAAAGGAGAAATTGCTCTTTATGACACAATGTTTCCAAAAGTCGTCTGCTGCAGATCAGAATGCGACTGAATGAGGGAAAGGGTTAACCAATCAACCATATAACTGACACAGTAGTCTCAGAGGGTTTGAACAAGTACTTGAAGTAGGAACATGCCATCTTATAACGCCTTCGGACGCCTCTGCAGCAGACAACTTTTGAAAACATTGTGACAAAGGTGAATTGCTCATGATGAGCCATTTCACCATTTGCCACAATGTTTTCAATTTTATTTAACAATAAAGGTTTCTTTTATGGAGATTTTTCAGGTTTTTGTCACCATATTTTCAAAGTCGTCTGCTGCAGATTTCCTGTATGTGGGAAAGGGTTATTAACTGTAAATTCATGTTTAAGATGGTCCGTTATTCACAATAGTTATTTTCCATGATTAGGCTTAGTGTCACATGACGCTGCTATCAAAGACCATCAACTCTTTCCCACATACAACAAATTTGCATCACACTACTTTGAAAACTTTTATGCATAATGGTAAATCTCCATAAATAAAAGTATAACAAATCATGAATAGAGTTGTAAATGTTGTAGTTAAAGGAGAAATTGCTCATTATTAGCAATTTCTTCTTTTTGTCAGAATGTTTTAAAAAGTCATCATTTGCAGAGGCATCAATCAGAAAGTTTCTCTATGTGGGACAGGGTCAATAGCTGAACTTGCAAAGTGAAAATTAACTTAAAAGTCATTTTTTTTTATACATTTAGTGTAAACATTTTCATCACAAAATAGGGTGAACTTATATACATACCACTCCGTCAATAGCCATATACAGAACTCTTCTTGGTCTGACATTGGAGAAAATTCTGTCAATGTACTCAAATATTAAAAGCATCATCTCCTCTTCATTTTTAGGGGCAGGCCTGCAAAACAATATATATTTGTACCTAAAGTTAATACATATTCATAGAGTTTTATACTAAGCTCAATTTTAACCTTTCTTACTTGCCGATACATTTGTTGCAGACAACTTTTAATAAGCAACTTCCCCTATAATTTGGCTTTGCCACAATGTTTTCAAGTCTATTCAATGAGTATACATTCATTTATAGAGATTTTTCATACTTTTGCATAGATGTTTTCAAAGTCATCTGCTGTAGATTAGATGAATGTGGGAAATTATTAATTTAGCATTTTCAGGGATGTACCTATATATGTAAGATAAGCTAGCAGAGTTCTAGATAAGGGGCATTTTTCATGTTCTAAAATCCTTATTTGACATTCAAATCTATGTTGTGGGTACTCAAAGTAATATTTTCTCAGTGAGATGATTATATTAAGTACCAACAACATTTGGCTGAGTAATAAGAGAAATATTGTGGGAAAGACCTGTTCACTCCCTCTTATTTAGTCGGTCATGGTGGAGTGCTCTTGGGCAAGGCACATTTTCTAGCCTAGTACTGGTTTGTTTACCCAGGGATCATGAATAATTAAATTTAATTGCGCGCTAAATGACCTTAGCTGTCGATGCGCCATAAAACAATATACATTCATTCATTCATTCATTCTTATTTAGTCATCTGAAGCTGCTATCTATTGAACCTGTGAACGGCAAAGGCTTGGTCAGTCTTGGCATAGAGTCATCTTGCAGTCTGCCAAATAAGCACAAGCCTGAAGCCCAATGCCTGTGAAAATGTGTTTGGGCCTATCAAGTTTTTTATTCAGAAGTCCCAAATAGCTTGCAAAATTGTGTGAACTTTAATACAATACTGTCAAATAAACCAATGACCTATGTTTCATGAGTTCAGGATGTCATTGTTGTAAAAATTGTAGGTCCAAAATTACCCTAATCAAAATTGTTATTCCCGAGAATCATCATAACATTAAATTGATCAAAGTTGATACGAGTCCGATTATAAGTCTTTCAAATCATATTTATTTTTCAAAATTTAACATATTTTTGCCTAAATATTTACAAATTCAACTACTGCAGATTTATTGTACATGGTAAAGGGTTTAACCCTTTCTCTCATAGCATACAACTTTTGAAAACATTGTGAAGAAAGCAGAAAATTGCTCATTATAAATGAGCACTTTTTCCTTTTGCCACAATGTTTTTTTGACTATTCCATGATTATCATTTCATTTTGAAAGATTTTCTTTATTTTTACCAGTTTGTTTTCAAAATAGTTTGCTGCATATTTATTGTATGTTGTTAATTACTAATATAGTAAAACACTTTCTGACGACTCTGCCGCAGACAGCTTTTGAAATCACTGTGACAAAAGGAGAAATTCCACAAAACAAGCAATTTCACTTTTTGCCACAGTGCTTTCAACTTTATTCAATTATTATCTATCAGTGCTTGCACTAACTTTTTGAAACAGGAAGTCCTGACTTCCTGGGTCTGAATTTTGGAAGTCCTGCTCATAATTCTTGGAAGTCCCAGGTGGCACGCTGGCTTTTTTCGCATCTTGCACATTATATTGTGTTTCCCTTTGTTTTATTTTTGAATACATTATTGGAAAAAAGCTAATTAATACAGAAAGTGGATATTGCTCCTTTGTCAACAATGTTATTGTTGGTTCTATCATAACACTTTTAAACCAGTAGGTTTTTATGTGATAAAGAATGCTTTTTTCCAGTCATGTGTCAAAAGCTATCCAGCATAAACATCATCAAAAGATTGGCATGGCCATGATTCATTACATTCACATTAAACATGAATTATGTTCTTAAATCACATTCAGTATGGCAAAAGGAATGATTTCTGTTAATGAGTTATTGATTTTATTTTAAACACCAGTGAATAAAGTGTTCTGCAGTGAGACATATTACAAACACACACTAAACTTTCATAATAGTCAACTTTAAAACAAATAAGAATGAGTGCGAGTAATACTTTCTTGAATGACATTTCCGATTTCCAAAATGCAGAAAATGCACGAAAACCCATTACAAATTTACAATATGTATTTTCACCTCCAGACTTCAGTTTCTTTTATATTTTAAAAAAACAATGAACTAAAATGGGCTTATATGCAATTTATTTCATAGGCAAGTCCTTTTTGACAGCTGGCTGTGATTTTGATAGATCTTCATGTCAACTTTGTTTTTTAAAAAATCGGCAATTAAAAAGTGTTTCCTATGGATTCAGGCAAACAAAATAATAATCTTTAAACAGTTAAATTAATATAGGGACATTTTTTTTCATATCCTAGTATGTTTTTAGGTTATTGAAATTAATTACCCCTACGCTGTTTATACTGAAAAATAGAATTGATTGGTGTGAAGTCGTTATCAAGTGTCAAATCTGGGGGTGGGTGGGGTACGCATTCTCGATCATGATTGGCTTAAATCTACCAATTGATAACTCCCACTGTCTATAATTGACACTTCATAAAACACAATACACAGTGTCTTTAGATAATTACACACAATATATACGTCCTGTGTTTTGATTGTCGGCGTATACCCTTAATTCCTGGACGTACTTGGACGTCTCCCTTGTCAATTTTGGGCGTACGGGATCGATTTTCGGGCGTAAAAACGCCCAATACGTCCATTAACGTGAGCGCTGATCTATAGTAGAACTTTTATAGAGATTTATGCATATTTTGGTAAATACTTTTCGAAGTCGTCCACTGTAGATTTGCTGTATGCGGGAAAGGGAACCCTTTTCCTCATACGACAATTCTGCAGCAGATGACTTTGAACATATTTTGTCAACAAATAGAAAATCTCTATAAATGAATGGATAATGTATGACTAAAATTTGAAAACATTGTGACAAAAGGAGAAATTGCTCGTTCTTAGCAATTTCTTCTTTTGTCACTATGTTTTCAAAAAGCTGTCGGCGTCAGAAAGCGTCTATATGAGGGAAGGGTTAACTTACTTGTTTTCAGGATGAGTACATGGATGGATGATACCATTCATATCAAGATATAAATTGTCAAACTCAACATCATTTGGGTTTGGTTTGCTGGTGTCAACAGGTATCTTCACTCCATCAACTTCTTTTGGCTGAAAAATAAAATCAATACAAAGTAACAAAAACTGTAGTTACTCCTTTCTTTGTTGTAGATGAATTTTGACATCTGCTGCAGACTGTTTTGGAAAATGAAAAATAATTTTTGTTTTGTCAAAAATTAACTTTCAGTTTGCACTTTCCAATCAGATATTTTCAATTGAATACTGAGCTTTGCAGATGTTGTTAGACAAATGATTGCCTTCGAGTAAAATACTTAAAAGAAGTATTCAATTCTCATTTTTAGGGACTTAGTCTAGAATGTTAAAGTCGCAGTGTTGATTTTTACCTTTTCTTCCAGGCAGTGAACAAGAATCGAAGGATACTTTCGGCTCAGCCAACGAAAAAATGCTGGAACTCCCATAGCTGTGTCTGTCAGTTAGGTTGTTGTCTTTACCTATGTCATGAGAAGTTTTAGGATAAAGATTTACAAACACACGCTTTCTTGTTTTTAATGAAGCTTTCGTTCGTAAACTACTTCCGGCCCGGCTAAGTTTTGTAAGAGCTCTTATGATTGGTCAAGCATCACAGTTTCGGATAGTTTCTGGAGTTTTCCTGAGATATAAACTATAAACATGGAGGATGAAATCTTGAGAAATCTTTGTAGCAAGGCCAAACTAGACCGAGATAAAGGCTATCAACAAATAATTGAATATGTAGGCAATTCAGAGGAGACAGCTGTCATACAGCTCGAGAGGAAATTAATGGAAAGACTCGGAAACAGTTCTTTCGAATGGGAAACAAAGCATGGTGCTCTTGTTGGACTGAAAGCAATGTGCCAATCAAACGTCATTTCGGGGATGATAAGTGAAGATTTTAGCCAGGGATTGTTGGAAAAGGCTTTGGAACTGGCAGATGACAGAGAATTTAGGGTCAGAATTTCTGCAGGTGAATTTTATACCTTCATTTTAATAAAAAAAATGTTTGGTAATCCTTGGCGCTTAAGATGGTTTGCTGAAGTCTAGTCTAGAATTACATGCCCTTGCCATTATGTTATTTGGATCAGGTATACATCAATAATAGTAGTACACTTAACTTACCAAGGAAACACTGTGATATAACTTTAAAATTGTTGAAAGCGTTGCAAAACATCATACAGTCAAACAAACAAAATACATCAATAATGGTGGCGCCATTTGGACATGATTTAGCTCGGTATAGCTAGATACCGAAAACAACTTGTTTTTGCGGAAACAACTTTTTCTAACGAAAACAACTTTTTATATGACTTTAAAGCCCATACAACCATATTTTATCATATGTATTAACTTAATATTATAGCACATTCACGAACATATTAAGATACATTTTAACACTTTGTAATCGTGTTTTTGTACTTATAATAGCGAAATAGATAAATTACATAGTGGCATAGACTAAAACACGTAAAAATAATTGGAATCGGCTCACGAAAACAACTTCATTTATGACAATATTACCCAGATTACCAAAATGTTTCATCTTCATTAACTTAATAGGACATTCACGAATATATAACGATACATTTTAACAGTTTGTTAGTGTTTTTGTACTTATATTCGCAAAATAGTGAAATTACATAGTGGCATAGAATCGGCTCACGAAAACAACTTTATATATGACTTTATAAGCCATATAACCATATTTTGATATTAATTAACTTAATAGCACGTTCACGAGCATATTACGATACAATTTAGCAATTTGTAATTGTATTTTAGTTAATATATATCTTATTCGAAGAGAACGGGTTCTTTCACCTGACAATATAATATGGTTTTCGTGGGCTGCTAGGGTGTTGTTTTCGTAGGCTGATAGGCTTGCTGTACTGGCGTGATTCGGATTGAATGTGATATATGTCTGTTCTAACAAGTGAATTAAAGTCCATTTATCAATATCAAAAATTATGAATAAATAATTTGTTCCTATTTTACCGGCAATAATCTACGCATTCATATGGGTTTTAACCTATATGCCGAACCCGAAATAAATATTTTTCGATAATAAGTACAAAATAATGTTAAAAATGGATTTAATTTGTTATAAATGCAATTGGCATGTGTTGTTTAAGTGATATTTGATAGAAAAAGAGGGTTAAATGGGCTTTAAAGTCATATGAAAAGTTGTTTTCGTGAGAAAAAGTTGTTTCCGCGAAAACAACTTGTTTTCGGTATCTAGCTATACCCGATTTAGCTTGCATAAGGCTATATAGAGACAATCTTTTATTGGACCAACCAGTTTAACCTTTCAAATTCCAAAAGAAAAGTGTTAAATTATTAATATATAGATGCTAAATATCAAGTTATATTGGTCAGCTGTAAAGTCTACAAAAATTAACTGTACATAATTATTTACTTATTTAATGTATATATGTGAAAGCGATATATCATGGGAGGTGAATCTATTCACAATTGTTGGTTCATGCCTGTCATACTAATTTATCACAGAATACCGGTTACCAGACTAGCTGAAGTCAGAATAAATTGACCATTTAGTACTGGTTACTAACTAACCAAGGAAACACCATGATTTTACTGAAAATTATTGAAAGTGGCATAAACAAGCAATTAAAACAAAACAAAGTTCCAACTTGGAGCCTTTACTTAACAAATCCTTTAACCAGATTTTCAACAGAGTTAAAACCATGTCATTGGTTTGGTCAATATGTGCCTGCATGAGGGAAAGAGCTAAGCAATTTTTCCACAACGTTTTCTGAAGTTTTCTACATTAGAAAAAGGCTGACTTAATATATAAGCTCATGCAGGTAAAGAATTCTCTTATCTGATATATGTATAAATCAGTATTCTGATGCAAGTAAATGTTGATTTTTTTTATTGCCTGTACAGGTGAGCTTATTGGAGCACTGTGCAAAGCATTTGGTAATCATCTATACAAGTTTTGCAAGGCAACTGTTCTTGAAGGTATAGCCACAAATCTGGAGAGAGAACCTATAACTGAGAGCAGTATATCGGAACAAGAGGAAACAGAGAAACTAATTGAAAAACTCTCTAGCTCACCTAGAGGGGAAAAGGTACAAATTTTTATATTTTTCTCAAAATGAGTCATGCTCATTAAAATTTTGCCAGACTGTATATGAAAAACGATCAGATTGAATCATCAATAATCAAGCTGACTTATGAATTAGCAAAATCTGAACAAGTTACCTATTACTTGAAAGATCTTATCCAATCTTCATTGAATTTGCCAAGAATGATGTTTTCAAAGTCTTCTGCTGCAACTTTGTTGTATGTGAGAAAGGGTTAACAGTGTCTACTCAAGTATTTTACCAATTCTTATCCATTTTTGTAATTGATTACATACAGCTTTAATGGAACTATGGAAGTATTATAACACTTTTCTACTTTCAATCACATTTAGACACATCTGCAGCAGACGACTTTTGAGATAATGAGCACTTTCTACTTTGTCACCATGTTTTCAACTTCTTTAAATAATCATACTTTTATTGATTTTCCATAGTTTTGTCTTGTTATGTTTTTAGCCATCTAATGCAGATTTTTTTTATGTGGAAAACGGTAATTCTTTTTCCACTAGGTGGTACAAAGCATTGTAAAAGAAGATTTAAAGCAAATGTTGACGTCCTTATTATGTTAGATACATGATGAATACATATTCAAATATCATATATTTATTCATCAAGATTTTCAATTACGTTTTGAGCAAAGGTTCTTAAAAACATCTGTTGCAGATTTGTTGTATGTAGGAATGTGTAAAGACTGACTCTTTTTCAACATTGTTTTCAATGTTATATCTTAACTATTTTGTATTTCTTTTACAGAGACAGAGTACAGAAGCCTCGCAGATATTTCATGATACTGCAGGGTGGAAATCGTTAGAAACTTGGATGAAGTAGGTTTCTTTTGTAGTGTCTAATCTAGAATTCGATACGAAAACAAGGGGGGAATTTTATCGGAAAATTTGATTTTATGAACAAATTTAAACATTTTTCATTGTCTATGTAAATGTAGGGGGGAATATTCAAAACAGTGTATGATTTTGCAGGATCCCCCCTAATAGATTGGACACTGCTTTTGGGCAATTATTGATATTATGGTGACCATTTATAATTCATATAATCTTGATTATTGATTCAGTTGATTCAGTTGAGTTTAAACTTTCCCAAAATTGGCTTAACCCTTTGCTTGATATGGGCACTTTTCGATAATCATGATAAGCAATTTGTTTTCCCTGTAATGTTTTCTTTATTACCATTTGGCTAGACTTTCCACTGTTTTCTACATATACTCAGTGTTGGAAGAGTCTAATATTAGTATATCAGGTTAGGGGTTAGATTATTCTTTTAAAAACAAGATAGAAATAATTTCAGAATGAGACACCTGCAGCAGATAGCTGTCATCAATATTGAAAATAAACCAGAAACAGTCCATTCAATTAAAAAGCACAGAAGTACTCGCCTCACTGAGATGACAAAGGATTTATACATTTCCAACATATAGACACATTTTGAAGTACATTTGAAATCATTGAGGCAAAAGAAGAAGTTGCATGATATAAGAAATTTCTCCCTCACAATGTTTTCAACTATTTCCAATAATTTTGCTTTCCGTTTTTGAGATATTCCATATTTTGCCTAGAAGTTTTGAAAGTTGTCTGCTGCAGATTTGTTGTATGTAGGACAGGCTTGATAAGAAAGATATTGTGGAGCTAAGAAAAGTTTACTCTAACCAGTTACTGGTGACTGACTGTATTGATGCACAGGCTGATCTGGATCTACACTCTTGACAAAGCCAACAAGTACCTCTTCCCATGCACAGGCTCAAACCAGTATTTCAGAATGTGAATGTGCACCCTAATTCCCTTGCTAAACTCTGATAATAATGTGTAGATTTACTGTCTAGATTTTTAAAAAAAATGGATTTTCCTTATTTATTTCCCAGATGTTTGCAGAGTATCATAGAAGGTTGTGGTGTTGATTTTTATGATTATGTGGATCAAGAGTTGCTGGACCTTATATTCCGGTGTTTAGCAAACACAAACCGTTTTGTAAGAGAGACAGGATATTATGTATGCTCCAGTCTCATTGACCTCGCAGTTGTTGAAGAAGGTATGTTCAGTGCTATAAGTTTAAACTTGTTATTTTACAGTTGAAGAATAAGGTATTTAATTTCAATTTTCATTCAGAAGTCTGTCCCTTACTATGTGGCCTACCTTTACAGGCATATGCATAGTGATCACTTCTCAACCTGTCTATCCACTTGCACTTTCTGACATATTGGCATAAGTCTGTCTTTAATTTTCATTTATTGAGAGTTTAAATATTATTGCCTGGGCGTTTTCAATGTCATTTGCTACAAATTTGTTGTATGTGGTAAAGTGTTAAATAATTATACTTTTTTGCGATTATCAATTTTAGGCTGAGGTGTTTTAAAACTCTTCTGCTGAAAAGTTGCTGTTTGTGGGAAAAGGTTTAAACTTGTCATCCTCAAAGAAATACAACAGTAACTTGTAGATAGGGTACAGAAGTACAGGTCATCCATGTACATTTTTAATACCAATTAGAATACATGAAAAATTGCTTTAAAATATATAATCTTAATTCTGTTCTGCCACTAAAAGTGTTAACACTGATTTTCAAAGATATTTCTTATTTACTTGTAAAAACTTATATACCAGTATACGACTTGATAGACTGTTGTGTATTGTGTTAGTGCATTGGAAGGATGACACAAGGGAACACTTTTTTCAGCCATCTGTTTGTCAGAATATACACCCAGTTGATATGAAATTTATTACTGTTTCCAGGTTCTGAACCAAAAATATTGGATGAAGACAATGTTGTACTGATGTATGGGCACCAGTTTTGTACCTTCTTAGCCAAAGGACTTGCAGATAATTGGAGTCAGGTAATTTTGTCCATATCTCGCATTGCTCCTTTTCTTTTCTTTTTACCAGTTATGGGAGTTAAAAACAGTTTGGCTTAAGGAGAAATTTGTCCTTTTGCCACTATATTTTCAAAATTCGTCAGCTTTTCCCTCTTGTAGACACATTTTAAAGCTTCAGAAGTGTAAGAATGAGTGCAATCATGCTACAATGGATTTCAACTCTAAAATAATAAATGATTATAGAGATTTTTCATAATTTTGTCTAGATATTTTCAGTTTGTCAGATTTGTTGTATGTTGGAATGGGTGCTTTGCGTATCTTTACATTACAAAGCCTAAATTTGACAAAAATACATAATGATATATTGTTCTTTTTACAAAGCTCACGATCAGGTTATTATATATTTATTGCATGTGGGAAAGTGTTAAGGGTTAGTATAGCTTTAGCCTTATAATGACTTTTGATTTTGATTGACAGGTCAGATTAGCATCCTCTGTTGCCACAAGGAAATTTCTACATTGTCTACCATCTGAAGAAGCAAGGCACCAATTCTATCCCACACTGTTACCAAAATTGTGCTTAAATAGGTATGCAACTTAGTTTTTCATCTTTTAGTGTGACATGTTTAAATTAGACTTTGTTCCACCATGCTGTATTGCACATACCTGTTCCACTTTTCTTCTCAAAGTTGTACTAGGAGACAAGTTTTACATTCCTTCATAAATGTCATAAGTTTTTAAAATTCAGAAGGTCAGTTTTTCTAAGACAGTTCTTTTGATCATTGTTGAACTAGCCCCCCAAATCTGGCAATGTGTGGTGCTAATGCATGTGGTATTTAGCACTAGTGTTAAAATGTTACACTCTCCTCTTTTATTTGTGTGTTAAAGGTATTATGTGGCAGAGGGTGTTAAGATTTACTCGCAGGAAACATGGAGACAAATCACTGGATCTAATGGAAAGATGCTGGTAGAGACTTACATCGATCATGTGGTATGCTATCTGATTTATTATTGCTTGATACTAATACACCTGCCTTGCCTGTCACTTACTGACATATTGCCAGGCAACACATGAAAACATTATGAAAAAAGAGAACTTGGTCAAAATGAGGAATTTTATCCTTTATCCAAAATATGTTTCTACTCTTTATCAGAATAAACACATAATTCAAATTGTTCATTAAAGGGTTTAATGTATGTTTTGGTATAGTTATAAGAGTATAACACGAAATTGCCTAATTACTCGGCAAATAATGCCCTTTGCATTATGTCAGCTGTGCAATTTCGTGTTATACTCTTATAACTGTACCAAAACATACATTAAACCCTTATAATTGCAGATTAAGAAAAAAACAGCTATTTTTCATCGAAAGAATTGTTTGAAAAGGGACATATAAATTGAATTTTTTTTATGTTCTTTACGCGAATAAACATGACCTAAGACTAGGAAAATGCCGTCAGATCAGCGTTTTGACGTCATACATTAGTCACTCTGGCGCCCAAACCCGTAAATTTCATCCAGAAATATTGTAAACGTTAAGTACATTTTTATCGAAATACGCCTCATAAGTCACTTTATTTGATAGATATAATATATCATGAGTGTTATTTATTATTACTTTTAATAAACTAAGCTGAATATGACCTCGGCATAATTATTTGTGGCATTGTTATACGGTTTTCTGACGAAATTAAAATAGCTTTGGAAAACCCACAGGCTCGCTTAATAACAAAAGATCTTGAACTTGTTTAATAAACTTTATATGAAATGACAACTCATGTCAGATCCTATATATAATATATAAAAAGAGCGAAGAAAGTTTATGAGTTATGAATAGCGTAACCGAAAGGAAAGGATTTCTAATTCTAAAAATAGAAAGGTATTTTCCGACAGTAGTTCCGTGAACTGGTCATGTGATCAATTGCAGTTATTGGAAAATAAACGCAATTCCTTTTAGTCACGTGATCGGTTTTGAACCAATCAAAACGAGCGATTTACAGTGCTTTTGAAGCAACTGCAATTATAGCCTTTTGATATTTTCAGTTATTCTGAATTTTATTTCTTATTATAAGTATTTACCTAGAGGATATTTAAAAACTTTCCTACTTTCAGATTCAGATTTCTTGATTGTGAGAAAGGGTTGAGAATTTCTGAATACAAAATTTCATTGTGCATTTTATTGCTTTAATATGAAAGATTAAGCGTATTTTAAGAGACATTTTTTGTTATAAAATATTATCACAATACTATTTATAAGTATGAATAAGAATCAATATTGTGTAGCCATGTCCAAATCCTACTACTTATGAAACTTTCTGAGATAGAGTAATCTGAGTTAAATAAATGTGTTATACAAATAGTTTTGATTAGATATATGATTAGATATATACTTTAATATTTGTTTATGGAATATAAAGGTACTCTGCTAAAGCGCTTACCTGATACGGTATTTTTAAAATAATCTGCTTTGAAAATATATATATCGGATAAATTAGAGGCAGTGGATACAGATTGGAAAATATTTTGAGGGAAGGAGAAATCTGTTTTGAGCAAGTTCTTTCCTCTTCTCACACTGTTTTAGAAGTAATCTGAGGTAAAAGTATTAGAGACTATCCTATCAGGGTAAGGCTTAATCCTTTCTGCATACAGCAAGTTTCTGGGGGAAATCTCGAAAAAATAAATATTTTTTAACAAACTTGTAAATATTGTGCTGGAGATGTGTCTTGCATCTGTATGTGGGACAAAGGTTACATGATGTTATTTTTCTTTCTTTGTTTCTAAGGTGGACTATTACATAGAATCAACAGAGGCAGATAACCACGCTGTCAGGGAAGCTGCCTGTGCTTGTATAGCTGAACTTGGAGCCAAGGTAAGCTTAACACTTTACCAAATGCAACACATCTGCATCAGAATACTTTGAAAACATCGAAACAAAACTAAGGAAAATGAATAAATGAATGTACAAATATTAAATACAAAGTAGCGAAAGAAGAAATTGATGGTTATGAGCAATTTATCCTTTTACTGCAATGTTTTCAAGTCTTCTGCTGCTGATGCGTGTTAATGTGGGACAAGCTTAGCTGTTTCTTTTACAAACATGGTTGATGATTCTGATGCCAAAATGTTTTAAAAACATTGTGGGACAAGAAGAAAAGGATCAAAACTTGTCCCTGATCAATTTAGACTTTTTTTATGAAAACACCACACATAATGAGCAATTTCTACTTTTTCCACAGTCTTTACTACTCTTTTCATTCATTATGGTTTCCTTTTTAGCTCGACTATTCGAAGAATATGAGAGCTATACTACTCACCCTGGCGTCGGCGTCGGCGTCCACGTCACACTTTGGTTAAGGTTTTGCATGCAAGTTCTTAAATACTACATGTATTGCATTGAAACTTTCTACAACCCTACCAAACTATCACACCAATGTAGATTATCAAGTTAGATAACTCTATCCTGCATATTATGCAAGTTATGGCCCTTTTTTACTTAGAAATTCTGGTTAAAGTTTTGCGTGCAACTAAAGTAAGAGTCCATATCTCAGTATTTAATTGATGTATTGCATTGAAACTTTATACAGCACTACCCAACTATCACACCTATGTAGATTATCAAGTTAGATAACTCTATCCTGCATTTTATGCAAGTTATGGCCCTTTTTTTACTTAGAAATTCTGGTTAAAGTTTTGCGTGCAACTAAATTAAGAGTCCATATCTCAGTATTTACTTGATGCATTGCATTGAAACTTTCTACAACCCTACCCAACTATCACACCTGTGTAGATTATCATCTAAGATAACTCTATCCTGCATTTTATGCAAGTTATGGCCCTTTTTTTACTTAGAAATTCTGGTTAAAGTTTTGCATGCAACTAAATTAAGAGTCCATATCTCAGTATATACTTGATGCATTGCATTGAACCTTTATACAACCCTACCCAACTATTACACCTATGTAGATTAACAAGTTAGATAACTCTATCCTGCATTTTAGGCAAGTTATGGCACTTTTGTTTACTAAAAAATTATGGTTAAAGTTTTGCGTGCAACTAAATTAAGAGTCCATATCTCAGTATTTACTTGATGCATTGCATTGAAACTTTCTACAACCCTACCCAACTATTACACCAGTGTAGATTATCAAGTATGATAACTCTATTCTGCATTTTATATAAGTTATGGCCATTTTTTTACTTAGAAATTCTGGTTAAAGTTTTGCATGCAACTAAATTAAGAGTCCATATCTCAGTATATACTTGATGCATTGCATTGAACCTTTTTACAACCCTACCCAACTATTACACCTATGTAGATTAACAAGTTAGATAACTCTATCCTGCATTTTAGGCAAGTTATGGCACTTTTGTTTACTAAGAAATTATGGTTAAAGTTTTGCGTGCAACTAAATTAAGAGTTCATATCTCAGTATATACTTGATGCATTGCATTGAAACTTTCTACAACCATACCCAACTATTACACCTGTGTAGATTATCAAGTATGATAACTCTATTCTGCATTTTATGCAAGTTATGGCCCTTCGTTTACTTAGAAATACTGGTTAAAGTTTTGCGTGCAACTAAATTAAGAGTCCATGTCTCAGTATATACTCGATGCATTGCATTGAACCTTTATACAACCCTACCCAACTATCACACCTATGTAGATTATCAAGTTAGATAACTCTATCCTGCATTTTATGCAAGTTATGGCATTTTTTTTACTTAGAAATTCTGGTTGAAGTTTTGCATGCAACTAAATTAAGAGTCCATATCTCAGTATTTACTTGATGCTTTGCATTGAAACTTTCTACAACCCTACCCAACTATCACACCTGTGTAGATTATCAAGTATGATAACTCTATCCTGCATTTTATGCAAGTTATGGCCTTTTTGGACTTAGAAATTCTGGTTAAAGTGTTGCAACTACATTTAGAGTGTAATCTCAGTAACAACTTGAAAAAATTGTATTGAAACTTCATACAACCTTTCCCAAGTGCACAACTATAAACACAACCAATTAAGATAACTCTATCCTGTATATGGTGCAAATTGTTGCCCTTTTTTTACTTAGAAATTATGGTTAAAGGTTTGCGTGCAACTACATTAAGAGTCCATATCTTAGTAACTACTTGATGCATTCCATTGAAAGGTTATACAACCCTATCTAACCATCACACCTATGAAAATAATCATGTTAAATAACACTATCCTGCATATAATGCAAATTATCACCCACTAAGAAATTGTGGTTAATGTTTTGCATGCAACTACATTAGAGTCCATTATCTCAGTAACTTAAATAAGCGTTGGAATAGTCGAGCGCGCTGTCCTCCGACAGCTCTTGTTATATGGATTGTATTATAGTTTTACCTGAGGGCGGGTGGGCATTGCGTCCAGTATGTTGTCAGCTAAATAACTTGAGAAGTCTTTGTCTCATCATCACCAAATTTGGTCAGAATGTGTATTGCCATAATATCTTGGACAAGTTCGATAACTATCCATATTGCTTTAGTCAATCAAGAGTTATCGCCCTTTAATTATAGAAATTACCTAAAATTGGTCTTGTCAGCTAAATAACTTAAGAAGCCTTTGTCCAATCATCACCAAATCTGGTCAGAATGTGTATTGGCATAATATCTTGGACAAGTTCGTTAACTAGCCATATTGCTGTAGTCAATTGAGAGTTATCGCCCTTAAATTATAGAAGTTATCTAAAATTGGTCTTGGCATAAACTAGAGAAGCCTTTGTCTAATCAATCATTACAAAATTTTGTCAAAATGTGAATTGGCAAAATATCTCGGACAAGTTCGATAACCAGCCATATTGCTGTGGTCAATTGAGAGTTATTGCCCTTTAATTATAGAAATTACCTCAAATAGTTATTGTCCGATCGATAACTTAAGAAGCCTTTATCCAATCATCACAAAATTTAGTCAGAACCTGTATGGGCATAGTATGTCGAACAAGTTCTAAAACCAGCCATATTGCTCAAGTCACTCTATGTGTATGGGCATAATATCTCGGACAAGTGCTATAATCAGCCATATCGCTTGAGTCATTGTATTTGATCATCACCAATTTAGACAATATGTTGATGGGCAGAATATCTTGGTCAGGTTCGATAACTAACCACGTTATCTTAGTCACTCCACACTTATATCCCTTGAAATGGCCAACACTAGATCAACAATGTCCGCTCTCTAAATTTGCCTGACATACAACCAATTATCGCTATCTCAAAAAAATAGGATGGGCATATTTTGTGACATTTGGCGCTCTTGTTATAGATTCCATCCGTATTTACCCTACATGTTTTCAAAGCTTTCTGTTGCAGATTGTTTTGCCTAAGAAAAAGAGTTAAAAAAGGTTCTACATAAAGATTATGTTCATTCATTGTTTTGCAGGTTAGCAAAGAAGGGATGGCGACCAATATTCCAAGACTTCTCGAAGCCTTGCTGATCTGTTTTAACGATGATAGCTGGCCAGTCAGAGATGGTAAATCATGCTGCTATATCCTACACACAAAGTTAAAACAAGTTCCTAATGGATGCTGCTTTAAACATTCAATACTAGCTGTTGGTGTTTTTTCAATGTTATGAATTTGCCATGTCTTAACCCTTTTCCACATATGACAATTCTACAGCAGACGACTTTGAACATATTTTGTCAAAAAATGGAAAATCTATATAATGGAATGGATAACCTAAGACTAAAAGTGGAAAACATTGTGACAAAAGGAGATATCGCTCGATTTGAGCAATTTCTTCTTTTGTCTCTATGTCTTCAAAAAGCCGTCTGCTGCAGAGGCGTCAGAAAGCGTCTATATGGGGGAAAGGGTTAACCCTTTACCACATATTACAAATATGTAGCAAATGACTTTGAATACATACATTGTACATGTATAGACACACATATGGAAAAATCTTTATAAATGAAATTATTACCATTTAAATAAGTTGAAAACTTTTTGGCAAAAGGAGAAATTCTTTTAGTTTAACCTTTTCAAATCTGAAGCAGACGTCATTTGAAAACAATGGTTTTTGTGTCACCTGCATAGCATGGTAGACACTTAGGGATTACTTTTTTTGTCCGGCGTCTGTTTGTCTGTCTGTCCGTCTGTCTGTCTGTCGTCACACTTTTTCGTCACGTTTTCAACTCAAAGGATTACATTGAAACTTCTGACAAATGTTTATATCAATGTGTGTGATGGGTTCACAAAAGGGGGATAATCCAAATATTTTTTATTTCCCCTTTTCTGTCAAAAATTAAGATTTTCTGTCAAGGCCCGGCAGGTGACACACGTGCTCCGGGGAGCACTTTATTCTAGTTTTTCTTTTCAATAATTATGCTTTCATTTATTAGTGATTTTTCATTATTTTGCCCGAATAGTTTCAAAGTACTTTGCTGCAGATTTGTTGCATACAGATTAGGGTTAAACTTAATTAGTTAACAAGGAATTATTAATGACCTAACCATTACTCAACCATTACCTCAGTCTGATCATATGGAGAGAGTGGACATTTAGACCCGGCTGCTATGGAAATCTTGCCAATGATATTTTTTAGCTCACCTGAGCTTTGCTCAAGGTGAGTTATTGTGATCGCCTTTTGTCCGGCGTCCGTCGTGCGTCAACTTCTTCTCCTCAGTAACCAGTGGGTCAATTGGGATGAAACTTCACAGAAAGCATCCTCTCAATGACCTCACCAGAATTCCTTCAAATTTTTTGGATCCATGCAGAATTCTGGTTTCCATGGCAATGAAATAAAAAAAAAATTATTTTCTCCGGAACTGGTTGGCAGATTTTCAAATAATTTTGTAGAAATGTTCCTTGGATGACCCTCTATCAGATTCCTTCAAGCTATGTTGATTGGTCAAAAACATGGCCGCCAGTGGGCAGGGCTATTTTGCCTTATATGGCTATAGTGAAAACTTAAAAAATCTTCTACTCCAAAAGTGTCAGGTCGATTTTCAAATAATTTTGTAGAAATATTCCTTGGATGACCCTCTATCAGATTCCTTTAAGTCATGTTGATTGGTCGAAAAAAAATGGCCGCCAGTGGGCAGGTTTTGCCTTATATGGCTATAGTGAAAACTTAAAAAATCTTCTCCTCCAAAAGTGTCAGGCCGATTTTCAAATAATTTTGTAGAAATGTTCTTTGGATGACCCTCTATCAGATTCCTTCAAGCCATGTTGATTCGTGAAAAACATGGCCACCCGGGGGCGGGGCTATTTTGACTTATATGGCTATAGTGAAAACTTAAAAAATCTTCTCCTCCGAAAGTGTCAGGCTGATTTTCAAATAATTTTGAAATGTTCCTAGAGTGACCCTCTATCAGATTCCTGTAAGCCAAGTTGATTGGTCGGAAACTATGGCCGACAGGGGGCGGGGCATATATGGCTAAAGTGAAGAAGAAAAAAATCAGGTGAGCGATCCAGGGCCGTCATGGCCCTCTTGTTTTTATGAGGCATTCTAAGTCTGACCAACTGTCTCTGACAATGTTCTTTTTGTGGTTTCAATACATACAACTTTGAAGATCTTATACGAACAGATGAAATTAAATAAATAAATTCTTTTTTCTATTAAAAAATTCTTCTGTTAAAGAATTGAAACATTATTTGTTATTATTTTTCAGCTGCCTGTGTAGCCTGTGGAAATTTTGTCCTGTGTTTTCCTGAGGAATCGAGGTAAATTTAAGCCTACCCCGCTTACATCAAAACTGCAGCAGATGCTTTTGAAAACATAAAAGGCAAAAAATACAGAAAATGTTAAGAGATATGAATTAATTATTGTAAAGTTGAAAACATTGTGGATAGAGGAAAAACTGTCCATTGTGAATCTCATTAATGTTTTCAATAGCAATTTTGAATTGAATTGAAATTCTATTTACTTGTGATTATGTTTTGAACATTTTGAGGTACCTATCATGGGCTTTATGCAAAACAGTTGTCACTACATCTTGTTTAAGATGAAGGTACAAGTTACAACCGTTTTGCAAGAAACCATCAATATTTATGTTTTCCAGGAACTACCACACTGTTTTGGCCTAAAATGTTAACCCTTTTCTGCATACAGACACATTTTGATATAAATGCAGCAGATCTTTTCAGATATTGCTCTTCATACTCTGCTTTTGCCTCAATGTTTTTAAACATTATTCAATATTTATTTTAATTGCATTCTCATTTATAAAGATTTTCCGTTGGTTTTGCTAGATTTCTTCGAAGTCGCCTGCTATATAGATTGTTTTGTATGTGGGAAAGGTTCAATATGTTGAAAGTGTTTAGAACAGTTCTAAAAGTGAATATAATTGCAAAACACAATGTTCAAATATATGGCAATATAGCTGTATAATGCAAAGTAATGTCTAAATCCCAATGTTTATGGTAGATTAATCTTGTAAGCTTATTTTTGCACATTTTCAGCTCTCTGGAATATCTATATAAATACATGTAATGCAGATTCATATTCACTTGTTTTGACCTTAAATCTTTCCCACATACAATAAATCTGCAGCAGAGGACTTTGAAAATGTCTAGGCAAAAGCTCAGAAAATCCCTTTAAATGAAAGAACAATAATTGAATAAAGTTTAAAACATGGTGACAAACGGAGAAATTTCTTCTTTTGTTACCATGTTTTCAAAAGGCCGTCTGCTGCAGAGGTGTCAGAAAGCATCTTAATGAGGGAAAGGTTTATAAGTGGTTGTTGAAATAGTTTTTTTGTTCAAAAATGTTACCCCCAAATCGTGAGACATCCCCTATACACCTTTGACTGCTGGAATTTATCTTTTGAAGCCAATTTCACCAGTATAGAGCCTGGCCTTAAGGTGCATTTACACCATCTGACCAGGCTCTATATGTTAGTTTAAACTTAATAATTTAACATTGATTGTGAAACAAGCTCAATAGCATATATTTGATTGTCTGCTTCCTGGAGACTTAAAGTACTGGCACCTTTTGTGTGGAAAAATTTCAAAGGCAGAACCTGCTCATCAGAGGTTTCGAACCTCGGTTTTTTGGTACTAGAGGCCAACGCACTACCACTCTCTTCACACTGTTGGCTGCTCAACTCAAAATATTTTGTTTTGATATTTCTAAAATTGGCTTTGGACTCTTTCAAATAGCATTTAAATTTTTAAGATATACTGACACAATTATTTTGAATTCCAGGTCCTCGCTACCCTCGCTCTACTCCTTGTTTTTCAACAACCTACAAGACAATATCCCTTCTGTGAGACAGGGAGCTGCACTTGCACTGTCCAATGTGGTCAAAGCATACGGTATGTGAAACATCCTGACACTTGTGCAAAGATTAATATTATTAGGACATAAATATATTTTCATCATGTTAGTGATATGGTTTATAAAAATACGTACCAGAGGACTAGAAAATGAGGAGTGAACTGGTCTTTTCCCATCAATATCTCTTGTATGACTAAACTTAGCCCTATATTATTGGTACTCAAAAGAATCGTCTGAGTGAGATGATTCTTTTTTGTACCCACAACAAAGTGTTCGATGGTCAAACAAGGATTTCGCGATATGAAATTTTATCTATAGCTCTGACACACTGTTGGTAAAATTACACATACAGTCAGGACTAGTCTCTTATAATAACTCTGAACTATTGAAAAGGGCTGTCCCAGGAAAAATGTCTAGGGGGGAGGAACGACGAGCTGTTTTTATTTGGTAGGTGTGGGGGTATTTCTAAATTAAATAAAGTAATTAAAATTTGATAGGTAATACCCTAAAAATTGCTTGTCGTTCCTCCACCCTAGACATTTTACCCTGGAACAGCCCTTACTTCGAATTGATAGTATACCCTCATTGATTACCAACTTGTATATGTTTTTTGCTTTCGGAGTATGATAAAAATGTATAGTGTGAAAATGATTCTATTCTGTTTGTTTTATTCATTACTATATTACTTGGGAAAAGGTTAAAGTGTGATAAGAGAAGTAAAATGTTGTTGTTGATTTATTTACTGTGCATTGTTTTATATTCTAGGTGAGGAATGCTTTGATGAAATCCTTGTAAAAGTTAAAGCTGGTCTAAATGGAATAGAAAATCAACCTAAGAATACAGAAAAATATAGCTCTATGGAAAAGGGTAGGTAGAGTCGGTTATTCGTAATTACTCTCCTTCCAACAATGTTTTATTCTTAGATACTTTTAACCGTTTATCAGTTATATATAAACTTTAAGTTTTCCAGTGTTACAAGATATTCCTCAGATACTTTCTTTTTAATGTTATAAAATCCTCATTTCACCTCTGAACCCTAAATTGTTAGTACTCAAAAGAAGTTTGTCACAGAGACAGTGTATTTTTGTACCCACAATATAGGGTTTCATTAATTTATCATTCCCCACTTGCTGATGCTTTCTGATGCTTCTGTTGCAGACAACATTTGAAAATATTTTGTCAAAAGAAGAAATTACTGATATAGAGAGCAATTTCAACTTTTGCCACAAGGTTTTCAACTCTGTTTTTATTAGTCCCCTACCGATCTGAGGACTATAGGTTTGGTCGATTCTGTCTGTCCTGTTAGTCCCTACTAACCTTGACGGGCCCACATCTTAACCATCCATCATAGGAATTTCAAGAAACTTGGCACAAACGTTCACCATGATGAGGAGGCATGTCGTGCACAAATAAATAAGTTGAAAAGAAGCATGTACCTCAAAGGTCAAGGTCACACTTAGAGGTCAAAGGTCAAAATGAGTACTGTTTGATAGGACTACCTTGTCCGGCTTACATCTCAACGATGCATCATAGGATTCCTAAGTTACTGGGCAGACATGTTCACCATGACCAGATGACGTGTGGCACACAAGACACAGGCCTGTACCTCAAAGGTCAAGGTCACACAGTTAAAATGTCAAAATGACAAATGTGTTATAGGACTGTATCAAAAATGTATGAAGTGAATTGCTGTTTTTGTCCAAAAATGCACAAACAATACACACTGTGCTGTCCTTGTCTGGTAGGAGACTTTTGTATTGCTTGCAATACGACATTAACTTGCTATAGTATATAAAGAAAGTTTCCATCTTTCTTACTAAATATTTTCAAAATCTTCTGCAACAGATTTGTTTTATGTGTGAAAGTAGGGATTAATAATGAAGATACATTTACTTTCTAGATAAGATGTGTTTACTCATACTTATCTTTTGACCTCTGATTATTCTCTAGGTCCCGGTACCTATGGAGTTGTAAAGAAGCTACGGGACAATGACATGGAATTACACACAAATAAACAGATGTACTCCTGTGGATCATTGGCTCCTAAAATGGGAAAAGGGACCAGAGCAGGGGGCTGTATGGATCATAAATTCAGAAAGGAGCCGGAACCCTGGGAACTGTGTGATGGGTAAGAACTTGAAAATCTTTCCCAAACATGACATTTTAAAACATCAAGCAAAACACATGAAAACTCTGTATAAATGAAAGTATGATTAGTGTTACTAAAGAGTTGCAAATATTGTGGCAAAAGGAACTAATGCACATTAAGTGCATTTCTTCTTTTGCTGTAGATGTTTAGAAATTTGACTGCATGTGGAAAAGAGTTATCCTTAAGGGTTATCCTTCTCATTGAACAGAACACATGATGGAAAATGTATAAATTTCATATTTATTGTACCATGTGAAATGGCTAAACTTTTTCAATACTTGATTTATAAATGTTTTTACTTGGATGTTAGTTATGAAGATGGAGTGATCGAATTGAATAGACATTAGTTTACAAGAAACAGGAATTACATGGATTTAAAATATGTTTAGGAAAAAATTGCGTATTGAAATATTGAAGACAAAAAATTGGCATGTATTTATCTCCTTTATTTGAAGGAGATGATTGAAAATATCTACATGAAAATATGAACAAAAAGAGGATTCATTTGGGTAGGCTTCAATACACAAGGAATGTTCGAAGAACTGTCCGCATTGCCTGCCAGTAAGTCAAAGTGATGACAGAGAACTGGTACTTTTGCAATGAGATGTGACCCAAAAATTGATGTTTCCTCTTTATCTTTTTTTTCCAGCTGCGTGCATTTAGTGGCAGAAATGTCGGGCTTACAAAATTTTAGTCAGAAGATGGCAGAGTTGCTTCCCCTGGTTTCTAATGCAGTTTCCCATAACCATTACACACACCATATTAGTCTGAAAGAAAGTCTCTGTAATAGGGTAAGTTATTCTCGTGTCTCCTTTTCTGCTCATACAAACTACTTTTAATGCCTCTGCGACCAAATTTCCATTTAAGCAGATGCTCCAATTTTAGCCTCCGTAATTTTCAAAGGAGATTTTTTTTGTCGTAAAAATATTTTATAGGGTAAATGTTTTTTTATAAAAAATAGGGCAAAAATGTGTCTGTATGGGGGAAAGGTTTAATTTAGAACCGGGAGAATTCTTAACTGTAAACTTAATACTTGTACTTAAGTTATATGTTCTCAGCTCACCTGTTCAAGGTGAGATACTGTGATCACCTTTTGTCCACCCGACCGCTGTTTGCCCGTCGTCAACTGTTTTCTTGTTAACACTCTAGTGGCCACTGTTTTCATCCAATTTTCATGAAACATTATAAAAATTGTTATATCTAGGCCAAGTGTGAATATGAGTCATCATCATGTTGGGTCAAAAACTAAGTCACTAGGACAAATTGAGGAAAATTCTTGTAACGATTCTGATTGCAGCAATTTTAACTTGAGCATGTTGAAACTTTGTCAGAATATCATCTTGAGGATATCTAGGCTAAGTTCAAATATGAAGTGTCAAAAACTAGGTCACTAGGCCAAATTTGAAAAAAAACCTCTTGTTAACACTCTAGAAACTGCATTTTTGATATGAGGCTGTTGAAACTGTCGTAATGTTTGTCCCTGCAGATATTAAATTGAAATATGGGTTATGTTGGATACAAAAATTCATTGGCCACTCTATAAGCTGCAAGCCGAGCCCCGGTAGCTCAGTCGGTAGCGACGCGGTCTGTCAATCCTTGGGTCGTGAGTTCGAATCCCGGCTCGGCCAACTTTCTTTCCGCCGATTGACAAGTCAATGCGACATGAGTCATTCATCTTCCACCTATGGGCTAAGTCTATTTGGAAAAGCAGCCAGTTGCTTGGGAAGATTGTTGTGTGGAGTACTGGTGTGAGAAAACCAGGAAATGCATGAGTAGGTGAACTGGCCGCCGTGATATAACTGAGAAATTGTTAAAAACGGCGTTAAACTTCATTCAATCAATCAATCAATCTATAAGCTGCATGTTCAACTTGTTCATGAAATTACTTCTTCAAGTATTATATACAAACACCTTATCATACAGAGCCATATTACTTAGGTGAGCATAACCGGGCCACCATGGCCCTCTTGTTTCTTTAACCCTTTCCCTCATATAGACGCTTTCTGACGCCTCTGCAGCAGACGGCTTTTTGAAAACATAGTGACAAAAGAAGAAATTGCTCAAAACAAGCAATTTCTCCTTTTGCCACAATGTTTTCCACGTTTAGTCATAGGTTATCCATTCAATTATAGAGATTTTCTATCTTTTGACAAAATATGTTCAAAGTCGTCTGTCTGCAAAATTGTCATATGAGGGAAAGGGTTAACTAAAACTGCTACTGGAAATGGTGTATTTCTTCTATAGAAAAAAAAGACCACAAAATCTAATTTGTTGTCATTTTTTGTTTTTTCAGCTACCACATATAGCAAACGGTCTTGGCAAAAGATACTTCAAAATGTACTTGGAGTTATTTTATGATATAATATTTCAAAGTTTGGTAAGTATAGAAATATTGAAAAAATATTTATCCTTCTACAACTGTTATCACTACATCCCGAAGTTCTGATTTATGAATTGTTACACAGGCTTCCCACTCTTCACTGCATGTAAGAACGCTTAAATTTAACCATTTCCAAAATACAGATGCTTTATGACGCCTCTGCAGCAGAGGACTTTTGAAAACATGGTGACAAGAGTAGTCAAAATGACATTTACTATATTTTTGCCTACATTTTTTCAAAGTCTTCCGCAGGTTTGTTTGGTGTGGGAAAAGGTTTAATAATTATTTTCAAGATCTTGAAGTGTACTGGAAATTTAAAAGAACATGAAGAAAAAAAAAGTTTGAAATATTGTTATAATTTAGGAACATTATGCTAAATGTGTATTTAAACATAAGCAAACAATGTAGCCAAAGATTAAACTTCTTGTAAGTGCAAACTGATTTTAGTCTATATAATGTTTTAATTTTTATATAAATTTAAATTCTCTAGGTGGGGGGTAAAATTGAAATTTTATTCTATGGGGGGTGCCCAAAAAATAATTAAAATTCTATGGGGGGTACCCTCAAAATTGCTGGTCGTTCCTCCCCCCCCCAGACTTTTTTTTCTGGAACAGCCCTAAAGCAGGATTGAGGTTTAAATTCTATAACTTTCGAGAGAAAAAGTTTTACATTTACCGTTTCTCAATTGCAGACATATTTTGATTCATTTGCAGCAGCTAAGTTTTGAAAACATTGTGACAAAAGGTGAAATTGCGAATAATGAGCAATTTCTCCCTTTGCAACAAAGTTTGTAATTTTATCACTAGGCAATAGTAATCATTTCATTAAGAGGGATGTTCCATATTTTTACCTATATGATTTCAAGTCATCTGCATCTGCCACAGATTTGTTTTAACCCTTTCCCTCATACGACAATTCTGCAGCAGACGACTTTGAATGTATTTTGTCAAAACATAGAAAATCTCCATAATTGAATGGATAACCTATGACAAAAAGTGGAAAACATTGTGGCAAAAGGAGAAATTGCACGTTTTGTGCAATTTCTTCTTTTGTCACTATGTTTTCAAAAAGCCGTCTGCTGCAGAGGCATCAGAAAGCGTATATATGAGGGAAAGCGTTAATGTGGGAAAGGGGTGTTAGAACCTCTATGACTTGATGATCTAATTAAGAGTTTTATATGCTGATTGTATTTAAAACAGATTTCGATAGGGTTTAGTAGGTTTTTAATCCTTCTTACTGTAAATATTCTAGTAACGATATTTATTTTTTCTCATACAGACAGATGATAATGCGCTGGCCTCTGCCGCTGCGAGTAACTGTTTAGCTGAGCTGTCAAAGTATCTCGGACCATCCATTTTGAAGGGGAGAATTGAACAGTATAATCCGAGGTTTGTTTATAGGCCAGGGGCCTTAA
The DNA here is from genome assembly GCA_031761405.1 of Serripes groenlandicus. Taxonomy (NCBI): domain Eukaryota; kingdom Metazoa; phylum Mollusca; class Bivalvia; order Cardiida; family Cardiidae; genus Serripes; species Serripes groenlandicus. Next base: position 37,222,021 of record JASEVX010000001.1, on the reverse strand, counting down.
GTAGGAGTATATAGGGCTGTGCTCCAAAAGTTCTCTTATTACTTATTTACCTATGCAGTGCATGCTCAAAAGAATCATCTAAGTGATACAATTCTTTTAAGCCTTTCTGATATATGACAAATCTGCAACAGACAAATAAAAGTAAGTGTATTGAATAGAGTTGAAAACGTGACTAAAGGAGAAATTGCTCTTTATGAGCTCGTTCCTCCTTTAGTAACTATTTTTTTCATAGACATCTGCTGCAAAATGTGTCTGCAAGTGGGAAAAGGCTAAATGCCCACAATTGAGGTGACTTTTAGAGGTCAAATAAAGGATTCATCATTTAGAATATAAAACAGAAAGCCTTCTACCTAGAGCTAGGAAAGTTCTCTCTTAGATACATAGCTTTATTTAAGGGAACTATCCAAGTTCAAATATCATAAGGCTTGATGCCAAAAAAAATCATCGCTGATATAAATAACTTTTGCCATACATCTTTTGCTTTTAAAAATTTAAGTGGAAAGAAGATACTGCTCATATCATGTTTTTCCCACACTGTTTTTAAGTTTTCTTAAATTTCTCTGTCGGGACTTTCTAAAAAAAGATCTTCATGTTTATTCAGTTTGACAAGTTCACACAATTAAGCCTGTCTTTATATTTCCTTGATATGTTATTATTAAACAAGTCTACTTTCTATCTTTTAAGAAAGAAAGTATGATTTTTAAAAATATTTTTAAAAGTAGCGTATTTCAGATGTATTAAAAATAGTCTGTATCAAAGAGAGGGCTAACTTTTACATAACACAGGATGTATCAATTGGTAACAGTATCCATTCCCTACATACAACACATTTGCATCAGAGGACTTTTTTAAAATATGGAAAAGCTCAATGAATAAGAGCATAATTATATGTTTTCAAAAGTTGTCTGCCGAGCCCAAGTAACTCAGTCGGTAGCGATGCGGGCTGTCAATCCAGGGGTTGTGAGTTCGAAGCCCAGCTCTGCCAACATTCTTTCTGCCGTTTGACAAAAGTCATTGTGACAAGCGTCATTCGTCTTCCAGCAATTGGCTTCTAACAGTCTATGTGGAAAAGCAGCCAGTTGCTTGGAAAGATTGTTGTGTGGATTACTGATGTGAGAAAGCCAGGAAACACATGAATAGGTGAACTGGCCGCAGTGATATGACTGAAAAATTGTTGAAAAACGGCGTTAAACCCCGATCAATCAATCAATCATTCAAAAGTTGTCTGCTACAGATGCTATATGTATGCAGGTAGAGCTTGCACTTGTAATAACATTGCTTATAATGATTACATTTATTTGCAGATATTTAGAGCTGTTGCCCAATGATCTGAGTGCACCGTCTTCCAACTTTCCTAGTCATCACATCATGGCGCCCATGGGTCCAGGATTTTCCGGAGCAAATCCATTTCCAGGCACTGACTTTGGCATGCAGCCCCGCCAAGGGTCTCCATGGCCAAAACGTCTTCCATAGTATTAAACTCTGTTATCATTTTTTTATTCGATTTTGTAGATCTAAGAACATTGAAATCATCAAATAACTGCTAAGCTACTGTATTTTGTCTCTGTAAAAAGAAATTTATTGTTTCTTAGATACAACATTTTTAAAACAATGTCCCACATACAACAATTATGCAGCAGATGACTTTGAAAACATCTGAGTAAAATTATGAATCATCTCTTACAATAAAAGTGTATTTATTTAATACAGTTGAAAACATTGTTGCTCAAGGAGAAATTTCTCATTTTATTTTGACACAATGGTTTAAAAAGTCGTCTACTGCAGATGCTCCAGAAAGCTTCTGTATGGAGGAAAGGGCTGATTTAATATAACAAAGCAAGGAAGTAGAAACATTTGTGATAAAGATATCAGTTGATCTAATTCTTGTGGTGTTATTTGAGATACTACATGTATGTGCTGAAATGTCAAAAATATGGAAAATGAAAAAACGATTATTTTATAAAGTTGAAAAAATTGTATCAAAAGGAGAAATTGGTCATAATTAGCAATTTCTTCTTTTGCCACAATTGTTTTAAAAGTAGTCTGTTGCAGAGGCACAAGAAAAGTATGTATAGGGAAAGGATTAAAGAAAGCCACATTTAATTGCTATCAACCAATACATGTTAAGTTTGTAAACTAGTTGATTAAATGTGTCTAAGTAGACTTATTTGTTTTGTTTGTTTTATTGGGGTTTTACGCCGTTTTCAACAGTATTTCAGTTATATCTTGGCGACAGTTCACTTATTCATAATCCCTGGGTAAAACAAACCAGTACTAGGCTAAGAAATGTGCCTTGCCAAAAGGCACTCTGCCATGACTTTCGTGCCACAACTGGGGACCAAACCCGGGATGCCCTGTTTCAAATCCCCTACCTTAACCACTTGACCACATCAGATTCCTAAGTAGACTTATAAATGTCTTTTTTTTCTATGACTCTTCAATCAAGCCTTTGACTTTCTTCCAATCTTTGTTTCAGATGATATTTTAAATGGTTGGTTAAAAATGCATTTACCAATCACTAAATTATCTGCATTCATTTGTAATCTGGCTCGAATATCCCATTATTATTACCCCCAAATTAACCCTTTCTCACATGCAGACACATTTTGAAGCATCATTACCAGCCGACTTTTATTTACATTGTGACAACAGAGTTTTCAAGATTATAATACTTCACTTGTAGTGATTTTTCCAGATTATGCATAGATATTTTAAAGTCGGCTGATGAAGATTTGATGTTTGTGGGTAAGGGTTAACGCTTTCCCTCATATAGGTGCCTTCTGACGCCTCTGCAGCAGACTGCTTTTTGAAAACATAGTGACAAAAGAAGAAATTGCACAAAACGTTTTTGCCACAATTATTTCCACTTTTTGTCATAGGGGTTATCCATTCAATTATGGAGATTTTCTATTTTTTGACAAAATACGTTCAATGTCGTCTGCTGCAGAATTGCCGTATGAGGGAAAGGGTTAAGCAATTTATATTACAAAAAGCAGTAAAACTTGAGTGTGTTTCAATATATGTGTCGGGGACATATAAATACATTTATTGATATGGTGATATAGAAGTAAAACTTGAGTGTGTTTCAATATATGTGTCGGGGACATATAAATACATTTATTGATATGGTGATATAGAAGTAAAACTTGAGTGTGTTTCAATATATGTGTCGGGGACATATAAATACATTTATTGATATGGTGATATAGAAGTAAAACTTGAGTGTGTTTCAATATATGTGTCGGGGACATATAAATACATTTATTGATATGGTGATATAGAAGTAAAACTTGAGTGTGTTTCAATATATGTGTCGGGGACATATAAATACATTTATTGATATGGTGATATAGAAGTAAAGCTTGAGTGTGTTTCAATATATGTGTCGGGGACATATAAATACATTTATTGATATGGTGATATAGAAGTAAAACTTGAGCCTGTATCAATATATGTGTCGGGGACATATAAATACATTTATTGATATGGTGATATAGAAGTAAAGCTTGAGTGTGTTTCAATATATGTGTCGGGGACATATAAATACATTTATTGATATGGTGATATAGAAGTAAAACTTGAGCCTGTATCAATATATGTATCAGAGACATACATACATGTATTTATATGTCTGCGTGTGTACAATCTATAGGAGTACATATGGATTCATTCATTTAACACTTTCCCTCATACGACATTTCTGAAGCAGACGACTTTGAACATATTTTTATCAAAAAGTGGAACATCTCTATAATTGAATGAATAATCTATCACTTAAAGTGGAAAACATTGTGGCAAAAGGAGAAATTTTGTGCAATTTCTTCTTTTGTCACTATGTTTTCAAAAAGCTGTCTGCTGCAGAGGCGTCAGAAAGCGTCTATATAAGGGAAAGGGTTAAAGAGAGTATACATATTTTTGTCTAGATGATTTTAAAGTCATCAGCTGATGAATTGTTGTTTGTGGGAAAGGGCTCGTTTTTAGAATCTAGAAAAGACAAGAATGCAGAACTATTGAATAGAGTAGAAAAACACCGTGGAAAAAAGTTGTCTGCTGCAGAGACGTCCGAATGCGTCTGTATGAGGTACAGGATCCCTTTTCCGCCCCATGTCGAGCTGTAATACCTGGACTATCAATCCAGAGTTCAAACCCTGGCTTGTCCATTTGTCTTTTCTGATGATTAGTAAGGGTCATTCGTCTTCCACCAACAGGCTAATTTGTTTATATGGAAAGGTAGCCAGTTGCCTTGGAATAATGTTGTATAGGGTGCAAGAAGACACCTTGATACAACTAAAATTCCGTTGGGAGCGGCAATAAACAATTATCGACTAGTCAATCATTTCCGCATACCACTTTATTTCGGGTTCAATGAGAAGCTTAAACTTTTCCAACATATACACAATCTGCAGCAGACGACTTCTGAACCCTTTCCCTCATACAACAATTCCGCAGCAGACGACTTTGAACATATTTTGTCAAACAATAGAAAATATCTATAATTGAATGGATAACCTATGACTAAAAGTGGAAAATATTGTGTCAAAAGGAGAAATTGCTCGTTTTGAGCAATTTCTTCTTTTGTCACTATTTTTTCAAAAAGCCGTCTGCTGCAGAGGCGTCAGAAAGCGTCTATATGAGGGAAAGGGTTAAAATGATCTAATCCAAAATATGAAAAAAATATATATGATGATATACAAGTATAAACAAAAGTTGTATTATTGGATAGGGTTGAAAACATTGTTGCAAGTAGGAGATATTGGTTTTGATAAGTCATATATCGATTTGCCACGAGGTTTTCCAAGTCATTTGCTGTAGAAGCGTCAAAGCATCTGCATATATATGGGAAATAGTTTTAGTCGAACCATTTAAGGCAAATAATTCAACCCAAAACTTGACATAGTACATATTTGTATTACCTCCCTTGGTTAAATAAAAAGAAATTTCTCAACATGAGCAATAACTATTTTTATGTGCTTTCCAAATGACCGCCTCGGTGGTGAAGTAGTGCACCCGCCTCAGCTTCTACAGGTCGCGGATTCGATCCCCGACCATATCAATCCAGAGTTGGTGAGTTCAAACTCCGGCTTGTCCATTCGTTTTTTCCGATGATAAATAAGTGTCATTCGTCTTCCACCAATAGGTTAAATTGTCTATGTGGGAATGTAGCCAGTTGCATTGGAAGAATGTTGTATGGAGTGCAGGTGCAGGTGAAGGTAAACTGGATGCCTTAATATAACTTAATACCATTGAAACCAGCTATAAACTCAAATCAACCAGTCTATCTTTTCCGCATACCACAAGATTTTCGTTTCAATGAGAAGGTTAAGCCTTTCTCACACACTACAAATCGGCAGCAGACGATTCTTAATAAACTTATCCAAAATATGAAAAAATATATATTTATAAATAATTATATATATGTATAAATAAAATGTTTGAACATTTTTTTTTTTAAAAAGGAGATATTGGTTTTCATGAGCAATATATTAATTTACCATTAGGTTTTCTGCTGCAGATGCATCAAAGATGTGGAATAGTTTAGTCGGAACCGTTGAAGGCAGTTAATTCGAACCGGAACTTGACATAGTAAATGGGGTATTACCTCCCTTAGTTTAAAAAAAGGCTTTTCTTGAAAATCCATTGATTTAACCAGCAATAGACCAGATATGTATTGTCTAAAGAAATAATTTAAAGAAAGGGAACACATTTAATATTGAGTAGAAAGAAAAACTCCCTCAACATGAGCAATAACTATTTTCCATGTGATTTCCAAAAAGCTGCTTTTTGTTACCAGCCTACGCATTCGTGCAGCCTGATAAGGGTACTGGAGAACTGTTTGGAGCAATAATGGATTATAAAAGTATGCAATTTGATCGTTCTTCCTTTTTCCCCCAAAATCTTAGAATGTCGGTTTTCGTGTGACAAATTCAAATTCAAATTCTTTAATACTAAGAACCAATTCAATGATTTACATGAGAATAATACAGAAATTATACATTGTTGATGGCGAAATATGTATAAAACAAAATTAATGCGACGATAGATAGATAGAGGAGAGGTAATTTCCAGACAGTTTAGGTCAATAAGTAAACATGATGGGTTCCGTATGTAAGTAAATCAACTATTTTTACTTCAACATTTAAAATAGTAACGTAATATACTCAAATAATATTTTGTTTCTAATTTTTACACAAAAGGCACTTATTTAAGGAATTTGTTTGTATGGTGTTGGACCCCGCTTTCAACAGTTTTTCAGTTACATGTTCCTGGGTAGGTAACTAGTACTACTGATCAATTTGTCCTGTCATAATGCTAACCCCAAAATCATGAGAGACAAAGAGAGAAAGCCATTACTGCCATATTTAAAGTATTTGGTCAGACCCGACCAGGGAACGAACTATAGACCTCCCGCACGCAAGACGGACGCTCTATCACTAATCATCGAGCATTGTGAGCAATTTCTCACTTTCCAATAACGTTTTCGATAGTTGTCTGTATCAAATTAACCATTTCCCACATATAGACGCATTCCGACGCCTCTGCAGCAGACGACTCTTGAAAACATTGTTACAAAAGGAGAAAATTGCTCCAAACGAGCAATTTCTCCTTTTGTCATAATGTTTTCAACTCTATCTCAATAATTATACCTTCATTTCTAGAGTTTTTCCATATCTTGAGTAGAGGTTTTCAAAGTCGTCTGCTGCAGCAGGGACACAATATTTGTAGTAATATAGTTTCCCTGGCTGCAGGTTTGTCGTATGTGGTTACAAAGGGTTAATATAAAGGTGAACCGCGAGACGCAGCTAATAATAACCATGGTTATTGCCGAGATTCTTTTAACTGTACAAAGGTTGGTTTTCGAGTGGCGTGACCCAGGTTCAATAGGGATAATCTAGATGAGGTGATCATTCAAATTGGACTGGTTTTCCCCATTTATTCAACCCTCCACACATAGTTCACCTAGATAGATGCAAATTCTTCTTACTGTCTGCTTTATAAATGTGTGTCTGTATGCACGTTAGGAATGTAAATTGGTCATCAACATAACTCCTATGGGTTTTTCCAATCTCTGTAATTATTTATGACTATCTGTTGGTTATTTGTTTGTTATTCGTTAGAACTTCTTATTTTATGACATGATGTTACATTTATTAGGATGGAGCAGATGACTTTGTAAACATAGAGGCAAAATATGGAAATTCTCTTTTAAATGAAAGCTTTATTATTGAAGAGTCGTCCCTGTAGCGACGCGGGCTTTCAATCAAGGGGTTGTTAGTTCGAATCCCAGCTTGTTCAAATATTTCCGACGTTTAATAAAAGGCAAAGCGTCATTCGTCGACTTCCACCGATAGGCTGATAGTTTATGTGGAAAAGCAGCCAGTTACTTGGAAAGACTGTTTTGTAGAGGACTGGTGTGAGATAGCCTGAAACGACATAGGTTGGTGAAGTGACCAAAGTCATACGAATGAAATAGTGTTGAAATGACTTTAAACCGAAATCTATTATTGAATAGAGTTGGAGGATAATTTGTGACAAATAGAGAAATTTCTCTTTTTGTCACAATGTTTTCAAAAATTGTCTGCTACTGAAACGTCAAATCGCGTCTGCACGTGGCAAATGTTTAATAATTAAAAGTACGCCTTGAAAAAACGAAATTATTACTCTTCAGTGAACGACTTTTGAAAAAACCCACCAATGTGTGACAAAAGGAGAAACCGCCCAAAACGAGCAATTTCCCCTTATGTTACAATGTTTTCAGCATTTTCAGTATTTAATCCTTCATTTATAGAGGTTTATTAACATATTTTTGATTAATTGTTTCCTGCAGATTTGTCGTATTTTGAAAAGGGTTAGATCGCCAAATAAAAGGGTTCGATTGATAGACAGTGAAAGTGATTAGACAGTATTTTTACAGCAGACGACGTTACGGGACGTTTATGTAACTACAAACAAAAACTCGATCCCTCTACAAATATAGACATTATACTTCTGATTGTGGAGATAGAATGTGCAAATCAGGCGAGTTCGCTTTTTGTCACGTTTTATATGCACATTGCCTTAAATTGGATAAAACGAAATACAATACATAACCGTTCTTTTTATCTCATAATAATAAAAAAAAAATGAAAATAACAAATTGTTCGATTCCTTATCAACAAAGTCTCCAAATACACACCAGAATCATTGATTCCTTGAGAAAAGGAGTCCGTTCTAACCCTTTCACTCATACAACATATACGCAGCAGACGACTTTGAAAACAATATGTGTAGAACAAATGGAATATAAGAATATTTGAATTATTGAATACAGTCGTCAACCACATAGTGACAAAAGGACAAATTTGTCATCAAGAGCATTTTCGAATTTTGCAACAATATTTTCTCAAGTGTATGTTACAGAAGCGTCAACATGCGTCTCCAAGTGGGAAAGGGTAGCTATAATATGGCCACGAAAACTAACCTGTGACGATGTTTAAGTGAATGTAATTACGATTAAATTATAGACTTGTACAGTGTTTTGTTAAGTCATTAATCTTCTCTAACGCCTTCAATGATGATTGTAATGTCAGATATATATAACAGAGCTCTAGATATGGGGCACTTTTCATGTTCTTATATCCTTATTTGACATTTAAATTCTTTTAAGTGCCCACAACATATGATTAAGTTGAGTAATAAGAGATATATTGGGGGAAAAGCCCTGTTCAATTCCTCTTATCTAGTCCTCTGTATAGAAAACAGTGAAAAACCTGATCAGACTGCGCGGTGGTGCATGTTAATCAGGTTCTAAAACTATACTCTGTGCTCAGACGTTTTGGTCAATTATCTGATTGGTCAGTAGCTATTAAATTCTTAAAATTAGCCAATCAGAAGTCATATTTGGAGTATATATTTCATTTTTGAGTACATGCATTTTATAGTTTCAGGACCCGAGTTTCGCTGAACGTAATGGCCCGAAATTATACTTACTTTTTACCTGGTTGATTTGTAAACAGTTAATGTCCATATGCAGGTGTCTGAGATTAAGCGATCGTAATTAACAAAAAAAACTAAACAAAAAAATCAACATCCAAGACCCGTGTTGAAGAGGACGACTTTAGAGATTTGTTTTTGCAAAAGGAGAACATGCTTATAATGAATATTGTTTCGTTTATCACTATTCCTCAACTCTTCAGACTTGATTTTGAAAGGATAAATGAAGGTCAATATTCCATTATCATTATTCTTTGATTTCTTGAGAACTTCCATATATAACAGAACTACTGTTGAAAGCGGCACAAAGCTAGCACACGTTGGGTTTTCCGATTTGTCAAATGGGTGGCATATAATATACCCTAAAATGAGAAAAAATTACTTATTTTTTCAAAGGATGGTACAAAGAAAAAAGAAGAACGCATTTGGAAATATTTAAAAACAACAATTGATAATTTATTTCGATAAATGAAAGGTTTTACAATTGTTGAATACGGTTGATCTGTATTATCAAGCGCGACTTATTTTAAATAAACGTTAATTAAAATGAGTTTGATTGTGCAGATGCATGTTGGAAAGAGTGTAAGGGACAAAACATTCACGGCATATTTCTTCAAAAGGCAGACAGAACAGTAATATCACGAAATATAAATCAAAACATTTCGCCTGTAATATCTAATGTTCAATGTCATGGGAAAGTCAGTACGGTGTTTCTGGAACCCTTTCCTCATGAAAATACATATTGAAAACACATAGTCAGAAATTTCTCCTTTTGCCTATATATTTTCAGCATTATTCAATCGATATACTCTTACTTGTAAAGTGTATCCATTTTTCCCCTTCATGTTTTCAAAGTCGTCCGCTACATATTTGTTGTGTATGTGGGAAAGGGTTAAGCTTTTCGGTACGACTTCAAGGCTGGTGGACGTCATACTAGATGGGGCTATACTTGTAGCTTTTTTCAAGAAGAAGAATCCTGGGTTATTCATTCATGTTCATATACAGTAAATCGAACTACAGGAAAACCCAACTTAGTGTATTTAGGATTTGTGGCGATAGAGATTAGCGTGTATCAATGCTATCTTATCCCAATGCAAACATACTCTAAAGTTTCTGTAAAGCTTCTAGGAGAGTTTTGCAACGAGTCAATATCCATATGAGCCGTCCCGCGAGAAAACCAACATTGTGGACTCTGCGTAAAGTATCGACCCGGATCAGCGTAAGCATGCCGCGCAGGCTTACCTGGATAGACACTTTTCGCCTCCTGTGGGTTTTCTGTTTCAGGAATAACTACTCTATACATATATCCCACTAAGACGGAATGTGTCGGCCGGATCAGTCTGCGCGGACAGCGCAGGCTGATCTGGTCGATACATTACGCAGATGTCTATCGCCGCAGCCTCACGAGAAAACCAACATTGTGGACTCTGCGTAAAGTAAAGTATCGTCCCGGATCAGTCTAAGCACGTCGCGCAGGCTCACCCGGAGAGACACTTTTCGCCTCCTGTAGATTTTCTGTTTCATGAATCATTAATCTATACCTAATCTATCTCCCTGAGACGGAATGTGTCGACCCGCATCAGTCTGCGCGGACAGCGCAGGCAGAGCTTGGTCGATACATTACGCAGAGGCCATACTGTTGGTTTTCTCGCGGGATGGCTCATATTATATTACACAGGCTAATCTAGTCCTACACTGTTCGCAAAAGTCCATTTGGTTGGGTTTCGTAGAGCACCGCCCAGAGTGTAGACTCCGGCGAGACAGTTCGTTGATATGAGTCTTCACTGTATCTCTGTGTAAATAATTAGTATAATTATTTTAACAGAGGTAAAAAACAAAGTGGCTAAACGAGATATAGCTTATTATGAGCAATTTCTCCTTTTATCATAACGTTTTCAGAACTCGCCTGTTGCAGATGCGTATAAATGCATTTAACAGAGGTGAACACAAAGTGGCTAGAGGAGAAATAGCTTATCATGAGCAATTTCTCTTTTTGCCATACCGTTTACAGAACTGGCATGTTACAGATGCTTATGACTGCATTTAACAGAGGTGAACAAAAAGTGGCTAAAGGAGAAATTAATTATCATGAGGAATTTCTATTCTTGTCATAACGTTTTCAGAACTGGCCTGTTGCAGAATTCTTCCGAATGCATTGAACAAAGATGAACCCGAATTGGCTAAAAGAGGAGAAATGGCTTATCATGAGCAATTTCTCCTTTTCCCATTACGTTTTCAGAACTCGCCTGTTGCAGCATTCGTCAAAACGCATTCTGCTGCAACAAGACCCTTAATCGCCCGACGCGGCGTTTATATATTACAAAAGATGGCTTCACACAAAGGTAGGCCAGGTATTTAATTACACTGATCCCCGAACGATGTGCTCGAAATAAGCCCAGCAACGCATGCCCCGTTGTAATAAAGACCTCTGTTAGTCTTGATTAATCTAGTCGACTAACACAGAGCAGGCCGCTATGCAATAGATACTACGAGGCTCATCTTCTACCCTTTACTAAAACGTAATTTGTATTTATAAATGGTGTATACATTATATTCTCTGTATTTTGTTATTTGTACTGCTTGTACATGATTGCAAATACAATATTTTGTATTGTATTGTATTGTTGTATACTATTTCAGCTATATCTTGGCATTTATCTTGGTAATGTACCCGTACTACAAGTTTCATATATCTCTACGCCGTTGCATCAGTCGTTATGCTATCCCCCAACCGCATGAGCACCAAGACTGTCTAGTAATTCTCGGTCTTAGTCCTTTCCCACATACAGCCAATATGAAGTAGATGACTTTGAAAATATGTTGGCAGAAATATGGAAAATCTAATCATTGAAAAGAATTAAAAGAATTACGGCAAAATGAGAGATTGCTCATGTTGAGCAATTAATTCTTTCGTCACAATATTTTCAAAAGTAGTCAGCTACAGATTGATTCAAATGCGTATGTAAATGGGAAAGGGTTAAAATTAAATAATTGCTTTGAATAGGTCTAAACGTGATTATATCGTAATTATATCTATATGAGCCACGACTTGAGATGTTGGTAGTATTGAGCCCCAGGTATCATTGTAAAGTACATCGCCATACAACTAGTGGGGCTACAGGTCCAGCTTTTAGTCAGAATATGCATTTTGACCTGTATAAGATAAATACGCACAATAAGACACATTTTGTATTTTTTTTGTTCCCCTGATATTTTGTAAGACATGAATGGTGGAATGTATTTAAGTGAATGTCCAAGTTGGCATAACTTTTTACCTTGCTGACAAACAATATTTGTTAAGAAATGATTTTTTGGGGGGCATTTTTAGTACTAACACAGTCATTTAAAAAGAGTTTCCGTATTAATAAAGGTTTTCAATGTCGTCCACTGGAGAATATATCTCAGTGGGAAAGGGTAAACTATATATTTGAGACGTAGGGTTGAAATATGGTTTACCACCAAGAGCACTTTCTCTATCTTCTCTATCAATTTACATTGTTATTTGTTACGCTCTAAATCATGTTTAAATAGTTGAAGCAAAAGCGTGCTGCATTTCATTACGTTTTGAAGATAACATTTATCAAAGACTTTGTAAAATTGTTAGGCCATTTTGTTATTGAACTTGTACGAACATATTTACCGGTCTACATTTCACTCCTTGCAAAGCTGTTCGTCAGTGATTCTCGACAACATTAAGGTTGATTATCTCGAGAACCCTTGCAAAGCGATTTACAGGTTTTCCATTGTACTCGACAACAGTAGGGTTGTGTAGCACGAGAGCCCCTGTGAAGCAATTTGTCAGTGTTTTCAACTATACTCGACAACATTAAGGTTGTTTAGCACGCGAGCTCTTGTAAAGCATTTTGTCAGTGGTTTTCAACTGTACTTGACAACATTAAGGTTGTGTAGGTCGAGACCTCTTATTAAGCGAGTTAGTGGTTTAGTGCAAACTTTATCATGCTCTGCAGCAGACATCAATTGCAAACATTGTGTCAAAATAAATGAACAATTTCTCCTTTTGGCACAATTTTGTCAATTGTATTCAGTAATTATTCTTCCATGTATACATTTTGCTTTTTTTTCAAGGAGGAATTTATTGAAACTCTTCTGTTGCAGATTTGTTTTATGTGACAATTGGTTAGGTTCTCTCATCAACATATTTCATAGTTAATTGCTTTTCCCCACATACAAAAAATTTGCAGCAGACGACCTTGCAGTAATTCTTATCTTCAAAGAATATCATAAACACGGTACGTTCACAAAGAGATGGAATCAAGATGGTTCTAGCACACAAAACGGTGAGACACCCGGAGATTATACAAATCCTCATAAATCTTATCGGATTAAGCCAATTTAAAGCCCAAATTAAGTCCGTGGATTTGAAGTATACCCATTAAAATATTTGTCACTTGTCGCAGACGTGAAGATTAATTCTGGGTATTTGTAATGAAAACCCCGTCTTATCTCTTGAACATATACAATTGAGGATGTGTCTGATCCTTTTCAAATTGGATTTTTGTTAAACCTTTCCACCTGCAGACGCATTTTGACGCAATAGCGGCAGACGACTTTTGAAAACATTGCGGCCAAAGGTGAAATTGCTCATGATGAGCAATTTCTCCTTTGGCCACAATGTTTTCTACTTTATTATTTTCAGGTTTTCGTCACAATTTTTTCAAAGTCGTCTGCTGCAGATTTGTAGCATGTGGGAAAGTGTTAAAGACCGTTTTCCTGCTACAAGAAACTTAAAACCTAATTTACAAATTCCGTGATGCACGCCTTTAAAAATACATTTGGTCAGTCTTATCAGAATCTACACAAGTCGACAGAAGCTTCTATTGGTTGTTTAGTGTTTTACGCCGCTTTCAACAGTTTTTCAGTTTTATCACAGCGTTTCCTAATACGTTACAAGCACTACTGTTGAATTTATGCGGACACCAGCTAGTCAGTTATAATGCTAACCCCGCAACCTTGAGATCGAATGAGGGCAGCCATTACTATCATTCTTTAAGTGTTTGGTCAGAATATTCTAACAAGATTGTAGAAGTCATATGTTAACAGTGTAGATCTTGATCAGACCGTGAGGATACACAGACGGATATATACCTATACTGTTCCCAAAATACAACTTATACTTTTTCTTATGCACTGGCGCATTTGCGAAAAGTATATCAATATTTAGCAAATCCTATTCCATAAGATTAAGAATGAATTTACATGCAATGGTGGTTATACCAGTTGCAGATAGTCACCGGGATAAGAGTATGGTCTTTAACCCTTTCCCTCATATAGACGCCTTCTGACGCCTCCGCAGCAGACGGCATTTTGAAAACATAGTGACAAAAGAAGAAATTGCTCAATACGAGCAATTTCTCCTTTTGACACAATGTTTTCCACTTTTAGTCATAGGTTATCCATTAAATTATAGAGATTTTCTGTTTTTTTCACAAAACATGTTCAAAGTCATCTGCTGCAGAATTGTCGTTAAACGGCTAAACCAATACAATACACTACAATGGTTTATTTGGGTAATTAGGCTTTCGCTTCACGATACATATAACTTACAAAGTAGTAATTTGCAAACTCATATTTATTCAAAAAGCTTTGCAACATTACGGGCTATTTTAATGATACTGGATTTTCAGTTCGACGGAGACTATAACACTTCGGTAAGCTGTCTTGTGCCTCTTTCCTGCTACAGGCGTTATGTATCATTTACCAATTACATTTTGTACGACTTGAGACTGCATTTTTAAACAATGTGTATCAAAATATGTAACAAAAATATATCAGCGTGATAAGGGTTATTTTTATTTAAAATTGGATACATTTCTTATCGCAATTGGCTAAAAAATGGAGATAATATATCGTATTTGTGTTTGGATTTGTCTTGTTTCGCTTAACCCTTCCTCACATACAGCAAACGAACTTGGTATAAACTTATGGAAAATATAATTATTGAATGTGAACAATGTCTCCTTTTTTCATAATTGTTTCAAAAGCCATCTGCTGCAAATGCCTCAAAACGCTTCTTCAAGTGGGAATTGCTAACTATGGACATGCTTGCATGCTATGAGTTTTTTTTTTGCAAATCATTACTTAGCTTCGTGACATACCGTTTAATTTTCCTTTTTATATTATTTCAATGCATGACTTTGACGAGGAATATCGTGATTTAGCGGGCTTTAGGATCGGGCGTCCCGGGTTCAATTCCCGCTTGCTGCGGTCAAAGTGGGATGCCCTTTGTAAAGCACATTTTCTATTTACAATATATAACAATACAATATGCTTTATAAAGTAAAAACTACAAGTTTTATAGCATGTTTTAACGAATTCATGACAAAAGACAAGTGATTTTCCAAAGATCCCAACATAGAGCCCAACATTATATCTACAAGAAACAGTGTATGTTGTTTCGATAAAGAATGTATTACAAGAGATATGTACAAAATACCATAACAGTATGTTCAAAACCGCTTTTCTTCTCGGATGTTTTCAAAGAAGACTTTATTAGACATCAGGCAAATGGTTTAAGAAAATCTACTTCATCATTAAAATTTACCAAACACGAATATAAATAGTCTTTCTTCACATGCATGATGCACAAATGGGTAGGTTTATTCGTGATTTAACCCTTTCCAACATACAACTGCAATAAACGACATTGAGGCAACCAGTGGAAACTCTCTCTGAGTGAAAGTAGAATTATTGAATAAAGTTGAAAATAAGATGGCAGAAAGAGAATTAGTGCACTGAGGATATCTGCTTCCTAGAAAATTAACCAGTACAAGAGCCGAATGTGTTTTGACCCGCTTTGACCAGAATCGAATCCTGGATCTTTGACCACGACCCCGGTGTTTTACGTTATAGCCATTGTGTCCCTGTGCATAGTCATCCGCTAACTATGTTGAGTACCCGTTTACACTAGTCCACATATATACATTTTTCGACGCATCTGTAGCAGACGACATTTGTTGAGCAATATCTCTAATTGCCACAATTTGTTCAACTCTATCAAAATATAACATATTTTGGTCGATATGTGTTCAAGTCATCCGCAACAAATTTATTGTATGTTGGAAAGGGTTAAAAGAACCCGTTAATCTCTATCGATGTTTGCTTCCTTGAAAATTAACCCAGTACTCGCGCCGGTGTGATATAAGGTTCCATATTTTGTTAACCCGCTCTCACAGTTATCGGCGCTTGAACCTTCGGATCACGAGACCGGTACAATAAATGAGACAATTTGCTCCCACATTTTTACCATTTTTAAACGAGATAAGCGTTAATTGTTTCACTACCATACTCATTTTGATGAGTTTGTTTAGAGACATTGAACATAAGTCCGTCCACTCAGTTACAAGTATCCAATGTGTTTGTTTTTCACCCATAAACCGAAGAGAGTACTTCAATTGAACGTGGTACATAATTGAGCCGAGTCAGGCGAGTTCGGGTCTTACGGCCTCGGCGAACAGTGAAGACTCGGGCCATCCTGTACAACCTAAACGTCTCTCTATGGCTTTAACTGTTCATTTACATGTACTATCGTCAACACTGTAACTTTCGACGAAAATCTAGACGCGTAGGACCATACCTTTAATTTCAAAGTATATTTTAATGATGCCACGCCGTTGAGTCAACAGAAACACACATCGCAAGACGTGGCTCTATCATAATCACATTTCATTTTACTGTCCAGTCTTGTCTTCAATCCAGTAGTCCAGAAATGTATATCGAAAATTCATTATTTAAGCAAGGTTCTTTGTACTTGACATCATCATTTTCATCTTGTTACCAATAGTCCACATTCTTTGAAACATTTAACATGGGATCTGAACCTATCCAGTTCTGTCTACAGTATATTCTTACATATTTATTATTACTAGCTGTGGTTTTATTATTACCACATTCCATGTTACTGTCCGGTCCTGTCTTCAATCCAGTAGTCCAGAAATGTATATCGAAAATTCATTATTTATGCAATTTTCTTTGTATTTGGTATCATCATTTTCATCTTGTTACTAGGAGTTCCTTTTATTAGTACCATTTAACTTATATGAGATCTAAACCAATCTAGTCTTCTCAACAGTATTTGATTACATGTTCTTAAGAACGGTAGGTTCAATATTATGGTCAATATTGTTTGCCGTGATGCTTTCTGCTGCAGGTTAATTTTGCATGAATAAAAAAGATAAATAAGAACATTTTCAAGAACAGCATTGATGGACTTTAATTAAAACCCAACAAAACACGCTTATCGTAAAATGCAATGATGGTTAATCTAAGACGTCCGTCATACCTTCACTGATTGATCCACGCAACACACACTCGACGTGGGAATGGAAATATGGTCCAGTGGCAAGACGTGGATCTCTTGATCAAGAGGTCCTAACTCCAAAGTCTATCCGGAGCATCTTTAGTTTGCTGAGCCGAAAAGTTTATCCAACGTTGTACCTCTATATCAGGATTTATAAATGAGTACATGTGATGGGATTAAGCCAATGTGCCGTGACTTCGTGCATTTTCCGCCATTTTGTAAACACAATAGTTATGACATTGTCTGATACCCGGCGTACAGCAGTTACGTCTGTCATAAACCAACAATGGCCACTCATTTGGTCAGGATATTTTAAACACACCAGGCTGTCGCTTCATATGGATCTATGAATATCAGTGTTTGTGTTTAGATAAGTTTTGACGAAAGTAAACGTAATATCTGCTCTTAGTTATTCTTTCATTTTCGGAATTCACTCAGCATGCACGTTTAAAGGAGTGATTATATCCGACTTTCTACGTCTCCAACCCCTTAAAAAGATAAAAGCAAAACAACACAATGCTATACATGTAGCTATATCATCCCCGCCCTGTCGTGGCAATAAATCGTGAACCGCCTGTGTGGTGTCTTAATAGAGCGTCTGTCTCGGATGAGGGAGGTCGCGGGTTTGATCCCCGATAAATGGCTTGCCCTCCAATGTGCTCAGGATTATGAGGGTTTACATTACGACTGACTGGCTGGTGTCACTCACTCAGGATAAATTGACGAGGAATATTGGTACCTTACCAATGACATTCCGTGATATAACTGTTTTTTGTTGTTGAAAGCGGGCGTAAAACATCATACAAACAAACACACAATGAATTTCAATAATACCGTTTTCCTTTATTTTGACTGTATTCTGTTGCGACATGACACACCCTTTCGCAGTTCATACGTAAATAAAACACCTTTTTACACAGATCACGCAAGATAAGAATAAGCCCGACCACTTGAATCCTACAAACGTCTAAGCCGCGAGGCGTTTTCTTGAAAGTGGGCAGAAATCCACCTGGATTGAAGGTAAAACCTTCTTTCAACAAAATTAAAACGAAATTTCTCTTGGGTTTATAGTTGATACATTAATTCCGATGACAAAGTAAGAAAACGTGCAAAAAGGTGTTAGGAGACCTTTATCTTGATCACATGATATGAGTCTCGTCGTGCAAAAAAGGGGGACATTGTTGCGTCCCCCAATGGCGTCACATAATGTGCTAATTCAGTTAAACCGGTTGCGCTACAATTCTGGCTTTTCGTTAAAGATCTTCTAAATGATTCACGCCTGGCGATTTGGGGTCTATATTGACTCTCCGTAATAGTAATGGCGTTAAACTAGTGCTGCTACAGTTTATATGTTCAGTTATTTTGTTAGAGATTGCATTTTATATTCAGTTTAGACTTAGGCGAAAAGTGAAGACTCTGGTCAAGATGCGTTGAGACCATTACTCGATGGTAGCTGCTGAAATATAGTCAGACGATAAAGGCTCACCACAGTCTTCTCCCTTTGGAGATGCAATGAGTCCCCCTTTTTTCATGCCATTTTAGCGTGCGTAAATAACATGTATAAATTTATTCTCAGATTTTAATGAAGAAATGCGATACATTACGATTTATGCTCTTAAGCCTTTTATAAACACAACGCTTCTCAGTGAAGTCGTCAGATTTGCAGAGCAGGGTTGTATTTTTTTTCGTAAAGAATTATTTGGTGCTTTCACCAAAATTAAGTTGTAACCCGTCATTTACCATAGAAATTGCCAGAATGAACAGATCTATTGTTTACCTTTATGATCACCGATGAAGTAGTTGTAAGCAGCGCGATCGTAATCAACTTTTAACAGTAGTCATACTGTTGTTTGTATACATTTACCAGTAATATTGATAATCAGCCGGTGTCATAGCTGCATTATTGTGGAAATCGGTGTTTAACTCTTAACGAACAATTATACCAACTGATCTTGGAATCAGACACATGGTAATATAATGTACATGTTCCCCAAAAATGTCCAAGGATATTCTTCCTTATAGGTAACTATGGAAACAAAAAACTACTTGTAAAGGCAAAATATAAAAAAGAAAAAAATACTATGAGCCTGTGAAACACAGTTCTGCTAATTGATTTTTACAAAGATTAATTTTCCACATACAACAAATCTACAGCAGATGAGTTTTATTCTTGTTAAAACGTTTGCAAAACCTAAAAAAATAAAAGTTTAATGATTGAATAGAGTTCAAACATTGTACCAAAAGAAGACATTGCTCATGATGAGTAGATTATCCTATTGCAACAATGTGTTCAATGCAGTCAGCTGCAGAAGCTCCTGTATGTGGGAAAGGCTTTATTGAATTGTTGTTTGGCATTTTATTGAATGAAAGTCAACGACAACCGCCCTAAAAACATGTAAAAACTACATAGATGTTTTTATTTTCTTTGGTCAAACTTTCAAAGAAGAGTTTTGAGGAATAATTTGTTATGCAACACTAGAGTTAAATGTTCAAACCTTGTAATGGATGCATAGAGTTGAAAACATCATAGTAAATGAATAAGTTGAAGGAATTTCTACTTTTGTCACAATGCCTCCGAAAACCGTTTACTGCAGATACGTGAAAATGCTTTGCTTCATGAAAATGTTTCTGCAAGCATGTAAGACCACCTAATTATAAGTGAACCTTAATTTCTGCAGCCGACAAATCCTTGCAGCAAGTGTAAACTCCCCCAGAAATAAACCACGTCATACAAAAACGACTTTCAAGTCCCATCAATAAGCCAAGATTTATGTAAGCCTGCGCAGCCTGATCATGATATTCCTTTTCGCCATCTAGTCACACAAGCATCTGTGACTCAACAGGAGAAAAAACAATGCCTTTAATAATTAAAAAAATATAGAACAGTAACAGATATCAATTTGAATGTTACTACGTTTGATATAAGGTGGTTGGTTTTCATTTGACGTGGCAAAGGAATTACTCCGCTTTGAAACTATTTGTTTTGGCGGAGCTTTATTTCAGCGGAGCTGCCAGTGTTATAAGGAACGTAGTAACTCGAAAAAACATATAGACGCATACGCAGGAGACGACTTTTGAAAACATTGAGACAAAACGGACATTGCTAATGATTAGTGATGTCTTTTTTGCCATACAAATTTAGAACTTTATTAAATGGTTTCACTTTGTTTTCTAGACATTTTCCTTTAACCCGTTCCCACATATAGACTCTTTCTGACGCCGCTGCAGCAGACGACTTTTGAAAACACTGTGACAAAAGAAGAAATTGCTCAAAATGAGCAATTTCTCCTTTTTTGTCACAATGTTTTCAACTTTTTTCAGTAATTACATCTTCAATTATAGAGATTTTCCATATTTTTGAGTAGACATTTTCCATTAACCCTTTCCCACATAAAAACTATTTCTGACGCCTATGCAGCAGACGACCTTTGAAAACAAAAGGAAAAATTGCTCAAAACGAGCAATTTCTCCCTTTTTTGACACAATGTTTTCAACGTTTTTCAGTAATTATACCTTCAATTATAGAGATTTTCCATATTTTTGAGTAGACATTTTCAAAAGTCGTCAGGTGCAGCCGTGTTGTTTGTGGTTAAGGGTTAAGTTGTCTGGCCCAGAAAAAGGATTAATCCACATTTTCATATGTTATGCACGTTTCTACGTTTGTCTTTTAAATATGATTGAATGTTTTATTTAAACAGAAAAAAAAGTAAAGTTTATCTAACTCCGAACATTTAAATGAAAAACATTACATCATACAACACACTTAAAGTGCATTAAGTAAATATAAATCAAAGGAACATTAATGTGCCTTTATCTTAACGTTTCTGTGTGAAGCACTAGCTTCGTAAGATATGTAAAAATATTTCAGGGCAAAAACTAAATAAAACTTTATAGAGGAATCCGTGTTGGTAGCCAGGTGGTTAGCGTGGGGGGATTTAAAATCGCGCGTACCGGGTTCGATCAGAAACGCAGGGTCATGGTTGAGTGTCATTGGGCGAGGCACACGTCTAGCCCAGTACTGATTTGTTTATCCAGGGATCATCGTGATATAACTGAAAACATGTTGACACGGCGTAAATACCCAGTAAATCAAAGATATTCAAATGAATGAAAAAACAAACTGGCGTTAAAACAGTGGAAGACCATTCATTACCAACAGTTAAAACCAAATGCTATCAGTTTTTAAAACAATGTTCAAACTTCAAACAAAAGGGATTTTGTTATATTTATCACGAATTAAAAAAAACCAATATTAAACAAGAGGGCCATGATGGCCCTGGATCGCTCACCAGATTTCCCCCCTTCACTTTAGCCATATAAGCCCCGCCCCTTGGCGGCCATAGTTTTCGACCAATCAACATGGCTTGAAGGAATATGATCGAGGGTCACCCTAGCATTTCTACAAAATAATTTGAAAAACGGCCTGACACTTTCGGAGGAGAAGATTTTTTAAGTTTTCACTATAGCCATATAAGGCAAAATAGCCCCGGCCTGTGGTGGCCATGTTTTTCGACTCATTAATATGACTCTTGAAGCAATCTGATAGTGGGTCAACCTAGGAACATTTCTACAAAATTATTTGAAAATCAGCCTGACGCTTTCGGAGGAGAAGATTTTTCAGTTTTCACTATAGCCATAGCCATATAAGGCAAAGTAGCCCCGACTCCTGGTGGCCATGTTTCTCGACCAATCAACATGATTTGAAGGAATCTGATAGGGTCACCCAAGGAACATTTCTACAAAATTATTTGAAAATCGGCCAGACACTTTTGGAGAAGATTTTTTAAGTTCCCACTATAGCCATATACGGCAAAAAAGCCCCGCCCATTGGCGGCCATGTTTTTTGACCAATCAACATGACTTGAGGGAATCTGATAGACGGTCACCCAAGGAAAATTTCTACAAAATTATTTGAAAATCGGCCAACCAGTTTAGGAGAAGACATTTTTTAAAGTTTTGTTCGTTTGGTTGCCATGAAAACAAGAATTCTGCATTGATTTCAAAATATTGAAGGAATTCTGGTGAGGACATTGAGAGGATGCTTTATGTGAAGTTTCACCACAATTTCTCAACTGGTTACAGAGGAGAGGCTGTTGACGCACGACGGACAACGGACAAAGGAATATGGCCGTTTCAACGGCCTATCCCTCTCTGGGCATTTTTTTCCATTCAGCGGAGTGCTGCCCTGACAGAATCCTTGGTCGGGTCATACCAAATACTTTACAAATGGTAGTAATGGTTGCGGGGTTAGTATAACGACTGGCTGAGTGTTTACATGATGAATGGACCAGTAGTACTGGTAACTTACCAAGGAAACGCCGTGATATACCCGAACATTATTGAGAGCGGCGTAAAGCACCAAACAACCAATCCGTCCCTCCCAACTACAACACAACGGAGACGGTCTGTTTGTATAACGACGAATCAAAGAGTGCTAGCAACCCTTGGTATCGTCATACAACTAATATTTGAACTGACAAAAAAAGAAAATTGCATACGAGGTCAAAGATTAATGCATAGCACTATAAGTACTGAATGTCACACAAAAATGTAATCGAATTTCGAGCATTAACATGTAACCCGTTCTTGAGAAAATGTACTAGTTAGATTTTGTGACTTTTGTAGATCCAGATCAGCATGATCTGATCAAGATATGCTCTTCACGTATTACTTACATGGGTATATTAGGGAATGTGCACTTTCACCGGCTGATCTAAACATACTCTGTTCAGAAAGGCCATTGTACCTTTTATCATGCACTGGTTCACATCGTTTTCTCTTTTGATTACCCTTTAACCCGTCCACTGAAAAACTACTTCTTTTGGCGCTTTATGGAGTAGACCACTTTTGAAGCATTGTTGAAAAAGGAAAAAAAAATCCAAGCTAATACTTTTTTCCCGCAATGTTTTCAGCTCTGAATGCTTATTAACATATCATCTAGTATTGCCATACTTCATCGGACATTTTCAAAGCGGAACACGCTTAACCATTTCTTACTTGCAGACTCATTTTGACGCAGTTGATGTGGTCGACTTTTGCCACAATCTCTTCCTCTCTATTTATAAAACATACTTTCATTTATACGATTGTTCTCAATTTTGGCCAAAATGTTTTCAAAGTCATCTGCTGCAGATTTGTAATATTCGGAAAAGGCTTAACCAGCCATATCAGGTAAACATTTAAAAGCTTACTATGGTAAAACCAGATCTCTTTGTAGCCGCAAATCCTTCAATTTGTTCGGGAGGAAATTTGTCATCAAGCGATCATAGTTATCCGCCATCTAACACGCCGTTAACGGTCAAACGCTTTTCATGACTGGAAAGCGAGCTTACTAATTAGGCGTGATTGAAAACTATTGCCAGCGACGGATATTAAAGCGATGAAGAGATTGAAGGTATTATTTCTAAGAACATTTCATAAAATAACAATTAAGTGCTCTCAATTACTTTACCCTGCACTCTGATGAGTGTGAGTGTGTTTGACACGAGTTCTAGGAGTAATAATGATTGAAATGTTTACGTAGTGTTCTACAATTCTTCAGTTATAGCAATGCGGCCCGTTCGCCAAACCGTGTGTCCTAGCTCTCTAGCACAAGTATTGAACACAACATGTTTACCAGGCAACTGGCTACATTTTCAGATCGACACATTGGTGGAAGACAATGGTGCATTTCACAATGGCTTTTGTCAATCATTGGAAATAGTATATGTCATAGCGGGTATTCGAACACACAACGTGTATTTCCAGGCTTGTTTGCACCAATATTCAACACTAGCTACCTACCTTCTCTCATAGACTATAATGGTGCGTTTCCACCGCCGATCTGAGTACCTCGATCTCCCCGACCGGCTAAATTCCGCGACCAAGCTCGATCTCGTGTTTGGTCGGGGGTCTCTGCCAGACCTTTAGTGGACCATTCTAGATCAACTCAAGACCCTTCCAGACCACCTGCTGAAACACATCCCGACTTCTACTCGACCTCTTCCCGATCAACACGACAAGCCCGACCATGTACGATCGCTGCACGATAGCAGCAGACTAGGTATACAACTGTAGTAATTTGTTCGGGATTCAGTAGTTGTATTCGATATTGCTTCTAAGGAATCCCCGCCAAAGTGCCCGCTGTGACCTTGATCCTTGAATAGAATATCGAGGCGGTCGGGTAGAAGCCGTGTATGTTCGAGTAGAGTTCGGATGCGGTCTGTAAATTATCGAGTCAAACAAATCCGTGTAGAAACCCCGACCGCTGGAGATCATTTCACGACCGCATGATCGAGGTACTCCGATCGGCGGTGAGCACGCCCCATTAAGCCTATTGGTGGAAGAAATATGTGGAAAGAATGACCAAGCTAGGGATTGAACCCAATGTCATATAGTATTTGTGACACATCTTGCTAAATAATCTTAATACCAGAGTGCATATGACATTGAGTTTAAATTCATTGTAAATATATGTAGGATGCACTTGGAATGTTTGATTTGACCATTTTCAATACTTTGAATTTATTTCGTACCAGCTCGATTTTGTTCTAAATGACGGTAACCATCTTCGACGAGTGAATTCTTTCTTGCTTTATATACGTTCCCCTCCCATTTTCTTTGGATTATTGTAAAGTTAAGATGTATGTCCTTTTAATAATATAGGGTGTTCTACCAGTAAAATGCAAAGAAAGTGTGAACATTGAGGCTTGAAACTGATTGAAATTGAATGAAAACAAAGGAGTCAAACGACAGCCAAGTAGATACTAACAGCATGACGAAGGTAAATAAACACATCTTGTCCGTCAATAAGTTATTTGTGTACTGATACAAGAAAGTCGAATAACATATGCGTTATCTTGAATATTCATTTTGGGTAACCATTTCATAAGTAATTCTGTCAATTCATGACGATGATACTCCTGATGATTTTTGCCAGTTCCAATGAAATATATTATTTCTTGCAAACTGGCAGTGTTCTGATAAAGCACGCCACACGAAAGCCTACCCTGGATGGTTTTGGCACCAATGTCGATAGCATAACTTTCCATTTTGAAAAGAGCTATGCCTCTATACATTTTAGTAGGTACAGGAGGTATTAAGCCTAATTCTACGATGAATCACTTAAAACAATTCATTTTTACTATATAAAATATGAGGAAAACAGGCCCCGCCCCGTGGCGGGCATGTTTTTCTATTGATCGGATTTTTTTTAACGAGCTTGAATATGGACACACAAGGAACATTTGTGCTAAATTATTTTCTAATGAAGTCAGCACTTTTGGACAAGAAGATTTTTTAACTATATACCATATAAGGAAAACCACAGATCGGAAGATATTTCAACAAAGTTGATAAAAGGTCACCAAATGAACATTTGAGCTTAATTATTTTCTAATCGCGCCAGTACTTTAGGACAGTTTGATTTTTAAAAAAAAATACTATATACTTTATAAGGAAAACAAGCCCCGCCCTGTAGCGACCATGTTTTTCAACGGATCAGAATTATTTGAACTAACTAGACAATGATACAAACCAAATTTCCAAGCCTTTTGGTTTCAACCTATATATCTCTATGTAAAACAGGTGACCCCGGGGTGGGGCAAAATTTGAAAAGTCTTTGTAGAGGACCACTTGACAATGCTACACACCAAGTATCTAAGCTCTAGAGCTTTCGGGGGGCAATTTTGACCAACGGTGGATAATTTGAACAATCTTTGTAGAGGACCATTAAATAACGCTACACATCAAATATCTAAGCTCTAGGCCTTTCGATATCAGACAAGGAGGATTTTCAATAAAACTATTATCTGTTGCCACGGCAACCAAGTTTAGTCAAAATCCATATGGTGGTTAAGGAGATGTTGATTAAATAAATTGTTGACGACGTGCAAGAGGGGATCACAATAGGTCACATTGAGCACTTCGTGCACAGATGAGCTTAAAAGTCAAGGATGATATAATACATTAATTTTTGAGAATCCATTGAATACCCCTAAACAGGATTATATAATAAATGGCATATACTCATCAAGATCAATGTTACAGGATTATATTAATTTTCTGAAATAATATGTTATTCTAAATAAAGATATAACATAATTTACATATACAATATAAAATTACAGCATTTTTCATGACGTCACATCATATTTTAGTGACGTGCCATTACCCCATTTGACCTAGTCAAATATACGATATTCACATTATACTACCTTACTTTGATTGACAGCTGGTATGATAGTGGGTTGACCAACCAGAAACAAGCTGGTGCCTGGCAACTGCATCAGAAATCGCATCCGACAAACCCCAGAGCTTGTCTAACACAACGACTGATAGTTAAACAAGAGGGCCATGATGGCCCTGGATCGCTCACCTTAATTATACAATGTACTGTTATGCAAAACACATCAAGACACAATTATTCTGAATGCAACCTCCAGTGTTAACAAGATTTTCCTTCATTTGGCCTAGTGATCTATAAATTATTTTTCCTGATATGACCCATATTCCAACATGGACTAGATATCATCAAAACAACATTCTGACAAATTTTCAACTTGCTCAAAGTAAAAATGCGGCCTCCGGAGTTTGAACAATATTTTCCTTTATTGACCTTGTTTCTGACCCTCATATAACCCATATTCGAACTTGAACTAGATATCATTTAGACAAACATTCTGACCAAATTTCAAGATGCTTAAGCAAAAAATGTGGCATCCAAAGTGTTAACAAGATTTTCCTTCAGTTTGGCCTAGTGACCTAGTTTTTGACCCAGCATGACCCATATTCGAACTTGGCCTAGATATCATTCAGCTAAACATTCTGACAAAATTTCAAGCTGCTGTATCAAAACAAGCGGCTTCTACAGAGTTAACAAGATTTTCCCTCAATTTGGCATAGTGACCTAGTTTCTGACCCATATTTAAACTTGACTTACATATCATCAAGACAAACATTCTGATAAAGTTTCAACATGCTCAAGTTGAAAATACAGCTTCTACGGTGTAAACAAGATTTCCCTTCAATTTGGCCTAGTGACCTAGTTTTTGACCTGGCATGACCCATATTCGAACTTGGCCTAGATATTTTTAAGACAAACATTCTGACAAAATTTCAAACTGCTGAAGCAAAAATTGCGGCCTCTGGAGTGTTAACAAGATTTTCCTTCAATTTGACCTAGTGACCTACTTTTTGACCCGACATGACCTACATATCATCAAGACAAACATTCTGATAAAGTTTCAACATGCTCAAGTTGAAAATGTGGCCTCCAGAGTGTTAACAAGATTTCGCTTCAATTTGACCTAGTGACCTCGTTTTTGACCTCATATGGCCCAGTTTTGAACTTGTCCAAGATTTTATGGAGATGAATGTTCTGATACACTTTCATGAAGATTGGATGCAAAATGTAGCCTGTAGAGTGTTAACAAGCTGAAATGTTGACGACGCACGACGGACGGACAAAATGTGATCACAATAGCTCACCTTGCACTTCGTGCATAGGTGAGCTAAAAACGTAAATAAAGATGTTTCATTGAAGTTTTCTTGTAATGTAACTATTCCAACTTAATAAGATGGTGAAAATGTGTTCCTGTGGGTTGTTTTAGTGATGACATACCCAGAACGTTTAAATGGTGCAATGTTTGTTCCTTTTCCAAAGCCAAAGACACACAAGGAAAGGTGTTGAGGTGGATATAGTTGTGTGGAAGACATCACACTCAACTTAACATCGACAGGATCATTCGAAATAGATACGTATGCACCAAGGTAACTAAAATCAGTTTGTAGAATTGACTTTTTTGGCGTCATTTTAGTCAAATACGGAATTTTAATCCGTCGTGTTTGAACAGCGCATGAACTGTATCAAATATTAGTTTATAATTTTAAGACTTAATTGATTGATTTTCATCTACAGATTTAGCTGAAGCAGCCGTTAAAGAGTCTTTAACATACACCATTGAAAATGTAATTGGCGAAGGAAGCGTTGTTACAGACAAGAAATTAACGAGCTGTCTTCTGTTTCAATATTAGTGGTAAATAATAATCTTTTTGAAAATGTTCATAGGACCATACGTTTACCCTGCTGTTTCAATATAACTTCATTTATGACTTAAGTTGAATAACAATGGTCATGTTCATGTTTTCAAATACCTCGGACATTAAGGAAATAAATAAATGGTGTATATTTTATTGTTAAATGCACATTTATGATTTATCGCGTAATAGTTGTCCATTTCCATTAATCAAGGGTCACGAAAATTGCACACCATACGGGTTACGAGTTTCAGAATTTTTTTCAACACAATTGGAATTTAGAATTATAATATCGACGTGATTCTTAAATACGAAAATGCATTTTTTTCTTTTTCATGTTAACGAGATTTTTTTTCGAAGACATGATTTCGAAAATACTGGAACTATTCCATGTCCGCCTACCAAAATAACACATTTTTTATTTATTGATTCTTTGAAAGTATTTACTCTCTTCATGCACAATTAACTATTTAACAAAACTTAAGGGCTTTTCAAGGTAACATTGTGATGGTATTGTTCAGTTGCTTCATTGGAAAATATGCCGTCGGTTTCATGTATGTAGGGGTCATTATTGAACACAGTTTGTTCAACTTGAATGCAGCATACAGGAAAATGACATAACATTAAAATACTTGATTGTACTTGATTGTGTCCAGTAATGTATGTTTTTTTTTTTATAATTACACTACTTGATTATTTCAGGATTAGCGAAAACAGATGTAGCGGCTTCACTAAGCCAGATTGTCAAGAGGATGAAAGGAAGAGCAGACGGAGTGTTACTGAAATGTATGGTGTAAGTAGAAAGTTTTTTTTTTTTCAAAAGTAGAATCTGATTCCTGCTCGATAAATCTCCAATGGATCAGTTTTCAAATTCATCTCATACATACTTCTTCTGATGTCAGAAAAGTCTTCAATATCATCTGATTCTAAAAAGGGGAAGACAAAAATTGTATTCTATTCTGATAATGTGGTGCTCAGAATTAAAATAAGCATTATGTTTCAATTCTGTGGTACACCACACAAATAATTGATTTAGAATCTGTGGAACACAAATATTTAGAAAATGGTCACACCCAAAATGATTCTGTTTATGCTTGTTCTGAAAGGGCATGTGGTCTAATTTGTGTACAGAATCGCCCAGTGGGCCACTATTGTAAGAACTGCATGTCATAACAATCGATACAATGCTAAGGAAATGAACTTTGCCTTTTCTTTTTTTCTACTTAAAGTCTGTTTCTAAATTGCTTATATTTTTCTTATCTTTATTCAGAAAGGTTTTTGGACAAATGCAAATCATTCAAAACAGAATCTAGCAATCCCAATATAGTAGCAATTTAGTATTACACCTCCATGATCTAGTTTGGCAGTTAAGGTCAAACACTGTTTTAAATGTGAAAGGTAATGTGCTAAATAGATTGCATAAGGACTACCTCATGATTTTATTTGAGAAGTATAAAGAGCTCATTTCCTTATGCAGGTCGGGTATGGTCCATCAATCCCATTACATGTTTCTACGCAGTCCTTTCTCATGAGATTCCTAACTTATTCATAGTACTGTATGGCTTGTCTATTACCAATATGTTCTTAAACTATCCTACAAATTATTCATGTAATAATATTGGTGGTGATACTAATGATGATAAAGACGATGATATACATGATATATACGTTGTTGTTATTAGTAATTCTGCTAATGATATTAAGTAGTATTTATTGCAGGTTTTTTCTGCCAGATATCTTTAATTCTTTTTATATTCTGGATGACTCATCCTACGAGAGTGTCCTAAGAGATGATAAAACGCGCGTCTAATAGCAGGAAGGGAAGATACATTTATCCATGGAGAGTCGCATTTCAGCAGATGGAAAAGTACGGGAAATGTATGACGCCGCGACGTCTCCTCATCACATATTGATCTCTTCGACACAAGAATTGACAGCACATAAATTTCTATTGTATTTTTTAAAATCTTGATAAAGACCAAGTGGTCGAAAATTGGATAATTAAAGAGTATTGATGATATAAAGTGTTTTACTGACTTCTTTACTTTACACAGTTCTTACGTATTACTCCTTCAAGATGTCAACAGAAGACAACATATGTATTGCAGCTAAGGAGAGCGAAAGAAAAGCGTGCCAGATATAGTTCCCATCAAGACTTTCTGGATAAATGTATCAATAATTCACGGATTCCAACAGTATTTCAGTGGAATTAGAAGGCGGATTTATACATCGATGAAGATTTACATAAAAAGTGTGATAACATTAAAAATGATGCTTCTATTAAGCTAATGGAGATTTAAAAAAATGCATGTACAAATAACATAGAGCGGTTAACATATGAGATTATCGATAAAGAACGACATTTAGATCAGGCTGCTAGGGATATTACAGACAATTTTGAAGATACTGAGCGCCATGGGTTACAGTCCCTTAGCATAAGCTGATTACTGGAAGTTCAACACGAAATACCGGATAGTAAACATCACCGGAGATGGTAACTGTTTTTACAGAACGGCGAGTAAATATCTTTATAATAATGAAAATGGACATGCTTAAATTAGACAGGTTATCATCTCAGAGATTGACAACCATAGAAAGAAATACCAATGTTTTATATATGGATTTGTTTGTGCTCCTTTGTGTAATCAATCACACACAGATGGTAGATTTACCTCTTATGCAACGGAAGCAGAGGTGTATGCAGTTTCATCAGTGTATAATGTAAACATGAAATGGGCTAATCATACATTAAGAATAGATAATAGTAACAATTCAGTTGCGCTCTTTCCGTATGCACGGTCAATGTATGTTTTGTGCAACACAACCATTTTAACCTAATAGAAAAACTAGAATGGAGTGCTCCGCGGAGTACGTGTGTCACCTGCACCTGCTCATTGAAAGTGTGACGGACGGACAGACAGAAGCCGGACAAAAAAAAGTAATCCCTAAGTGCCTACCATGCTACGCAATGCGACACACAAATGTATTCAGCCAGGTTGCAAGTAAAGATATAGTTTGGGTTGATAATGACGCGAGTAGTGTGAATCAAACGGTCAATTTTGAAATTGAAACAGACATTTAGATCACACAAATCAAGCATCCCTTCCGAAACAGTAGGTATTTACAAATAACGGAATGCAAATACGAGGAGAGTAATCATATATGCACTAGAATTAATTATTATGGAGAAAGAACAAGTCCGGAACAACCTAATGTGAAACACATCAATCAGCACGATTTATCGAGTTATACATTATCTGATTCAGAGAAAGTAGTTCGTTCTAAAAGCCTTAAGTTCATTCCAGATCGCAAACATGTAGAAACCATTAAATTACTACCCGATCTTGAGGAATGGGAGAGAAGATTGCGGTTGCGTGAATATTTCTCAGATGGAGACAATTTAAAACAGCAAAATAAAGACCGAACTGAACCATTTAAACTTAAGAAATAAAGTAACTTCACGCCTAATAAAGGATGGGATCCCTGGTTAGATATGTATGTTGAACTAGTGAAGAATGATATTGTAAACCATTTAAAGAAAACAGGAAAATTTAATATTTCAAAAGAAGAATATTTAGCGTTTCAGTCTATTTTACACAATAATGACAACGTGATACGGTCTGCGGATAAGGGATCGGGTATTGTTGTAATCGATAAATTGGCATATATTGAATTATTGAACAAAGAGATGTTGGAGAGCAATTCATATGAGGAAACACACATTCAGATCGCACTCAGGCTTCCATGACTGCCGTTAAGAAATTAGTTAAAAAGATGTTTAGACAAAAGTTATAAATATTACAAAAGATATGAAGCAATACCTTGTACCTAGATATCCTAAGGCAGTTAGTCTTGGAGGTAACGCAATGATGCACAAGAAAGGAGCACCATTTAGGACAATTGTAAACGGTATGAATGATTAGCAGAAGTTGCAGAATATGAGTTAAATGAATGTCACTAAATCTCCCGAGTTATTTGCGTGATACAACATACTTTATCAATAATTTGAAAGAGATAAGGTGGTCCATTTCAGATAATGCGGTACTTTTCTGCGTTGACGTATGTAGATTGTACCTTTCCGTACCAAGAAAAGAAGGTTTGGAGGCATGCGAAGAAGGCCTTGAAATTAGAAAAAATCCAATAATTCCAACTGACAATGTGATTGAAATGATAGAGACAGCTTTAAATAATAATAAATTTAGTTTAGGAGATAAACATTATATACAAACAGATGGTATAGCAATAGGGTATTTTCTTGGACAGTCTTACCAAATTGAAAAAAATAATTCACAACTTATCAGTAATGGGTGAATTATGTTTACATTAACTGACAAAGTGTAAAACTGTGCAGAAGCGGTTCAGTTTGCTGGTTACGTTATGAAATTTCCTACACTGTTTCAAAGGCCTTCTTGTCTGAATTATTCCTACATTATTTTCAAATGCCGGCTTTATTGGATGTGGCCATTTTATCAATATTGTTACGATAAATATTAGTAAACCTGCTCCAGTCATTTTCTTGGACTCTACCTAATTGAAAGCACCAATTCACTACTTATCAGTAATGGATGAATTACTCACCGTGTCAGATAAACAGTACAAGCAATCTGAACTCTTCCTACACTGTTTTCAAAGGCCTTCTGTATTTGGTGCCGGAAAGGCATTTTTATGTAGCAATGATTTAATGTAGTTGTCTAGGTTTAGCGTTTTGTTTGAATAGGCAAAATATATATAGGATCCATCATGAGTTTTCTTTGGAGATCAAGATTTCTTAAATGAGTCTAGAAAAAGACGGTTAGTAACCGAGCCTCTTGGCTTTTTCGAAACGAATTTAAGAAATCTTCTCCAAAGAAAAACGAGTGATGGATTCTTTTTATCACCTAAACAGTGTGTTTTAATGAAAAATATTGACAACATCAAAACAAAGACCGAATAACATATTCTTCATAAGAACTTGTGATTCACCGCATAAAAAAGTAGTCCTCATCATTTTTCAATAAGAAGAAAAAAACAAACAATGTTTTAAACAATTAAGACTCGTTATTTATTCAAAATAACGTATTATTGCATTTTTCAATGTGTAAAATTTAACAACTTAACAATAAACATAATAAAGATAAAGGTCAAAATGACGTCATCAGTAGTCGCGTGTATGACGTGTTTTTGTTATCACACGTGTATGATAACATTGTTCCGTGATTTGTTCTCAACTTGAAAATAAGGGTATTTATGTGATAAATATAATTATCAAAAGTTTGAAATATAAACTCTTCCTGCACCTTTTCTGACTCGTGTCATTAAGGATGTACTGAACTGAAAAGTGCATTTTTCATAATATTTAACTTTTGTTGTAATATTGGTTTTTTGAAAGTTGGATATATGTTAAATTAAAAAAAAAAAAAAAAAAAAGGTATGGTAGTGGGCTTTTTTTTTTTTGCTAGATCAATTTATAAAAGCCTTATGATGAGCTCTTTTTTTGCTATTTCAGCCCATTAAAAAAAATAGTTTTCACGCAAATTGCCGATATTTGAAGGATGATATGCTAATTGTTTATATTTTTGTGGTTTTAATCTCATTCTGAAGGTATTTTATCCATATCTTTGGAAGTTCATGCGATACATTGTAGTTAAAGCTATTTGACACTAATGAAAATCCATATTTGTCAGATTTAAGAATAGACAATTTCAAAACTTTGAAATAAGGAAAAAACATATTTGTAATATTTAACTTTTTCTAAAACTTCTCCAAGTTATTTCAATTACTATCATTTATCAGATTTTAATAAGAAAAGTATATGTCATTGGGCAATATTTTCATTTTTTCTTCTTTGAATGGCTAAAAAATGTTAAAATATGAATATATATTTATTAATTCTTCAAACATATCTTCAAATGTCAAAAAAGTTTTCCAATATTTTCTACTTTTTTTCAAAACAATATGATACTATACAAGTTCTAGATTAAAATTTATTTACTAGGACTTTAATATGTGATTTTTGCCCAGTTTTATTTCTTAATCAAACACGGCAACTGGACAGCGTCTCACAAAAAAATTGAAGGCTCATGAAAAAAATAGGCCCTTTATCTCAAGCAAATTTTATCCACTTTTTTTTTAATTTTGAAGAATTATAAAAAGGTGTAATGACTAAACGGGTTTTAATTGACAACAAAATAAGAAGATTTAATAAGAAAGTAAAAACAATGTTTTTTTTTTTTTGGTTTAATTTCAAAACCTCAGTTCAGTACATCCTTAAGTTAACATAATTCAGCCATAACTGATAAGTGGTAAATAAATGTTTTCAATTTAGAAAGAGTGCAATAAAACAGTTAAGGAGCAAAGGCTTCAATGAATAAATTAATTTGGTGAAATATATCTTACTTGACTACATTTCATTAATTTTAAATGCAAAACTATGTCTAACTTAAATTTAGTATTGCGCCGATTTCTCCCCCTCAAAAATCATTGATTTTCAGTGCAAAACTATTGCTAACTCAAATAATTGATTTTAGACTATTAAAAAAGAGTTTCGCTTAAAAAAAGACTAGGATCAATAGTTTTCAAACAATTATCAGCATACAGAACATAAAAACAAAAAAAAATACCTACAAAAAATCAAAAGGGAAAACATGTAAATATTATTTTCACTCTCCTGTAAAAAAAAAAAATATAAATGGGGTAAGCCTGGTATAGGGCTGAGCCATCGATATTGCGATGTTATAATACTCGTTTCTTCAGAAATTGAAACCCTAGTGGCATATTGTTCAGCCCTATAAACAAAAGAATGACACTTATACTTAGTCCGCATTGAAATAATGTTTTTGTTTTTTCCATATAGGTAATCCAAAGTTGAACTTCTTTCCCTTTTCTATATTATATAAACTTGAAGAAGAATGGTCTGATTCGTAATGTATTACAGCACCGCAATTATTCATAATTGTGCAACTTAAACTACGTTAAACTAGAACTGTGAGTGAACTCACAAAAGGATACCCCCGTCCCGCGCTTAGAAGACATGGACAGACAGACGGACAGATATATCCTCGAGCATCCGTAATTCGTGAGTGTAAGGCTTCAAAGACAAAATATGCAGAAGGCTTAGTGAATGATACGAAATTTCATGTCTTATCTGAAAGATTTATTTATTTCCTCTAAGTTTCGGGCAAAATTTCCTTTGAAAACTAATAATTCACAAAAAAAAAATCTTGTATACACATGTGTTCAACAAGTGTTATCCTATTTTCGCGACGTCATTATTTTGGCACTTTGCAGTTTCCATAAAGGCAACACACACAAAAAAAAAAAAAAAAAATTAAAAGGGGCAATAGGTCATAACATAGAGATTATTCAACTTATTTTTTCAAAGATAGAACATATTTTTTTGTGTGTGTACAGAATAATCTGTTTATTACATTTCATTGTTGTTTTTAGTAATACATTTAGTTTTTCAAATCCGGTCTTACACCATAGTTTATGTTTACTATGGACTATTTTTCGTTTTTTAGATCACCTAGAGCTGAAGGCTCAAGGTGAGCTATTCTGATCACTTTTTGTCCGTCGTCCGTCCGTCCGGCGTTAACTTTAGCTTTAAACATCATCTCCTCCTGAACCGCAAGACTAATTTCCACCAAACATCACAGGAATGTTCCTTTGGTGGTCCTCTTTCAAATTTGTTCAAAGATTTAAATTCCATTGAGAACTTTGGTTGCTGCGGCATCAGAAAGGGGACAAAATGTCCAAACTTTAAAAATCTCCTCCTCCGAATCTGCATGTCAGATTCAAATATAATTTGGTAGAAATGTTCCTTGGGTGACCCTCTATAAAAGTTGTTCAAGCCATACTGATTGGTCGAAAAACATGGCAGTCAGGCGGCATCAGAAAAGGGGCAAAAAGACAAAATTTGAAAATTCCATTATTATGAAAGTGTGTCTGATTTTAAGAAAATATAATACGAATCTTACTTTAATGATCCTCTATTTAATTTGTTAAAGCCGTTTTGATTGGTTACACAGTCATAGCAAACAGGCGTCATCACAAAAGGGGTAAATTGAACTTTTAGCTACAAATGACAACCAACTCCTACCATTCCAATTTCCACAAAACATCACAGGAATGTTCCTTTGGTGGTCCTCTTTCAAATTTATTCAAAGATTTAAATTCCATTGAGAACTTTGGTTGCTGCGGCATCAGAAAGGGGACAAAATGTCCAAACTTTAAAAATCTTCTCCTCCGAATCTGCCTGTCAGATTCAAATATAATTTGGTAGAAATGTTCCTTGGGTGACCCTCTATAAAAATTGGTCAAGCCATACTGATTGGTCGAAAAACATGGCAGTCAGGCGGCATCAGAAAAGGGGCAAAATTACAAAATTTGAAAATTCCATTTTTATGAAAGTGTTTGTCTGATTTTAAGAAAATATAATACGAATCTTACTGTAATGATCCTCTATTTAATTTGTTTAAACCGTTTTGATTGGTTACACAATCATATTAACCAGGCGTCATCACAAAAGGGGTAAATTGAACTTTTAGCTACAAATGACAACCAACTCCTACCATTCCAATAGACCAATTTCCACAAAACATCACAGGAATGTTCCTTTGGTGGTCCTCTTTCAAATTTGTTCAAAGATTTAAATTCCATTGAGAACTTTGTTTGCTGCGGCATCAGAAAGGGGACAGAATGTCCAAACTTTAAAAATCTTCTCCTCCGAATCTGCCTGTCAGATTCAAATATAATTTGGTAGAAATGTTCCTTGGGTGACCCTCTATAAAAATTGTTCAAGCCATACTGATTGGTCGAAAAACATGGCAGTCAGGCGGCATCAGAAAAGGGGCAAAATGACAAAATTTGAAAATTCCATTTTTATGAAAGTGTTTGTCTGATTTTAAGAAAATATAATACGAATCTTACTGTAATGATCCTCTATTTAATTTGTTTAAACCGTTTTGATTGGTTACACAATCATATCAACCAGGCGTCATCACAAAAGGGGTAAATTGAACTTTTAGCTACAAATGACAACCAACTCCTACCATTCCAATAGACCAATTTCCACAAAACATCACAGGAATGTTCCTTTGGTGGTCCTCTTTCAAAATTGTTCAAAGATTTAAATTCCATTGAGAACTTTGGTTGCTGCGGCATCAGAAAGTGAGAAAAATACCCAAATTTTAAAATCCTTTTCCTCCATAATCTGCTTGTGCGATTGCAAGATAATTTGGTAGAAATGTTCCTTAAGTGACACTCTAAATAAACTGTTGAAGCCATATTGATTTCGTTGAAAAACAGGGCAGCAAGGCGGCATCAGGAAAGGTGCAAAATGACAAAAACTTTATAATTCCATTCTTATTAAAGTGCTTGTTAGATTTCAAGATATAAATGGCCTTTACTGATAAGCTGTTTCTTGAGAAGTGTCCACTCCTTGCAGTTTCATTTGCAATCCTTGATCAAATTTTTCCAGATATTTGCAGTTAAATATTTGCTACTAATTTACTATCAATTAGGTGATCGATTTAGGGCCATCTTGGCCCTCTTGTTTACCTACTTTTTGCGCATTATTTTCGGATGAGGCGTGGCCGTGGAAAAAAAGGGAGGGACACGCATGCGCAATTGTGGTGTGAAATAACAAATAGTAAATATTGTTATTACACCGGTGTAATAACAATAAATCGACGATTATGAATTTTCTTTCACCGAGATATCCTTATCTTTCAT
This sequence comes from Serripes groenlandicus, assembly GCA_031761405.1. Taxonomy (NCBI): domain Eukaryota; kingdom Metazoa; phylum Mollusca; class Bivalvia; order Cardiida; family Cardiidae; genus Serripes; species Serripes groenlandicus. The sequence goes on along the minus strand of JASEVX010000001.1, from coordinate 37,184,007 downwards.
GGACAGAAATGTAATAAATATTGAAAATCAAAAAACTGTCAACCTAAAGGGTTTGTATGGAGATTTAGTACCCTGTACGCATCCTATATTTATATCATCACAAAGATCAATACAGATTTCAAAATTGCTATATTTCTAATGGGATATTATTTAAAATATTTTAGTTATTTTACATCTCTATGCGTAAGCACCTTTAGGAATGTGAAATCCAATGAAAAATTGCATTTACCTAACTAGGTCAACCAAATCACATGACCCCAGCCGCCATTTTGTAAACAACAAAAGACCCTTTTTACGGTAAATTTTCATGTCCGATTTTTCCACTTTTTGGGGGTTTAAACTGTTCTTTAAATTTGGTATATAAAAAAATAAGGGTATTTTGGCTATTCCTCCCACGACAACAAGTAACAAAACTGTTTAAGATGCATTTTATTGTTGAAATATGTCAGCAAATACTTTGGCCATTGGGAAATAATTTTACAGTTCCAAATCGGCTGCAAGGACAAAGTCACGTGATATAAGCCCGAAAATAGTGACGTCACGAAAAAGGGAGGCTCACGAAAATGGAATGTCCAACGATATTTCCTCAGGCAACTGTGTAAAGTTTAATCAGAATCGGTCCTGCCGTTAAGTAGGAGTTGCGCTTACAAGACATATGGACAGGCAGACAGAAGGACGGACAGACAACGCCTCGCCATTATACGTCCCGTTTTTATAACAAAAGATCTATATCCAGCAAATACACTGAATACCCTCTAGCTGCGTTACTCCGAATATAACGGTGTTACTTCTATGACGTAAGTATCGATTATAATGACGTCATTGTGACATCATACTTTTTCTGGCCTATATAAGAAACATTCCGCGCACACACTACAAGCGACTTAAGGATTCGTGACGTGCCCACAGTATTTAGAATTATGTAGATTCGTGACGTGCCCACAGTATTTAGAATTGTGCAGACTTATCCAGGATCATTTTAATATGCACATGCTCAGTGTATATATATATTTATTACCCCGTAATTCTGTTGTTATACGGTCGGTATTGTCAACAAAACCTTCAGTCTCGAATGCAGGTTTGGGTATAGCTGGTAGCTGGCATCGACGGCTTCACGACCTTTCCGATACTTCCACATTTCTAGTTCAGCATCTATTGCCTCCCTATCAATGAAGGGAGCATATTCCTGCTTACTCTCTTTCCAAATTTCCGGGTGAGCTGTCCAATTTTGGGAGACGATAGATACAGTGCCTTCATTTTTTGCCCAGAAATACAAAGCCTTCCTTCAAACTGGGTCAGAAGATGGTCCATGAAAGGAATGAATGAATTCAAATTCAAATATTCTTTCACTGTATTTGCATCAATATTATTCCTGTGTATCTGCCTAGCAGCCACTCTCGGGCGGTAAACAGGAGTGTTCTGCTGGTCGGCCAGGTCTACAGCTTTCTGCCACAGTTCATTGAAATAGTCATGTCCACCTCTCTTTTCACGTAGTATACCCTGTAACACTAGTGCATGCTCTGATGCTTTCACGAGGTCACAGGTTGGTCATAATTATATATAAATGTACATGTATATATAAACTGATGATTTTTCATATGAGAACAGGTAAAATTCAAGTAACATCAGTCGTGTGTGAGCATTGCTGTAGCCTGACAGCATATACTCAGAAAGGGGATTAAGATATTCATGTGGACTATTGACGACACAAAGGGCAATGACAAAGTCAAATGACTGCAAAGCCTTTTGAAAATAGGAAGCAACTGACAATTTCTTCGTGGACATGCCTACTTGTAGATCATTAATCGTTTCTAATATTGCTGAAAAATAGTTACTCTAAAGCATGGCATATTGCTAAAATGAGCCGATGGTTCCGACAGTGTACATGCTAAGCATTTGGATACACTTTCGCAAACCTTACCTGTACATCCCGAATCCTGCCAGACATGTTGCAAGCACCCTTCACGTTCAGCTATGATGAAATTGGTGTTGAGGTTGTGTTTTCTTATTTCATCTATGAGAAGAGCATGTAATGCTTCTGTCGCCTGTTGTCCTCTCGGTTGCCACACATGACAAAAACTCCTCACGAACCATGTGCAGACCTGAACATATCGCAAGCAAAATGCAAACTGTGCTAGGTCACTGACATCTGCAGACTCAATGCCAATATAGTAAACAATTTGCGTCATTACAACGCCGAATAATTCAATTGGATATTTGTTGGCCACAGAGTGAAATACATTCGTTTCGAATTTTGGGACTCATGTAAATAGCATGCTTTGGAGCAGATGTACTGAGTCAGAAGAACATTGTCTGTTTTTGCGCGGAAGTTAATAAGCGCTTGGAAATTACTCTTTTCATAAACTGTATGAAACCATACGTCTTTTGGTCTTCATACTGCTGTTTTTAAACTGTCTGCTGCAAAAATCGAGCACCTGAGATTAGACCTTATGGTACTCTTAAGTATGTAAGATAATATATTCTATCGCATACAATAGCCATGTTAACTATAACATCCTCCTTGCCGCTCCACCTTCAAGCTGAAACATAATTATGTCAATAAATTACAAGAGGTATCCTTAAGACATCGTGCTTGGCTGTAATAATGCTTATGTCAGTAATTAAACAAGGATTCCCAAAATTGCAATAACTGTGCCAATGTTGAATTGAAAACATTCAATAACTACCCAATATCCCCCTGGTGGTTTTTAAATAATTACAGGGAAGATAACTAATAAATTATTTTAGAGATACCCTGATGAATGCAGACTTACCTTTTGACACTGGTCAAAATTTATTATTTAGCATTGTGGCTGTTCAAGGTATGGATGCTAGTTGTGCATACCGAAAACTCAGTAGGAAAACTCGGGCACCCTTCTTTGACCATTTCCTTGTCTTAAAGTATTTTCCGATTCCAAGTTTAAGAACAGCCAAATCACTTTCATCCTTAATGGTGAAGATGAGCTGATCAATTATGAGTGCAAATCTTTCACTTAAAGGTTCTGAACTACCATACAATGTAGTTTACCTTGACCTTGATAATTGTCATAGTTGTCTGTAAAACTCACACAAGTTCGCTAGGCAGCATGATCAGTGATCTCTCCGTTACTTAATGAAGGTAATTTTTAGTAATACTAGTTTTTAGCTCTTAGTACTCTTAGGTTTTTACTCTTACTCTCATTATAGTTTGCATTAGAAAGACATTTGAAATTAAAAACAAGTTAAAATTGTAAAATTTCAGCACTTTGTAAAGAAATGATAAAGACAATCGTATATATGAACAGAGAGAAATCTGACGGCCATTCTAACAGCGTTGCTGGTTTTTAACAATTTCTCTAATCTCATCTCTCATCGGTTATTACTTTACATTCCTTTTAAATGGAGAAACAGTCCTTAGAAACGTTAAACACTGCACAAGTTTACTTACGTGTGCCACCTTCTTCAAGTTGGATACAGCTTTAAACACAGCCTCCGACCTCTCCATGACATCGGCAAGGTTTGGGACCTTTAGGAGGTATACAAATTCAACCATGATCTAAACATTGAAAGAGGCTCATTCTTTAAACACTTGGGCGTGTGGCAACAGTGGCAACTGTGATCAGAGTACACCCAGATTGTATCACGAGAACAGATCTAGGTCTACACTGTTTAACTTCTCTAAAAGTTACGCAAAGGCCTCAAAACTGTGCTATGCAAAATATAAAAGTCATCTTTTTAAATGCCATTCATAAAAGTATGTAAAATACACTAATTTCTACCTTAGTTTAGAAAAAACAAGTAACTGGATTGCAAGCAATACCATAGTCCCCTACCGGTTTGCACTAAGTCCAAAAAGGGGCATAACTCACTAAAAAATTGACGAAATCCCAGGAAACGCGAACTTGATCTGTGACACATGATTACAAAGGCATATACAAAATTTCAGCTCAATACCTCAAAGCATGTAGAAAAAAAGTGCGGAAAACTGATTTGCCGGACTGACTGACGGACTGACGGACGGAGTGCAAACCTAAGAGTCCCCTTCGGCACGCCGGTAGGGGACTAATAACCAGAAAAGAATTAGTGATGAAAATGAGACCGTTTTACTTCTCCTGATTTTTTGGTAAAATTCACATGGAACAGTTTCACGGTGAGCCCTTGGCATGAACATTGTATTACTTTAATCTAAACGAAGGCTGTTAGTAAAATGTTTGATCAAGAGTGGGAATGAACTGCAAATAAAACAGCTTATCAGTAAAGGACATTTGTAATAATGCATTAAATCTTTGAATAATTTGGAAGAGGATAACCATAGGAACATTCCTTTGAAGTATGGTTGATATCGGTCCAAATAACTTGTCACAAACATGCACCATATCAAGACGATGTGCCAAATGCAAAAAAATATTCTGTAGATTTAAGGTCAAGGTCACAGTGATAAGAAATATACTATAATTGAACTTTTCTTGTCCGGACCATAACTTTGTCACGCAGAAATATTTTCAAATAACTTGGCACAAATATGAACTATATGATGTGTCACATGCAAAACATTCCTTTGAAGTATGGTTGATATCGGTCCAAATAACTTGTCACAAACATGCACCATATCAAGACGATGTGCCAAATGCAAAAAAAATATTCTGTAGCTTCAAGGTCAAGGTCACAGTGACATCAAATAGACATCAGTTGAACTTTTCTTGTCCGGACAATAACTTTTTCATCCATAGAGATATTTTCAAATAGCTTGGAACAGATATACACCATATCAAGACGCTGTGTCATATGCACAATTTATGTGTTTAGCTTCCAGGTCAAGGTCACAGTGACAGAAATATACTTTACTTGAACTCTTTTTGTTCAGACCATAACTTTACCATGCATAGAGATATTTTCAAATGTTTTTTTTTGTGAATAATCAAATCTATAACATTCTATAAAGCAAACGGAGCAGACCCTGAGCTGTAGCTCCTACATAAGCTGTCTGATCTGGGTCCGAGGTCATGAAACTTACTCAAATTGAGCATGTTAACATAATTATTACTATTGTAGTTACACACTTAGATTACAAGGCTAGGAAATTGGCTCGTTGCAAAGTAGATTTCAGTTACAAACTAAAAGTAGATTATTTTTTTCCCAAACTTTGTCCTCAAGCTAACAGAGCTTTTTTAGTTTGAGCATCATGCTCAACTTTAGCATCATGCTCAAACTAAAAATGCTTCGTAACCATGGCGACAAACTCCAAACATGGATTTTATTCTCATCGTTGGTTTGTAATTTCACCCTATTTTGCAATGAGCATATTTCACCAACTTGTAACTCGAGCATCTAACTTCAACAACAATATTTCTATTACATGCTCAAATTGAGTAAGTTTCATAACCTCGGGCCCTGGATCTAGTCTGTTTGTAAAGGCATAAACGCGTTACTATCAAGTAAAGGGTTAAGGCAGATCACTGATTATCAACCTGGCATTAGGGATCCTAAAATATGGCTGCTTACAATAAAAGGTTGCTTAATATCTGTTATCTATTATATGTTCTTAATAAATGAGGCCATCAACACACGATTGACTGTATTGAACTGATATTTGTTAGATAAAAGTGTGATATATTTAATTGACAAAGTAATTATGATTATTCATCAATAGAAATATTCCCTGTTACTTGAATTACTAGCTTTGATTAACTATTAACAGAAAGATTTGACAGATCTGTTAATTCTTAATCAAACACCTTCCATTATAGAAAACCTGGTTTCATGGAATTTCCATGTCTTGTTATTAAATTATCTTATCTCCTGTAACGAAGTTTTTCTTTCATGACATACAGAACATCAACTAGGGAATGCTGAAATACTTGTATACTGGGGTCGTGTTCGTATGTTGTGTGTTTGTCTACTTTAAGGTCTTTCAAATAAGCAGCACCATAGAATACAAATAAAAGAGTATTAACAACATATTTTACATATTTTCCCGTGTTTTATTAAATTATATTCTTGAGCTGTTCACAAGCTTCCTTATATAAGGAGATATTGTTGAAATAGCACAACAACCTTGTGACATAAAAGAATATGTAGGAATTTGAAAGGAAGTAAAATATTTAATGATGTTAAAACGGCACAAAAACCTTAATGTTGTATTACTGAATATTTAGAAGTTTTATTGAAGTAGTAAGACCTTCTGCAACAGGTTTCCAATCATTGATTTGCTTTGAAGATATTAATTCGATCTCATTCATTATCACGGCGAGCTTACCTGGACAGTTCGTCCAAATAAAATCTGCCTGCTTACTGGCTTGTGCTACAACGTCAGTATTCCAACAGAGAACTTTTTCTAGCCAGAAACTTTTCCCTTCTGATGCTGCGCCATACCAGAAGATTGAGTTTTTTTTGGCATGTAATTCAAATACAACTGTATACAATTCCAATAACAATTTGACTATTTCTGCATCACCCCAATCCTGGTCTCTGCACCAGTCGATGAATAATGTCCATGTATCCAACTCAGTTAGTTTCTTATGTGGACACGGTTGGTTCATTAGGTTATCAGAGAACTTTTCTGTACTCTGTTCACTCAATGAATCAATCGCCTCCTGGAATACTATTTTCATATTCCCACATACTGATAGCCGAATCCAGGCTTCTATGTCTGTTTCATCGTCGTCTTGGAAGATTGCCTTACGGAGAGTATCTTTAGAGCGGCAGTTGTATTTCTTTAAAAGTTCTATTACCTCTTTGATATTCTCTACTGATTTCGGTACTCTAGAGAATCGCTTGACCTGTTCATCATCATGATCACTAAAATCCGCCTTTCGTTTGCTTCCAGGAAGTATAAGATTGTACGGTTCCTGAGGTGTACGCTCTGTATTTCCAGTATCTGCGCCAGGAAGTAATAGAATAGATGCTGGTGTGGAGGGCCCAGCTACTGAAATTGGGGGTGGTGGTGGCTTCCACCCGAAGATCTCTAAAAAAGGATCATTGGATTCTTCCTCATCTCCAAAGTTTGGCTGGAGCACTTCACCTTCTTCAAACCGTTGCATACCATCTGTACAATCAATACCTTCTGCTACTTTTACCACCTTTTCATCTAATTCTACATCGTCGTTATATCTCAGAGCATGGAATTTTCTCAGCATGGTTTCGTCATTCGTACCAAAAAACTGTTTCCCGGTCTTGAACTGATAACAGTATGCGATTTCATCACAGTACTGAAGTCCTGATACTCTGGCATGATGGATCTGTACGTTAGCTGCACAACATGATCTTCTCATTTCTTTCCAGCAATTCTTATCCCACCAGTTTCCAAGTGAATCGTCGTGGTTCCATAGAATATGATAATGACTAATATTGGTTGCCCGCTTAACTTGTCCATGATAGGAGACACTGCATTTGATCTGTCCCAATAAGCGCTTTACACTGTTCCAAAATTTCTTTTCCTGATTTGTTAGGCCGTTCTGTAAGTCGAGAGGGGAGCTCCATCCTTCCATTTTCATTCTGAACATAAACTCTCTGTCTGTACTCCAATTTGGGGGTTTAGTAAGGGCTGTACCGTTCTTTAGCCTTCTCACCTGGCCTAGGCTGTCCAACTGCACCATCTTCGGACGCAGCAATTCTACGGGAAGATCTTGAATGGGGCAACTTCTTCTTCCTCAGCGTCAGGTGGATTAACGGCATCTGGTTTTTTAATAATAAATTCTTTATTAATTCTATTTCCAGATCCAAAAATGAAGTTGAAGTTCCCGTCAACGTCGTCTTTAGATTTATCTGGGAGGACTACATTTGGATTTTCAGGTACGAAAGCCCTTCTCCTGCGCACTTTTCCTGCAATCACTGAACCCGGAGGTAACTCTGAAGCTAGTCCGTTTATTTTATACAATACATCTAATCCATGTTTATCTACAATTATTGGTTTGATATCTGACACAGTTTGGACTATGATTATAGGGTACATATATAGTCCTATTGACGCAAAAGCGTTGATCGCTGCTGTCATCTTGACTTCACCGTTTGTATCTCGTACACTACAAGTAAACAATTCATCTGGGCCGATATCAAATAATTGATTGACTCTGAACCACTTGCTTTCATGATTTACATATCTTCTACTTATAGACGTATCATAGAAGTTGTACACGTCATCCCTATGTAGAAACATTGGACAAACGTAATAATACATTCCAGGTAGAGTAAACCGCGTAATAATACATTCCAGGTAGAGTAAACCGCCAGACTTCTTTTGTGCCTGCATGAGGGTTGTCTAGGTGCAATACACTAGTTATACCGCCTTTATCTACCACTCTAAGGCTAACTGTCGCCATCTTTACCTTCTAATGATCTCTTCTGTCTGTTACCAAGTTCTGCGTTAGATTTCTTGTAGGCAAATCCGACGTTATGGTGACGTGTAGTCTGTGGTCTCAAGGTACTGTAAAGAGGAGCCGTAGCTGAAGCTTTCTTAGCGGTTTTATAGTTCTGATTAATAGTTCGATAAGGTGCACAAGGAAATTCAAGATACTCAACCTCTGACCAATATTCAACCCATAAACGACCCGTAACCCTAATTGCACCCCCGGCCCCTATTTCGGGCATAATTCTTACGACTACTACTTCTGGAGGAGATTGTGGATTATTATTTAATTGTGATACCATATTGGCTTCTACAAATGTTGACACAAGATCCCCCTGTTCAATATCTTTCATGGTTGTTTGCATGGGCATAGCTGGAGCACCTTTATCCTTGGGCAACTTTTTTAACTCTTTATCAGTAATAGCCATTCTACCAAAAGGTTTGAAACCAGGAATGGGATTAACCCATGTGTGTGAGAAGCCACCTCCTGCTTTAATAGATTGGACAGGATGGTGGTCTATAAAACTATAACTATGTTGATCCCATGTTTCCTTTCCCAAGGACTGAGCAAAGGCCCATCCCATATTATGACCTACTCTTATTAGCATACCGTCTGCCTGTGTTTCTGGGAAAGGGGTTGTGAGATTATTATTGCAGCTATTCAATGGCGTTCCATCGAGACTGTAAACACCGTTTTGCAAAATGTGGTCATGGTCGGTATAATACATTAGCTCAGGGGTTGGGGTAAACTGAGAAGTGAGAGTAGTAGAGCCAGCAAGAGCGGTCGTCTGTTCCTGTATAGGCTGAAACCGAGTGAGATTAAACCCCATAGCCTTAACTCTAAACCCATTTGCAGCACACGCATCACGTTCGAACTGTCTTGGATTGATAGTGTTAAAGAGATCCTGATAGTATATGCAATGCCAACCGAAATCGTAAGTAAAATGCTCAGGAACATCACCGTAGCTGCGACCTTTACCAAGTACGCTGCATCATTAGAACTGGTGACATAATGCATACAATTCCTATGATACCGTCTACTATAAGTACCACTCTCTGCACGACTACCAATAGGTATAGAGGGGTCAGAGCCCGCATTAGGAATAAGAGTATCAGCAAGAACTGGGTCGGGAGTAGCCATACCTGAGTATCCTTAATCCAAACACAATATCACAACTATATTCAGAAGTCAAGGCTCACTATTTCCTCTCTAGAGTACTCCTATGAGATGACAATTGAATGTAACAATAATGAAAAATGTTGCTAGTTATATAGGATGAAAAACGGTGGCGCCACCTTTTATCGTGATGTATTGCTGAATGCAAAGTGCATTTAATGATGCAACCATAGTGTTGCGTAACTTGGTCTTTGCATCCTTCATCATCTTCATGTGCGTTAGATATGAGTTTTTTCTGCACTTCCTTCTCCATTTATTTGACAAGGCTGTCATGGGATTGATCATCACATTTCAAATCGGATGACTGATGACTGTGCACCAAACCTTTAACGGCAAATTATCTCAAAACGTGCACCCGTATGGCTTTTTCCAAACAGGTTAAATTTTACAACATGGTGACGTCCTTTTTGTTGAATAATGACGTCCAGACATTTCTTTGGTCGGCTGTTATCACCATGCTGTCAATCAATTGCTGGCTGGATTGCTCAAGCATTTTGACTATTATGTGCACTTGCATCTTGATAAGTTTCTCACACGTATATTATATATCCTGCTTTGATCTTCCTACTGACGGATGAATAACTTTCATATTACAGTTTAACAACTTCTGTGGACAGCACCGTCTTGAAAATATGACATTTTAGACTTCTGTCTTCATTGGAATGGTATATGACATGACTATGTTATATATTACATGCATGATTTATAACAGTTTTTAATTGCAACATATATTATGAAACACCTGTACAATTGGAATTTATTTACCCATGGTTGAGTTCCATCACGCTCGATGCACGGATATGTTGCATGTTTCTGCCTGCCGATGTCTCTGCTGTTGTCTATTCCGATTCTAGGCAAGACCATGATAACATGATAAGCGCATTCCTTCGATCAAATCTGTATCGTTCGTTTGCTATTAGCTTCCCTGATATTTTTGAAGAACAAATGCTTGCCCTCGAACCGCAAAACCCAATGATTACGGCCTGGTCCAAACTTCATTAACTGTTGTGGAAAGTGTACCATGTAGTGACATTTTGGAGTTGGGTGATTTGGGATACTCATTTTTGAACTCACAATGGTGTGTGTAGATCAGCTGCTCAAGACCTGCCGCAGTATCTTCTGATGCGTATGGACTAGTTGACAACAACGTTATCTGAATCACCCGTAATAAGTTTGTCCATTTGCTGTTATCTGTCGGTACCTTCTTTCCTATCACAGATGGTAACATGTAGCAAAGCATCAGCAAAGAGTCAGACGTCTGTTTCAGCTTTCCACTAATGAGATCATCAGTACTAATCTTATCTGGTTTGGTTTTCGCTTCTATATAAATGAAACTAAATCCACCTAAAGCAATGTTCAAGAAAGTCAATGTGAATTTTTTTTCAACGGTTATGAAATTGTACAGTATCAGGCAAGCTACTTTAGTAAGTATACCTTCTTTCAATATGTACGTGGGATCCTGAATAAGACGTGTTGCCAAGTCAACACCATTAATATCAAGTAAAAGACTCTTGGCATTTATTCCCCACATCTTTCTCCGGTATTTGGTACCAATTGCAGTCATCTGGGTCATGTGTTTAAGACGTTCCAAATGCTGTTCTGGATTTCTTCTCTGGAAGTCAGCATCTTGGACTTTTGACTTTATTTTCATTTCTTGAAGTATTACAAATCCTACGTACTTTATTGGCAAAACCAACACCTTCTTTGAAACCACCCAAGAACTGTGCAGCAGGTGCATCTTCAGGGGCAATTACTCAAGAACCCTAAACAGTCACATCAATGTCATGAGCTGAGAATTCAATCCCAGTACTGCTTAACCTATTCATTGTTTCAACAACATCTTGAAGAATGTTTTTTAGCCCAACTTATTTTACATATGAATAGCTTCGAATTTTGACCGAAATTCTGGTAGCATATTTGCAATCGTAAAATATAACATTGTCTTTTTGTGTTTTTTCACATGACTTCCGATTCGGTTAACAATCTTAATATCATCCATGTAAAGCGCAACTTGCGAATATATTATATTAGCAGCTCCACTTCTGATCAATTCTTTCATGTTAGATACAACAACAAAATCTGGCATGATCCCAACATTGCTTCAATGCGACCGTTTAAAGCCAGTACCAGTCCTGAGGCACTGATATTAGTTTTTTCATTTTGTTTAGTCTTTCATGTAAGATACATCACACACAACTTGCATGATACCATCATTGCTACAATGCGACCGTTGCTTGCCAGTACCTGTCCTGAGGCATTGATATTAGTTTTTTCCTTTTTTTTTTTTATTCTGAAATGGTTCTATGTATCCGTAAGTCTTGACCAGCCGAACATTTCGTCCTACTTGATGCAACTTCTCTCCCATAAGGACAGGCACATTTCGAATCGAGCCAGAGTGGTCCTATAAAAACTTGTGATGCATTTATTTGGTCGATATTTCAAGTATATATTGAAGTATATTATCTTTGATAGACAAGTCTTTTACAAAACCAGCATCATGTCCCTATGCTGTCAGCACATTTTCAACATTTTTCCTAAATAATAAAAGGTGACTAGACACAAGATCCTGTTCGCTATTTACGGAGGTCTGTACACCTTTCTCTGAAATATGATGATCAACACGCAAAGGTAGAAGAAACTTTTAATCAATGTATATTTGCTCACAAATGCTGTATGCATTTTCTGTGCTTTCCACATCACCCAGTTCATCATCAGACTATAAACCGATTATTTTCTATTTCCACTTGCTCATCAAAATTGATTTCGCTGTGCCTTCGAAGAATATGCATTTCATATCCATTCCAGCTATTTGTTGATTACTGGCAGTCATCAATGCAGCAATTAACAAAGAATTTGGCATCATGCCGATGTAATCTGACAACATGAACAGTAACTCTTCATCTTGCATTTCCCTATGAAACATGGAACATTTTATTCACATCAAGGCATATAATATGCATGTGATAACAACAGGTTCAAACAATAGTGAAACAGTAAACTATAACACATTAAAACAAATATTAGATCATAATAATATGAAACATTAGGTAAATGCAGTCGTATGACTACAATTGAGATCAACTATGATATAAGGAATGTTGAGTATTCGGAGAATGTTTAATTAATTATTTTAATGTTGATAATTTGGTTTTACAAATAAAAGCTAACGTGACAAGTTTATTTTTGTTTTTACAGTTCATTAGATCATTAAGCTTATGAGAGTTAGGATGGTTATATTAGTACTTTGTAAAAGATTTTATTCTTTCTTCATTGAAATGATCACACTGTCTCAAATATTGAAATTCGTCAACAATACTATCTTTGGTTACGTTCAATTCCAAGATGACGGCCTCTTTCTATTGGCATGAAATAGTTCATAGTCCTTAATTGACAAAGACACTTTTTTTTTAAATTAATAGGCAATATATTTAAATACTCATCAAAATAATAATCTTTTTTATACAAACGATATACAGGGCATTTTGGAGAAACATTAACAGTGCTTTCCAATTCTTGGCAAAATTGGTCATGCAGTCTTTTTTAACCAGGTTTACCGAAGGAAAAATCTGGTTATTAGTTTGGCGAAGTCGGCGGGCGGGCGGGCGTCAACTTTCCTTTTCCGGACCATAACTTTGCCATGCATAGAGATATTTTCAAATAACTTGGCACAAACATGCACCATATCAAGACGATGTGCCAAATGCAAAAAAGAATTTTGTAGATTCAAGGTCAAGGTCACAGTGATAAGAAATAGATTTTAATTGAACTTTTCTTGTCCGGACCATAACTGTGTCATGCATAGAGATATTTTCAAATAAATTGGCACAAATATGAACTATATCAATATGATGTGTCACATGCAAAACTTTTGTATGTAGCTTCAAGGTCAAGGTCAAAGTGACAACAAATAGACATCAGTTGAACCTTTCTTGTCCGGACAATAACTTTTTCATCCATAGAGATATTTTCAAATAGCTTGGAACAGATATACACCATATCAAGACGCTGTGTCATATGCACAATTTATGTGTTTAGCTTCCAGGTCAAGGTCACAATGACAGAAAATATACTTTACTTGAACTTTTTTTGTTCAGACCATAACTTTACCATGCATATAGATATTTTCAAATAACTTCGCGCAAATATGCTCCATATTAAATAATTTGGCAATTCAAAAGGATATAGCATAGATATGAGTAAGTTTCATAACCTCGGGCCCTGAATCTAGTCTGTTTGCAAAGGCATAAACGCGTTACTATCAAGTAAAGGGTTAAGGCAGATCACTGATTATCAACCTGGCATTAGGGATCCTTAAATGTGGCTGCTTACAATAAAAGGTTGCTTAATATCTGTTATCTATTATATGTTCTTAATAAATGAGGCCATCAACACACGATTGACTGTATTGAACTGATATTTGTTAGATAAAAGTGTGATATATTTAATTGACAAAGTAATTATGATTATTCATCAATAGAAATATTCCCTGTTACTTGAATTACTAGCTTTGATTAACTATTAACAGAAAGATTTGACAGATCTGTTAATTCTTAATCAAACACCTTCCATTATAGAAAACCTGGTTTCATGGAATTTCCATGTCTTGTTTAACAATAGATTTAAAATGAATAATGAATGCTGTATACACCTTGATTAATGAAATAGTGAGACATACTTAAACAATATAGTGTGTTTTTAACAAAAGCAATCCATGGAGAAATAAGTATGTTATCATTGTGTAAAGACAATTCAGTTTTATATAAAATATTACATATTTTGTTATTTTTTTCAATAACTTCGCCCGGAAGCAAAGAACTCTAGATTTTACCAATGAAATTACAGGATTAATGCCCAGTTCTCCATAAACCATACAGTTGGGAGTTCATGAGTTCATACCCAGGAATAATTTACACATTTTAATTGAAATTGTTGAAAAATATTCAAATTTTCACAACTACAGACTTCACTCATTACATAAGAATAGGGGCTATCATTGAATCAAATAAATGCAATGCAATTGTAAACATGTTTTCGAGATTTCTTTATCACCGCAAACATTGCTCTTCTAGCCTGCTCAACAAGCCTTGCTTTGGTTTCTAGAAAAGTTGACATTGTAATTGAAATGCAAACCAAGATATGATAATTCGTCAACAAGTCTTTTACATCATTATTTGGTTTACGTTTTAAAAATATAACAACTTTTGGTTTAGCTTCATTAACTTGGAAATTCAACATACATTGCAGCTACTGCTCTTTGTAATAACTTGTTTTTCAGTTTATAAAATTGTATCATCTACATATAACAGGAGAACAATTATTAAGTATACATCAAAATCATCATTACTAAGACATTTTTAAGGTGGCCATTGACATAGTAGTTAAGCCTTGAAACTGTGTTGACATAAACTGAGATGAATCATTCAAATATATTGAAAATAAAATGGGTACATGTTTTCACACTGAAGTACACCAGTATGACTACTAAAGAAGTTAGACAATGAATTGCTAGTTGTAACACATGACTTAGCTTTACTATAACTGTTATACATTATCTTTTTACATTTGACATCAATATCATGTGACAATAGTTTCTGCCAGAGGTGTACACGGTTTACAGAATCTTTTTATAGTCTACAAATGCACGAAATAATTCCTTCTTGGTACCGAGATAAAAATCAACAAGTAACTCAAGTGAGAATATATGATCTATGGTGCTATAATTATTGCGAAACCCCGCTTGTTCCTCACAAAGCAGATAATGACATTCTAGATAGTTATTTTAAAAGTCTTGTATTTAGAGCATTAGTATAGAGTTTACCGAAACAACTAAGAATAGTGATGCCTCTTTTATTATTAGGGTCAAGTTTATCGACCGTATTCTTATAATTTGGCAAAATAATACCCTAACTCCACACATCAGGGGAAAAACATTTAATTGTTTTCTTAATCTCCTCTACAGTAAAGTAAGCATTTAACATATCATTGTTATCAGGCAAAATAGTAATATAAATGTTATCGCCAGTATCAGTATTCTCATTCAAAGTCTCGTTCAGCTTCTTAAAATGATCATAAAATACCTCACAAGAAATGTTGAGCACAATATATTTTATATCTTCTAAATATTTGTTCAGTAGACTCCAGAAATATTAAGGGTCACTTACACGTAGACTTATGAGTTTCTTATTAATATTGTTTTGGTACGAATTAAGACAATTGTTTAGGACTTTCTTATAGTGCTTACTGCTAGAAACCATTTTATTGAGATTTTCTGTTGATTTCACTCTTCTGAAATAGTTTTTATCATGCAGATATTTCTGCCGTGCGTTATGAAACCATGGTTTCATCTTAGGCCTTTTACCTTTAATGTTATTCTGACATGTAGATTTCTTTTTATTAGCTCACCTGTGCACGAAGTGCTCAAGGTGAGCTATTGTGATCGCCCTATGTCCGTCGTCCGTCAACATTTTCTCCTCTGTAACCGGTGGGTCAACTGGGATGAAACTTCACAGAAAGCACCCTCTCAATGTCCTCACCAGAATTCCTTATTTTTTGGGGGATCCATGCAGAATTCATGGCAACGAAACGAAAAAAAATAGTGAAAACTTAAAAAAATCTTCTTCTCCGAAAGTGTCAGGCCGATTTTCAAATAATTTTGTAGAAATGTTCCTTAAGTGACCCACTTTCAGATTCCTTCAAGCCATGTTGATTGGTCGAAAAACATGGCCGCCAGGGGGGGGGGGGGGGGCTATTTTGCCTTATATGGCTATAGTGAAAACTTAAAAAATCTTCTCCGAAAGTGTCAGGCCGATTTTCAAATAATTTTGTAGAAATGTTCCTTACGTGACCCACTTTCAGAATCCTTCAAGCCATGTTGATTAGTAAAAAAAACATGGCCGCCAGTGAGGGCTATTTTGCATTATATGGCTATAGTGAAAACTTAAGAAATCTTCTCCTCCAAAAGTGTCTGGCAGATTTTCAAATAATTTTGTAGAAATGTTCCTAGGGTGACCTTCTATCAGATTCCTTCAAGCCACGTTGATTGGTCGGAAACTATGCCTGCCAGGGGGTGGGGCTTATATAGCTAAAGTGAAAAAAATAAAGCAGGTGAGCGATTCCAGGGCCATCATGGCCCTCTTGTTAATAACTAGGTTACAATTATCTGCAACTTCAAACACAATATATGACAATTGTTCAGTTATATTATTAATACAAACATCAGAGTAAGACTAACTCTCACAAATATCACTCATCTCAAGCTCAAACATATCTTGGTCACTGAAACCAGCCGTGCACTTTTCTCTCACTGAACTATCCCATATGTTTTTTATTAGCTCGCATATGCGATCACATTTTTGTCCGGCGTCCGTCCGTCGTGCGTCGTCAACATTTGCGCTTGTTAACACTCTACAGGCTACAATTGGCATCCAATCTTCATGAAAGTTTATAAGAACAATCATCTCCATCAAATCTTGGACAAGTTTGAAACTGAATCATATGAAGTCAAAAACTAGGTCACTAGGTCAAATTGAAGGGAAATCTTGCTAACACTCTGGAGGCCACATTTTCAACTTGAGCATGTTGAAACTTTATCAGAATGTTTGTCTTGATGATATGCAAGTCAAGTTCGATCATGGTTCATGTCGGGTTAAAAAGTAGGTCTTGATGATATGTAAGTCAAGTTCGATCATGGTTCATGTCGGGTTAAAAAGTAGGTCACTAGGTCACATTGAAGGAAAATCTTGTTAACACTCAAGAGGCCGCAATCTTTGCTTCAGCAGTTTGAAATTTCGTCAGAATACTTGTCTTAAAAATTTCGAATATGGGTCATATTGGATCAGAAACTAGGTCACTAGGCCAAATTGAATTTCTTTTTGGCTTAAGCAGCTTGAAATTTGGTCAGAATGTTGAGCTGAATGATATCTAGGCCAAGTTCGAATATGGGTCATGCCGGGTTAAAAACTAGGTCACTAGGCCAAATTGAAGGGAAATCTTATTAACTGTAGAAGAATTTTTTGCTATTTGATGATAATGTTTATCTAAATGATAGCTAAGCCAAGTTTGAATATAGGTCATGTAGGATAAAAAACTAGGTCACTAGGCCAAATTAAAGGAAACACTTTTGATACCGCATTTTTTGCTTCAGCAGCTTGAAATTTTGTCAGAATGTTTGTCAGAATTATTTAATTTCGAATACGGGTCATATTGGGTCAGAATGGAAAATATTGTTCAAACTCCGTAGGCCGCATATCTAATCCTTGTTGGAATATAGGTCATATCAGGTAAAGAAATATAGATCACTAGGCCAAATGAAGGAAATCTTGTTAACACTGGAGGTTGCATTCAGAATAATTGTCTTGATGTGTTTCGCATTGCAGTACATTGTATAATGTTATTATGATTATTTTTTCTCTAGTGGTGTTACATTGTCATTATTAGTATCAACAGTAGCATTATGTGTTCCATTCGCACTAAACAACGCAGTTCTGAGGTTGATTGTCAATGAAATACAAGAATGTATATCAGAGTATAATGGATTAAATTCACTAATATGTGAACAATTATGAGGAAACAATAATACATAAGCAAGTAAACTTTTGTTATTACAAGTATTTCTACCAACATAAGCATCATTGTCACATCTAACATTTGCAATACACACTCCCATATATTTACACATTTCTATTAATCGAAAACCGTAATTATTTATTGCATTATTATCCTCAGAAAACCGATGAATGGGAATAGTTAATTTGAGCATTGACATAAAAGACATACATGTATTCACCACCAGTATTATTAACTACATGTGGGTCTAAATCTGACAATTTCCTACTTTTGGCATTAAAATCATCAAAAACTTACACTGGATGCTCCACTTTAATGTGATGAGATATCAAAAATATTGCTGTCTAAAGTATCAAAGATGCCAATATTACTATATCGAGATCCTTCTGGAGAGATAAAAGCCACTGCAAAAATATAGTTTAAGAATTTATACCACAAACAATTTCCATGACTGTTAATAACTATATACTATTACAGCAACATGCTGCCAAATCTGACATACAATTTCATTCTTCGGCCTGTTCTAAAGAAAGCTCTCCAGCCCAATCTCGAGCATCATACTATCAGTCACGTCAACTTTGAGTTCGTTGAAAATATCATCAGGAGACATGCTTTTATAGTGTTTTCTTTGAAAATACTGTGAACATTTCCATCCCGAATATAAGTGCGTTATACATGAGGGATCCTATCGCCAACATTCTTCAGGCGTAGTCTCAAAAGGGTTAAGTCATATGTAAGGTACTCAGGCACATACTCTTGCTGTGTTGATTCACGCATAAACGTTTACATTTGTAAATGGTCCGGATGGATTGTCGAGAAACAAAACGAACAATGATCTGACGCTTCTTACCTGACCTTGGATTAGTAACATGACAATCACTGATATCCTGGCGAGAGAAAAGGAGCTGCTGTTGTGACCCACTGCTGTCAGAAAGAGACTGGGTTTGAGAACCATCTTGCTGTGTGCTATTATTACTATAAAGCCCTACCAAGTTCAACAGTGACACGACTGCATCAGTGACATCGGCGGCTGCCGAGAAGTTTCAAATTCGGATATTTTCACTTTTATGGTATTGTTCACTGCTGTCAGTTTTGTAGGATGTTTGTTTTGTCTTTTTTTCAGATCAGCATTCTAGGCACATTCGGGAAGAAGCGATATCAACGATTGAAATGTTGGTTCTAGTAAGAGTATTGTGGCCTGGGCGATGTTGTCTACTTCTTGTTTACTGCTTTTTTGAGGCATAGTTACCATGAAATGTTGGAGTCACACGACTATGAAATGTTCTTGTTTACTTTAACATCAATATGATAATCAGGAAATGAACTTGCAATGGAAACTCAAGTGTAAACATACAACTGAAATAAATGGGGTGTTATCAACTTAAAATTTAAAAAAGTCAATCAGCAATAATAAATACAAAAACATTAGGGAATTAAGACTGACTTTACGCCATGTAAAATCCGTGAGACCTCTGCGCGACATATGAGTCTGCTAAAACGTGAAGAGATTTACGGTGAAAATGTGCAATATGTTTGTGAGTACATAGTTTAATACAGTCCATATGGTCGCCAGGTGTTAATCTTAATTTTAGCTCCAATATGTAGAAAACTTTTGTTCAGTTTGTCGTAAGCTCGCAATGATACTGTAATTTTGGTGACGAAATGGAGGGTAGGTGGGGAAATTCTATTTATCTACAACTAATCATGCTAAGCTCCACTGTACAGTATGTTTCCCTACATCACTGTAGTCGAACATTTAGTATGATTTAGGAACACTTCTTGTCATCCTCTTGCAAATACTTTCTACAATAATCGGAACAAAATAATAAATTTGGTTTGTTTACCACAATCGTCTGACAGCATCCCTTTCTTTTTTGACAGCCAAATTCAAATCTCGGGCGACAAGATTATTCAACCGATATTATTTTTGGTCTTTTTTGTTTTCTTTTAAGCAAATAATGTTATATATCTTGTTAAATATGACAAACATACAACATTGAAATATTATGGATTAAATGCATTGTAACAATTATCAATTTAGGGTTTAGAGATTAATAGGCTTCGAATGACATGCTTTTAGTGTTCCAAATCGTTCGTTTTGAAAACACCCGTGTTTCACAATGTCACACCTCCGGTTACCGCAAGTTCCCCGTAAGAATCTCCGGCGGACAAATTATATTACAGCTTACACCTATTGGATTTAATCTTAATTTCGATTAAATATTACAGTTAAATTATCACCTTTAATTTAAAGGTTATTTAATGCTAACATATGGTAATCATAATATAAACGCTAGCCAAACACTAGCGTTTCATATTTAAACGCTAGTCGTTTCAGTTAACTAAACGAAAACATTGTGTTTCAAAATTGCACACCATGGGAACACCACCGTTTTATAAAAAATGAACACCCTTGAAACGCGTCACATGTTACCTGTTTTTACAGCGATAGCCTATGCTTCCGGATGATAAGATTTTCCAATGTATCGCTGCAAAACAATGCTTATCTTTTGTCCACTTCAAAACAGGTTGACCCAACTTAATATTTCTTCTTCACTAATGTATCAATAACTTCAAAACATAATAACACAAGGTTCAATTCGTGATAGTGGTTATAAATAGTACTTAAACGGATGTTGTTATAAATAATAATAATAACAATTCAGCTGACTTTATCTTCCACTGTTATATGTTTACCTTTTCAAGGCGTTAATCACCAGTAATTATAGCGAAACGTCAAGTTACGTTTATTACGCAAAACTCTGACATGACATCTTTGAACCTTCATAGGCATAACAATAAAACATACAGGGAATGGCTCATACTACCAGTTGATGAGATTAGAACGTTTGCAATTAACCGCTGAAATGATATCGCGAATATCTTCAGTACTTAGCTTTTATTCAGTGCATGTTTATAAACGATTTGTCCAGATTTCCTGGACCCATTTAACATTTGATAGACGTAGACCTAGTTCAAAACTAAACCCCGAATGTTTTTATAACTCCAGAACATCAGAGGAAGAAGTTCGATCCTTAAAGGAGCCATAACGAATACGGAAACGGTTTTTACTCCCACGTACGTACGCGCTGGTATAACGGCGTATCCATGTTAGATAAGGAGATGGTTCTTGCTGCCAGTTGATAGGATGGACATGTTGCCGCCGCATAACAATACTTATAACCTTTCTCCCACAAGGAGACGCGTTTTTACGCATGTGCAGCTGTCTACTTTTGATCAAAGAGATCAATTTATCTGTTAGCCTCAATGTTTTCAACTGTATTAATAAACAAAATCATTTATAGATATTTTGCGAAGATGCTTTCAACGTCGTCTGTTGCATATATGTGTTGTAGGTGAGAAAGGGTTATATTTAATCCCGTTCTATCATACATGTGACGATGACACAATGGCAGCGATTTGCCTCGATTCCTTGGAACCATTAACATACGGTAGTTGAAAACGGGGGAACCTAAATTAACATTTCTTCTTTTGTTTGGACTGCACGGTGGAAAACGTCCATTGAATATCTTGAGAAACTTTCAAGTGCTTCCAAACGGCGGACCTGGGCTGATGTGTTTTCCTATAATCCCCTAATCGCCGCCAATTACAAAATTCATTTTTATCTAAAAGACTAGCCCGTCACTAAATGTCACTTCTTGGGCAATAAATTCAACAATATGCAAATTTGTTTAAGTAACATTAGCATAATAAACCAATAGGACTGCGGCATTGTTAAAGAAAGAAAAGTCGTCTGACAACATGGACGATTTGCCGTCTGAAGAATGGTTAATATTGTCGTCTGCTCGATTTGCCTTTCTTTTTTCAGACCTGATTGTGTTGACTCTTATCCACAGGTACGTTTGTATCGAGTTCTTTCTCTCATGCAGATGCCAGTTTGAAAACGTTGTAGAGACTGAAAATGGAGAAGTTGCTCATTATGACGAATTTCTCCTTTTCCAACAAAGTGTTCGCCTTTGTATTTAGTTTCACTTCCAATTCATCATATGTTAATATTATTTCTTCAGATATGCTTAAAGCCGACGACTCAATATATACTATACAAGATAAACAGACGTTTCTTCTTTACACTACAGTATCGCATTTCTAGGTTGGAACAAATATGTTTATATTCGCTGACACTTCTAAATACCACTTTGATTCTAATTTTCAATTCACAATCAAACAAACTTTCTGATTAGATAAATTTAACATTATTAATTTTACATCAGTTGCGGAGGTCCCAAAACACGCTCTTCACGGGATTTGAACCGGGACTTTTTGTACGACAGACATACACCTTTCCACTGCACCACGGTCTTCCATACAGTTTTGGAAATAAGAAATTAAATTATTGTGGATTTAAGACTAAGAGTGTTTTAAGGATATTGATTGACACATGTCCCTAGTTCAACATATATTCAGGTTTTAAAGGTGCTGAACTCCTGAAGATAAATATTATAGTCCAAGTTTTAAAACTGTTCAAAAAGTGTCTTGAACTATTAAAATCATAATTCTGGGATAAGCCATTTCACTTTCCGGTACAATAAACATCTAAATATTGATCGTTTATGCTTCAATTTTACTAGGTAGACTTACCCAGTAAGCCAAAGTTTGTACGTTTTCATGACTTTCAATTGACAGTTTTTTAACATTTACTGCCAAAATAGTTTTGAGCTATTTATTACTTACTTTGTTGTCACTATTAGCAATATTTGCAGAATTTTCAAAATGTTGATCTTCATCTTGAGTTCAGCACCTTTAAATATCATATCGTTGACATCACGATGGTCAATTAAAATACCTAAAACTTCATTTCATTACTCTGCAGCAGACGGCGTTTTGAAAACATTGTGACAAAAGAAGAAATTGCACAAAACGTGCAATTTCTCCTTCTGCAACAATGTTTTCCACTTTTTGTCATAGGTTATCTATTCAATTATAGAGATTTTCTATGTTTTGACAAAATATGTTCAAAGTCGTCTGCTGCAGAATTGTCGTATGGAGGAAAGGGTTAATGCAATATACATTTTTAGCCCAGTTGGTGGAAAAGGAGCGATACTAGCCACAATGAACTTTGCCAATCATCAGAAAGATTGTTCACCGAACCGGGAATCTGTTCCAATAAAGATAGATACGTAGATTGACACAAATGTTTTATCAGAAGACTAAAATATCCTGAAGGTACGTTTCAGATGTTGGGACACGACACCGTGAGCAATGGCCCGACAAGCAAAGCAAATCAAACCTTTCCACTATACACAAAATCCGTACCAGACAACCTTGAAAGCATTTATGCAAAACATGGAAAAACTCTAAAGATTAAAATTTAAATATTGAATAGAGTTGAACAAGTTTTGGCAAAAAGGGGCTCATTTCGCAACAATGTTTTCAAAAGTCCGTTTGCTGCATGTGCGTCAACATGAGGGAACGTTTTAACTTCCTTAACAGGTCGATATTGTCTTTCATTGTTCGAAAGTGTAGGTAAATAAATCTGAACGGAATAAAGAATACAACATACCAGCGGTGATCTAGGAAATCCAACCCAATGCTGTACGCGATAAGTGTAGATTTAAATCTGCGTGCACATGCATGTTACAAAGTACAAGAATATACAGAGTATCGCAAGTATCTATCAGAGGACTGGACAAGGGGGAGTAAACAGGTCTTTACCCCACAATATTTCTCTTATTACTAAATACTATGTTGTTGATACTTAAAAGAATCGTCTGACTGAGACGATTCGTTTGAGTACTCACAACATAGGATTTGAAGGTCAAATAAATATTTTAGAACATGCAAAATGCCCCTTATCTAGAGCTCTGATCTATGTGTTGGCTTACCATGCAGAGCAAAATCTGATCGGATAGACCTGAATCTACAATGGTCGCAAACCAACCCGTATGAATTTGCGAACAGTGTAGATCAAGACCAGCCAGTGCATCATCGTCATCTGCTCTGTCTTTGCACTGTTTTTCAATTATTCAAAAACTTAAGTTAAGCAGTGTCCATTTTGATACTTAGCATGGGCGCGCATGCATGTAATATTTTCAATACATATAATTATTACGTTAAGGTTGGTTTTCCTGAAGCACCGCTCAATCATAGATTCTAGTTAAACAAAAGGCCAATCAGTGTAATAAAAGTAATCAATTACACTCATTACATAACGTTTGCTTTTGAAAGCGTATACCGTTGTCATTTTTTTTTTTTTTGTCCCAAGTGCAAAGAGGGCATATCGCACACTTTTCTGGTGTTGGAGAAAATATATTAAATTACTTCAATCAGAAAATCAAATTTGAATATAGGGGAGGGGCAAATGAGACCAAAACGCGCGAGTGGCGATATATGTGTTTCCAATGACTACCAAGACGATTCATCCAGCTGGCGGGCTAATGTCGTCTGCTGTTGAAAAAAATCTTGAATTTGGACCACAATGGAGCAGAACGAATCTATATGATTCGGTAGAATCATTATTTCATTAATCAAAACAGGATGCTCATCGACCTGGAAACACCTCTTGTAAACCCGTCTTACAAACCCCCGAAACGCCAATTTAACGAATGTATTAAGACTAAATTTTGAACCGCGTCAGTTCAAAAAGAATATTTCGTCATACGTTATGCGAAAAAAGGTTAATACGAGACTCTGCCTGCATACGTACAGTCTAATCAATACATTCACACTCCACACCAGTAATGTACAGTGTATAATATCTTTATTTCACTTCTGAAAATAATCTAGAAGTTCTTCGTGAGAGACAAACATACTGGTGCACATAAAACGAACTATTTACATTGTTTGGACCCTTTTTCACCTTGGCATGACTTTATAAGTCGTTTAACCCATATTAGCATACGATAAAAATGGGTATCAGACGAAAACTACAGCGTCTATCAAATTCGCGATGGGAACTATGGGGTGAAAACGTCAGAGGTCATTTATTTTCAAAACCCCCAGTGTCCATATTTGTTCTATGTTATCACTGGGGCGAAAACTGCCCAATCAACATGCATTTAATCCTTAGTGTGATGGATTTGTATCATTGACTTTTCTGAACTTGATATTTTGATATCTTCCTCCATATTATACAATGTTTTCACAAATAGATTGAAATACGAAACAAGAATAATAACTCTAATAGTAATGAAAATAGTAGTAATAACAGTATTAGTAAAAATAATAATGATAATACTGAAAATCTGCTTGCTCATGAATAGATAACATATTTGATGAACTGTTTCATTGGCGCTTGGAGCAAGCTATACGCGATAATGGATATTTTAGAAGGTAATACCGCTTTCCCACATACAACAAATCTGCAGCAATCGACTTTGTCAACATCTAGAACAAAATATGGAAACTACATATAAGAGAAAGTATATTTATTGAATAGAGTTGAAATAATAATGGCTAAAGGAGAAAGCTTAGTAGTATAAATGAATGGCAATATTAGCTGACATGGAGTTTAAATGGATCAGATCGAAAAATAATTGAAACGTTGAAAGTTATTGACGTATTTGTTTTAATGACCACTAGCATTATTTGCTGAAAACAATAAGTGAATATAATAATAAATATTATGATCTTTATTCTTGAGATAATAACCAAGTAACGAAATATACTCTAGTAAATGATTCATCATTATTATCAATTACAAAAGGGAATGAACTGCCTATTTTTAGGACCTACTATAATCTCAAGCTATCGGTATTTTCAATTTACCAGTTCCCACTACCAGATGAACTTTAAGGCATATGCCTCAGCTGACTTTTGAAAACATTGTGACAAAAGGAAAATGTGCTCATAATGAGAATGTTAACCTTCCGTCACAATAGTTTCTATTCAATCATTACACTTTTGATTGCAGAAATGTTCCATATTTTTGCCTAGATAATTCAAAGTCGCTTGTAGCATGTTTATTGTATGTTGGAAAGGGTTCAAGGAACGCATGATCAATGGGGAGATGTCCGACATGAAAAAGGGCAAAGGGTTTCACCATGCATATTATAATCTTTTAGTGTGCATTTTAATCGATTTAAGCATGTCTAATACTACTATTATTGCCTAGTTTAAATTTACTTTGCACCCAATTTTCTTATTTGCGTCGCGTCACTCGAAAACCTACCCTCGTGTCATTGCGCCCAGCGGGAATCAGAATAAGCCAGCCCCTTCTTGCAGTCTGTTTTCGAGATTGCCATACTTTTTGGCATACAAGAAGCTCCAGAATTAAAATTATGAAATGATTACGACCGCACATTTGTGAAATATACTCATAGAAACGAGTTGTCTCTCTTGAAATTTGCATTGTTTGCCATTTAGACATTAACTTTTACCAAATTAACTGTTGGGAAAAAAATGGAGTGGTCCAAGTTTCAACATAGAAGAGTCGACTTTGTGAAATTTGGCAGTAAAATAGATAAAAACCTGCTAAGGGCTGAATTCCTGTAACTTTCAACACTGAGAAATCAATTATATTTCAGTTTTAAATCATTTATTCAAGCATCTAGGCTATGATCCCACCGAATAACATAGATTCGTTCTGCTCCATTGTGCTCCATTAACCCTTTCCTACATACAGACACTTTCTGACGCCTCTGCAATAGAGAACCCTTTGAAAACGTTGTGACAAAGCGAGCAATTTCTCCTTTTGACACAATGTGTTACACTATTCAATAATCAAAGTCTCATTTAAAGAGATTTTCCACATTTTGCCTATATGTTTTCAAATTCGTCTGCTGCAGATGTGTTGTATGTGGGAAAGGGTTAAGAAACAGGTAAAAGAAGTTTCGCTAATTCCACACATACATTAAATGCAATACAACCATGCTTATATTGTTGGAATTGTACATGTATTTAAAAAATGTTAAACAAACGGAATAAAAACCTAAAAGCATCTTGTATCTTTTAATTGTATGAATAACAAAACCTAAATAAACAACCTGATTTAATATAGATAGATAGATATTTTATTATTGACATAAGCTAATACAGCTTCTAGTCATATTACAAATTTAACAATAATTTACATGACATGTCACCTTTCAAATAAACAATAAGCAAAATGTTTATGGAAGAAAGATTTATAATATATAAACAATAAATTATATAAATAATATATTTTTCATTTAGTTGGTGTTGAAGGTTAAATGCTTCAAGAGTAGATAAGTAGCAGGAAAGAAAATATAGACACGTCCATGGGAAACAAACACGTTGACTTATATGAACAGTGTAGATTCAGATCAGTCTCTGCATCGGCACAGTCTGATCAAGATCTCGACTGTTTATTTATTTTATAATAACACGAGCCTGTCAGAAGTTTCTGTTATGATAAGACGGAACATTTTCTTCGCTTAATAGCAGGGTATTGTTGCAACAGTTGGACTGGGATTGTAAGTTGTTCGATGTTTTTTTCTGAGTAATGTTTTACGCCGCCTTTATCCCTTTCCCACATATAGACGCTTTCTGACGCCTCTGCAGCAGACGGCTTTTGAAATAATTGTGACAAAAGGCGAAATTGCTCATAATGAGCAATTTCTCCTTTTGTCACAATGATTTCAACTCTATTCAATAACCATACTTTCTTTTATAGATATTTTGATAATTTTGACCTTAATGATTTCAAAGTCGTCTACTGCAGGTTTGTTGTATGTGGTAAAGGGTTAACGGCGTCTCCAGGATTACTCCGATTGCCTAACACAACGAGCACTCGGTTTAATGCTAGCCGAACCAACGAATCAAATCACAGCTTTTAACTAACATTCGCCGAGCTTGGGATAAACGACACAAATATGATCCTTTTCAACTTAACCTAACTTATCCTAATAGTACTTTTCATCCTTCTCGAAATGTGTATATCTAATGAAAATGCCTCCACATCATGAACAATATCCGCTGATAATGAGTGTTCCTTGCTTATTATGGTTCTCTTTTGTTTAGTTGTTACTCATATTTATTTACTATGTATTCATTTCTCTGTCTTTGCCATATTTCAATAGTAAATGGCTTAAGGCAATGTACTTTGCCGATGCGAATACAATGTATGTAAAATGTATGTATTAAGTTTGATGATAATACTTGTAAAGTCCGTGTTTTTGAATTGCCACTTGCACATGATGTCTACGTACAGTTTATATAGAAATGTAAAGTGCCCATTGACCTATCTGTCACGTGACTGCAGCAGTTAAATTTACGCGTATAAAACGCCATTATTGC
The DNA here is from genome assembly GCA_031761405.1 of Serripes groenlandicus. Lineage (NCBI taxonomy): Eukaryota > Metazoa > Mollusca > Bivalvia > Cardiida > Cardiidae > Serripes > Serripes groenlandicus. The sequence goes on along the minus strand of JASEVX010000001.1, from coordinate 37,155,727 downwards.
AATGTGCTTTTCGCAAAGGACGGGATCAAGTAAATATTGTCATGTAATTTTTCCGTAAATTACCAATGAGCGTAGCATGACTGAAAATGATGTTAATGCCAATGTCTTGTTGGTCCGTTTGGCTGTTCCGCCCCCTAAAATTGGTTATCAGCTACAAAGTTTAAGGCGCGGTTTTGGTGTTTATTATTTCGGACCAATAAATTTAATTACAAGAACCTCAATATCTTTACGATTTACTAATTTCATATAGCCTCATTTTGTTTTTATTAGTCGCCGGGCAGAAGCCCGCGACTTCTATTTTTAATAGCTTTTCGGAAATCACATGGGAGGGCGGCTTATTATTAGAAAGAAACAAATCTAGATGATTTGAACATATTACAATTGTGGTTGTTTACGAACACTAATAAATGACACATCTAAAATGAAATAAATATTCCGATTTTTTAATGTTTGCAGTTTTTTTTTATTTCACTCGCATTTAAGTTTTTTGTCTTATTTACGAAGACAAAAGTGGTCCCTTCAAGACGTGAACCAACACCCCCTAATGCAGACTCTTATGTGTCATCATTGAGGTCAATTTCGGATTCTCCTTTTAATAGCAATTTTAACTTACTAAATGTTGTTTTTTCATGTTCAAAGAGATGTCTTGATTTGTGTAGAATTCATTTAATAATGTTAATCCATGAATATCTAAAGTAGGAACTGTTTCTAAGCTAAATATAGACCCTATTCTGTTGTGTAGGTTCGTGACCTTTAACATCGATTTTCGCGCATGCGCATTTCGATATGAAAAAGCGAGTGATATTATTTTATTTTAGACAAGTACAAGACGAATGTTTGACGCAAAGCGTCAAAGAGAAGCCGCAATATTTCGTTGTACATGTAGAAATAAGAAAAAAAGAACATTTTTAAATCCACAAACAATAGAACAATTTAAACTGTAGACGGTAATGCTAATATATTTCTCCTTTTGAAGACTTTTGTTTTCTTCAAATTACCTCCCTTTAAAGCAATACCAGGATATTTACCTTGTGATTCGAATAAGATTGACAAACATTGAAATTATATGAATGAATACTATTATTTAAATAAGTAACAACAGAAAAATTAAATTTAAGCCAAGATAAATGTGTACACATTTCGTTAATTTTTTATAGATACCCTAATGTATAGGTGAATATAAAATTTATAAGTAAATGTTTTCATTTCAACGTTCCCTAATGTTTGAATAGACTAAGGAAAGTCAAGAATACATAAATAAATCAATGCAGTCTTTTCCGGCGACATTGATGCCTTGCATCAACTTTCTCTTGTTGTTTCATTTATTCGGTATAAAAGTGTAGGTCGCGGCCTTCATAGCCTTTAGGAAACTATGCCCTGAACATCACAATGGAATCCGAATGCTACAATTATTCAGAATTACTTTTATTTATTGAAAGTCATTTCACGCCAATATTTGAATAAAGCAATACCATCGTCCACACTTCACAAGCAACCAACGAAAACTTCAAACAGAAATTGTAACAATTCTTTAAAGAGTACCATTCCATCTATTAGAGCGATTATCACTTTGCGGCTGATAAACGTGTTTAACCCTTTTCTAACCCATACACAATCATTTTGACGTATAAACAGCAGATATTTACAAACATCCTGACAATAGAAGAACTTGCTTAAAATAAAAAATAAATCATATAAGCACAATATTTTAACTCAATTAAATAGCTGCATTTTCTTTAAAAGATTTTTATTTTTTCTCGTTTAGATGTTTTCTTAGTCGTCTTCTGCAGATGTGTTGAATGTGGATAAGGGTTGATACCACTCGATATCACCCCCTCATTGAATGTAGCAGTGGACAGTCCAAAAGAGACATCACACTTTAAACTTTAAACACTACCCTTGTCAGCATTATTAATTGTAAGAGTATTTCCTTTCTAAACCAATCCACTTAAGATGGAAACCCTGTAATAAATATAAGCGTTTACACTGATGTATTGTATACATAAAAAGACTAAAAAAGGGGGTATAGTAAGTAACAGCTTTTACCAAAGATCGATGCACCATGGTCACATAAAGTGTGGTATTGTAGGTCAAAGAGCTCTAAAAAAAAAAGGAGCACTTTTCATGATTCTAAATGTTCATCTGACCTTTACTATCTATGGATTGATACTTAAAAGATTCGCCCCGATGAGACGGTTCTTATGAGTATTCACAGCATAGGTTTTATCTTAGTATTATGAGAGACAGATAACTTTTAACTCCTTTTAATGTAGGCCTCTTCCGGGGTTAGACTTATATGGCATTTGTTGGAAAGGGTTAAGCCTTTAATCTACCCCTTATTGTATTTGACTTTTGATAAAAATAAAATTATACAGGATGCCGGTATGCGTTTCATGTATTGTCCGAATTTATGGTCTGTAAATATATAAATCAATTGGCAATTTTAATGGTTACAATTTTCACTATTTGTTTATTATTTTAGTTCACCATGAACATGTCGCTAAATCCTTGCTTGCAGCACACTAAAGGGAAACACATTGTAAAAGTACAACCGTTTTGACCTTTTTTTTTTAAATTGAATACTGCTGTTGGTTTTCTATTCTGCATAAATGGAAAAATAACTAGAATCTAGAATGAAATAACTATAACTAAAAGTGTTACACATACAGGTATACAATTGGAATATAATTCCCTTAACCCTTTCCCACCTGCCGTAGCATTTTGACGCTTTTGCAGCAGACGACTTTTGAAACCATTGTTGCAAAGAGGAAACTCTTCTATTTTCCCACAATATTTTCAATTCTATACTATAATTAAACTTTAATTTTAGAACTGTGCTCTATTATTTTGCCAGAAGATCTCAAAGTCGTCAGTTTCAGATGTGTTATATGTTGGAGAGGGCTAAAGTACATGCACTGCTATTTATTGATATCAGAAAAAAGTGTAGCTGTAATTGCATTTTATTAAATTTAAAGGCGGGTTTCTCAAAAAGAAGGTGCTCGGTAAATTTAACATGAACTTTCAAACACAATAGACAGAAATGAACATAACAAGAAACATCACCTACATTTTTTAACAAAAATACTTAGTGTTAATGTGCGGACATATTTCAGGATAAACACCAATATACTTAATATGTTTTAATCGTATAATTGCTTGCATTTACAATTAACTAAACAGCAAAAGCTGATTTTTACCATTTACATAAATATTATAAAGTCACAATGATAAAGTAGCATAGGGTTTACAGAGATAGATTGAATAATTGATAGTTTGGTGTTTAACGCCGATTTCAACAATGTTTCAGTTATATCACGGCGTTTCCTTGGTAGGTTACCAGTACTACTGATCCATTTATCCTGACACCAGCCAGTATGTCGTAATAATAACCCCGCAACCCTAGGCGCCAAGGAGGTCAGCCCCTACTAACATTTTTAAGGTCTTTGGTTTAACCCTAGTGGGGATCGAACCCATGACCTCCCGCCCACGAGGCGGACTTACTGAGAGAGAGGACGGTGATATATTGTTACATTGTTCAAAGCATATTGGGTGCAACCATCTTGATACTCAAATAATACTTTAATGTGATCCGTACGAAGCAAATTATCCGAAAAAGGTATCGGTGTCATAAGTTTTCCGGGGAGATATACAACCGTTTTACCTGATATGAGCCGAGCACCGGTAGCTCAGTCGGTAGCGACGCGGGTTGTCAATCCAGGGGTTGTGAGTTCGAATCCCGGCTCGGCCAACTTTCTTTCCGACGATTGACAAAAGTCAATGCGACATGCGTCATTCGTCTTCCACCAATGGGCTAAGTCTATGTGGAAAAGCAGCCAGTTGCTTGGGAAGATTGTTGTCTGGAGTACTGGTGTGAGAAAACCAGGAAATGCATGAGTAGGTGAACTGGCCGCCGTGATATAACTGAGAAATTGTTAAAAACGGCGTTAAACTCCAATCAATCAATCAATCAATTACCTGATATGATATTTCTTTAATCGTATACTCTGAAAAACAACAACAAACATCTGTATTTAAAGATTATGAGACGGAGTTGAAATAAAATTGAGAAAAGGAACAATTACTTGCTTTGAGCAAATTCTCGTATTTCTATATTTATCCATAACGTTTTCTTCTGCCAAGTCTCCAAAATGTCGTCTGGACGATGACCATTACACAGCTCGAATCTTGTCACAAATCGAAATCGGAATATCTGTTACCGAGGTGCACACGCTTGACTTAATTTAACGTTGTGCAAATTGAAAAATTACCTACTTGTTTAAAATGAAAACATCACATCTTTTTGTCGGTGAATTCAATGTTTATTCAGTAAATAACTAGTATAGACCTCCTTGCCACATAAAAGGTGACGAACCGTGGGATACAGGTGGCTCCCCTGATTGGATCTTCATTGTTGGTTTTATTACACAATTATCACCGTCTATCACAATTATCACCGTCTTTCACAATTAAAACCCTTTTCACACACATACAACACATCTGAAGCAGACGACTTTCAAAAAATTAACCCTTTCCCTCATATAAACGCTTTCTGACGCCTCTGCAGCAGACGGCTTTTTGAAAACATAGTGACAAAAGAAGAAATTGCTCAAAACGAGCAATTTCTCCTTTTGCCACAATGTTTTCCACTTTTCGTCATAGGCTATCCATTTAATTATAGAGATATTCTATTTTTTGACAAAATATGTTCAAAGTCGTCTGCTGCAGAATTGCCGTATGTTGGAAAGGGTTAAGACAAATATGTATTAACTTTCCATAAATGAAAGAACAGAGTAAAGTTAAGAATAGTGTGGCAAAAGGAGAAATTGCTCAGTATGCGCCATTTCTTCTTTTGCCGCACTGTTTTCAGTAGTTGTCTGCTACATAGGCGTCAGAAAGCGTATGTTTGTGGGAAACAGCTAAACCCCTCGATCTTCCGGTAATTTTTTAATATGAGCCCTGATTCAGAAAAAAACCTACCTAAGCGAATTGACGTCAAACGTAGAGTAAGATCTACCTGATCAATCCTGTTGTCCGATCAATATTCCCGAAGCATGTAAGACATTTCTTGAAACATTATATGAGTTATAGGCTAACAGTTGAGATTCAGATAAGACTGCACGAATGCCCATGCTGACCTGGGTGCACATGTGGATGGATTATTAATAATCCAATATACTTTCCAGGAAAATCGTTTATAATATATATGAGCCGTTCCACGAGAAAACCAACAGTGTGGACTCTGCGGCACAGGCTTACCCGGACTGACACTTTTCGCCTCCTGTGGATTTTCTGTTTTAGGAATCATTACTCTATACCTCCATCCCCCTGAGACGGAATGTGTCGGCCCGGATTAGCCTGTGCGGACTGCGCAGGCTGATCTGTGTCGATACATTACGCGGAGTCCATAATGTTGATTTCTCGTGGAACGGCTCATATATCATCAGATGACTGGGGTAGAATGTGTGGAGTACTCACTTTGAGCAAATTCTCCTTATTCCACAATTTTGTCTGGGTCGATACATTACGCAGAGTCCATAATGTTGGGTTTCTCACGGGAAGGCTCATATATATGTCGGATATAGAAAAATGACGTTTAATGATAATTATAACCATAAAACGTCATTTTAGCAAAGACTGTGTTCTAAGATATATTTCTTTCGTCTTGGAACACAATTATGGTGATGATATCCGTAAGTTGTTTACGCTTTGTTGCACTTGTTTCGCAATAAAACATCAGTTTTTTATTTACTAAGTGTTTCATCCTCAGATCACCCCCAATCTTTCAGATTATTGTTTGCAGAAAAAGGTCCTGAATTAAGGTTATTTAATCATTTAATATGTTATTATTGTGTTGGGGTCGATGAAAACTTTTATTGGGAAATGTTGCTTCGGGTACCGTGCAGTTTCCATACAGTAAGTAAGTAAGTAAGTAAGTAATTGATATTGGCTTTCCAAAGAAAACAGTTTGCAAACCCATGCACGGTGCACATTTTAAATTAAGACGAGATGGCAAGACCACAATTCTAATATATTTCTTTCAGCTTATAGATCTAAACTGTTTGCCAGATGTAGACAGCTATTAAAATGAGAAATCAATGAAAACGAGAAATTTACTTCAAGCAGTGTTTTTAGTTTACTATCAAACTTTAAAATGGAAGTTAACCCTTTCCAACATACAGACTGATTTGACGACTTCTATAGAAACCATTATGGAAAAATGAGAAATTGCTAATGACTAGCAATTTTTAATTTTTCGAAATGTTTTCTATTCTATTCAATAATATTTACTACATTTACAGATTTTCCAAAAGAAATCCAAGATGTTTTCAAAGTCTTTTTCAGATTTGATGTATACGGGGAAAGGGATAAATCATCTGGAATGTGTCGAGCAATGACTATATTTCCAACAGTAAGTGAAACTTTCGCTTGAAGGGTTTATGAAAACAAACAAGACGGACAAAAAGTTAAATTACTGGACTATTTCTCGGGGCAGTAAATTCATTACGGATGATTATGCAGTGGTGAAAAACGGGGGCTGCGATAACGTCAAATGAAAGATCAGGTACGGTAATGAATATCACACCTTCATTGCGGCAAATCAATACATCTAAGGGCAACGTTGCGCATAGAAAAAGGTGCCTTAACGCACATACCGCCAGTGGATCTGCCCGTTTGCGATGTCTAACTGCATGCTTAGATCGTTCGCTAGAAGGTAAAAAATAGGACAAATAATGAGAATCTTAGATATTTCAGCGCAGATTGTTCCGCGTTTTCGTTTAATATTTTCATAAATCTAATGTTTAAAGTTGTAGAACTTTACGAGCCTGTTTTCGTTTGATCCGGCCCCAGAAGATACCAAGTTCGATTATGACAAAGTTAATTGCGAATTGTGTGTTCTCGACACAGGTGTACTCGCTTTGTATTGCCCGGACGCTGGGATGGAGCGTAAAACTAAACGGAATGCGAACCACCGTGTTGATTCGATTAAGACACTGAATGGAAGGTGCGCGTCGGAACGTATGTGCTGAGTTTTGGTTAATTAAGATCAAAGAGCACGAAAAATGTCCCCGGTTGTTAAAGAGTGTGGGCAGCCTTGACCACGCAGTGATATCATCAAGTTTTCATAATGGATTGAACAGTGTGGGCTGTTTCTGAAATATGCATCGTAACGCAATTCGTCGACATAACCCTTTCTAACATATAGACGCTTGTTTACGCCCACGCAGCAGACGACTTTTTTGAAAACATTGTGGCAAAGGGAGAAATTGTTCAAAACAAGCAATTTTCTACGTATTGCCACATTGTTTTCAACTCCGTTAAATAATTTAACTATCAGTTAGAGAAATATTCCCGATTTTTGTCGAGATGTTTCAAAGTCGTCTGCAGCAGATTTGTTGGATCTGAACTGAGCGCTAAACAGTTGATAGTAATGCATTTTATGTTGGATTTTCTTGAAAATCGTTCATAATATATACATCAACTTTATTTTATAGAAAACATTGTGGCAAAAGGAGAACTGTTCAAAACAAGGACTTTCTCGATAAAAATATTCTCGATTTTTGTCGAGATGATTTCAAAGTGAAATAAAGAGGTAATTAGAGAGCTGGGTCTATTCACTGTCCGGATATACGTTATAAATACTTCCGACAATTGTGTAATTGGTTGTTTGGATTTTGACGCCGCTTTCAACCATTTTCAGTTATGTCACGGCGTTTCCGGGGTAAGTTACCAGTGCGACAAGTCGATTTATCCTGGCACCAGCCAGTCATTCGTAATGGTAGAAACGTAACCATGAGGGCAAAGGAGGGCAGCCATTTCTACAAGTCTTTGGTATGACACAGGCGGTGATCGAACCCGCGACCTCCTCCCGCACCGGGGCGGACGCTCTTTTACTACCTACACCACCGCGGCGGTCGCAGGTTCCGACAAACAACTAGAATTGTAAACCTATTCGTAACTTACCCCTCTCCAATACAACCAAAATGCAGCAGACAACTTTAAAAACACGGAAAATCTATATAAATGAATGTATAATAAAACAGTTGAAATTATGAGCAATGTCACCTTTAACCACAATATTTTTCAAAAGTCGTCTGCTGCAGATGCGTCAGAAAGCGTCTGTTTGTTGGAAAGAGTTAATATTGATACAAACCGAATATGTTAAAAGACTAAATATCGCAAGGCCCAGCTCAAACATTTACCTGTTACGCATTTTTGGAAACTTCCAAATTCATAACATATAAGGAATACTGTTTTAGATGCATACTGCATATGAGACTCCTAAAGGTTAATCACGAAAACAACTGATTAGGTAGATTGATTGATTGATTGGGGTTTAACGCCGTTTTCAACAATTGTTCAGTCATATCACGGCGGCCAGTTCACCTACTCATATGTTTCCTGGTTTTCTCACACCAGTACTCCACGCAACATACTTTCCCAAGCAACTGGCTGTTTTTCCACATAGACTGTTAGCCCATTGGTGAAAGTTGATAAGACGCTTGTCACAGTGAATTTTGTCAAACGTCGGAAATATTGTTGGCGGAACTGGGGTTCGAACTCACAAACCCCCAGATTGACAGCCCGCGTCACTACCGACTGAGCTACCGGGGCCCAGGTACATGTTAAAGTATTGTTGGAATAATGATGTATTTTTATACTATTTTTAGTATCACACTGTCAATTGTCTATATATTTGTTTAGAGACAATAAATGTCTATGGCAGTAGAAACTTAAATTTACTAGAAGTAATTGATTCTATGCAGTAAGATATATACGTATATGTTGATAATAACTGTCATAAATACGGCAATTAAAACTTATATTTGACATTTTCTGGAAACATGACAGGCAAAAATGTTCTGGTACAACACCATACTCTCTTTCAGACGTTTAAAGGGCGAGGAGGCGTTATTTTAAAGGCATTAACGGCAAAACTTGTGCTCGATACTTTACGCCGCTTTCAACATTGTTTCAGTTTTATCACGCCATTTCCTAAGTATGTTGTCAGTACTATATATACTTGTCTATTTAACCCGACATAAACGAGTCAGTCGTTATGCTAACCCCGCAACCCTGGGCGCCAAGGAGGGCAGCCATTACAACCATGTTTAAGGTACTTCGTATGATTCGATCGGGGATCGAACTCGCGACCTCCCTTATCCGAGGTGGACGCTCTACCACGAGGCGTTCCTTCAATTAACAGAGTATGTTTTGCTATAAAATTTAAACGTGAGTAGCCCACACAGTATAAATGTGGCATTGAACGCAAATGTATTTTAAAGTCGTGCATAGCAGTAAAAATCAATTGTGTACAATTCCACCAACCTAACAAAGTACTCATACAAATATTAAAAGAATATTTCATCATTTTCGTTTCCCTTAAAACAATGCCTAAAAATTTAATTTCTTAACAAATATTGTTAGAAAGCAACGTATCTTTTTGTGTCAATTTAGTCATTGTTAGAAAGCAACGTATCTTTTTGTGTCAATTTAGTCATTTACATTCCAATATTCATGTTTTTCCAAAATATAAGTGAATACAAAATGATGAAATATGCTTTCAAGTATTACTTAACTCTAAGTAAGGTTGTTGAAAATTGTACCCTGGTGTTTCACTGGATAACATTTCAAGGAATCAATAGTATTTTGGGATATCGGTTTGGTTTTACGAGTCAAACATCGAGCAGTGCTGATATAGGGTTCTTTTGTTTGACGGTTTATGGAACATGATTGGATTGGAAACAAATAAAAACCGCCCATAAACCACGGGGGGAAATAAATATTTGCTGTAAATGCAATTATGAAAATATTTAATTACAATTTTATTTGTGTAAGTAATTGGGCATTAGTTAATGGTATATGCCGCATGGCATTATTCAGAATTTAATTTCCATATCGTTTCGAAAATATCGAAATTGAAAATTTATTAATAAATTATGAATAAGAATGAAAAAGAGAATAACTGAGCACTATCATTTATAAAGCAGTTGTTGAAAATTGATTACAAGATCTTCTAGAGCCGTCTATGAATTGTAAGATGTACCAACATAAACAGAAACGTAGGTTATCACTTCGAGGGCTTGGCGTGAAACGGTTGTAACTAAAATTGGTATTTTTTTACCAAGGTTAATCACCTCGCCATAAAGTCTTTATAAGCGTTAAATCACTTTTCTTGGTAAACAATGTAAATTTAGGTGCCATTGCTCGTTCTGAGCAATGGCACCTAAATTTGCATTGTTTACAAAAGGGTCAAAATTGCCCCTAAACCAGGGTTTTCAAAATAGGTTTTAAGTTACAACCGTTTCACGCCAAGCCCTCGATTTGCAATGCTTTCTCTAATAAATGTGGACTATTTACACTCGTCTTCGAAAAGATATTTGGACCATCAGTTTCTTTACCTCATTTACTGAATTTCTCCAATTGGACGAAACTGACAATCTAAATTTTCGTGTTTTTTTTCTACCTGATAGGCTGAATGGTTCTTTACATAAAACACATCTTATAAACCCATGAACCCTTACCCACCGGCAGACGCATTTTGACACAATGTTATAAACTTTTATCAATCGTTTTCAAAATCGTCTCCTGCATATAAAACAACCAACTATATTTACATAGTATTCATTACTAGCTCGTTCTATCCTGTTGGTTTACTATACGAATCATCATAATTTGTTATTTGTATTTATATGTGTTTGTTATAACCTTATATATTATAATTGTGTTGTATACACATGCATGTACATGCTGTATATTGCATACCGAAGGGAGAAGTTGGTCAGTTAATTCGCACTGCTGAGAGAAACGGCAGGAAAGTTTTTAATTGCCAAATGTAATCATACATGTATGCTCATGGATTGTACATCTTTTTTGCATAATTAAATACATCTATATATAACCGTTTAAAGTGTGTACTCTCGAAAAACATGTAAATTCATACTACTTACCCTTTCCCTCATACAACAATTGTGCAGCAGACGACTTTGAACATATTTTCTCAAAAAATAGAAAATCTCTATAATTGAATGGATAACCTATGACTAAAAGTGGAAACATTGAGGCAAAAGGAGAAATTGCTCGTTTTGAGCAATTTCTTCTTTTGTCACTATATTTTCAAAAAGCCGTCTGCTGCAGATGCGTCAGAAAGCGTCTATATGAGGGAAAGTCCAAAGATCGTTTACGAAAGGCTTAGGTAAATAGTCACAACGTTCACAGGACATTTTTCGGAAATGAGAGATCTCTAGGTTTCCTTAATTGTTCACTTCCGTAACGTTTGTGACGGCAGATGGTGCACCGGAAATGGAACACCAATTAGCTTTCAGAGGATGCAGATAGATTGGTCTAACGCCGATAAGCTCCGATAATACCCGAAGTTAGGCGTGAAACGCTTGATAAGCGCCTAAATAATGTTGACACAACCTTTTATCCTTTCCCTCCTACAACAAATCTGCAGCAGACGATTTTAAAAACATGTAACTAAAGTATGGAATATTTCTATAAATGAAAGTAGGGTTATTGAAAAGATTTGGAAACACTGATTGTTATGAGTAATTTCTCCTTTTGCCACATTCTTTTCTGTTGTTGTCTGCTGTAGATGCGTCTAAATACATCGGCATTTGGGAGAGGGTTAATATATATATTAATGTTCGTGTTTAGAGCGATAGCATGCATTTGTATCAAAACCATTGTGGAAAAGTTAGCTATTAAAGTAAAATTATACAATATATTTTATTATATTTCATCTAAGCATCAACGTTGTATTTTCATAGATTCTAAACTATCTCGATAGTATGTGCTTCAGATTTGAAGGAGAACTTCTATAAAGGGTTGAAATACCTTAACGGGGTATATGTCTCTACGGCCCACGAACGTTTGATAAGATCAGTTGCGTATTTAAATGGTATTGCCTCATAATATTTAAGCAATGCGCCTTTATGATGACCAGGGATTCGCTTATCCTTTCCTGTGATGTCCAGTTCACACTATCTTACCTTTTTGTTTGTTTGTTTGTATCATGATTTTCGCCGCTTTCAACAGTTATAGTTACATTACGACGTTTCCTTGGTCAGTTACCATTATTTTTCCTTATATTAAAAACATCCATGTAGCATACGATTTAACTATTTCCTATAGGAAGATACATTTTGACGAATCTACAACCGACGATGACTCAGAAAGTGTTCATAATGAGTAAGTTTTCATTTTGCCACAATGTCTCCAACTGTATTAAATGATAACCCTTAATTGCAAGAAATTTTCAATATTTATTCCTCAATGTTTTCAAAGTCCTCTGCTTGTTGTATGAGGGAAAGGCTTTCAACTTTTATTTTAAATTTTACTTTCATGTGAGGAGTATTTTCCTTATTTCTCCGCAATAGCATTTTCGCCTTTTGCCCTTATGTTTTAACTATCTTTCATTTATACAGTTTTCTTTTCTATAATTTAACTTAATTTATTTTTATTTGAAAGTTCAATTGCCAAACATGTCCGCATTCAGCCAGATACAATATTTGAAATACATCCACCACGGTCGAGTGATGTGGCCGAACGTTCCGGGGATTGTGATCGAGTGCCATTGGGCAACGCATATTTCCTAGGTCACTTCTGATGACTCACCCTAGGGATAACGAACATAAAGCGTTCTGTATACTTTGTATTTTGTCTATTTGTACTGTATATACATGATTGCAATTAAAATATTCTGTATTGTATTTTATTCGTGTTATAAATGAATTGCGGGGTAAATCCCCAAATAAACAAAACAGAGGCCTATGGGGAAGACTGGACATGTCCAAGTGTGCACTCTCTATATCTCTTTCATTGTTGAATTTCACAAAGTCTACATTTCCATGTTGTAAATTGGACAACTCCATTTTTCGTCCGACAGGACATTTGGTAAACTGTAATGCCTAAGTGGCAAACAATGCATATTTCAGGTAAGACAGTTCGTTATGAGCTGTCTCAACTGAATCTGCTTTGTTTGCAAAAGTCTTTAATTGCCTTATCCAACGAAAGAGATATATACAGTATTTGTTATTATTATTATAAGTAGAAGTAGAAGGAGCAATATTGAGGTCATTACAAGGTGGTGGTGTATTTCTTACAATCCCCCTCATTAATCCCACTTTTTACTTTGCTACGAAACATCTGATTTCTAAAAGGGAGTCGAGTCCCGGTAGCTCAGTCGGTAACGACGCGGGCTGTCAATCCAGGGGTTGTGAGTTCAAATCCCGGCTCGGCCAACTTTTTTTCCCGACGTTTGAGTCATTGCGACATGCGTCATTCGTCTTCCACCAATTGGCTAAGTCTATGTAAAAAAGCAGCCAGTTGCTTGGGAAGATTGTTGTGTTAAGTACTGGTGTGAGAAAACCAGGAAACACAGGAGTATGTGAACTGGTCGCCGTGATATGACTGAGAAATTGTTAAAAACGCCGTTAAACCCCAATCAATCAATCAAATAAAATATAAAAGGGAATTGAAACACTAACCAGACTAAAGGACTATGTGTGCTTATTTGAATTTAGGCAGGTATAAGATTTCTATTTTACAAATAGTTTCTAAATTGAGGTTCATACAATAGTTGAGTCAATTACAACCGTATAATCCCCACAATTCCCGCCATTAATCCACTTATTTACCTCGCTACGTGACACCTGATTAGGATTATACCATCAAATATTTGCACTTTGGCCAGGTTCACAGCAAAAAGGGCCGCATAACGTTTCCAATTCGTCACATCATCACCACATTATGGGATCTGTTTAACCCTTTCCCACGTCCAACTTAATACATCTGATGCAGACGACTTTAGAAATTATTGTGACAAATGGGAAGAATAGAAGAATCGTCTGCTCAGAATTCATCGTCGGAAAAAGTTGTGATACTTGAAGAATTGACAGTGTAATATTACTGAAAGTTTAAAATAGTGTTGGAAAAGTATCATTTCCTCGGCTTGAGCAATTTCTGTACGTCTTCATAAAGGTAAGTAATGGTTAACAAATCACAGATATAGATTTGTTCAAATGTAGCATCAAGGCATTGTTGGCAATTCGATACAAAATGAAAAACCGGGTTCGCATCCCGTGGTGATCCGGTTCTGCATTTTGGATTTTCCACACTAACGGCGCGAGTGCAGGTTAAGTCTCCACCTAGCAGTCATCGAGCGTGATTCATATAAGCTGAAAACTTGTTTGGCAATCGATGTAAAATAAATAAGCTTAAACAGAAAATTTAGACGGACTGTACTAATTCAAAGGCTCATCGGAGCTTTCACTGTTAAATCTGCAGCAGGCGACTCTGAAAACATACCCTAATTGTTTTGGAAACTCGCTTTAAATGAAAGTTCAATAATTGAATAGAGTTGAAAACATGGTGACAAAAGGAGAAATTTCTCTGTTTGAGCAATTTCTTCTTTTGTCTTGATGTTTTCATAAAGCCGTCTCCCGCAGAGGCGTCAGAAAGCGTCTGTCTATATGAGAGAAAGGGTTATAAATTAGTTCATTTTGGATGGGATAATCATTTGCAATGGACAAACGTCCCATTTTCACCTGAAGCGCTAAGCATTATTGTGTCGTTATTATGAGTCGACTATGTAAATACTCATTTAGATTTTGACAGTACGTATTTCTCACCACTTTAAACATTATTATCTCATCTATGACCCTAGAGAGTAATGAATAGACTCTTCCTGTTAATACAGTCGGATAGTCCATTTCTTTACCGCTCTTTTTATCATTATGAAGAAGACGAAATACTCGAACTGTTATCCATTCAATCCAGAGCACCAAGGAAGGAAGCCACTTCTGTGATTAAAGAATAATAATATAGTTTATGTTGAGGACTTGGCATGAAACGGTTGTAACTAAAACAAATTTTGAAAACCCTGGTTAAGGGGGCAATTTTGACCCCTTTGTAAACAATACAAATTTAGGTGCTATTGCTCAGAACGAGCAATGGCCCCTAAATTTCCATTGTTTACTAAGACAAAAATGATTTAACGCTTATAAAGACTTTATGGTGAGGTGATTAACCTTAGTAAAACAATTCCATTTTTAGTTAAAAAATGTTCGAATGGTGTTTTACGCCGCTTTTAGCAATGTAACGTGCATTTTCTGTGTAAATAACAATGCAAGGCGAAAAGAAGTCTTATAATATATGCGATCAACAGAGAGGCAATTGATTGTTTGATGTTTAACGCCTTTTTCACCAATTTTTACTTATATCACTGGTTTGTCTGGGTAAGTTAACAATACTTAAGGTCCATTTATCCTGACACCAGCCAGTCAGTCGTGATGCTAACCCTGCAACCCTGAGCGCCAAGGAGGGAAGCCAACATACGGGCAAACAAGCTTTTAGTAACTTCTCACGTAGAACGTGATGGTGGTGGGGGTTTCATTCATATTCTCCTATATAAGTGTTTGTTTATAATATTAGTGTCACCCATTTTAAAAGAGCGAATCATTTTAGACTTAAGACACGTTTTTCCCGGACATATTTTACTTCCCGAATACGTTTTCGCCAGGCATCTTACAGGCAGGCATTATGCACCATTGTTTTCAACAAACTGGCGACTCACCAATAGGGTATATCAGAAAGGTTGTCACTGTTGTCGTCAATAGGATCCAAAGCTTCGATATTCCACGCTCGAAAAGGTAACCACTAGCCTACCGAGGCCGGTGTATATATGATGCCAATATTGGGATGCATAATTATATGTATTGTCTAAGTTGAAACGCTTCCAATGTGGCCTGTTTGTGGAAGACCGTGTTGCAGTTTTGAAAGCGTCGACCTCTCGTACTAAAGGTCCCGGGTTCGAATCTTGTGATGAGCGAGTTCTACCTTTGGGATTTTCTTTCACGCAAACGGCGCGAGTACTGGTTATGTCTCAAGGAAGCTGACATCGAGTGATTAATATAAGATGAAAGCTGGTTTCGCAATCGATGTAAAATAAATAAGTTTAAACTAAACTAAAATCAAACTAAACTGAGTGTGTATAGTTAAACACTCATCTTACACTCTGTTAGCAACAATTTAGCTTTCAGATTTACCCAACACACACACACACCTCTCAATGTGCTGTCCTAACTTATGTTAGCTTACAGATTAAAACTGAACGATGTGTTAGCATAAACAGTATACAATATACCAATCAAAGTATACCCTTTGTTGCCCGATCGTTTTAAAAATGATTCAAAGAACAATGGCTGTTATTCGGGATATCAAATGTATAATTTCATAAAAGAATATTGAATTCTTTCGATCTTTACAGCCCTTTTATAAAAATAGGAACCAGCTGATACAAACGGACGGTGAAGACTCCGATGAGACTGTGCGAATGCATAGGTTCACCAGAGGTTCTCTGTGCGCAGATGCAATAAGACTCAAACTCGATAGATGCGGCTCAAATAAATAAAATATTGTTGGAAATAAATAAGTTTGAAAATAAATTAGAGTCAAAACGATTAATATTGGTTAACACACTAAAATTGATAGATCTAGTATATATAGTGTTTTATTTTTTGTTATATTTGCAGGAGCAAGAGCCAAACATGGCACTAAGATGATCAATCTAGTGGCTTTAAATTGTCCAAACATCTAGAATAATAGTTCACTCTTATAATGCATGCATATTTAGTAAGACGGCAATTCATGGTATTAGAAAAGCCCAGATCATTTGGTTTAAAGTGGCATTTGCTCCTTAATAGGTGTATGATTACGCACCTTGTATCACGCCATAGGGTTTGAGGATCGAATTTGGATTTTAGAACATGCACAGATCTCGTCCGTGCAAGTATTTATAAATGTATAGTGTTACTGTAGGTTCAGATCACAATCCATTTGTTCAGTCCTAGCAGAATCTGCCCAACTTGACAGTATCGCTAACAAGCTTGTGTAAGTATTATGTAGACAATGAAGATGCACAAGCTGGTCTTGATCTACACTGTTCCCTTTTGGGAACATGTACCTTTCACAATGGGAGAGCTGAAATACGCATCTGTATCCAAAACTTTGCATAATGCTGATACAATTGCAAAGTTACAGACAAAAAGAACTACCTATACCGGTATATAGATTTAGTAACCATGTTTGAAAGTGACTTGTAATTCCATAGGCAACGGATTATTCCAAATGAACCGCGTAAGGTGAAATGGCCTCGCTTCGATATCATTTGGGCCACGCCTTATAAAAGTCGAACATCATTATTTTGTGACCATCGAAGATACAGATCAGACTGCATATTGTCACAATCTTATCATGACCTTCGCTGTTCGCCATCTAGTTGGACGATGGTCGTCATAAAAACGGACTGTACACTTATTCAATTTGATCTTAGTTACTATAAATTTTAAAATCTCCCAATGTCGGTTTTCATATGGCCCGGCGAATAAGAGTACGTGGTACTGTTAGGGAAAGATTGTTGTCAGAAGAGCTGTAAATGTAAAAGCTTTATCATTAATAAGCAATATGTGATATTCTGGTAAGACTGTGCGTATGTATGTATGTATACACATTCACTGTAAGCATATGCAACAAACCCCATTGCTTGTGATGCGGTTCATATATATTCCCTTGAATGTAACTATACAACAGATGGCTGTGGGTCTTATCAGCATCATGTGTTTGTCATTAAGCGGAAAGCCGCCGGATTTCTGACGTCATCGATTGTATTTTTACGACATTCCCAATACATTTTTGCGACAGTGTCATGCTTTGTATTTACATTGCACAAGTCAATGAATACAATAAAATTCTTGGCGAACCTTTACTGATAAAATTCTTTCAATCATCCGGGCATAAACAGCCAGTCGTATACGGGCAAGCTCAGAGAAGGTGACCCCTTAACCTTTTCCACTGGTGAAACCAACCTTTGAATCGTCTGTAGCTGATAATTTTAGAAACATTGTTGGAAAAGGACTTATAAAATCCATTTTCTCCCAATGTCCACAAATGATCTTTCGAATTATTCTATTACGATTTAAACCATTTATACAAACAACATATTAGGGAATTGGATAAATATGTTATAAAGTATCATCGTAAATATTTCATTGACAACCAAACGAAAAATTGTCGTTTGATGCCAAAATTCCTTCTGCAAATAAACGAATAAAAGAACAGTGACAACAAATAGCATGATTGAAATATTCTAACGGTATATTGCATAAGATAAGAAACGAAACATTTAGATGAAAGATACAGACGATATATAAATCATTGATAACGTCAGTCGTCTGTCTTTGAAGCAGCCGAATTACACCTTTGAGAAACAAATTACAAAACCGTTGTGATATTTCCCTATGATATAGATGTGATATAGGCCCATAATTTTTAACCACAATGTATAATCCAGGCGTTGGCCCCTGAAAAAAATGAATATCAACAGTTTGGCCCTTTACAAGATAGTGTACAGGGATCTACAGGTTATTACGCTGTGACTCATCGTCTCCGTGGTGTAGTGATATAAGAGCGTCCGCCTAGAAAGCAGGTGACCCGGGTTCGATCCCCGGTCGGTCCGATCAACTCGATCCTCTGTCCTGTATTTGATCATCACGAAAACGACTTTCAACAAATCACCAAATAGGCGTATACGAGTACACATGGACGCATTAACCCAGTTATACTGACAGAAAAAACTAAAAATATATTTATTTTTGTGTGCAGCATTAACCCTTTCAGCGCCGAATTGTTTAACGTAGACTCTTCCATGCTCAACATAGGGCGTCTCCATTTCTCATGTAATAACAGTTTTGACTATTTTGATAACTAAACGGCAAACAATGCTGATTTCAGGTGAGACAGCTCGTTACGAGCTGACTCACCTGAATCAGCATTGTTTGCAAAAACCGCAATATTGCATTTGGCGCTGAAAGAGTTAACATGTATGCGTATGTTTACGAGTCTACACTGTTTTCATATGCACACCAAGATATAAGTATATTTGTCTAGATGCTCAATTCTCTTTGTCGTTAGAAGCCGGAAACTTTGCTTCGAAAGAGTGTAGATCTGAGAGATTGGAGTCTAATAGGTTTTCAAACGATATACAGTTTAATTGAATTTCAAACGATAAACCACAGCCTAGAATATGTTTTCATTCAAAAGTTAATCAATACCCAAAGAAAAAGAGTATATAGAATGAACAATATCCGCATTATTCGGAATCGATATAGGCTTATGAGTAACTTAATAGAAATTGGATATCGAGGGCTTGGCGTGAAACGGTTGTAACTAAAAACCTATTTTGAAAACCCTGGTTTAGGGGCAATTTTGACACCTTTGTAAACAATGCAAATTTAGGTGCCATTGCTCAGAACGAGCAATGGCACCTAAATTTCCATTGTTTACCAAGAAAAATGATTTAACCCTTATAAAGACTTTATGGCGAAGTAAAAAAAAGACCAATTTTAGTTACAACCGTTTCACGCCAAGCCCTCGATATATAACTTATATATCTTTATATACTCAGGGCAATGGCAAATAGTACTGCTCAATGATCACCTTCAAACTGTGCCGTTATGTGAGGTTTATAACTACATTTGCAACCAAGCTATACTAAGAATAGTATGCACATTCGTGTAGTCTAATGTTGGTCTACATTACCTGCTACTAATTCATTAATAGGCAGCAAATGCGCGCGAATCTGTTATCAAACAACGGGGATGGTACTGCGTCGCAGGAATTCAGTGAGATACGCGTTAAGAAAGACCTTTTGAGTTTTACAAAGACCGTTCTTCTCTTCATTCACATCCTCGGTACCCAGGCTATTCATACAATATATGATATATTTTATGAAAAGGCTGAGTACAGAGGATGTTCATTCAGCAATACACTATATACTTAGGAATAATTAAGCGTTGCACAGGGAAACAAATCTTATGATATGTGCGACCTTCTTAGATCCAGATCATCCTGCGCAGTATAAGCTGTATATTCAATTTTCACAATTTGTACAAATCTTCCGACAGAACAGTTTACCTTCAGATCTTGTAGCTCCGGCAGATTTTATCTTCGCGTGTTACAAATAACTAAGGTAAAGGTTGGTGTTTCTAGAACACACTTCTCGTTTACACTTGTAGGACTCCGCTTAAGTAGACTGCGAGCGTATGTAAATTTGAACCCGGAAGGCCATGCTTCGATACCCCCTCCAGGAGGGACATTGCTTAGACTAATACTGATGTGTTTATCCAGCGTTCATGAATAAGTGTTTTGTTGATATAACCGAAAGAACGTTGAAAACGGCATAAAGCTCACACAAAATAAATTCATACTTGTTCCTGTAAAGGTTAGGTCATAGGTATTTTATATGGACCAGGGGTTATCTAAAACTTCAGTTTAATTAACAATGTGTAATTATTTACAGCCTTTCACGAAAAATGTGAAATATCCGGTACCCTTTGAAGCTAGCTTTAAATTATCCTATTTTATTGGTCATACAGAGCTCCCCAATATATCACGATACTTTGGGATGAAATGTGTCAGGCCATACGAAAACCGACTTTCGGGACGTTTAGACCAGCCGAAGATCAAGATCAGCCTGTGCCGCCTCGCAAGCCGATCCTCATCTACAGTTTTTAGCCATTTAGGGTAAGCATTCTAGACGTAAATATAGTTTTTACTATCATAAAAGAACCCGATAAACAAGCGCGGAATTCGATTGTGATTATCATTGATTTGGTAGACTCGGGATGTCAAATAGTGTTTTTGTAAAGCAGCATAACGGCGACTTTTTACATGATATCGTTACGTGTGATTTTGAGCTTAGCCATTTATACGACAATGCAGTTTCACAAGTTAACGTAGACGATGCTTTTTAAAAAATGTTACCAGTTCATGAATTGATGATATCTCTTTGAAATTAAACATTATCTATTTTGATCATTATACACACACAAGACGGTACACCTTGGTTTGGTGGAAAGGTTCCCTTCCCTCCAAATCGTATTTCAGAGTATACCGAAGCACATGTACATTACTTTCGGTTCTTAAAAACACGACAAAGGATGAAAATGGGTACCCCTGTTTAGCCATCACAAAAAAAGAATCTAAAGCAAACGACTTTGATCATTTTGTCACAATATTTTCAAATGTCGTCTATTGCAGATGCGTCAGAAATCCAATGTTTGTAAAATTAACCATTGTTGATTTTAAGTTTCGGAAAATATAAGAGGCAATGAATCACGCCGTATATTCTAATGGAATTGAGATCTAAAATTGATACTCTCTTGTGGGGTGTTTACAGGAACCGTACCCTCAGTTGACTGAACATATTGTCTTTGTGGTGTGTAACATAAAATGAAGTGCGGTTTAGTTGACAATGTACATATTATCAGAATCGTCACAAGTTAACACAAAGCTTGTAACAAGTTTGGTGTTAGCAATACGTAAACAATGGACAGATCTTGGCGAGTGCCGAAGCTCATTTAGAACGACACTGTTTACCAACTTGTACATTTTGCTCAATTCATGTTACATCGATTGCGAATCTAAATTTACAAACTTATATTGATCCCACTCGCTGTCTGCTTCCTGGATACTTAACAACTACTTTCAACGATTATTTGGAGAGATAACGAAGGTCGATTCGCTCTCATTCGAACAAGGGTTATTTGAGTCACGAGTGCGACTCTATACCTCTGAGCAACTGCTCTCCTAATAAAGTTCTGTTTGAGATCGGCAAATATAATCGAACAATGTTTAGCAAGAACTGCTGTACATTTTGTTTGTTTTTAATATTTATTATTAAATATGAAAAGACCTAAAGATACTTTCAAAATTAATAATGAATATTTATACAGAAACATAGAAAATAATATTTTATTGGACAGGTCATGAACAGTATGGGAAACAAAACAGCACGGGAAACAAAACAGCACCATGTGAAATATTTCAATCAAGCCAGGACTAATAACTTTAGAGGAATGGAGATTTACCCTTTCCCACTAACAACACATGCAGTATAAGCTAATCAACACATTTCAAATATCTGCAAATGAACGCATTCATCCAAGTATTATTTTTGAATAATGTAGAACACATTAAGTCTAAAGGAGAAATAACTAGTTATCGGCATTTACTCAATTTGCCACTAAGCTTTTAAAAGTCGCCTACTGTCATTAAGTCATGGCACATTACTTAACACAAAAACAGTTGGAGGGATTGAGGGAAATTACTAGAGGTTAGTTGATATCAATCGAAATGAAATGAAGAGGGCTTTGTAAATTATGACATGTCACTTAAACAAGCTGAATGTTAAAGTTCTAACGTTAGTAAATGACAAGTCCATCTGTCATAAATAATATTTATGTTAAGATAGTAAGAACTATGCACAGTTACCGAGATTTCCATTTCAAACTACCGTCCCCGTTGAATTTACTTTTATGAATACACTGTAGTTTGTTATAAACAAAGACCAAAACATGCCTGTCAGATTATTTTAAATAAATATAAATGTATAAACAGTTACCACTTTTTAATTTACCCAAATGTACAGTTGATATAATGGTTTGCGGTCTGACGTATTTTCCGTGTGAGACCTTTTTAGGGTAGTTAT
This sequence comes from Serripes groenlandicus, assembly GCA_031761405.1. Classification (NCBI taxonomy): domain Eukaryota; kingdom Metazoa; phylum Mollusca; class Bivalvia; order Cardiida; family Cardiidae; genus Serripes; species Serripes groenlandicus. The sequence goes on along the minus strand of JASEVX010000001.1, from coordinate 37,133,178 downwards.
AAGTTGGGCGGCAACGTGTCTACGAGAAAGAATCTTTTTGTGAATTACTGACAATTTCAAGAAATGTGAAACAATATAAACAATAATAAACACATTTATTACATGCTTTTCCTCCGGTTGTTCCAATTTCCATCGTTAACTTCAGTTTTATGCTATAGCTACACCAGTAAGTAAAAGCATGAAGTAAACAGAATATTGTATTGTTTATAAAAAACTTTATATGTAAGATCGGAAGGTATTTCCATTCGTGACTAGCGATTTGTGAAAATATAAATTGTGTTGCTTTACTCAGTGAACATAAATCTCGACCTTGCACCGAAACAAAGCCACATTCTACATTCCTTAATATTTAAGAAACATTAAAACAAATGATTATTAACGTCATGCATATGGTGATGGTAGAGTTACATTCTGTATACTCTATCATCAATGTATGTAGGACATACCATAACAGTATGTTTCAAAACTTGCCTATTTTGTGATTTATTCACATGATTCTGTTGAATTTTACTGTATTGTACTTTATTTTAGTCCCTTGAAAGAAAGTGAATATGTCAAAAGGGAGCTGTTATTATGTGTCACCCGAACTCATGTGATTTTGGTATTGATAATTTCATAATCATATTCACATGTCATAAATTCGATATCTTTTGGGAATACATTGAGACATTCATCTGCGTCACTCAGAGATAAACATATTTAGATAAGATGCGTTCGAATTATTGAAGGCAGTGTTTGCCATTAAACAAAAAACAAAAAAACAAAAAAAAAATGCACTAATAATATATTCAGTGTACAGTTTATCTAGATAACCAACGAGGCAAAACAGATAACAAATCGTTTAGCACCCCCCACCCCCCACAATTGATTTACCCAAACCTAACTGGGGACCTTTAATCAAGAACTACACTATTTACTAACCAAAACAACTTCTAAATCGCACAAGTTTACAAGTATCTTAAACACAAGCGCTGTTTACAAAGTGTATCTATTAAAAACGTAAACTTTAGATTACCAATACGACTACTAGAGAAGTACAACCCTTTCCCACACACATGTACCTCACACCTGCATTAGACGACTCTTAAAATATCTAGTTTTAAATATAGAATATCTCTATAAATGAAAGCATTATTGCTGAAAAAAGTTGAAAACATTGTGGCATAAAGAGATATTGCTTGTTTTGAGCAATTCTTCCCTTTGTCACAATATTTTCAAAAGTCGTCTGCTGCAGAGGCACCAGAAAAAGCGTCTGTATGTGGGGAAAAGGGATAACATTCGACTGGTACGGGGGGATTACACAGTCCTAGACTCTTCAAGTCCCTCTAGATCTTTGTCAACAGAGTGGAGAGTTCCCTTCTTCACACGTACTTCACTCTGAACAACTCATCTACATTGCAGCCCGGCGCTCTAGTGGTTAGAATCAAGTAGACCCTTGGAGTGCTTCGATTCCTCAGTGCGGTGGATATGTCTCCCTTTGTGCTGTTATTGATGATTATAACCATTTAGGTATATTGTATATATGTACAACACATGCCACATACAGACGCATGTTGACGTAACTGCCGCAGATGTCTGTTTAAATCAGTGAGGCAAAAAAAAGCAATGTCTTCTTCGATCACAAAGTTGTAAACTCATACACTCCATATTTAATCTTGTGTCTTAAGAATATTGTCCATGTTTAGTATATATGTTTATAAGTCGTCTGCTGTAGACTTGTTGTACGTCGGGAAGGGCAACATTCTGGTTAATAAAAGCAGACATCAATATTCGAAAAAAGTTATGTAACATTCAGTTCATAATTTTGTGCAACGCCAGCTATGTCTGGAATAATTTTTAACTTATTGACAATTTGATACCATATCAACATAAAACAATGCACATTTTCTATGGATGCACTACGGGAGGATATTATAAAACTATAATTATAACCAAAACAAAGAGGGCCACCGCAATATGTACACACTTTCTCGAGGCCTTGGCATGAAACGGTTGTAACTAAAATTGGTATTTTTTTACCATGGTTAATCACCTCGCCATAAAGTCTTTATAAGCGTTAAATCAATTTTCTTGGTAAACAATGGAAATTTAGGTGCCATTGCTCGTTCTGAGCAATGGCACCTAAATTTGCATAGTTTACAAAGGGGTCAAAATTGCCCCTAAACCAGGGTTTTCAAAATAGGTTTTTAGTTACAACCGTTTCACACTAAGCCCTCGTTCTGTTACGGTTTATGTATTGTTGTTCTGTCAGTGTTCCGTTAATTGTGTTCAGGGTTTAACAGTAGTGTTGTCTGTTACAAATATGTTCCATTCACCTCGTTCGATGGTACGTCCTTGAGCTGGAGTATTTAATTAAATGTTTGTGTTTTTTCATTGTCCATCATTGATAAGGCTTCTATGATAGTCATATCGTATCCACTTTGAGACACTTAAAGCATGTTTAGAACGTTTACCTGATCCCGACGACTTCTGACGCATTATCAGCAGCAGATGATTTTCTTTGATACAGTGTGGAATAAGAAGAAATTGCTCTTTTAAGCTCTGTGTCGAATTTATGCTTACACGTTTCGAGACTTGAATGATACATTTCTTTTTCTGATTTAAAAAAAAAAAAATAAGTATCGATTAACTCAATACTACCCGAATGACACAATTTACTGTGCATTGCGATTTAAAAGCATTTTGACCAATCTTCACCAGAGGAACAGTAGAATATTATGGCAAAAGGACAATTTCTTTTTTTGCTACAATGTTTTCGAACTCAATAGCGAACTCACAACCCCAGGATTGCCAGCTCACGTCGCTAACGCCTGAGCTACCGGGGGCTCTGCGACATGTTAACACTTTTAAACACGAACTACATGGTACGTACTTGTTATAATAATGATCTGCTTCACACGGAAGCACACAACGTGAATTACGATCAAATTGCTTACTCCTTCAGTCGCTTTGGCCAATATTATTTCCGACGTTTGACAAAAATCACTGTGACAAGCGTCATTCGTCTTCCACTATGGGCTAACAGTCATTTGGAAAAGCATCCAGTTGCTTGGAAAGTATGTTGTGTGTAGTTCTGGTGTGTGAAAGCCTGGAAAAACATGGGGAGGTGAACTGGCCGCCGTGATATGACTGAAAAAGATTTTAAAACGGCGTTAAACCCCAATCAATAAGTCGCTTTTTGGCCAAACCGTTCTGTAGAGTCTTCCAAAATGCATGTACGATTCAATGGCGAACATAGTAGATATCGACCAGATTGCACGGATGCATAAATGCTGATCTCTAAGGTTGGTTTACAGATTGATGTGGGCCATGTATTATATGAGAAGTCATGTACGAGATGTGTTTTCACTTGAAACTCGAGAGCTTACAGTCAAGGGTGGCCCATAGATTAGGTAAACGGGGTGGCTTTATATGCGGAAATAATAAAGAGTTAAGTACACTTCATTTTGAACAGCTAAACAATAGGGAATATGCTGTATTATGCTTGTTATTATAAACGTGTATGGGGACCACCCTGGCCGGGTCATCATGTACCCACTTATATGCATGCTTTCCAAAATTAACACAGACACCGGAGTCACGTCACAAGTAAACAGACAATTCAATAGAGATTAACCAGTTCCCGCTTGCAACCAATATGCAGCAGACGACTTTGAAAACATTAAGTAAAACATATAGAAACTCTCTATACACGAAGGATCAATTATTGAATAAAGTTGAAGTCATTATGAGCAATGTCTCTCTTTGCCACATGATTTCAAAGTACGCGTTCCCCCGAGACTTATAGGCGGCTTGTGGGATTATATCGTAAACAGAGAAGATTCTGATCATCAGACTGTGCGGGTGCGCAGCCTGATCTGGATCATCACTGGTCGCCAAGCCCAGAAGAAGATTGGTTTCCGAGTCGTGCCACACATAAGGTCAATCTGGTTCTTGTTTTTATTGAAGAGTTTAAAAGGGCTAATCAATGACGATAAAGCAAACGCTTTAAGATGATACTTCACGCCGTTATCGGACGTTGAGACGCACCAAGTAAAAAAACACCCATCAGTGTTTGTATGTGTATAAAGTGAAGACTCAAGTCAGCCCGTGTATCTGAATCGTCTCTGCTCTTTGCGGACAGATCAATCAGCAACCCTTGGAGACAGATGGAATTACAGCCTTGTGAATTTGGTGTGCATACCCGTTACTGAAAGCACCACAAATCATTAGATTAACGATCATTTTGGCGTGTCTCGGCTGTTATCCAAGCTTCAGTCTAATGGACTTTGGCCGCACCATTAAGGAAACAAACAAACATTTATCATTTCTCCAGCCTTCTGTCATAACGTTTTGTCTCCTTTTGATGCCCCTCTGATAATTCTGTACGCGAAATGCGATAAGTGTTAATCTACAAAACCTCGGCTTCGCTATTTTATCGTTGCTCTACATAGTATAATCTGACTTCCGGTGTGTTACCCCTCCCCCCAAAAAGGAGCCACCTGGTTGTGCGAAGAAATATTTATTTAATGTAAACTATGACTTAAAAGGCTTTATATGTACATTTAGAAACAGACATCCAACAAGAAGACCTGCCCCAAATGAACAACAAATATTCTTAATCTACGAGGTGAAATTTCAATTAAAAATATCTAAAAAGAAAAGAACCAGCGAGAAATAAACATTTGCAATAAAATTGAAATGGTACTGAACATCGATAATGCAATACAATGGGTCACATCATAGGCTTTAACAATTTGGTAGTGGAGAATGTCCCTCCCTGTCGCTCAGGGTTGTGGGGTCAGCCGTACATGTACGGCCGTCTCGCTGGTGTCAGGATAAATGGTTCAGTAGTATCGCCGTGGTATAACTGCGCAATTGTTGAAAACGACGTAAAACATAATACGAAAACGTCATTACAAGTAAATTGTTTGACTCGGCCAAAATTGTTTAATATTGAATTATTAAATTATTAACCTTTTCCCCTCATATAGACGCTTTCTGACGCCTCTGCAGCAGACGGCTTTTTGAAAACATAGTGACAAAAGAAGAAATTGCTCAAAACGAGCAATTTCTCCTTTTGCCACAATGTTTTCTACTTTTAGTCATAGGTTATCCATTCAATTATAGAGATTTTCTATTTTTTGACAAAATATGTTCAAAGTCGTCTGCTGCAGGATTGTTGTACGAGGGAAAGGGTTAAGTGTTTATCGCATATTATAATGATTACCGTATTATGGGATTCAGAAATCTTAGTTACGTAGATACAATACGGTATTGTTTTATTGACTTCTATTTGGTGTCTTCTAATTATCTAATCAAGCAAGATGTGGCAAAACCATTTCTCATCTGTGAAACGTCTTTTTGATGACGTTTGCAAAAGCTCCTGTAGAAACGAATAAGATGTTCATCACTTGCTCATTGATTCATAATTGAATAAAAAAACAACGTCTTGGATCAAGATCAAAGATGATCTAAGATAATACACCGCGTTCGATTTTGTTTCGCCTAAATTGCGAATAGAGAAGACAATATTATGACTATGTCACGATGATAACATACATATATATACTGTACTTATTATGTAACATGCATGTTGACGTTAATAGTTTGAATATCTGACCTACAAGGCGAAGACTTGGCTGTGTGTCCACTTAGTGTCCAGTCAAACAGGTGGAGGTTGTTTTGTCGCGGTTCAAATCAAACGTGTATGCCGCGGCACAACTTGCTGGGTTTATCAAGAAAGTCAGTATAATTGTGATATCATATTGATAGGAAATCAATTGACTCAAACAACTCTGATAAGAGGGACAGGTCTGGCTGTGACCTTTTAGACAGTGTAGATTATATTGTATGGGAACTTCAATATTATATCGTAATGTATTGTATGTTTTATGAGAATTTTGATGTAATATAAAATTGCATTGTATATTTTATGGAAACGTGGCTGCATTACCAAAATGTCTTGTATGTAGTATGGTCACTTCGATGTAATATCATATAATCATAATGTATTGTATGTTTTATGGGATATTCGATGTATAATCAAAATGTATTGTATGTTTTATGGGATATTCGATGTATAATCATAATGTATTGTATGCTTTATGGGATATTCGATGTAATATCATAATGTAGTGTATGTTTTATGTGAACTTCGTTGTAATATCATAATGTATTGTATGTTTTATGAGAACTTCAATGTTATATCATAATGTATTGTATATGTTATGGGTACTTCGATGTAATATGATAATGTATTGTTTGTTTTATGGGAGCGTCGATGTTGTATTGTATGTCTTATGAGAACTTCGATGTATTATCATATTGTATTATATGTTTTATGGAAACTTCGCTGTATTATCATATTGTATTATATGTTTTATGGGAACTTCGCTGTATTATCATATTGTATTGTATGTCTTATGAGAACTTCGCTGTATTATCATATTGTATTATATGTTTTATGGGAACTTCGCTGTATTATCATATTGTATTGTATGTTTAAAGGGATGTTCAATGTAATAGCATAACGTATTGTTTGTTTTATGGGAACTTCTATGTAATAGCATAATGTATTAACAAGGTATCTCGATCTTAGGCCTTCATCTATGATGCTTTACACCGCTTTCAACAATGTGCCAGTAATATCACGGCGATTCCTAGGGATTGATTGATTGATTGGGGTTTAACGCCGTTTTTAACAATTTCTCAGTTATATCTCGGCGGCCAGTTCACCTACTCATGCATTTCCTGGTTTTCTCACACCAGTGCTCCACACAACAACCTTCCCAAGCAACTGGCTGCTTTTCCACATAGACTTAGCCCATTGGTGGAAGACGAATGACGCATGTCGCATTGACTTTTGTCAATCGTCGGAAAGAAAGTTGGCCGATTCGAACTCACAACCCCTGGATTGACAGCCCGCGTCGCTACCGACTGAGCTACCGGGGCTCGGCGATTCCTAGGGACGTTACCGTCTCATTTATCATGACTCATTAGCGCCAAGGAGGGACCATTTTAAAAGTCGTTGGTATGACCTGGCCGGGGATCGGACCTGGGGCACCCTAGGTGGACGATCTACTTCTATACCGCCGAGGAAAAGTCTAACTTCTAAACAAACAATTAAAGATGGTATCATAATACAATATACAGGTATATCAATCACAATTGTCATAAATATCAGTACGTGTATTTAAATTAAAAAAAAACCATTTAATAAATAAAAATCATGTATGTTGTTATAGCATCGTATATTTGCGCAAATGTGAGGATCTGGTCAATTTTGACGTGTAGTACCAATTTAGTCATAGTCAAAATGCTGGTCTTCACATTTTCATGAAGCTCATCATAAACCCTGCAAATCAGATACGTTAAAACTATTAGGAAAGCAGAACACTAAATGAATATATCCGAGTAGATTACGTATTCATTAATCCTTTCTCACCTGCAGACGCATTTCGACGCAATAGCAGCAGACGACTTTTAAAAACATTGTGGCCAAAGGTGAAATTGCTCATTATGAGCAATTTCTCCTTTGGCCACAATGTTTTTAACTTTATTTGACAATTATACTATCTTTTATGGAGATTTTTCAGGTTTTTGTCACTATGTTTTCAAAGTCGTCTGCTGAATATTTGTTGTATGTGGGAAAGGGTAAACTGGACTACATTAGTCATAAACCTTTCAGTGATACGTCAGCTCACTCACTCCGATCAATTCAATAACAAAACACAATTGTTACAAGGTGAAAACCCCGTAGAAGGATTCATTATTCGTAATTTGCAATTTGATGACCTTCAATAAAACAGATTAATACGCTGTTCCTGTAAAGAATTCATCTCGGAATTCGAACCAATTATCAGAGCTATGGCTTGATTTAATGTCAACAAATCGGGGACAAAAGGGACCACGGCAGTCCAAAAAGGGACTCGTATTCTAGTATACGGTATAATGTCATACACGACACCTGTATGGGGCAAAAGATTTCCAACAGCAGTACATTCTTTCACTCTGTTACTTAAAACACTAATTAACTCTTCAGAAGAACATGTGTCTCTCGTAGCAGCATTTCTTTGCCTCCCTTCTATGTTGCATTGAGAAGTAAGATTGTATAAGCTAACACTGTTTAGAAATAGCATTTATTGTGAATGCGAACAGCAAAGTTATATTAACTGTACATATGCACAGGTATTGTCAGACTGTTCATCGCTACAGCATTCGGGATAATATACATGTAGCAATTTATATGTACTTACCTGTGTTCCTTAACCTGAGTGTTAGTGACAGAACCTTGGAGGTCGTGATGTATCCCTTTTGTCATTGCCGTCACTGAAAGCTTCTATAACTCGTGTTTTATACCATTGATTAGGTTATTAGTTTGCGTTGACAAGACAACTTTACGTTACGTGTGTGAATTAACGCTGTATTTGGATAGTAAACATACTGTAATGTCCCGCTTGTCCCAGATCTACAGTCCTGGCTATACATTGTTTTCTTTTCTGACAAAAGGTTGTTCACGAAACGAAATGCTGAAGAAGTAGTTCTCCGACTAACGCCAAAGTATGACCTTTGTCCGCTTGTTGTTGTTGTCAGTCACGGTTGTTAAACAATTTAGTTACTAGCTAAATATCTTCTTTACTCTTTATAAGATTTCTATAAATGCCTTAGTTTGATTTTAAACTGAAACCGGCTGTCAAATTATACAAATGTGAACCACAGAAGGTTAATCTTTACGTACAATGTACAGTTGTTGTTTTTAAAATAAGTGATTAATGCAGTCTTCAATGTAGTTCATACTGAACCAGATGTGCCATCTTCATTTCTGTGATTATTCTATGAAAAATTAATAGCATGTAGTCTAGTTTTAAAGGACAACGTTTGATTTCACATTGAAATTTGAAACAGTCTAATTATACAAAATGTAAAATCATCACAAGATCTTCAATGTTATATGTGTATGTTAGCAGAGTTGTTTTAAAAAGTTGTTCATTCATTCGTATTGCCGACTAGCAACTTTCGTCGCAATACATTCTGGCCGTTTTCCATTATTCATGTCTAGATGTTTTTCAAAGTCGTCTGCTGCAGGTTTGCAATATAGTGTTAGAAATGGATAGGACATTTAAACGAGACCATGTAATTTTACTTATACTCTTGAAGATCAGACTTTCTCTAGGAAAATCAACCGTATATGTTTTAACAAGTGTTGAAACGAACAACTGCCCATCCATACTATTTGGACTAAATTTACACTGCCTTAGGAGGCTTCTTTGACTTGTCAATTAGCGAACAGTAAATAACAAGATCATAATGAGCGAGACGTAGGGTAATCTGAATGTACACTTGTCGCAAATGCCATGTGGTTGGTATTTCCTGTAACGTCTCTCATAAACACACTGGATACGAAAGACGGTCGCTTGTAAAGATAGTTCTACGAGTGTTAAATATGTACTCGGTCCGTGTGGTGTACTGAAATGAAATACACACTGATTCCAAACCGGAAATACGACATCGTGATCTGACGGTTTTTATAACGACCCTCTTATCAGTGCGACGATAATAGTATTTAATCAAGAACCCTATGATTTCATGCCCTTAATAAAGATACGAACCACACGAACGTTTCATTTATTATTATCGATCTCGTCAAATATTAATATTAACCCTTTCCCACATACAGCAAACCTGCAGCAGACGACTTGTGAAAGCATGTTGGCAAAACCCCAAGAAAATCTCTATAAATGAATGTATAATTAATGCAAAAAGTTGAAAACATTGTGACAAATCGAGAAATTGCTCGTATTGAGCAATTTCTCTATTTGTCACAATGTTTTCAAAAGTCGTGTGCTGTAAAGGCGTCAGAAAGCGTCTATATGTTGGAAAATTAGTGAAAGCTCAAACTAGCTTATGCATACACACAGTTCAACTCGCAAATGACTGCTGAAAACAATCAACTCGAATCAATTGTTGCAATATAAAAAAATTCAACAGATTTGCAAACTCGTTTGTTGCAGGATTGCTGTGTTGAGGGACAGGGTTAACTGTCCGTATTAACGTCACAGTATAAATCAAGATTTACATTCTGAAACTGAAGGTTCTCCTCCACAATGGTCAGCTAACTAACCAAGTATACGAATACCATTGAAACGAAATAAATGCAAGAACATTTGATATGGACTAGACTGCCATACATTCCATACCTGTAACTGTAGAATTGAAGTGCTATTTATCTTTAAAAGAAGCATATCATGAAGGAAACTTGAAAAAGCTACATTTAATGGTATGACAGTAGGCTACATCAATTTCAATTATAAGAATAAGAAAATCCCACAGGTGACTGTATAGATAAACGACAAAGTAATTTTCGTTGACGAAGAACAATGCATTCAAACGAGTAAATAGGAAACAAGGGTATCCATGTATTGATCGGCTAAAACATTGCAAACAGACAAAGTCGAGGTTAGCGCAAGCGAGATAAAGACAATTGTTTGTGCAGCGTTCAGACCGGGTGAAAAATGATAGATTCGTTTCCAATAAAATCACGGTACCGTTAACGTGTTGGACCAAGCAAATTAGAAATTATCGTTACCATCTAAAGTGGGTATCATATTAATTCTGGAGTGTATATGTAGAGTAGCCGTTGTTACCAGAAGGGCATGCTTCAGATGAAAGACGTTGGTAAATATGTAAATAAAGTCAATGGCTTTGATTAATCCAGTCCTTGATATTTCTGACACCTTTGAATCCAGGTTCCAGGTAGTAATTCTAGAAACGTGAGTGTTGTAGGAATGGACGCCGTTTCAGTACGTTCGAATTCTGTAACGTCAATAAGTTAATTGACACTAAATCAAGCACAAACTTTGAGAATTTTATGATTTACGGATCATCCTTAAACGATGATATCGATATACCTTTGACGGCTTCTCTAAGCCTGATCTTTGGTTCTTGATATATTCGTCTTGTCTTTTTTTCAAATGTTTAAGTGCCTTGACGACAATGTTAGACATTATCATTATCTTAAAGTGAGTTCGTTATTCATTCTGGAGTGTATATATAGAGTAGCCGTTGTTACCAGAATGGCTATGCTTCAGATGAAAGACGTTGGTAATATGGAATATGTACATAAAGTCAATGGCTTTGATTAATTCCCCACATCTTTGTCATACCTGTTCCAGGTAGTAATTCTAGAAACGGGATTGTTGTAGGAATGGACGCCGTTTCAGTATGTTCAGATTCTGCACCGTAAATAAGTTAATTGACACTAAATCAAGCACAAACTTTGAGAGTTTTATGATTTAAGGATCATCCTTAAACGATGCTATCGATAAAGCTTTGACGGCTTCTCTAAGCCTGATCTTTGGTTCTTGATATATTCTTCTTGTCTTTTTATTCGAATGGTTAATTGCCTTGACGACAATGTTAGAAATCATCATTATCTTAAAGTGAGTTCGTTATTAATTATTGAGGGTATGTCGGACCGTATTTGGTACAAAAACGAATATGTACAAATTTGTACCATATTCGGCCGAATATGGTACAACTGTCTAATTGTACCATATACGTATCTGCAGTTTTGGGGTAAAATGCCTGACCAAATATGGTACAAACTTGTACCATATTCGGATGAAAAATGTACCACATTCGTTCCGAATATGGTACACACTCATCATCGTCATCATCATCATCGTCATCATCATCATCATCATCATCATCATCATAACTACAATTTGCATCAACGTCATCAATACCATCATGAAAATAATCATCATCGTCATCATCATCATCATCATCATCATCATAATCATCATCAGCATCATCATCATCATCATCATCATAATCATCATCATCGGCGGCCGGTAATCATTGGCGTCAACATAATAAAAAACTTTTTTCATCATCATCATTATAATCATTATCATCGGCCGATAAACATCGCAGTTATCATCATCACAATCATCAAACCCCAATCATCATCACCATTGTCATCATCATCAATTACATCATCATCGTCACCATTAACACCATCATCATCATCGTCACCATTAACGCCATTATCATCATCATCGTCATGATGATGACAAAAGTTTTGATGATGATGACGACGATCAAAATTACCGTCATCATCATCATCACAAACTTTTATCATCATTGTCATCATCATCACCATCATTATCACCACAATCATCAAGGTCATCATCATCATCATCAACACCATCATCATCATCACCATTATCATCATCGTAATGAAGATCACAAAAATGTGATGATGATAACTGCGATGTTTTTCGGTCGATGGTGATGATGATGACAAAAGTTTTGTAATGATGATAACGACGGTCAGCACATCATCATCATCATAATCTACCGATAAAAATCGCCGTCAGCATCATCAAAACACATTTGTCATCATAATCATCATCATTATAATAATCATCATCGACCGATAAACATCGCTGTCATAATCATCAAAATACGTTTGTTATCATCATCATCATCATCATCATCATCACATCAATTATCAACACCCCAATGATCATCATCGTTGTTATCTTCACCAACACCACCATCATCATCACCATCAAAACCAACATCATCATATCCATTATCATGATCGTAATGGTGATCACAAAAGTTTTTTTATGATGATAATGACAGCGATGTTTTCGGTCGATAATGAGGATGTTGTGATGATGATGACGACGATGAGAATATCATCATCATCATCGGCCAATAAACATCGCCATCATCATCATCACAAATATTTTGTTATCATCATCATCATTATCATAATCTTCTGCCGATAAACATCGCCGTCATCATCATCTAAAATCTTATCATCATCATTATAACCATCATCATCGTCCGATAAACATCGCTGTCATCATCATCCCAAAACGTTTGTTATCATCATCATCATCATCATTATCATCATCATCATCACCACAATCATCAAACCCCAATCATCATAACCACTGTCATCATCATCACCACCACCATCATCATCACATTTTTTTTACCATCATCATCATCACAAATGTTTTGTCATCATCATCATCACATATTCATTTTACATTTTGTATTTTATAATTTGTTTCATTCAAGAGATTCAACAAACTTGTACTTTTTTCATTTATTGGTATACTGACAGGATTTTTCAAAGTAATATTGAAGAACATAGAACAGCATTTAAATTTTAATCCAACTGTAGCATTTTGACCAGACATAATATACATATATACATTCATTTTAGTAGCAGCCAAAATATCCCAAATGTGCTTCGTAAAAAGTTACCATTAGTTATTTTTTCGGCCCAATTTCTTGTTTATTTTTCGGATTTTCTCATGCAATATCTTCTTGTCAGAAGTTTTAGATTGACCCAAACAATGCACGAAATCATTAATATGGCTGACGCGACGTCATTCGACCAATCGAATGCGACGTCGACATTCCTGCAACGACGTTTGCTTAAAGCAATCATATCTGGACAAAACCTACCAATTATTATTAAAATGTATTAAAATATAAGCATTAATACCGAGGGGTATTAAACGATCAAATTTTCCAAGAAGCGCTGGCGCGCTTCATGGATTTGCTCGCCTACCTTTACCCTTACAAGTTCACACTCTATGAACACAACCAAAATGCGATAATCCTCAAACTTTTACAGAGTTACCTGGAGCAAGCACGTCTCTAGTCTTAGAGTACTAGTACTTAGTAACCAGTACTAAGCAGATACATTCGCCAGTAATTGACAACTGCCCTACTTGAAACAGCGGTAGGGGAAGAATGGCCGTAGAAATCATTTCGTGACCAATCTCCACGAAAGTATCTGGCCCGCCCGGGAATCGAACCCAGGCCGCCTGCGTGCCAATCTGACGCGCAACCGACTGAGCTAGCCGGCGAAACAGTTATAAAACCAGCAAAATCCATGTAAAGTGTGGTTAGGTTAGCTGTTTCTGTTACTGCTAGTTACGACGACGACGACGACGACGACGATGATGATGATGATGATGATGATGATGATGATACTTTTGTCACTTCCAATATTACGTTAATACAATGTATTTGAGTTTGAAAAAAAGTTTACACATTGGCAGACTATTTCATTTATTAAGAAATACATAATTTATGTACCATATACGTAGGCCATTTTCATTTTATGAGTTTTTTTGGTATGTACCAAATACGTTTTGGCGAGCATAGACAAACTTATTCCAACCGAATATGGTACAATGTTTGTACCATATTCGGTCGAAAATTGTACCATATTCGGTCCGAATATGGTACATTTGTACCATATTCGTTTTTGTACCAAATACGGTCCGACAAGGGTATATTAAGAGTAGTTGTTGTTACTAGAATGGCATGCTTCAGATGAACAGTTTCTGTAACGATTCTTACACCATCTGGATGTTTTCCTCTATAATATTTAAGTTGCAAATATGCAACAACTCATTATGTAAACGTGGGCGGTCTTTTCTTTGAACAACCAATAACCGGACAGATGGATGTATGTACTATTTTCGCGTGTTGGATTACCGCGTGACACTACATACTATGTATGAACGTACATCGTTTCTTTAACCCTTTCCCTCATGTAACCGATTTCTGACGCCTCTGCAGCAGACAGCTTTTTGAAAACATAGTGACAAAAAAAGAAATTGCTCAAAACGAGCAATTTCTCCTTTCTGCCACAATCTTTTACACTTTTAGTCATAGGTTATCCATTAAATTATAGAGATTTTCTATTTTTTGACAAAATATGGTCAAAGTCGTCTGCTGCAGAATTGTCATATTAGGAAAAGGGTTAAATAGACTGGTGTTCGTCTCCGTTCACTTAACCCTTTCCCACATGCGACAACTATTCAACGGTTGCCTTTGAACCAATTTTGGCAAATAAACAGAACATCTTTATAACTAGACAGACATAGACATGGACATAGACATCTTTATTTCTAGTATCTAGGCCACCGGCCCATAATACAATATACAGTGACACATAACAAGTGAACAGACAGTGCCACTCCTATAAACAAGCACATAACAATCACGATCTAACACGCATTAAAGTAAGGCACTTTTGACACCTTTGCGGCAGTTGAAGCTATGGTTTCCTACTTTCATTGTCTTATTTGTGTTGAACTGTACATGGAAATAAATCATTTAAAGCAGACGTTAATATGGTTTCCTGCTTTCCTTTTTCTTCTTTGTCTCGGAGGCATTTTAAGCAGACGACTGATTTTAGACTTTCTTAACTAAAATTACAATTACAATAAATGAATTGAAAACATTGTGGCAAATGGAAAAATTGCTCATTTCTAGCAATTTCTCCATTTGCCATAATGTTTTCAAAATTCTTCCGCAAGAGGGAAAGGATGAAAATGAATACAGAATCAATAAGCTGAAATTTAATATGTTTAAAATACTGTACATTGACGAACACATTTATTGGACGAGTTTAATACAACTTTATGAAATGACAACGAATGTCAGATTCTTTTTATCACATGACGAAACACAATAAGAAAATCGGCTTTTCGCTGTCAAAAAATAGTCCCAACATGTAATACTAAATAAACTGTTAACTTATCACACACAAAATATGTTTAGGACCGATTATGGTCCCTTTACCTCGTCCGTCTATCGTGACGTTTGCTTTTACCGGATACACGTTCTCAGCCATTTTGTAAACATTCGCGGATTTTGTGACATATAAAGAAATACGTAATGGGTATATAAGATCGGATACAAGCATTGTCATGTAATGAAAGGTGGAACTGCCTTTATATGCAGTGCATTTAAATGTGTGTGTGGTACTTATACCAATATAATACAATATCCTGCGCATGTAGTAAAATATATATATCTCTCAAATAGATAAACAGGTCACAATAAGACGATTATTGCGTTAAATATTTCTCTGTTTGAATACTAGTATAACTCGACACTATTGACCCCATCCTGACTATTGTGCAAATAGTCCCTAAAAAACCTTTGTTTGCGTAGAAATTAGTGTATACCAGAACCAGAATGCATTGAATATATGACATTGAGTTTAAATGCATTGTGAATTTGAATAGGATGCACTGGAAATGATTGATTTGATCACTTTTAGTGTTTTGATCTTGTTTTAAAGTGAAAGTAGAGAATGTTTTGTCCGGGCCCGATTTGGTCCAAAATGGCGGTAACCATTTTCGCCTGGTGAGTTCTTTCTTGCATAATGCATCATCCCCTATTTTCTTTGGATTGCTTTAAAGCTTAGAGGTAACTCTTTTCAATGATATAGGTGTTCTACATGAGAAACGCTTAGAAAGTGTGTCAATTGAGGACTGAAACCGGTCGATTTACATGGAAACAAAGAAGGAATTTATTTGGTGTATTGTAACCTTCCATCAAATATGTGATATGTTTAACTCTTTCGCAAAGGCAATTAAAGGCTTTTGTAAACAATGCAGATTCAGATGAGACAGCGAGCGGTCTCTCCTAAAATATGCATTGATTGTCACTTAGACATTAAATTTTACCAAATTTTGGAGTTGTCCAATTTTCAATCACGAAAGAGTTAACATTGAGAAATTCGGCACGGAAAGAGTTAATGGAGATACACATGGTGACATTAATGACGAATATTGTTTAAATATGATATAAATAAGTGAGCGTCATAATTATGTATATCTTAGCACAAAGGACAGAATCAAGTCAATATAGTCAAATTATATATGATCTTAATTTGTAAGAGCTTTTATCACCACATGAGTAATTGCATCGACTTGTAATGTTCCAATGTATTAAGTGTTTCCTCAATCGTTTGATCATGTTATGATATTGCAGCTGTTTCATCACAGCTTATTATTCACCATAATTGTTAAGTCAAAGTTATTATTTTATACACTGTCCAAATTTTAGTATTAAACCGGTCTAAATTTGTCTGACAGTTCGTTTTAAATGGCCTTTTTAAATTTCATGTTTGTGTTGTTGATTTCATTCGAATCAAACGAACGATCCCTGTACTGTGTCAATCATCAATGTTATAGACGAGCATATATATTATTATCTTTATCTTTCAATTGGTGCCTTTGAAATGATAATATGTATTTAAGAATATATATATTTTTTAAGGTAATACATTGCGGACTCGTTTCTATTTTTTGACAAAATACATTCAAAGTCGTCTGCTGAAGAATTGCCGTATGAGGGAAAGGGTTAAGTTTTAAACGAAACATAAAACTAAAATTTCGTTGTTTTTCTACAAAAAAAACGTTTGAATCAAATCAATTATATCGCCTAAAAAATAATTACTCCGAAGGTTCATAATCATTATCTCATTTGTTAAATAGTGAGTATGGGGATAACACATAATGGAATGTTTTGCGTAAATCCTTGTGAGAGAAACAACAGCAACACCAACATTACAAACGGTGTAATCCCCCTGTCAGAGGTGTCATCTCTATCAATATGAGTGGAAACCCGAATAATTCAAGCCATTAATACGGCAACCATTCAAACCAGACCGATTTTTCCCACCCACAAATCTTGCAATAATGTCCGGGACTCGACCATAATCCAAACTGTCCACAATTAAAGGGAATCAAAACGCCGTATAACATGTCAGTCTGTTTGTTATATACAGCATGACTTTGACCATCCTCTAACTCTTTCCCACCTATATACGCATGTTGACATATCTGTAACAGACGGCGTTTGAAAACATTGTGCCTAAAAGGCGAAATTTACTTATAACCAGCATTTTCCATTTTTGCCACATTCTTTTCAATAATGAAACTTTGATTTCTAGAAATTTTGCATAATTTTGCAGAGATGTTTTACATGTTGTCGGCTGCAGATTTGTTGAATGTGGAAAAGATGCAAGCGGTATAAGGAGGTAAAAAGCCTGCGTCCGTAAGCATTGAACATTTGGCATTGACGCCATTTGTCTTTTGACACCATCTTGTAAAACATATATGCTAACTCAGTAGTTTTTGTGGCAAGTTTGTTTTTAAATGATTACCATTACATCACCTTTAAGAAACACTTGCATTTAAACAGCCGTAATAATTCGATACAGGTAGGTGTTTCAACAATTACTTCTTATGGGACATTTAAAAGGGTAAATTTAGTCGATGCGTTAGAATTGCTGTTTCCTGCGCTCTAGATAAGCGACATTAAACCAATTGGTCAGTAGTTGTCATTCTATGCCCGATCCCCGTAAGCAGTTTAATGAATGTATTAATTATATAAAAACCTGATCTGCTGGATTATTTAACGTGTTTGACTGCTGAAACCGATTTTGTGAAACCTGTGTCAAGAGTATCTGCGCCGTCTGACTAGGCTCTTTACCTTTGGCTGCGAACTCAACATGTTTACCGTGACTGTTACTATTATATTTCCGGATCCTAGCCTAGTCACATATATACAGAGGAGTAAACAGGAAATGTCAAACAACGTCCAACATCCAACATCCGCAAACAGACAAGGAGTAACAATATAATTGTTACTTTTGCAATTCCTGGATCCTAGCCGTATAACATATATACAAAGGAGCGGCAAGGGTATGTCAGGCAACTTCAACATCTAAGTTATACTTGGATCGACCAATCTGGTTACCCAAAGAACATGTGAGCCACAAACAATCGAATATACATACTCTGACTGTTACTATTATATATCCGAATCATAGCCTTATACCCTATATACAAACGAGCAACAAGGGAATGTCGAACAACGTCCAACATCCGCAAACAGACAAGGAGCAAAAATCTAATTGTTACTTTTACAATTCCGGATCCCAGAATTATAACATAATTATATATACAAACGAGCAAGAAGGGAAATTTGGGCAACTACAACATCCAAGTTATACTTGGTTCTACCAATCTGGTTACCCAAAGACCACGTGTACCGCAAACAGACGACAGACACAATCTGATTGTTACTATTATATTTCCGGATCATAGCTTATTCACATATATACAGAGGAGCAAAACGGGAATGTCGAACAACGTCCAACATCCGCAAACAGACAAGGAGCAAAAATCTAAATGTTACTTTTACAATTCCGGATCATGGTCTTATAACATATATACAAAGGAGCAACAATGGAATGGCGGGCAACTTCAACATCCAAGTTATACTTGGATCGACTAATATGTTTACCCAAAGAACACGTGTAGCACAAACAGACGAATAGACAAAATCTGACTGTTACTATTATATTTCCGGATCCTAGCCTAGTCACATATATACAGAGGAGTAAAAAGGGAATGTCAAACAACGTCCAACATCCAATTATACTTGGATCGACCAATCTGGTTACCCAAGAACACGTGTAGCGCAAACAGACGAAGAGTAAAAATCTGATTGTTCGACGACGTTATAATGCTTTATGTAAATAGAAGATAGTTTAAGTTGGTATGGGGTTTCGTTAAGATTAAAAACCACAATGGATTGACAATAAGAGCACAATGCGATGAGTTTGGAGGCGGTCTCCATTCGACATGCCGTCGGAAAATCATCCATTTAATTATTTAATTGATCTCCGCCAAAAAACGTGAACAGACGAACGCATGCATAAGGGTGAACAAGGCTCAGTAGCCATTTCAAACATGAATAGGTATTTTTAAAGCTCGTGACAAAAGCAAAAAATGCTCTGAATGATCAGTTTCTCATTTTGCCCCAAAGTTTTCAACTCCAGTTAAATGATAACTTTTATTAACAGAGAATTTACAAAGTTTTGCGTCATATGCGTTTATGTGTTAAAATGGAGATTTACGCCGCTTTCAACAGTAGTTATGTTATTTTACTTCCTAGGTAAATTACCGGTACTGCTGACACCAGCACATCAATCGTAATGCTATCCCCGTAGCATGATAGCTATCGAGGGAACCCACGACTACTTTGTGTAAGTATCATGTGACTGCAACATTGTGGGTAAAGGATTAAAATAGAAAATGGCATTAACAAGGACATCGTACACATTATGAAATGGTAAGCCGTACAGGAACACGGGGTAAATTAGCTATGTCGTTAAAAACAACGATGGTGTTATCATTTAAATATGGACATGGCTTAACCATTTAATGTAAAGCAATCCGATGTAAATGTTGTACATAGTTATTTTTTCAAACTTCTACATAATCGTTTAAGCATTATGTTGAAACTTTAATGACGATTTCTAATTCCGTTAAATCCTTACATGTTTATCCTGTTAGCGGTTAATCTATTTAATGATAATCCTTTTCACACTTGAAGGTCTGATGAGCATTTCCGTCATATACGTACATTTGTACACTAATACTTGCTCCAAAACATAGAACATGTTGCCGTTTAAAACAACTGTGCAGCATATTACGCTGAAAAGATATAGGCACCAATATGGAAAATCTCTGTAAATTAAACTATTGAAATTAGTTAAAAACATTGTGACAAAAGGAGAAATTACTCGTGATGAGCAATTTATTCTTGTGCCACAGTATTTTTAAAAGTATTTTGCTGCCGATTCGTCAAAGGTTGTAGGCATGTAGGAGAGGTTTATTGGTCAGACGTCTGATCCATACACATCATTATAACATACGGACAGAGAAGACACATGCAGTACACACAGTATCGACAGCATCTTATACAATTGTTTGTCCATTTATTCTAACACCAGCCACTGAGTCGGAAATCTAACCCCGCAACGCTGAGCGCCAAGGAGGGCAGCCATTTCTACCATTTATATAAAGTATTTTGAATGACCCTGTCAAGGATCGAACCCTCGACCTCCCACACCCGAGGCGGACTCTCTACCACTACACCACCCGAAACTTATACAACGAAGAGACCCCTTCCGAGCGGACGCGCCCCATGATACTTATGACTAGTCTCGTTTTAAGTATAATCCTTCAAGTTTATTTCCCCACAAATGGTGATTGATCGTTATGTAAATTTCCAAAACACGTAGTCGGTTGAAAAGCGTACGAGTCAAGTAAATGGAAGACCTGAATGACATCCCTATATCATCGCCATTATTTTGTCGTATTTCAAGATTTATTTAATTCCAATTCATGAGGATTCTAGTGACTTTCGAACTGTAATAGGGTCATCAACGCTGATGGTCATGCTTCTTCGTGTCCAAACCGTTAACGCTTATCCTCATATAGACGCTTTCTGACGCCTATGCAGCAGACGGCTTTTTGAAAACATAGTGACAAAAGAAGAAATTGCACAAAACGTGCAATTTCTCCTTTTGCCACAATGTTTTCCACGTTTTGTCATAGGTTATACATTCAATTATGGAGAATTTCTGTGTTTTGACAAAATACGTTCAAAGTCGTATGAGGGAAAGAGTTAACGTTTATCCTGCTGAATTACCGCGACTTGTTCATTTGAAATTTAAAATAATTTCTTGTTCAAATGTACTGGAGTGCCTTTGGTACTAATTAGTATATTGAGTAGCGCACGATGAAGATCAAGATAAGACTGCAAGAAGGTGAAGACTCGTCTTGGATGTTTTGTTTGTTTGAACGTTTTAACACCGCTTTCAACTATGTTTCAGTTAAATAACGGCGTTTCCTAGATACATTACTAGTACTACACAGAGCTCTAGAAACAACGCATGTTCTAAAATCCTTATTTGACCATCTCACCTTATGTTGCAGGTACTCAAAATAATCGTCTCATTACTCAAAAGAACTTTCACTGTGCGCACATGCTTTGTTTGTTTGTTTGTTTAGATGGTGTTTTACGCCACTTTTAACACTTTTTTTAGTTGTGTCCTGGGTAAGTTACTTGTTCTACTGGTTTTGATTGATTGTTTGGGGTTTAACGCCGTTTTTAACAATTTCTCAGTTATATCACGGCGGCCAGTTCACCTATTCATGCATTTCCTGGTTTTCTCACACCAGTACTCCACACAACAATCTTCCAAAGCAACTGGCTGCTTTTCCACATAGACTTAGCCCATTGGTGGAAGACGAATGACGCATGTCGCATTGACTTTTGTCAATCGTCGGAAAGAAAGTTGGCCGAGCCGGGATTCGAACTCACAACCCCTGGATTGACAGCCCGCGTCGCTACCGACTGAGCTACCGGGGCTCGGCTGTTCTACTGGTCCCAGTGAGTCAGTCGTATTGTTAAACCGACAACCCTGAGCGCCAAGGAGGGAAAGCTTTACTACCATTGTAAACGTCTTTTGTATTACCCTGTCAGGGATCGAACCCGCACCTGGGGTGGACGCTCTACCACTACACCACCCAGGCGCTCGTGTGCACATGCAATATACGCTCATTGTCGTCACGTGTTTTATGTTTGTTAAAGTTGGAATAACTATAAAAATAGCTAAATGTCCGAGTGAAAAATTGAAACGTTTACGCTTAAGATGGTTTTAGAAATCGTTATATCTTGAACAAAAAACAGCGTCTTTTTCATCGGTATTTGTTGGTAACGCCATTGAGAAAGAAAGAAAATCAGCAATCAGAAAAAGAAATAACGTCTATTAATACTTCACTACTCCATTTCAGCTTCCTGATCTAAACCAATATAAAGTGACCACCTGTCTGTATCGCTTACCAAATGTCCTTCATTTCACAGCCTACCTTAAATTTCAAAAGGTAACCTTGTTAAAACGATTACACTTTAAACAATTACCATTGATTTAACATTTAATTATTTTTTCTGAAAGTACGTACACACATTACGGGAGAAACACCTGGTTCCTATAAGTGTTATGACAGTATGCAAATAATGGTGCTACTAAAGGCCGTGATATATAATGTTCGTACAACAAAATACGTCGTGTAATCCATGAGTGTAAAGGGCCTATAAAATCAAATATAAAAACCGAAAAATTGGTATTATGTGGATAATTCAATCTTTAGCCCATAAATGAGTGAAATGGACGGGGCTATTTCACACCACGTTTGGCCGGATCAATAGAACAATGTCTATCTTGGAGTTAAAATTGACACTGGTATGTAATAAAGCAGACTTAGCGAATGATTAAGTCAGTCTCGGCGCTTAGCTCATTCATTGACTATGTGTAAATTACATATTTGAAGTTCCACATTTCTAGTCGTACACATCTGAATGGCGTCTGGCGATTTTTTGTTTGTTTGTTGTTTCGTCGTACAGTACAGACTCCAGTTAGTCTTGTCCATACACCCATTCTTCATTGTTCCCAATGCGTATGCAATCTTTTAATGTTGCATTTAGACAATTGGTAATACTTATACAGTATAATGAAACAATTCGTTTATGAAATACAGACAAACCTGTTTTAAAGACCTTTGTTTAGCAATTCCCTGTCTATAGCAACTTGATTTTTAATTACCCAATTACTCATTATCTGCATAAATGACTCTGTAATTAAAGACCACAAATGGGTGGTCTTTAAACAAAGGTTTGACTGTACAAGCACCTTCAATCATCTGCCCACAGTGAAGTATCAGACAAGCCTATATTACAGCGAAAAGCACCGCTCACATACACTTTTTCCGCAGAAAAGTTGAAGCATACACACTCTAGTTAAAAGCTAAATCAGGCAAGTATCCCCCGACAGTACTGACCTGATCTTGACAGGTGTGTTAACCTTTTTCCACTAGCAACACATTTGCAACGGACGACTTTGAACACATCTACATGCAAACGGAAAAATCTCTTTAAACGAAAGATCAATTACTGTACAAAAATATGTTTTCAAATGTCATATACAACATTATTATGTCATATACAACAAATTTGTATTTTCATTAAAAATGTAATTTATTTAAAGAACATACATGTCGATGGATCAAAGAAACGCAATATATATTTGATACCTGTATGATTTATTGATAAATGGCCTCTGGCCTTTACATTTATAGAAAGCATACACATATATACATTCAGTACAACCAATGAAAAAGTACAAAACTAAAATGGGTTAAAGTGAAAATATCAAAGTTCGCTAATCGACAGCTTTCGTTTCCCCATAGCACAATATAAGAACGTTGCAATACATTTAACTCTTCTTCGTTCTTTCTCGTTAAGAGCACATTCAATTTCTGAAAAGTTGGATTCTGGTGATATTTCGCTTGTATGTATTTACTTCTAAGATCAAAATAAGCTGGACAATTTAATAGGAAATGATAGACGTCTTCTATAATATTGTTACATATTGGACAGAAAATATCGTCTAAGTTCGTGTAACTGTAACACCCTTGTTCTATTGCAATTTTAAATGTCCCAAATCTAAAACATGCTATATAGCTCTTCTTCGAAATTTAACAATTTGTATTATATCCAAATAAGGTACAACTTCGATAGTGTTTTTAAAGTTGTTATAAAAGCATAGTTTGGTTTGATTGCGACATTTGTTGTACAATATCTGCAAATACAGATCCTACAGCCTTTGCAGATACTGAGCAACACAATATTTTTCTTTTGATACTGATTGATTTTCCTAGCATAGCCAAATCCATTTTCACATCCATTTTTTCTAAGATTCGATACCCAATTTACATAACCCAATGAATCATACATTTTCAACATATTATATCCTTTTTTCACATATCTATTGTCTGGCATATTCAATACTTTTAGTTTTTTTGATTACCCTTTTACAAGTATAAATATATAATGGAAATCTTCCACAATCACCCAAAACTGCTGCATCTGCTGTATTTGTTGGTACATACAAAACTCGTTTACATGCATTCTTTTGAACTCTTTCTATACAATAAAATAACCCCAAGTCTCACATCCATAATATAATATTGGTGATATTTTTGTAGCAAATATTTTAAAATATGTTTTACATTTTAGCGGTGTAATATTTTTCAATGTAAAAATGATGACTGTTAATAATAACTATATTCTATTCTGTTCTGTTCTATTAATAATACATATATTAACGCTAAAGTCAGGATCGGGTTAATATTGTGAAATGATAACTAATCTGTAATTCACTTCAGTATTTACATTTCAAATTGGTCTGGTGAATGGCCGTGGAAAAAAAGCGTGAAACGGTCAGCTGGTGAACGCAGTCAACTGGAAAATGGAAAACATGATCGCATTGCTTACAGTTGAATGCCAATTTGACATACTGAATCTAAATTTTATTATGATGTATGTCATTTATGGGATTTTTTTATTTTCCTGCATGATGGAAAGGGCAATCGATATAGTTGTTCCGTTATTTTGAACAATTAAATTTATCGGTTGCCGATTAAAATGATATGAGAATTGTTTTTTTGTAAGAGTTCGTTAAAACCGTGATAAATATCGAAATTCCTTTTGTATATGACAATATTTCTAAGCTAAATTATCATGTGTTTCTACGGTTATGAATCTGGGGAACTCAATATACAAGTCACAATAATGGAATGACGAGGATGATTGACTTAGGGATCGAAAGTGCGAATCCTGTCTCGGCCATCCATTCTTAACTCCTGAATAGGAGTTGAAGAAATGGTCACAAGTCTTTCCCATTTGTTAGCTGAGGGTCAATGTTTGAAGGCAACCAGTTGCCTGGAATGAATGCTGGGAATAAGGATGCTCCGAGAGCGCCATGAAATACATGGTAATGTATATTAAACGACGTGATCAAACTGAATATTGTTAATAATCAAAATAATCGTAAGCGCATTAAGTCGACAGCAAAGACCTGGAGGTTCACAAAGCCTTGAGATAACTAGACACTAACTCAACATACACTCTGATGCTATCTGTAGGTCAAACGTTCACGCATGCTTGCATTCTTTTTGAAGCGTCAAAGATAAATGTGTTATTCAATATTGAGATTATTTTTCATTGGCTTGGGAAGCATTAAAGGACACACTTACGAAATATATGCAATGTTATGAGTATTTCTTTGATGGAAAGTGAAACACTTGAGGGAAGTGAAGTAGATGTCCGCCGTAAAATGCTTAAATAAAACACGTAAGAAAAAGATTACCAATATATTTTAGAAAGAGACCTACCCAAAATACCAACGCCTGTGAAGCGTTTTCTATTCGAGAAAGTCAAGAAATTGCGGTATGAAACTCTCCAATGTAATTACGGATCAAGTATGTTTCTAAAAGCACTCTCTTCTCATTCGCCTGCGACATTCGTCGGCGTTAAGCCCTCATCCAGCACGATTTAACAAATGACCCTTTCCAACGACGAATGTGAAACTATCTAGAAGGACATATGGAAGTTGTCTTTAAATGTATTTTTTATTATATTAAGTATTGTGAACAAGTGAGAAATTGCCCGTTATGCCATATTGTCTTTAAAATGCGCCTGCCCCAGATGCATCAAATTGGTTTGCAAGATGGAAAATATTTATTTCAAAGTGTCGGTAAAAATTCGCCGTTGCCGATTGCATTTATCGTTAGGAATTTGGGAGCGGGCGTCGTATGTCCGATCCTAGCGCTCGCTGCAGTTTTGGTGGAGTGCCCTTTGGCCAGGCAAAGCTTAGTACTCGTTCTTCAACCAGGGATCATTAGTACGTGTTCTGTCGTCGTGATGTAAGGCGAAACTGTTGGAAAAAGGTGTTTAACCCAAAGAAAACAATTCAAGACCTCAGAAGGTTGATTTTCGTATGACGTGGCTCAGATTCATGAAGGTAGGGACTAATCCAACAGAAGAGTTTCTGCGAGACGTGACGGCTTAGTTTGCATATGGCTGATGTCGAACCACTTTTACGCCTATTACCTAATCACGTTACAGCGTTAGAAAGCCAATTCATCAAACGCTTAAACCTTTCCCCAGTCTAACACATCTCCAGAACATGACTTTAAAAACATCTAGGCATAAATCTGAGAAAAATCTATATAGATGAACGTTTTATTATTAAACGAATGAAAACAATAAAGTAAAAAGGAGAACTGCCCATTATGAGCAATTTCTCCTTTTCATACTAAGCTTTTAAAAGTCGTCTACTGTTGATACGTTAAAGAAGCGTCTGCACCGTGGAAAGGGTTAACCCTTTCCCTCATACGACAATTCTGCAGCAGACGACTTTTGTCAAAACATAGATAATCTCCATAATTGAATGGATAACCTATGACAAAAAGTGGAAAACATTGTGGCAAAAGGAGAAATTGCACGTTTTGTGCAATTTCTTCTTTTGTCACTATGTTTTCAAAAAGCCGTCTGCTGCAGAGGCGTCAGAAAGAGTCTATATGAGGGAAAGGTTTAAACGTTTTTTCTATGCGATGAAACAGACATAAAGCCGTCGACTTCGTTACAAGACTAGAGTTAAGCCGGTGAAAATGAGCTTTCTCCTTTTCAATAACTCTCCTGACATTGATTATTATTGTTACCGCGCTCCTCGTGAGCTCGTGCTAGAACGTCGCGTGCAGAAATTAGCTGGAATCATTAGCAAACAGTTTTACGGTTCTTTTAGAGGAAACGGGTCCAGCTTGCATGGGGGATATTTGCATAAAGACCTCCGATGAGAACCGAAACGTCGATATAAAGTTTTCAATTACGCGGGCTAAGTGCCGTTTAAAGCTCGTCACAAGCCGAGAAGTTGCGGTAAATAAATAGAAAGGGGAATAATGTTAAGAGCCATATTAACCCTGGTTCTATGCTTTTCTTTTACAAAGTTTAATTACAATAGATTCATTTGAACGTTTGATATTATTCTTAATTTCATTAATTCAAGAATTTAAGAACAGTGTGGACTTAGTTCGTACCACACGTACACAACGTCTGATCGTGATATTCACTCTTATAAGAGATGATACATACTTGTGTTCCGAGGGATTAAGGGTTTGAGGAGAAAGGATTTTATTTCCATGGAATTGTTTCAATCTCTCTCGGTCTCTCGATTTATCAAGAAATGTTTCCCGAGTCAAACAAAAACCCGAGTGTGACAAATCTGTTGTAAAACGACGGAAAAGAGCGTTTATCCATCACTTTGTGTTGTTGATGTTGTTTTTTGTTGGTGACAACATTATTCTCATTTCGTGATGTATTACATTTGTAAAATAGATGATTTATTAATTGATGTGTTGTGAAATAACAGTTATACTTTGACTTTTTGTTTTGATGCATTTATAAAAACAAACGATGTTTCGATTGATTGATTTATCACAAAATAATTTGATATATTTGACGATTTTGTTGATGCATTTGTAAACAAATGATTTATTAATTAATATCTTACGAAAGAACATGTTTATCCAAATTCAAATATTTAAATGCTAGTATAGTCTTTCCCTCCTTGGCGCTCAGGGTTGAGGGTTAGCAATTTGACTGACCCGCTCCGCTGTTGTCAGAATAAGGTTGAGAGTTAGCAATTTGACTGACCCGCTGTTGTCAGAATAACGGACGTGTAGTACCGGCATTATATATATATATATATATATAACAAACGTGATATAACTGAACTGTTGAACACGAGGTAAAACACAATGGTACAAACCAAACATACAGACACTATTCATCTGTGCTCTACCACTGCACCAATGTCTTCCACTAGTTAGGTTTGTTGAAACTAATTGATAATACATCGGTTAGTGAAGCAAGTTCCTATAGCGTGTACCTGACAAACGCTTAGTGCTCGTTGTGATCGGTCAACGGGAATACACACTAGAACTCGCGTCGAGTATATTGTGAACCGACTCTGACGGGTATCGAATCCGAGACCTTTTGTGTATGAGGTCGGATAATTGTCTTTGAGTCACCTGGCTACCTTGACATTTGTTTTGGTACAGACTTTTATCTCTCTACACACGTGGTTAAACGACATTGACTTATCATACTATACGTGAATGTAAACAGAATTTGCGAACAATACAAACTAAGATCTACCTGCATATTCTTGCAGTCAAATTTCCCACAAATCCACAAGAACCCGTCAACAATGAAAGACAATGCCACTCTTTGCATGAATTTGGCTGGATAAGTGCTAATGTAAATTGCAGTAACTAGTAGTGTTTGAAACTTTATTTTTAATATGCACTTTCGTTGGACTTTTTGTTCAGAATTCTCTATGAAGTCTGTGGAAAAATATACAAACGTGTTAGCCTCACCATAGAAAGTGCAAAATCTGACAGACGAACAAGGATCTATCAATAAGGTATTGAAAAACCCTGGGCGCACGAGAAAACTATAAAAGGAGAGAAAAGAGACCACCTATACAGTAAGAAGTGAATTTGGTGTTAATTTGTATCGGCAGGTCAGCGAATCGCTCGCCGTCCATGTCGAGCTCGCAAACAAAACGAGAAGCGAAGCTTTTGTATACCGAATAAATTGTATTTTCCCTTTCATTTGATTTTTTCAACTGCTGTATTCAGACCTTGTTATAAAACTCCCGGAAGAAAGGAACACCTGGGCGTTGTACAGAAACCCTTCTTACTATGAAATGTACTTTAGTTGTATGTCCGTTATTGTCAAAATACGATTAATATGTTTGAATTAAAATTCAAATAAGTAACTCACAGTAATGCATCACGAGTTAAGAACATTTCTCACTAAGAAGACTGTACACGAATTTTTGAAAAATGCTTAAATTGACAGTTTATACTTTCTGTTGTTGGTTGTTTTTTTCGCAAAGAAGAAAAAAAGTCTGTAACGGCTATAAAAACAATATGCATGGTAAAAAGGTTGCTTTTTGTTATGAAGGCGATCGCCATTGAATAAGATAACTAAGTTGTAAATGAAAAAGAAATATCGTTTTATTTGGATTGACAGATCAAATGAATGAGGAGTACATTTAATTCTTTCCCACATGCAGACGTGTTTTGATATACATGTATCTGCAGAAGACGACTTAGAAATAACTTTGTAGCAAAAGAAGAAGTTGCTCATCATTAACAATTTTATCATTTACTACAACGCATTCAACTCTGTTAATTAATTAAACTTTCTATTTTTCTTAGATAGGGAAATTCGATATTTAGGCATATATGGTTTCAAAGTTTGCTGCAAATTTGATGCATGTGGGAAAGGGTTAAACCCATACAGGAACAAAATTACATAATTATACGATCTACTTGACAATTCAAACGCTTGAAATTGAGTTTTAGAATTGGCCAATACCAAAGGTATGTTAGAATAAATATTTTGGATTTGCGGTTAATTAAAAAAGTACTTGAGTTCACGAAAAGAAATATCAACAAAAACAACTAAGTTAAAGAGACATAAAACAACCTCCAAAATCTATGAAAAACAACAACACCTACAAGCATGCAATCCGACTTGCTATATGAGTACATGTAGATCTGTGCCGTCCAGCGAGAAAACCAACAGTATGGCTACTGCGTAATGTATCGACCCAGATCAGCCTGCGCAGTCCACGCAGACTGATCCGGTACGATACATTCCATCTCAGGGGGATAGAGGTGTATAATAATCATTCCTGAAACAGAAAATCCACAAGAGGCGAAAAGTGTCCGTCCGGGTTCGCCTGCGCGGCTTGCTTAGGCTGATTCGGGTCTATACTTTACGCAGAGTCCACACTGTTGGTTTTCTCGCGGGACGGCTCATCTTTAGTCTGGTTTATTGTGGTTTTATGCCGCTTTCATCAGTCATCAGTTATATCACGGCAAGAATGCACTTGTTCTTGCTTCCTAGGTTTACAAACCAGTACCAAGTTAGAGTGCATTGTCAATTAATATTGTACATTAATAGTACCGTTCTTGGAATGAAATTGAAGACACCAGATAAGCCACGTCCTGCGATTTTTGGTCTTAATGCCTCAGCGTAGAGTGAAGAATTACGTGAGCATTTGAAAATCATATACTTCACTTTCCGCCTATATATTATACATATCTCATTGCATCTTCTGACGCAACGTTAGAAGTGTAGCCTCACAAGACTTGCTGTTCTGCTAATGTTACTTCAAATGATGCCAATCAGGAAATTGTCTTTGACCCCAAAAAGCTACACGTGGTTCAAATGCGTACTCAAATGTGAACTCAAATGCGTACTCAAATGTGTACTCAAACGCGTACTCAAATGAGCACTCAAATGAGCACTCAAATGCGTACTCAAATGCGCACTCAAATGCGCACTCAAACGCTTACTCAAACGCGTACTCAAATGCGTACTCAAATGCGTACTCAAATGTGTACTCAAATGCGTACTCAAATGCGTACTCAAATGCGTACTCAAATGTATACTCAAATGTTTAATTAATAATAAACTACTCTAACTGTTTATCCCTTCCCAAAATACACCAAATCTGCAGCAGACGACGTTAAAAACATCTAGGCAAAAGTAGGGAAAATCTCTGCAAATGAAAGTTTAACGATGAAAATATTTTGGCAAAAGGGGAAATTGCTTCTTTTGAGTTTTCTGCTGCAGAGTTGTCGGAAAGCTGTAAGTGTTGGACGGGATTAAACTAAAAGAAAATGGTAACACGTAAAGCATCTTCCTCTCGCCATCATTTTCCACATTGAGACTCGTTTTGGACTGTAGCAAATGATTCTATTTAATTCTTACACTTTCAGTTATTTATTTATATTTCCATATTTTAACTAGTTTTTCTTTCACAAACGAGTGCTGCATGTAATTGACTGTGAATATAAACACTGTTATCTAACAAACTGTCCTACACGCAGCAGACGGGTTCTTTCGCGAGACATTTCTCAAATAATAAACATATATTTCATCTTTATTCTGCTAATTCATCTTTAGATTGTCGTCTGCTTGGTAAAAATCTTAGAAATCTATAATAATAACTTGAAATTTGGACAAACATATTTGATAGAGAGGTAGAAATATTGTACGAAAAATGGAGTTGCTCGTTTCGATGCTCTCAATTGTCCTACAATGTTTTTTAAAAGGGTCGACGGCATCAGATAATCGGTTCATGACAAGCAATTGTTCTGACTGTGCCCTTGAATTTAGTAAAATGATATGGAAAAATTCTGTAAGACATAAAGCAAAACAAAAAATCCAACAACTCTCGTCTGCTGTTATTGTTTGTCAACGATAAGAGGGCAGTGATGCAGTGGTACATCTTGGGCCTCTCGTATCAAAGACCTCGGTTTGAATCTCGTGATCAGAGAACAATACACAGACTATGAAACTCTGGATTTGTATACCTGTATTACGATGTCGTCCATTACGTATTCATCACGTGACGGTTCAATTTACACAGACGATACCTAGTTATTGACTATCAAGCTTTAGATGTTTATACCTGTAGAACGATGTCGCCTGACACTGTCTATTCCCGGATTCATCACGTGGCAGTCCAGTTTACACAGACGATACCTAGTTATCGACTGTCAAGCTTTGGAAGTTTATACCTGTAAAACGATGTCGCCTGACATTGTCTATCATCTGATGGGGGAAGGAAGACGTCGTAATTGGAAAGTCGGAAAGATAAGCTGCAGACCGTGATGAGTCGATTTTATGATCTCGGACGGGTCAGGACAAAAAGGGAAGTGTATTGTGGAACTGCAGCAGACTATTATAATGAAAATTTGCTCCTTTTGGCTCAGTGATTTTAACGGAATTCAATTATTATACTTTGATTTACAGAGCTGTATCCTACTTTTGTCAACATGTTTTCCAAGTCATCTGCTGCCAATTATGTGTTGCATGTGGGAAACGGTCAGGGGCATTTACTCCTATTCAGTAATTCAGTTATATCATAGCGTCGACACACGTATCCATGATCTCTGCGAACCTAGTACAAGGCAATGCCTGGCCCAATGGCATTTCCTCCTTCATCGCCTCGGCGAGAAGTTATCGGACCCGGAACGCCCAATCTCGAACCCCCACACTAACCACTCGCATATTCATTTGAAGCATGCCTGTTCGCATATACAACAAAACTCCTATTCCCCTGACTCGGTCCTTTTAATTTCGAGACTTTATTGAACTGTTTGTTGTTGGCCTATATTGATAGACGACCATCCCTTAATCCATGCAATCATGATCAGTACCTGCTATAGGCTTCGCAACTAAATCATTTTACTATGTACCCAGAATCGGTGCTCAAGCATCTGATTGGTCCAGCTTAAATTCATTCTCAACGTTAACCAATCAGAATCCATATCAGTAACATTGGGTTCATTTCTTGACACAGATAACTTTTTTGATGTTTTACAGTTTCAGGGCTAGCTGATGAAAACAACGTCAGGAAAACACAAATTACTCATATTGATTACATAGAAGTCATTTTTAGTTGGGCATATATTTCATTTGTAACTTATTTTTCCAAATTGCAAGATTCTTTACATTTTTCCACATACAAAAGATCTGCAGAAAAACATAAATGTAAAATATAGAACATCTCTATACAATGAAAGTATAGTTATATAGTTGAAAAAAGCAAATGAAGACAACAATAAAACAGGTAATGTTTTGGTAGGTTGTGACTTGAAGCAAATTCACAGGAAATACAGAACAAAGCAGAAAACTAATTTCAACTATAGCGTATACTGCTTATGTTGGATATGCACAAATATTCATGCAGGAATAGTTAAGACTAATAAATAATTGAAATATAGTAATTTATTAAGTATTATTAATATGTAGGAAATTAATTAGTTCCGTACAGTAGGACTGTCCTATGCATACAATATTGATGAACGTTATGTATAGAAGTATAGTAAATGTAATTTCCATTAATTGCAAGGCATCCAAATGTTGGTTTACACGTGATACATCTTACACATGAAACATGTAACCACTGTGATTAAAATGTTAAAACAGTCTAACAATTCCAGTACTTATCGTATAGATCTTTTGTGCAAGGAATCTTTAAAGGGACACCAATGTCCTATTGTGGAAAAGGTTCATATTACATGTTATATATTAGAATGACGTATTGCCGTATTTGACATGTAATTTCTTGTATGCTTTATGTTTGCCATGTTGGGTTTCTTTGTAATTTGTTGCTATAGCTAAAATAATAAAACAACTCAAACCATGTGTGTATTCTAAAGAATCATCTAGCTGAAACGATCAGTTTGAGTGCCACCTCAAAGAGTTCTAGGTGATATGTGAGAGGTTGTGGCGAAAAGACACGAATTCACGGCTCCTTTTGTAACGTATAGGTGAAGGTTATATGCGCTCATGCTACGAGGCATATGATCATTAACCATTTCCCTCATGTAAACGCTTTCTGACGCATCTGCAGCAGACGTTTTTTTTGAAAACATAGTGACAAAAGAAGAAATTGCTCAAAACGAGCAATTTCTCCTTTTGCCACAATGTTTTCCAGTTTTAGTCATAGGTTATCCATTCAATTAAAGAGATTTTCTATGTTTTGACAAAATATGTCCAAAGTCGTCTGCTGCAGAATTGTCGTATGGGGGAAAGGGTTAAGACTATTATATTAAGCATGGACAAGCGGTGCCTATGGTATTGCAATAACATCATAGAATTCCTTGTGTGAATGACCAATGGTAGAGCTATGTTTATCCTGACAACAGAGAACTACCCATATTATGCTGTCCACGACCTCTCAACTGCCAAACACTGTACCGCAACGACCCCTGTGCTAAGGCTTGGTTGTAACCGGACTGTGGATCAAACGTCCCTGGTCTCTAGCTTGTCATGTCGAAGTATTAGCTAAAACACAGTTGATTAGTTTCTAAGGGTTAATGTAGTCCTATCATTTTACCTCATGTAGAAAAGCTGCAGCTGACGATCCTTTGGCATCTCCAGAACCACAATGTAAAGTCTTAGAATAGAACAGAAGACAGTGTGGAACAGAAATACCTGTTCAGCATGAGCAATAGTTTCTTTGCCCCTAATGTTTTGAAAAGTCGTCGTCTGCTGCAAGAACGTCAAGAAATATCACAATGTGGAGAAGGGTTAAGGGAGTTTTTTAGAAGATACGGAATAATGATATTATTTGGATAAGATAAAGCGTAGAACAATCAGTCCACTACGTTGATTTAGTGTCCTGTGTTCGTCAATCCGTGTCTCTGATAATGAATGGAAGTAACGTCCTCCCTTTACAGTGGAATCACTGTTAACCCTTCTCTGACGACTCTGCAGCAGACGGCTTTTTGAAAACATAGTGACAAAAAGAAGAAATTGCACAAAACGTGCAATTTCTCCTTTTGCCACAATGTTTTTCCACTTTTTGTCATAGGTTATCCATTCAATTATGGAGACTTTTCTATGTTTTGACAAAATACGTTCAAAGTCGTCTGCTGCAGAATTGTCGTATGAGGGAAAGGGTTAAAGCAGACGGCGTTTTGAAAACATAGTGACAAAAGAAGAAATTGCACAGAACGTGCAATTTCTCCTTTTGTCACCATGTTTTCCACTTTTAGTAGACGATTTCTGACGTCTCTGCAGCAGACGGCGTTTTGAAAACATAGTGACAAAAGAAGAAATTGCACAGAACGTGCAATTTCTCCTTTTGTCACCATGTTTTCCACTTTTAGTAGACGATTTCTGACGTCTCTGCAGCAGACGGCGTTTTGAAAACATAGTGACAAAAGAAGAAATTGCACAGAACGTGCAATTTCTCCTTTTGTCACAATGTTTTCCACTTTTAGTAGACGATTTCTGACGTCTCTGCAGCAGACGGCGTTTTGAAAACATAGTGACAAAAGAAGAAATTGCACAGAACGCGCAATTTCTCCTTTTGTCACAATGTTTTCCACTTTTAGTAGACGATTTCTGACGTCTCTGCAGCAAACGGCGTTTGAAAACAGTGGGGTTAAACGAGAAGGGGCTCATTAGGGGCAATTCAATTTCTACGCTTGTCACCATGATTTAAACTTATTTCAATGATTACTTTTTAAGTTATAGAGAATTTATATTTTTTTGAAAATATATTTTCAAAGTCGTCTGCTGCTGAAGTGTCGTCTGCTGAAAAGAGTTGATTATGGACATCGTCGTAGTTCATGTTGTTAAATCCTTCTTTGCATCCAAGACCCTATCTTTTCGTTAGTCATTGATTTCAACTTCTTATACAAATGCTAAGAAAAAGCTCTAGTGGCTTAACGTACAGTATGTGAATTGTTGCAAAGTTAAGTCAAATCTCCGTCGAAATGTTTTTAACGGCGCATTTTCTAACGTCAAAGCCATTAAAGTACGTTAATATCAGGACATCTACGTTACATTCCGTTGGTTGGTACCGTTTCACATTCGTTAAGGTAAGCCGCCCTCCTTTGAAATTCGAACTAAGTAAAGACGCGGTAAAAGTCAGAAATCAATTTCACCTGACTTTCACGGAGACTTGCATGCGTTCAATATAGACTGAAACCGAAGTAAGTCCGCAAATTACATAACATGTTTGGTGCGGTGTTTTTCAATGAAACCCGACAAATTCCAGCCTGAACGAAGTGGGTTTTCGTGTATATTAAAAACGCCGAGTGTTTATTGAACGCATCCCAGCTTTTAACGTTGAAATGTTTTTCACAAGTTTGTCTGACTTGTGAGTAAAATATTAATAGTGTAGAATTTTAACCAGTCCTGTGCGATGTACAGCGCGCAGTCTGATCTGGTTCTACACTCTTCACAAAAGCCAACTTGTACCTTTTCCAATGGACGGGCTCATATAATATTCCGTTTGAAAAATAATGCACGTGTTTGATAATACGTGTGCTTTGTTAGATAAGAGGAATAATCGTCTCCATGTGATTATTTGCAATAGTCTTACAACATCCGACAAAGCGAAGATTTTGAAAGTACACGGATATTGCACATTCTTGTCATTGTGGTTGCGACCACAAAGGAACGTGCAGTGGACGGATCTGTTGAAAATCCTGATGCAAGCTGTAAGAGGAAGACAGCAAAAAAGAAGAGATAATATAAAGACGAGCACAATAAATCACGGCACAGGCCGGGTCTCCCGGTTACCCGGGTACCTGTCAACATTGTGTAAATTAAACTTCAAAGAGAATCTCTTCACTTTCCGCGTATCTCTGTAAAACATCTAAGACATCTCTTGTCCATGATGATATGTCTTAACCCTGTACATTATCAAATAGTGTAGAAAAGTCGTTTGAATTGAATATACGTGAGCCGTGGCAATCGATATGAAGGTCTTATGTTGCATCTCCGATCAGTGAAGACTCCGGTGAACCTGTGCAGCCGCACAGTCTAACCAGAGCTTTCACCGTCAGTCTACTTGTAATAATGACCGAGATTTAATCGTGAATGAAATATTAGTAGTGTTTTCTTCCTTGTGTTAACGCCAATACAACGTCAAATGAGGTCAAATCGTAAAGTCAATAAGACTCGATATCGCCAGACGCGGCTCATTTGATTTTAATTTTGTATCGTTCTCGATTCTGTTCCAGGTTCCACAATTATGTCATTAAAATGCACTGTAGTTCGTACACCTTTCTGTAAAGCTTGTTAATTTTATTTAGACCTCGTACGTCGTGCATTAATATACCCCGAATAGTTGAGCCGCGACCTTAATGACATTCCGCGTTGACATAATTAAAGTTATATTGGTATACGGCATACGAATTTGTTTTC
This sequence comes from Serripes groenlandicus, assembly GCA_031761405.1. Classification (NCBI taxonomy): domain Eukaryota; kingdom Metazoa; phylum Mollusca; class Bivalvia; order Cardiida; family Cardiidae; genus Serripes; species Serripes groenlandicus. Next base: position 37,095,843 of record JASEVX010000001.1, on the reverse strand, counting down.
AATATTTTATCAGAACGTGCATTTTGTCATTCATTATATACCTGCACATTTTCCGATCAAATACATGCAGATAGTCATGTGCAGTTCAAACACGATGTATTTAAGCAGGTCAAATACGGTACCAAGTATGGTTATGTCACGTCACTTAAATATGATGTGATGTCATTGAAATATGAATTCACGTCATTTAAAAGGAGGTAGTAGGGAGTGGATCTCAGTCCTTTCATTTCTTTTTAGTTTATGTGTATATTGTATTGTTTCGTTTTTTAAAATATAGAAATTTGCATATTATTTTCTTTAGTCTGTCTTAAAAGGTATACAAGGTATAAACTAAAAAGAAAATTATGTTGCAGTAGCGATACTGGATCCGGTATTGTCTACTTAGGGCAGTGTCAAATTGACGTCTCTTTCGATCTTCGGTCTCGGTAGATGTTAATTTTCCACGCCCCGGGTAGACAATACCAAACCCAGTATCGCTACTAAAACATAATACTCCCTATATATAACATGCATACGGACGGTAAAGACTCTGATGATACTCTACGCATGCGCACGTTGCACGAGTATTCCTTGTACGCCGATGCATTAAGATCTCAAATCGCTAAACGTAGCTATTTTGTAATGTGCCGGTTTTCGTTCATGTGATTCTGTTAAATAAGATTAATCTTAAACCAGAATGTCTTTTACCCTAATAAGCCAAAACTTTTTCATTTCGTAATTAGTCCAGTCGGGTTGATTATAATCAGATTTAAAATCGTTGACAGTTTCCAAGATTGAACGGTCCTGCTATTTCTGACAGCTTCATATGCTTACTTTCCGAATCCTATCAGTTTTTACCAGGCACCATGTAGGTAGGGATTTGATACCTTTATTTTAACATGTGGCTACTCGTAAAATGCCATATCAGAATAAACGATACTCACTGGATTTCGCACCTTCGACCTCCCATTCCATTGCAGGAACGGATGCCTTGAACATAAGTCTCTCCATGCTGCATTATACAAATGTTTAATGCTTGACTGGGGTTTCTTGAAAGCTTCAACGACATATTAGCTAATAGTGCAAAGCACTGACTGGAAGGGCAAGGTTGATCTGTAGCTACAGTGCCTTTTGATCGGTGTCCATGAAGGGAGCACATTTGATATTACTCACTCGAAATACTGTGTGAAGCATATCGAGGGCTTTGCGTGAAACGGTTGTAACTAAAATTGATATATTTTTACCAAGGTTAATCACCTCGCCATAAAGTCTTTATAAGCGTTAAATCATTTTCCTTGGTAAACAATGCAAATTTAGGTGCCATTGCTTGTTCTGAGCAATGGCACCTATATTTGCATTGTTTACAAAGGGGGCAAAATTGCCCCTAAACCAGGGTTCTCAAAGTAGGTTTTTAGTTACAACCGTTTCAGGCCAAGCCCTCGATATGGAATAAAAGTCTTTTGATTAATGGGCATTGTTTGAGTACCCTAAACAATGATCATGTCCTACGCTTTTTAGTCACCTTGGTACCATGACTAACTGTACCGTCGCCGTGATATAACCAGGGGCGTAGCTTTGCAATAATCAATGTGTAGGCCGTCTCGTGAGCAAATCAACAGTGTGGACTCTGCGTAAAGTATCGACCCGGATCAGCCTAAGCATGCCACACAGGCCTACCCGGATATACACTTTTCGCCTCCTGTGGATTTTCTATTTCAGGAATCACTACTCTATACATTTATCCCCCTAAGACGGAATGTGTTTGCCGGATCAGTCTGCGCGGACAGCGCAGGCTGATCTGGTCGATACATTACGCAGATGTCTATCGCCGAAGCTGCATTTTTGGACATTTTGAAAAAATAATGTGTGAGCACGTGCCTACAGTGCCTAAAGAGAGCTACGCCCCTGATAACTAAATGGTGTTGCAAAGTACAGGACCTAACAGTAACCCATTGTTATCAGTAAAGTTCACTCTGGTAACAGGTAACAGTTTAGCCCTGACATGTCAAAGGTCATTATTAAAGAGTTCCAGAATGAAATATGATTTTTGACATGCCATGGTCAGACAACTATTGGTAACAGAGTTTGACACTCGCAGTCATAGTGTTGATTTGCCGTGTTTAACCTTGACGATTTAACGTTTACAAGGAAAATAGGATTAAGTCATGATTTGCCAACACTGAAACAGACTTATATGTTGTAATGCTATCACCAAGAATCTCTGCATCGAAACATGAAGCTATTTATAAAGTCTTTAGATAGTTGAGCTGCCATAGTACAGTCGGAGTAACCACGAGGGTTATCAATCCGGGGGTCGTGAGCTCGATCATTTCGGCAATTCATTATCTTCGATGATAGAATAAAAGGTAATTGCGACTATCGTCATTTATGTTCCACCAATGGGTTGGAACAGAGGAGATAGCTTATTTCCAGGGAATACTGTTGTTTTTGCGTTACTGGTCCGAGAAAGTGTAGCCGAAAAGAACGCCGTGATACAACTGAACGACTATTTTAACGTCAACGTATAACCTCTCTATCAATCCAAACAATCAGATAGATTAAGAACGCATTTAAAACAAATTGTCTCTCTTACACAGCTTGCTTCACAAGAGAGCTAAATGACTTTTATACGGAAATGAATAGAGGCTAAACCGTGTCTTTCGTGTAGTGGTTAGAGCATCGGTCTCGGGAGCAGGGGACACAGGTTCGATCCCAGGTCGGGTCATACCAAATATGTTTAAAGGGGTAATGATTGTGTCCCCCCTTGGCCCTCAGGAATATAGGGACAACATTAGGACTCACGATTGACGTGTATGAATCGAGCTCACACATCACACAAACGCAATTATTTTGTTTGATTTTATTCCTTAACCATTTCCCCCATCATCAAACGACTTCCTTCCACTGCAGCAGACGGCTTTTTGAAAACATAGTGACAAAAGAAGAAATTGCACAAAACGTGCAATTTCTGCTTTTGCCACAATGTTTTCCACTTTTTGTCATAGGTTATCCATTCAATTATGGAGATTTCCTATTTTTTGACAACATACGTTCAAAGTCGTCTGCTGCAGAATTGTCGTATGAGGGAAAGGGTTAAAATGCATCTGCATGAGGGGAAGGTTTAACACATGTTCGACCAGGTAAAAGCTAGAGTAAACAGTGACAATTATCATTTAATAAAACCCTGTTTTAAACAGTGAGTTATCAAGATAGTATCCAGTATAATGCACTGATAAACACGTGATGAATGATAATAATAATAAAACATAGTTATATTTCTTATTCTTTTATTCACTTATCGATATACCTTTCAGGTAGTAATTGTTCACAAACAATGTATTTTTACCGAGACAGCGTCTTTTCTAAGAAAGTGTTTAAGGTATTTGAAGAAATACAACAGGTGTAGATACAGAAATAAATTGTTAAGAAGGCGTCATGTGATACATAAGGAAAATTACGATTTTCTTCTTTTCCACAATGTCTTCAACTCAGCGTTGTAAACATAATTCCAATGTTCTCTATAGAGCAAGCGACTAAAAAGAAGGATTTTCTTCATTTCACACAATGTCTACAATTGTCGTAAACATAATTCCAATTGTCTATATAGAACATTTCGAGGGCTTGGCGTGAAACGGTTGTAAATAAAAACCTATATTGAAAACGCTGGTTTAGGTGCAATTTTGACCCCTTTGTAAACAATGCAAATGTAGGTGCCATTGCTCGGAACGAGCAATGGCACCTAAATTTCTATTGTTTACTAAGAAAAATGATTTTAACGCTTATAAAGATTGTATGGCGAGTTGATTAACTTTGGTAAAAAGAAAAACCTATTTTAGTTACAACTTTTTCACGCCAAGCCCTCGATTTATCCGCAGATGTTTTCAAAGCAGACGACTAAAACATCGCATCAGATTAATGGCTAACATGATGATTGATGACGATAAAGAACTGACAAACAGACCTCAGATTATCGTGACGGTATACTAGAACACTTGAGTCCATCTGTTGCTTTGACCACCGTGTTTGACCACTGACGGCCGTGTCAAATGTCAAACTCGTTCGGTCATCGGGATATATACGAGTATATTTGAGACACGTCAGACGGTTGTACAGTTATATATTTAACACTTTCCTACATACAACAAATATGCAGCAGACAACTTTGAAATCATAGCCGGAAAGGAATGTGGAAAAACTCCCTTAAAATGAAAAAACAATAATATTTTCTTTTGTCGCCATGTTTTCAAAAAATCCGTCTGCTGCAGAGGCGTCAGAAGGCGTCTATGTGTGTGAAAGGGTTAACCTTTACACGCATACATCACATCTGCAGCAGACGACTATGAAAGCATTTAGGTAAGACTATGGTAACTCTACTTGGAGGACAATAGTTGACATTTTCCACATACAGACGCATTTTCGACGCCACTGCAGAATATACAATTTGAAAATATCGTAGGAAAAACAGAAATTGATAATCATGAGCAATTTTCCTTCAAGCAACGATATTTTCAAATCTATTCAATAATTGGTCTTTCGTTTATAGACTTTGTCCGTCTGATGCAAATTTGTTGTATGTGTGAAAGAGCTTAGACAAATGCGAGATAATTTTCATTAAACATTTTATATAAAATGTAAATAACATCCTGCGCAAACGTACGTTTGGTTTCTACATTTATACAATAATAATGATTACGATCAAATGTATGATTTGATCATGATCGATAATCGATAATTGATCTCCTGGGGCTTCAATGATTATTGTAAGCCAACATTGTGAACAGGGATAGATTTGAGTTCTACACCATTTTCAACGGTATTTCATTTACACCGCAGCTGCCTTTTCGTCTAAAGTCTGGTTCCTGGCTCTCTCGCACCAGTACTACACACAACATTTTTTCATCGGCAACTGACTTCTGTCAGACAGCAAGCAGGCAAAACACCCGAAGGCCTTTTTTTCATAAGGCGTTGACGAATTAATAAATGCATCTCTTATACACGCATATTGTCAAATGTTATTATTATCAAAAGAAGGAGCAAACACTTTAAGTTCGTAGAATGTAAAGCACTAACATCTGAAAGATATATGCAAAGAAATAAAAAAATCTTCTGTCTGGCGAAAAACAGTCCAGCCAATAAAAGCACTAAGAATAAAAAAATGTTCTATCAATTTAAAAAAGTTTTCGCATAAAAGAAGTTAAATAATTGACATAGAATAGTAGTAACTTGTGAACTACTTATTGTTTTATAAAAAAATCAAATTGGACAGACCTCGCAGACTTCATCGTCGCTAGGAGAACACGTTGCACGATTGCAGGATATATCTTTGTATACACGTTTTGGTTTTCGAGAAGCGTCTCTTATTTAAACTATTACCATTAGATACTTGGTACAAAACACGTGTATTTTTCTGCTGGACATCGGACAATGTATTCATGTTTCTAAGCAATACTGTAATGGCTTCAACATTTCAAATGGGCTCATTCTTAATTTCTCAAACTTAAAATATACTTTACCATTCCCTCACAATGTTTTAATTCTTGAAAAGGCTAATGGAAATATAACATTTAAAGATGAGTCCAACCTATTTAGATGATCTCACTTGATCGTCAATGCTTGGGAGAATATGCTTAATATCGAGAGAAATATTTCAAGCCCAGTAGAAATTTCTACATAAAAAAGAAAACTAGGCGAAATAAAATATATCTTTCGAAAAAAGAAAGCGATCTATCTTATCCCTTTCCCAAATACAGCATATTTGTAGCAGAAGTTTTTGAAAAAATATTGATAAAAGCATAGAAAATCTCTCTAAATAAAGGTTTCATTACTGAAACAAGTTGAAAATATTGTGGCAGTGAAGAAATTGCTCTTTTTGAGCAATTTCTCCTTTTGTCACAATATTTTCAAAAGTCGTCTGCTGTAGAGGCGTCTGAAAGCGTCTATATGTGGGAAAGGGTTAAAGGACGAGAGGCAAGGATACCATCTAAGTTTGCTGTATAACAACACTTCAGACGGTGAATACTCTTCACTGTATACGCAGACGCAAAATTGGAAGACCCTGTAAGTGCGATGCCTATATTTGTTTCAAAAGTAGACGACAATTTTAAAAGACGTCAATATTATGAGGAACATGAGACACACAATTATTTCACAAATTATGGGTCCAGCTTTAACGGAATCTTTGTCCTCTCATTAAACAATTTCCCACATATGGACTAAGTGTGATGCATCTTCAGCAGACGACGTTGCCCTAAGACCCAGCATATTAAGACGCGACTTATATATTGATAATACACCTTCAATGAAACAGGTAACAACACACTTTGTATGAAATCACACTGATATATGCATGCTGTTAATTAATATTTCTATGTCCAGATATGTTTAGCAGGAGAAATATTAGAAATGAAAGATCACAACGCTAACTCGTGCTACCACCATCGAGTCTGAGATTGCATAAGCGGATGGCTATAACTTGGTAAGACGTTCATGTTGTTCATACACTGGTTCATGTTTGTGAAGTTCATTCCGTTCATTGAATTCATTGAGTTCATGTTATAAGCACAGCTCATGTTCATTGGAGAAGACAGAGATGTATTGAGTGAGTTCATACCGGAGAGACTATCGCCCATGGACGGCAACGTGTTCATTCCATTTACATTGTTCATTGTACCCATCCCACCACCCATTGGTGACACATTATTACTGAGATTCGGCTGCATGTGATGATGTTCATTAGATTTCATTAGTCCGCCGTTCATGGTCGGTTGACACGGTTTCCCGTCACGTACTAGGACAGGCACTGCGACACGTCTTGGGGACGGAAGGGGATTCATGTCTAAACCTTTTTCCTGTCTAGCACGTTTTAACTTATATCTATGATTTTGAAACCATATTTTCACTTGCCCTGGGGAAAGTCGAATAATACTAGCTAGATGTTCCCTTTCCGGTGCTGATAAATATCTCTGCTGCCTAAAACGCCGTTCTAATTCGTATGTTTGCGCCTTTGAAAATAAAACTCGGCGCTTCCGTTTTTTCGGTGCGTCTGGGCCGTTTGACGTACCGTCCTCGTTTTTGTCGTCGAGGTCTTTATCAGCCTCGGTATCAGAAATGTCTTCTTCGTCGGATTTTACGGAATGTACCGAGTGTCCACTTTCGGTTTCTTGTGTGATATCTGCGTTGGACTGGTTTGAGTTACTTCCGGGAGAATTGATTTGTGGGAGATCTGAAAAATATATTAATTCATTTTGTAATTAAAAGGAATGGACAGAATATCTTAGCTTATTGAGTTTTTACCTGCTAGATGAAAATGAAAACTACAACAACTAATTTTAACCGTTGTTCCATATTCTCCTTTAAAGCAATATGTTATTCATCAGGGGCGTAACTTGGCAATAATCAATGTGTAGGCCCTCTCGTGAGAAAAATCAACATTGTGCGTAAAGTATCGACCCGGATCCGCCTAAGCATGCCACACAGGCGTACCCGGATATACAATTTTTGTCTCCTGTGGATTTTCTGTTTCAGGAATCTCCTCTCTATCTATACCCCCTTAGACGGAATGTGTCGGCCGGATCAGTCTGCGCGGACAGCGCAGCTGATCTGGTCGATACATTACGCAGATGTGTATCGCCGCAGCTGCATTTTGGTGCATTTTTTGAAAAAATGTGGAGGCACGTGCCTACAGTGCCTAAAGGGAGCTACGCCCCTGTTCATTCATATTAAATTATGACACAGTTGAGAAAAGAATGTACAAAACATTATCAAACAAAGAATGAACGGACAATTTTTCACTGATTATTCTTAAACTGTCTCATATTTCCGTTTTAATATATAGTTGTCCAGTTCGTAAACCCATGTTATTTATTCGATTTAAACAACACTGACTGAAAGCTGTTTTCATATATCAAAATGCAAAGATTCGCTTCACGATATTTGCCCTCGTTTTCCGTTACATTAATCTTAAACTGCTCACATAGAACTTAACGTTTGTCCTAGAATTTCAACATTTACGCATATAACATTGGATATTGATTGGTTTAAACAAATTTTATTTATATTCGTAATTGCATACATGTTTATATTATAAAACGATTCATATTAAAATATGAAGGAGTGAGCAATAGCATTGAGCTGATTAAAGTAGGTATCTCTGTGCGTGATGTAAGTGTAGAAACTAGCTTCTCTCAGTTACATAATTAAATTCTATTAACATAAATATGGATTTTTTGTTATTGTTTGCAATTTATCTTTTATCGTGATCCGAAGAGAAAGATGTGGATATTGATTGCCCCTCTTTGTTTCGCATGTGGTGATAACGCGATTTAAATATGTAACTGGATTATGAAAATAAATGATAAAAACTGGGTCAATATGTCGCCCTAAGTTTCAGCCAAACACATGTTCTAGAGATATAGCAAATATGGCATAAAGTCAACAAACACTTTCCTGGGGTATTCGATATACTCGTATTTGACGTTATATGTTTTACATCTCAACAACAGGCGTCTTGAGCATATATTTAAGGGAAATAAGAGAATTTTCTTATGAGCAATTGCTCTTTATCTTCATCAATCATAAATGAAGCAAATATTTCTAAATAATAATTGACCTAATCCTTTCACAGTGACACAGTAACAAATATATTGAAGACTTTAAAAAAAGATCTGGGTTATATATATATATATATAAGATATGTAAACTATATTCAACAATCGAAATTATAACGGTATTGAATAAACGTGTAAACATTGTGACAGAAAGGAGAAAGTGCTCATTATGAGCGATTGCCCTTTTGCCACAATATTTCTAAAGGTAGTTTGTTGCAGATGCATCAAATCACGCCCACTGTAGATGAGCAAGTAAGACGAATGACGCTAATCACTTTCAATTTTCTCAAATATCGGAAAGAATCGATGGCCGAGACAGGGTTCGAATTCATGGCATCAAGATTGAAGGTGAATCTAGTTACCGACCAATCTATCGTGGCTCGACGATAGCTTAAATTTAATCTTATTTATAAATAAAGACAGTATGTTTGGAGGGGCGTATGTATTTACATATGCTAATCAATATTTGTTTTATGTCGTATTTCGCATATAATATTTTCAGACCTTGGATGCAAACTCGTGTTTATTCGTCGCTTCGTAATTGGCTCGATTGCCTCGTCATCAAAACCTTCAAGTTGGTATTGAAGTATGACTTCTTCGGATCTTTCCAACTAAAATCAGAGGACTATATAAGATGGAGTGAACTGGTCTTTTCCCCACAATATTTATCTTATTACTCAACCAAATCCTATGTTGTGGGTACTCAAAATAATTGTCTCACTGGGACGATTCGTTTGAGTACCCACAACATAGGGTTTACATGTCAAATAAGGATTTGAGAACATGAAAAATACCCCTTATCTTGATCTCAGTAAAATGATTACATATATACAAATGTATACGCATGTATGTATAAACAAATGTACATGCTTCTGCGTATTGCAATCACGGAGTGCACTGTTTAATAGAACTGAACCAATATGAAATACGATTCGTTGATACATAAATGAGATTTATTATAAATTTCTTTAATTCAATCGGTGTTGTATGTCATTGTGTGTATTATTTATACGGTAATACAAAATGTTTTTAGAGTAATTCAATCTGCAGAAATGAACGTATTTTGTTTATCTTTTTCTTTACAATATTCACATATTGCATAATATGGGACAATGTTAGCGTGTTCCTGAATATGCAAAGATGTATATTATACGTGTATTTCTATTGCCTGACTCAGGTTATTAGTGCTGAGCAATAACTTTTTGTTTATGTTTTAACGTACTCAACATCTTGCAGTTATTGAACAGTTGCTATAAGTTTAGTGAAAGCTAATTAGTTCGTATTACATATAGTTATATATACAAGCCGCTTCTCTCCGTCACGGAACCACATTTAGATAAATTGGTTTAAAATTTATGGGGCTAAATTTCTACTTGTTTCGAAAGACACGTCTAGGGCTTAATTATAATGTAGACGGGCTCTGGAGAAACTGTAAGGATGCAGATGTATTAAGACCGCAGATTGCTAGACCCACTGTGACTAAATCATATGACGGTACATTGGCATGTTACTAATATGGCTACAGTAGTTCTAAAGTCTAGTCAAAGAGATACATCAGTCCAACCTGTGTTTAAAGACCAACAATGTGAAGAGAACAACATGGTCTTTGTTCACAGGTGCTCTGTAATTGCAGGGACATCTTTGTAGAAAATGAGTCATTGGGAAATGTAAAGTGTGGTTGCTATAGACAGGGAATTGCTATATAAAGGTGGTCTTTAGCACAAATTGGACTGTATGTAGACGGATAGTGAAAGGCTCTGATGCGACTATGTGGATAGACAGGCTCGTCAGACTCTTCACTGTACGAAAAGGCATAACGACTCCAGAATCGCAAGATCAGGCTGATGTATATATATATATACTGGCTTTTGAAAGTGAGCTTAACTAGTGTTTAAAGTGTCTTAAGTAAATAGACATTTAGATAAAAGGGATTGGTCCTTTCGACAAAATAACACCTGGGCGATGAACTGGGATTACTGTTGTATTATCTTAAACCTCGGCTTAGTGTGCAGCGTACAGACTCATCTAAATCGATACCAATTCGTATTGTCTCTGATGGGTCCATCTACATAGCTATAATAGAGTCTACGTCCTCTCATTAAATAATTTAACTCTTTCCTACATACAAGTTCAGTTTATTTCGTATTCGGCAATCGATTATTGTTAACACATTGATAAAAAAAGATCCTGCTCATTATGAATACTCTCTCTTTTTAACAGAGCGTTTTAAATTATATTCAATAATTAAACTGTCATATATAGCAAGTTTGCATAATTTTGCCTATATGTTTTAAAAGTCGTCTGCTGTAGATATGTTGTATGTGGGAAAGGGTCAATACGTAACTGAACAATTTGCACCGTCAGAGAAAACGAATATTGGTTGATTGTTAGCTTACCCCGTTTATAAAGTATTTTGTTCTTTCCCACGTGCAGCAAAGCTTCAGAAAATGACTTGAAAACATATGGGTAAACTATCGAAAATCATTTAATTAAATTATAAATCATAAATTATCTGCAGTTTCTTAAATGGTCTGCTGCAGAATGTGCGTCTGCATGTGGATATATATTAGTATGGATACGTGAACTCTGTAGGCTTATCATTGTTTCACAATTGAGACTTGGGTTCCATATTACTAACTCTCTTTCCACGAAATGAAACGATCTACTTTAGTGTTAATTTTGAATTGATTGATTTGAGTTGACCGTCGTTTTTGATATTATCAAAGTCACTGCTTCTATTATTTCCTGACTTTCGACACATTCCAGTTAGACTTTAAAGCAATTCGGTGAAAGACGATAACACTGGTCATAATTACTCTTTTTTCAATTGAGAGAACGATTCGCAGAATTTGAATTCGAACCCATGACCCATAGGCTCTATGCTCGCCGTTATCGACTGTTCTATTGTTCCTCGACCAGTCTCCTTTGAAACGTCGGAGAGGAAATATATCATCTGAACAACTGTCAATTCTAGCACAATGGAGAAAATATGAAACATTGTACGTTTAAAAAATCCCTTTTTAATGAAATGTCTTGAATTATTATCTTTTGTAGAGAATCCAAGGATTATCCGTGTTGGTTTTCTCGCGGGACGGCTCATTTTCAAGTGTGTTCTGAAAATACAGCATCTTCGGTCCTACATTATATTTTTATAATGCAAGAAGTTATCCGTGCAAACGCTGATACACAAGAACATATTCAATGTGTATTTCATTTTAAAATAATTCCTAATATAATAATGCTCACAAATCTTAAAAACAATAACAAAATGACGCGACTTTGTAACTATTGACATGAAATCGAGCGAGACAAACCTAAGTGTGTTCTTCTTAACCTACTGAAGTCATATGTTGAAATTAGCCTAATAACATTAAATATCAGTATTGTTTCAAATTCATACAGCAAATATTTAATTTTAAGAGAAAGATAAGCATAAAAATCAAACCAAATGTCTTGTCAATAACGGATCTTTTCAGGGGAACGGAAATATACCTTTAATTATTTAACCCTTTCCCTCATATAAACGCTTTCTGACGCCTCTGCAGCAGACGGCTTTTTGAAAACATAGTGACAAAAGAAGAAATTGCACAAAACGTGATTTTCCATTTTTGGACAAAATATGTTCAAAGTCGTCTGCTGCAGAATTGCCGTATGAGGGAAAGGGTTAATATAACATATGAAGAGAATCATCATCAAAGTAAGGAGACAAATTACATTTTTTCGAAACGTATCACGTATTTCTGACACAAATAATTGATGCCGTACGCCATAATTTGGGCAGATCGATGGCTGATAAATAAATAGATTATTTTTGTCATCAACGCCTAGGATTTTAAAACTACATTTGTGGATAGATATTTAGATCAGCCATTATAGTGTGACCGGTTAATATACAAATCCGATCGTTTCAGGTCAAATTACACCAAATACATCCGCGCGGCCATGCTGATCTAGAGCCAAATAGTCCCTAAAAAGATCTTTGTTTGCGTAAATTCAACGATCAATCAAACACATCGATAACTCAATATTTTTATTCGCTGTATGTCTTATCCAGCTGAAAGATTAGATCCAGAGAGAAATGGTCTCATTCTAATTATTTTTCCCTTAGAGTAGTTTTACAGTTGTCATTTCCTGTTATCCGTTAAAACGTCAGTTTTAATAGCTGATCCCGCATCCTCAATATTTACTTAAAACAGACTTAATTCTAAATTGAATCAAGCTAAAGCAACCCAAACGGAGGGAATTTTGAATTAAGATTTGTATCAATTTAGTGTTGATTATCCATACTTTCTGAATTTGTGGCAGAGTTTTCTTGAAAATATCTAGATTTGATTGCGAACAATATTTCATACCGATTATTACCGTAGGTTTTGAAAAGACAGAGGCTGGTTCCGATTTCGCCAGCGATTCTAAATGCATTGCTATTCTAAATAAGAACATTCTTAATATTGAATTAACGCATTTTCTGTGAACTATGGAGCGCCATTGTTCGCACAGCCAGCAATCTAAAACTGCTTGTTTGATTGTGACTTAACGCCGTTACAACACATTTCAGTCACATCACGGTGATCAGTTCATCTACCCATGTGTTTCTATGTGTTCACAAGTACTCCACACAACAATCTTTCCAAGCAACTGACAATCTTCAACATTGTCTGTCAGTCCGTTAGTGGACGACGAATAACGGCCTATCACATTGACTGTTTGTTTTTAAACAACAGAAAGACTGTTGGCCGAACTCCCAACCTCGAGGTTGACAGACGGCGACGCTACAGACTGAGCTACCTGGGCTCTGCACACACAAAAACAATCGCTCGACGCGGACCCTATATATATACTAAATTGTGACGGATGAAGAAATGAAAAATGTATTTATGATGAAGTTGTATTTTGTTTTGTATTTACTTTTCTTACGTATGTGTCGTTTTTCTACCATTTCTTCTTTTTTGTAGGTTATTTCCTTTTATATTTCACAACCATAAATAGTGAACCATCGTGACTTTTAGTAAAGGGTACGGTAAAAATATTGTGACTATTTCAAAATTGTCTTTTTTTTAACCGCACCAAAGACATGTTTACAGTATCATATACACGAGGAAAACCGGTTGATTCCGAATAAGTATTTAAGAAGCAAATAAAACCCACCCTTTTCTTAAGAATGTCAAAGTTTTTATTTTTCAAATCACAAATAGTGGATATTTGCCTTTATCTTTATGTTTAAATAAATATTTCATATTTGAACAACGCATTACGGTATGTCTTAAGTATAAAGATTCTAAATATCACCATTTTGACATCATTTTATCTTTGTTTATGCTATGACCATTGATTTGTTTTATATTTATGACTAAACATCAGACAGCTAAGCAATGGTTTAGGAATTCGGTTATCTTCTTTCTCACTTTTCGCCTCAAATAAAGTCAGTATTACAACTATTATTATACGTTCTTTAAGGGTATACACACTTTTACTACGAAAAAGCCAGGGCCAGTCCCATACGTGCAGTTTTACATGTACTGAAATCAATGCTGACAGAATGTTTCTTGGGTTATTTTAATTTAAGCATAACCTTTGATGATGGCTACTTTAACTGTTGTTTATTCACATTTATCAAATCTTTAGTAATTATTGAGTCTTGTAGTTTCTCAATACTGCTTACCCTTTTCCAACGTATAAACGCGTTCTACACGCCTCTACAGCAGACGACTTTTGAAAACATTGTAGAAAAACGTTTCCTAGAAGGAGAACTGATTTTAATGTAATAATAATAATGCCCGAAAAACTTGCTGTCTGGAAGTAAAACCCGTGATCGGAGTGCGTAGAGGCGCAGGCTGATCTGGATCTTCACTGAGCGCAAAGTCTCAAAGGGCTGGTCTTCCTTCAGGGCGGCTCCTTTTTTTAATATATATTGCCACTATTTTAAATCCTTATCGACGTAAGCTTATACTAAGATAATTAACCACAATATAGCGGGTTGTATCTTTATTTGATAATGTTATCTTAGTATAATTTCCTAATGACCCCTTTATGGGATAATGGTAGGGTGTGAATTAGAAATAAAACAAATATTGAATCTTATTGAATAAACATTTTGTCTGTCTGTCTTACGGCACTATATAACATGTCTAACTGTGGCAAGGAGGATAATGATCATTAACTAGACCTTAAATGAAGATAATCTGAATCAATGTTGATGTTAAAATCCATTTAATCGTGCTGAACTCCAGAGTATAGAAAATATCGAGGTCTTGGCGTGAAACGGTTGTAACTAAAGTTGGTATTTTGTTACCAAGGTTAATCACCCCGCAATAAAGTCTTTAAAAGCGTTAAATCATTTTTCTTGGTAAACAATGGAAATTTAGGTGCCATTGCTCGTTCTGAGCAATGGCACCTAAATTTGCATTGTTTACAAAGCGGTTAAAATTGCCCCTAAACCAGGGTTTTCAAAATAGGTTTTTAGTTACAACCGTTTCACGCCAAGCCCTCGATATAGTCAAATGTTTAAAACTGTTTAAAAATTGTCTTGAAATATTAGGATCATACTTCTGAGATGAAATTAGAGTAATAATTTTACTTTACAGTACAATAAAGATCTAAATATATTGATCGTTTATGCTTCATTTTTACTGGGTAGGCATACCTGGTAATCCAAATATTGTACATTTTCACTGACTTCAGACTATTTTTCAACATTTACTGCCAAAATAGGTTTTAACTATTTATTACTTACTTTGTTGTCACTATTAGCAATATTTGCAAATTTTGATCTCCACCTGGAGTTCATCAACTTTAATATATTTAATAGTGGTGTAACATTTGGATTGTGCGAAAATGTACAGACTCGTAGAAATAAATTCTTTCTTTTTTTAAATATCTGGAGTATATGTTTGCCCATAGGAAACGACAACTTTGAGTATAGAATCAATTTCAGAAAAGTATCCAAGCTACATATAGATGTTTTGTTAACATTCACGATGCTTTACGCGAATTTAACTCTTTCCCACATACATAAAATCTGTGGTAGTTGACTTTCAAATCATATTGGCAAACATATAAAAAATGTCCATAAATGAGAGTTTAGTCATCAAAAAGAGTTGAAGACATTGTGGCAAACCGAGAAATAGCTCATTATGAGCGAAAGCATCAGTATGCAGGAAAGATATACACATAATTTACCTATCGTTATATGTGTTTATCTTGCGCAGAAGAAATACAATCTTAATGAATTTCAACCTAACAAAGCTATTGTAGCTGTGCGATAGATAGTGTGAACTTCAGTCAGGGTTCTCAAAAAAATCGCGAATTATTTTATACTCGTCCGTGTTATAAACATGAGATAAACATTTACATTTGAAAGATGTGTTACCCTGATACAGACAACTTTCCGTCTACGCTGCTGCAGGCTAACTTTCAGAGAACATGCCCCAAAAACAAGCCTTTTCTCTCGTTATTATAATGATGTCAAATATCCATCAATTACTATGTTTCTATACTTCTAGACGTAATAATGTTTCTACTAATGTTGAAAAGCAGACTAGTTTTAATTGCTGTACCAACTAACCATCAAATGAATTTTGATAACTGAAAATATCCTGAATAATTTGTGGGAAATAATGTGATCGTAACAGACGACTCAATAAATGCCATACAACCGAAAAACGTGGTGAAATTAATTCAATATCTTACGTATATGATGCATGGCGTCATGACGTCGGGGGGTATTGTGTACGGATTGTTTGAGTCGTGAAAACATTGTGGAAAATACTGTGATCGCATCAGACGACCTAATAAATGCCATACCGCCGAAGGACGTGATGAAATGGAATAAATAGCTTACGTGTATAGTGCATGACGTCGCCGAAGGACGTGATGAAATGGAATAAATAGCTTACGTGTATAGTGCATGACGTCTGAGTTGTTACTCTGCAGCCAGCGGGTGTACGGGTTATCGGAATGGTCGTAATATCCCGGGACGTCATGTATATTCGACATCGCTCGGAGAGCCCCGGTCGTCGTTGTCTCCGTGGGTACCGGGCTACAGGCAAGCTTACCCGAGGGTAGATCCAAAATGTCTTTGACATTGAAACTACTCGACTTCATAATAAGATTTCCATCCATCTGTGAATTATAAGAAATGTAACACAACTTTTACGTCTTATCAACTTTAACTATTTATCGCAGCTAATAAAAAAGTGTAATTCTAGTTCAAGAACGTGTATTTTATCACAAGAGCTGCACATATATAATTTTTTTACCGATTGTCCTATGTTACTTAAACTTATCACAATAAATTTGCACCCGCTGTGCACTCGAGTCTAAAGTGGAAAATCGAAAAGTCATTAACACATGGCAATCTGAGAGAGGTTTAAGTTGATAGCTATATTTTACTCGAGTTTTGTTGACATTCTTTAAAACGTACATAATAGAAGGAGGGTTTCGTTATCATCAATTCAGGGTAGTACAATTATTGTCCGCGAGAGCAAATAGAAATCCGTGACTGTCAACCGCAGTAAACGTTTAGCGCTCACTGATTGGCTGCCAACGGGATTCTATTCTATTGATTCCAAATATGGGCGTTCCGGGGTCGGCCTCCTACTGGTTGGCGTTTTCCCTATTACCGATATTTGTGGTGAAGTTGTAAAAACCCTGAACGCACAGTCGGAATTAAAAGCTTTATATCCCATTGAAACTCGCGTCAACGTTTTTATTGGCCCTGGTAATTGTCCAGCGCCCTAACAAAGACGTTGGCGTTAAATTAAAACCAAAAGGTTGCCAATTAACGCGTTTAACCGTTTACGCTTTACACTATCTCTTGACTCATCCCAATTTTAAAACTCCGTAAACAAAAGTAATACAAATATAGGCAGCCCTGCCCGAAACAACCTAATTTCGAACAACGGTATGAAACGTAGAAAAAAAAGCGAACTTGTACATCTGAAGGAAAGTCACCTTTTTCCAACACTGTTTTCAAACGTCGTACACTTAGGCGAGTTAAACATTGCTGTATCAGAGCAGGGTTCAAAGTTTTCCCCCACGAAATATACTTGGATCAATCGAATTAATAAGAAACAGAATGTAATATCGGAACTCTCTCTCAGTGAATTTTTAAGAGCTGATGACGTTGTGGCAAAATGGGAAATTGCTCATCATGAGCAATTGCTCATTTGTCCACAATGGTTTTCGAAGCCGTCTGCTGAAGGTGGCTCAATATGTTTCAGCATCATGCGGGAAAGGGTTGACTACTTTTCGGTGGCTCTCCATTACTGTTGTTTCGTGCGACGTCTCCGCGTTTAATTGCGCTCGAGTGTCTCGTGCTCGCCTTCCCAAAACAGTTTTAACAGATTTTCACTTTCAATTCTGACGTTTAACGACATTTGGATGAGCCCCTGTTACACAACGTCGTTTTTCGGCAAACAGACTTCATCGACTACCCACGTGTTTGAGTCCCCCTTAATCCGTTCCCACATACAGACGCGTTTTGACGCAATAGCAGCAGACGACTTTTGAAAACATTGTGACCAAAGGTGAAATTGCTCAAGTTGAGCAATTTCACCCTTGGCCACAATGTTTTCAACCTTATTTAACAATTAAGCTATCTTTTACGAGGATTTTTCAGGTTTTTGTCACTATGTTTTCAAAGTCGTCTGCTGCAGATTTGTTGTATGTGGGAAAGGGTTTATCCGTTCCATGTTACACACAAATTGCAGATGACGGATTCGAAAACATTTTAGCAAGAATACGGAAACAATCTAAAAAATAAAGAATAAAATTATAGGATTGAGTTGAAACATTGTTACAAAGTGAAAAATGCTCAATATGAGTTTATCCACCAACGCTCTTCGCAAGGCCATATTTTAAAAACATTGTGAAAAAGGATAAGTTGTTTATGTTCATTATCTTTTGTCTTTTCCAGAACGCTTACATTATTTAAAATCCTTTGATCCAATTATCCCATGTAATAGTCCTGTCCTCAGTTGATTTCAAAGCAAACGACTGTAAATGAAATAGCAGGTACATTTAAAGCCTAAATCATAGAGATTCATAGAAAATAATCTATGACGAATTTCAGCAATCGCAGTCATTTAAAAAAAAAAGAAATGCACTCATTTCATTATGATCTGCAATTATAATGAAAGTATACAGCTATTCATCAATTTAATCACAGATGATCAGTTTTAGATCTGCAATAATTCATTTTCATTAAACGAATTTACTTTCCCGGAGAGCGTAAACGTGAACTATAAAGTTGCAGTTTCATCTCATATCTTTTTTCGACATGAAGACGACTTTTAATATCATTGTGCCTAAAGGAGAAATTGCTCGTTATTATTTCCACAACGTTTTTCATTTCCATTCAATAAGTATGCTTACTTTTATTGAATTTGTCCATAGATTGTCCCTTGATGTCTTCAAAGTCGTCTGCAGATAAGTTGTATGTGGGAACGGGCTCATCTCATTTTCGGGGTATTAGATTCCCTGACTTAGCATTATTTTATGCATTTAATGCTTTAATGATAAAACGATACAGCTCGTTATAAGTACTTAAATCTGAAGCCGCAGCAAATTTTTGAGCATACCATGTAAGAAAATCAAATCTAAAAAAACAACTAAAACAAAGTAAAAAACCCAAACAACATTAACGTTTGTTTTCTTTTTCCTTTTTTTTTATATATCATATTGTTCATCTTTGTATTATGGTCTTTATATATTGAAGGAAACAAAGATTACATTTAACGTTTTCCCTCATACGACAATTCTGCAGCAGACGACTTTGAACGTATTTTGTCAAAACATAGAAGTTCTCCATAATTGAATTGGATAACCTATGACAAAAAGTGGAAAAACATTGTGGCAAAAGGAGAAATTGCACGTTCTGTGCAATTTCTTCTTTTGTCACTATGTTTTCAAAAAAGCCGTCTGCTGCAGAGGCGTCAGAAAGCGTCTATATGAGGGAAAGGGTTAATTTCACTGTCTGTATAAAATGCATTCTCAATAAGATATCCTATACATTTCAAGTAGTTTAAGAGCAAACAAAGAATGAACAATATTTATTCACTTCATACTTGTGTATCAAAATTGTAACTTGAACAAACCCATTCACAACACTCTTGACCAACGCAACTATAACATATCTACACAACCCTTTATAGGCTAAATACTACTTATGTACTGCAGAGTACCCTCTAAACTGTGGTAGAGCGTCCGCCTCGGTGCAGGGGGTCGCGGGTTCGACCTCCTGCCAGGTTACACCAAATACATTTAAGACGGTAGTAATGACTGCCCTTCTTTAGCTCAGGGTGTCGGAGTTAGCATTACGACTGACTGGTTGGTGTCAGGATAAATGGACCAGTAGTACTGGTAACTTAACCAGAAAACGCCGTGATATGAATGAAAACAAGTTGAAAGCGGAGTAAGCACCAAACAATCAATCAATTTAACTATTTTAATGTTGAATTTTTAAAATTGACTTTTCTAACAGAACAGAATATAAATTCCAAGTTAAGCATTAACAGCTCACACCTGATATACACAAATATACACGCAGGAATGGTTATGACAATAACACAATGGTAAATAGTAATTAATTATGTGTTTTTTTAAATCAGAGAGACGTGTGTCTCTGCTGAAACATATACATATAAATCAAAAATATATATTTAAAAGTCGTCTGCTACACAAGAATGTGTTGTATTTGGGAAAGTGTTTAAAGATTTCACTGAATAAACGATTAAAGATTTCACTGTATAAACGATTAAAGATTTCACTGGATAAACGATTAAAGATTTCACTGGATAAACGATTAAAGATTTCACTGGATAAACGATTAACGATTTCACTGGATAAACGATTAAAGATTTCACTGGATAAACGATTAAAGATTTCACTGGATAAACGATTAATGATTTCACTGGATAAACGATTGAATGGTTGGATGGTTACGGACTATAAAGAGAAGAGGAATCAAACAACTGGTTCGTTTCAAAGTAATCACTTCACTTCATCAAACTACATGTATATATAAATCATAACCGACTATTTCACTGCTGTATTTGTTGTATTTGTTGTTTGATTAGGCTGTTTCAAAGTTTATTCAATATTATTTCGTTAACTCTTTCAGCGTCGAATTGTTTAAAGAAAACTCTTCCATGTTCAAAATCGGACGTCTCCATTTTTCATGTAATAAAAGTTTGGACTATTTCGATAAATAAAAGGTAAACAATGCTGATTTCAGGTGAGACAGCTCGTCACGAGCTGACTCGCCTGAATCAGTATTGTTTACAAAAACCTCAATATTGCCTTTGGCGCTGATAGATTTAAACGAATGAATCAACTCCTTTCAAAGCAACATCTATAACATTCAAACAGCATATACCTCACCGAAATCAATGACTTCAAGAGGTAAAGTAGACACTATGTGTTACATAGCACTTGTAATCATAATTAGTACTTGACGATCCGTTTCGATTAGCTATTGTACGCCTGCTGATCACAAATCTACCATGTTTATAGAACTCAAGAGCGCTGAGTGCGACTTGGAGTGGAACTAGAAGAGGGTGAAAATCAGTTTTAGTTTTGCTACAAAAAGCGCCGTGAAGTGCCCTTAAGTATCCATATACCCGTTGACTGGTTTATTTCAGCTGAAGAGAGGATTCAGTTTTGAAATCAAGTAGATATTTCCTTTTCGAATGATTTGAATTCTTTTGGATGATATATGTGTATAGCTTCGGGAGTTAGGCACTTGCAAAGTGTGAACTATGGCTGTAGCCCTTTCAAACACACAGACGTTTTCTGACGTATCTGCAGCAGACGAGTTTTGACAACATTGTGACAAAGGGAGAAATTGTTCAACTCAATTCAATAATTACACTTTCATTAGTAGATATTTTCCACATCTTTGCTTTCGATGTTTTTAAAGTCGTCTGCTACAGCTTTGTCGTCTACGGGAAAGTGTAAGATAAAGTTTGTGTCACGGTTTCTGCTGGATGTCAGCAACATGCTTGTGGTTGCCGGGTACTAGATGCCAACATTGCCTGTAAGCTGATCTTGACAACGTCATGTCGGTACACGTGATTCTTCTGAGCCCTATGTACCATAGAGGGGATTCTCTTGTTTCCGTAAACAATCGACCCGGGGACTGAACTCACTACCATTTGCGTTTGAAGCATACGTAGCTATTAACGCATAACCAAGGAGATATAAATGGATCAGAGATAAAATAACAAGACAAATATCTCTAATAGCATTCATGATTGTTATATAACAAAGTGTGTCTTCACATTGACATTGCCAACCTAATGGCGAATACACCCTCTATAGCCATTCTAATTACCATTATATAGCAGAAGTTTTATATAAATTCAAATGACGCATCTATGGCAAACCGTTGTGGAAACTGGTGGAAATTAAATATGTAAAAATTTAAGTTTCAAACAGTGTCTTCGTTTTGGTCTCAAATATCTTTTTGAACTGAAAAGCATCAAAGAATATATTGGTAGTCGACCAAAAAGTGAAACGAAAAGATGACAAGGAATAGCCACAAGTACTGAGTTTTCTTTAAATTGACTTTAAACAACAACAAAAAAACATCTAACTGTATCTAAATAAATCGGCTCTAACATTAAGGTCTGCTTCACTAGCACGTGTTTTGTAGATAAGAAAGGCTTACATACTGTTTAATCATGGAACATAAACTGTTGCGAGACGCCATCTAACAATTTACGCAAGTGCAAATGGTATTCCCTCCGTCGAGATACATTGAATGCTGCCATGTTTTATTTTTATTATAGAAAACCACGTTACTTAGGACATGGTTTTCAACAGAGAACAGCAGAAAACGTAAAAAGACAAAGTGGTATAGGTCTTAGACAAGGTTTCCAATGAATAACCATAGCGAATCATATGATTCAAGGATTCCTTTCTATACAAGCTTACTTCCTATGAAGTTTGGTTAGACTCAGCCAAGTCGATATAAATTCATTTGGCGTAAACGACACGACCCGCAAACAATACCAAGCCCGCCCGAACATCGGTATCACCACTCTAATAACCAGGTTTCAACCTTCTTTTTGTTGAAAACCTAGTTTTAAACCGATTCAAAAGACCAGCC
This sequence comes from Serripes groenlandicus, assembly GCA_031761405.1. Classification (NCBI taxonomy): domain Eukaryota; kingdom Metazoa; phylum Mollusca; class Bivalvia; order Cardiida; family Cardiidae; genus Serripes; species Serripes groenlandicus. The sequence continues at coordinate 37,073,151 of JASEVX010000001.1, read as the reverse complement.
TTAACTGTTGATCTCAGGCAAACACGTTGACTGAAGGAAGTTTGCCGTACAAGCTCGCCTGTGTTTACTATTGTCTTACACCCTTGCCTATATAGGCAACAATTAAAGACTTTTATAGTTAACACAAGAAACGTTGAAATACATTCATTCTGTTCGTGAATATAATATTAGAGTGATGCAACCTGATACATTACTAGTATACTAAATACCAGCAAAATGATGCAATTGTTCACAATGCTTTCACACTGTTTATATGTCGTCTGGTCGTTGTCAAGATGCTTTCTATATAAAGACATGATGTTTTTAACTAGTTGTTTACATTATGCACAATGAACAGTGCAAATATACACAGTAATGATCAGAGACGCCCAATTTATGAATGATGAGCCGATTAATCCCGAAATTCAAACATCTTTTGACCTTTCCCACATACGACAATTTCGCTAACAGACGACTTTAAACACATATAGGCATTTAAAAGACATTGAAAACATTGTGGTATAAGGATAACGTGCTCATTTTGTGTTCAAAAGCTGTCAGCATCAGATGCGACACAAATCATCTGCATGGGGAAGAGGGTTGAACGAAATGTTCATCTGGCAGTGGTCATGTGACGTGAGTTGAGCTCGGGTCATAAATTGGTCTCGTTAAAGATCTTTGAAATGTTGTAATTGGATTAAAATGAGATTTTCTTTTGACAACAATGGTGAAATGACTATCAGACACTTAGTAGGAGATGTAAATATGAATACTAAATCTTTAGCTGACAATAAAACAGTATTCTTTTATGAACGTTTTAAAACGGCGGATAGACGGAGATCACGGCAGGTAGTTGTACATATCACCGAGTGCTTATGTCTTCAACTGTGTAATTTGATACATGAGCCATTCTTCCACGATAAAACCTAAATTCTGGACTCCGCGTAAAGTTTCGACCCAGATCAGCTTAAGCAAGCCGCGCAGGCTAACCCGGACAGACACTTTACGCCTCCTTTAGATTTTCTGTTTCAGGAATCATTAATCTATAACGATATCCCCCTGAGAATGTGTCGGCACGGATTTACCTGCGCAGACTGCCAAGGCTGATCTGTTACGCAGAGTCATACTGTTGGTTTTCTCGTGGAATGGCTAACATTATGATACATTCAGTATTTAAAGTGGAAGGTCATGGTCTTAATTTGGATCCATTTAGGTGAACATGCAAGCACGTCATTGTTCATTGTAACTTTATGATTTGTATCCATAGAAGGCATTCGAATCAATGAAGGCATTTTTTTTTCTCTCAAGCATAGGTTATTTTATACAAAGAGTAATGCATAATATGGTTTAGATAAAGAACGAATTAGAAGAAAAATTAATTGAAAATGAATTGCAAAGAAAAAAAAAATCTTATATCTTCACTAATACGTAACAAGGACCTTTAATGCGCTGCATATGTATGGGTTATTTTGAAGTTGACTGGTTGATTCTAAACGAGAAACCAGCGAGGTAAACTAAGATTAGACTGTGTACATGTGCAGGCTAATCTTTGTCAATTTCGTTCGCAGGTACCGCTCTGAAACGCCCCCCAAAACATACATAATATTGAGTGGCTATCGACATTAACATACGCCTACACTATTGGAGCATGCCGTTTCTCTTTCATCAACTTCTTGTAGTACTATGTCTATATTTGCTTCTTTCAGATTTGCGTTTATGCATACTCCGTCTATTCATTTTAATTATACGTATATATTCATCTTATACATGATGAATTAGATAAGTATTGTCAAAAAGCACAATGTCGATCTGAATGTCTATCAACATAAACATTATGAATATGCTATAAGAGCATGCCGTTTCACTTTCATCAATTTAGTTGGTACTATGTCTAGATTTGCATCTCAGCATGCTCTCATTTATTTAAGTCATACATGCATGGGTAAAACTAAAAAGAATGATATAAGACAAGTCAAAGAACACATATACTGCGTGGACGCACTGACTGATCTGGATCTAAACTGATGGCGAATGCCTAGAGTTTTGTCTTTCACAGATTGTCGCTCAATTTCGTCATTATTAAATCGTTTTTCATGGATATATAATAAACGAATTATCCCCTTTTACTAGACATAACACAGGGGCCTTATATTTTTACGATATCAGGATAGGCTAAACTGCGGTCGAAATCAGATATGCGGTTAAAGGTTCATGTCTCGATTGACAGGAACACGAATTAGCAATCTACCGCTTTTAGCAGTACCCTGCCGGTAGTCAAAAGCCCTGCAATCCATTTTTACCAGTTAACACGGGTTGTTCTATGTGAAACTACTTGAACACACTTACGGAATATTATTTGTTAATTATACTTTAATGTCATTGATAAGAACGCATGGGCAGGGACACGAGAAAACTTATCGGTACCCTTGGAAAGACCCAATTTCGATTGGCGCGACTCATTTATAGAGTGTATGTCCATACGAGGATTGTTTTTTATGTGTACGTTTGGCCGAGCTCCGGATGCTCAGTCGGTAGCGAAGCGGGCTGTCAATCCATGGTTTGTGAGTTTGAACTCCGGTTCGGCCAGCATTCTTTCCGACGCTTGACAGAAGTGAATGCGACAAGCGTCTTTCGCCATCCACCAATTTGTTGACTAACAGTCTATGTGGAAAAGCAGTCAATTACTTCGAAAGTATATTGTCTGTAGAACTGATGTAAGCAAACTAGAAAACACATGGATAGGTGAACTGGCCGCAGTGATATGACTGAAGAATTGTTAAAAACGGCGTTAAACCCCATTCAATCAACAAATCAATCCAAACGCGTTTTATTTATTTGTACGTTGCGCTGACACTGTCTTTAGAAGGCTTGAGAGACGTCGCGTTCACGAGCCTTCATCACCATGTAAGCGCAGATAGCCCACTCTAAAACCGTAAAGCCCTATAATGTAAAACCACTTACCGCTTTCGAGTGGTTAGGTAAACATGAGAATACTGCTGCCTCATTGTTTTAGAGTGTCTGTGGTATTTTACAATTCTACAGGTGATCCATTATCATCGAATACCGGTATAAGTCGGTATAAATCGGTAAATGCACATTAATAACGTACAATAATGTCGGATAAGCCGTTTGTAATTGGATTGCTTTGGATTTCTGCGTGTTAATGACATGTAGAATACTATCTTTCGCTTACACTATTACTTTTTGATGGCAATTATCGTCTTAGTTCTGACTCTTGCTATAAAGAATGTGGTTTACCAGGAGCAATTCTTTGATAATTGGAACAGGATATTGAATAGCATAGTTATCGCTATAGTATATGAGTAAACAATCCATACGTTATTATATCATTTCCTACATACTGTTTCTCTAGCCCCGTTTAACTTGATTGTTTGGTGTTTTAACAATGTTTCAGTTATATCATGGCGTTTCCTGGTTAAGTTACCAGTACTACAAGTCCATTTATCCTAACACCAGCCAGTCAGTCGTAATGCTAACCCCGCAACCATGAGCGCCAAGGAGGTTAGCCATTACTACCATTTTTAAAGTCTTTGGTATGACCAAGCCGGAGATCGAACCCGCGATCTCCCGCACCCAAGGCGGACGTTCTACCACTACACCACCGAGGCGCCCCGTTTAGCAGTATGTCAGTTATGTAACGGCGTGTCCTGGTTTATAACCAGTACTACCGGTATTATTCATCATGACATCGACGCAGCAATCGTAATGCTTTCTCCGCAACCTTGAGCTCCAAGCAAGAGAAGCCATTACTACCATTTTTTTAAAGGAGATGGTATGACCCGATCGGATGTCAAACCATGTCTCTCGATCGAACGCTCTAACTATTATACCAGGGGGACGGTTCATTTCATACATACAACAGAAATGTGGCGCATCTAAAGCAAACGCCTTATACAAATCGTGGTAAAAGGGATTCATAATAATCAATTTATACTGTAGAAACACTGTTTCCAACCATACGCAATAATGTAATTTTAGTTTATCATTTTGACAATGTATATTCAAAGTCGTCTGCTGTAGATATGTTGTTGTTGAATTCCTGTATTCATTAACATTCTTTAAGAAGTTCTGTTCACGGGTAGCAAATACAGCATACACACTGTCAGATTATATTGTTGATTTGGAACAGTTGCAATTTAAAAACGGCTAACTCAAAGAACTGCTTTTAATAATAAAATATATATAGCCTGTGTTTTTTTACATTTGTTATAGTGGTATAAGTCAACATGTATTCAAATATTTATATCCCACATACCAGGAAGCGAATATAACCATTTTTATCTTTACGATGTACTCAAACATTCGTCTGCTGCAGATACTTCAACAATAAGGTTGCAAGTTGGATAGAGCTTATTTTGACAATTTAAAAAAAAAAAATTAAGATTCCCCTAATCGAAACGTAAGTTTTCCCCTTTTTCACATACAATACATCTGCAGCGGACGTTTTTGAAAACATGTAAACGAAATATGGAAATTCTCTTTAAGTAAAAGTATATTTATTGACTACAGTTGAAATCATTTGGGGCCATTTCTCGTTTTTCCACAATGTTTTTAAACGTCGTCTACTACAACAGAGCTGTCGGAAAGCGTCTGTATGCAGGAACGGGTTAAGCATATGCACCAATTAGCTTTGTGAAAATAAATACATGGATACATTAGTAATGAATGTTGAGCTAGTTATTTTTCTTTTACAAACGTGTCGCGCATTTACATACTATTTCCACCACAATAACATAGTTCAGAGAAAGCGATTGGATTGTTGACATTTATTTGAGAGGTAGTTATAGTTAAACCAACCATAGAACATATCGAGGGCTTGGCATGAAACGATTGATACTAAAAACTTTTTTGAAAACCCTGCTTTATGGGCAATTTTGACCCATTTGTAAACAATGCAAATTTAGATGCCATTGCTCAGAACGAGCAATGGCACCTAAATTTCCGTTGTTTACCAAGAACAATGATTTAACGCTTATAAAGACTTTATGGTGAGGTGATTAACCTTGGTAAAAATATACCAATTTTAGTTGCAACCGTTTCACGCCAAGCCCTCGATGAACTGTATGACAATTAGTCACAAAATGCTTCACAAATCATCTGGCACATATCATGCATTTGAATCAGATAGCATGTATGCATGTTATATACATGTATGCATGTACTAAGGTCATTAATGCGCTAATTGTGGAACTTTCTGGAGCAAATCTTATTTGGTTTAAATGTTTTGTTTAATGTTCTTTTCGCCGATTTCAACATTATTTCAGTTGTATCACGATCCCTAGGTAAACAAGCCAGTACTAGGCTAGGAAATGTCCCTTGCTCATGGACATTCCATCCTAACCGTTGCGCCGCGACAAGGGATCGAACCCGGGACGCCCGGTTACAAATCCCCGACGCTTATCAGTCGGCCACGACGAATTAAATCTGCTATTAAATTGAATTACAATCAGGCATTCGCTTAAAATATAATCAGTGGGTCTAGAGATCGAACCTCGGCACTGCAAAATTGATTCTCCCGGGGGATTGACAAATGAGCCGTTCCACGAGAAAATCAACATTATGGACTCTGTGTAATTTATCGAACCAGATAAGCCTGCGCAGTCCACGCAGTCTAATCCGGGCCGATACATTCCGTCTCAGGGGGATAGAGGTATAGAGTAATGACTCCTGAAACAGAAAGTACACAGGAGGCTAACAGTGTCTGTCTGGGCTAGCCTGCTGGGCATGCTTTAGCTGATCCGGGTCGATACTTTACGCAGAGTCCATTATGTTGGTTTGTCGCGAGATGGCTCAAATTTGGTCATGACAATCGTCATTCTCCTGCCCCTAATGGGTTAAAATGAGTCGATGTGTAAAGGTGGCAAGTTGTCAGAAATGGTATGTGAAAGTCTGCTGCGAGAAAGTCAGGAAACACATTGTTGGGTGGACTGGTGCCGTGATATAACTGAAGAATTGTCAATATTCTATACTAGTCATAAATACTCCCGGTTGGGTTATTTGGTTTTATTGTGTCCTCAAACGTTATTTTAATCACATATTTGCTTCCATTGCTGCACGGCACACACCAGTCTTCCTATGCAGCAGACGGCTGTGAAAACATCAATCATCCAGACACATCGATTTGATTTCAAAACAACGTGTACACATGATAAATAGCTCAATATGAGCAAATTCTCTTTTTGTCGCAATGTTTTAAAAAGTCGCCTACTACAGATTAGTCAGAACGCGTTTGTATGTGGGAAAGGGTTAAACAAGCTATGCAGGTAATAGACAAACTAGATGGGTATGAGGCGCCAGGAGATTCCTTATAAATCCTACAAATCCATTTGTATGACTACCACGCCATGCGAAAACTATGAATATCTCACATCGGACATGCAAGTCGTGGAAGCTCTGTTAAACATAGTTGTACGCACTGATTATCTTTTTGTTAGCATACATGAAATAAAAAAACCAAAGATGTATACTATGGCTAAAAGCTAGAAGTGCTGCCTAGCATATTTTGTACATTCGTCCGTATATAACATCGAGCGGGGATACTGGTGGTTTCATTTTTTTGTGCGACGCCGCAAATCTGTATGAATACAGAAAAGTTCATTGGTCAGAAATCCGAGACATTACACACGGATCTTCTTCTTTCAAAAGTGGTACTAATTTCGGATAAACAAATTTACCGATTTTCCATCTTCAAACAGGATTAACTGAAATCCTTTAGTGTATTTTATTTCATTGGTTTAAATCGTTAAACGATGAAGCAGGATCCTTGCGGAGTTTTGTTTAGATAGGCGAGACCCGAGTTTGTTCTTTCGCCGTAAACATGTGTAAACTTCGGATATACCCAAAAGACGGGTGTCAGTTTTCGGACACTATGCCTTGGACAAATATAATGGAACAAGACAGTCACATCCCAAAAGGAAATGTCTTGACTAATCCCATTAAAATGACAACAGCGGTAAAGTCATATTATCCTCTGAGTATATATTAATCTTCAGAATCGTCTAGAGAAAACACACTCAAAAGTGTCATCCAGATTGGTTACCATTTCAGCCGTTCCACGAGAAAACCAACATAATGGACTCTGCGTAATGTTTTGTCCAAGATCAGCCTGCGCACTCCGCACAGGTTAATCCGGGTCGACATGTTCCGTCTCAGAGGGATAGAGGTATAGAGTTATGATTCCTGAAACAGAAAAACCACAGGAGGCGAAAAGTGTATGTCTGGGTTAGCCTGCGCGGTATGCTTAGGATGATCCGGGTCGATACTTTACGCAGAGTCTACAATGTTGGTTTTCTCGCTTGACGGCTCATTAGCTCTGGAACAGACATGGACAACATGGAAAGGAAGCTTTTGACACCAAAAGAACACTGTGAACTATGATCGTTTCAGAAATTCATATAGTACAAAAATACTTTGGGATGTGGGAAATTGCTTTACAAATTACAGCAAAACATCCATCACTACAAATACTTCCAGTGCTGTGATTGTTTAACAGTTTGTATGTTAACATTTGCGGTAGTTTATGTTCATAAATATGCAATAGTCTTATCTCGTTCACATTATTTCAGACGATCTCGTGTCATCAGGCTGCTAAACGCATTATTTTAGACGATCTTTTGTAAGCAGACTGCTTTACACATTATGTTAGACGATCTTTTATAAGCGGACTGCTTTACACATTATTTTAGACGATATTCTGACAGCAGACTGCTTTACACATTATTTTAGACGATCTTTTGTAAGCAGACTGCTTCACACATTATTTCAGAAAATATCTTGTAAGCAGACTGCTTTAATTATTTCAGACGATCTCGTGTAAGCATACTGCATTTCACTTTATTTCAGATGGTCTCTTGTAAGCAGACTGATTAACACATAATTTCAAAAGATTTCTTGTAAGCAGACTTATTTACACATTATATCCGACGCTCACTTGTAAGCAGGTTGCTTTAAAAATAATAAGCAGACTGATTAACACATCATTTTAAAAGATTTCTTGTAAGCAGACTTATTTACACATTATATCAGACGCTCTCTCGTAAGCAGGTTGGTTTAAAAATAATGCTGACGCTACTGTGTAAGCGGACTGTTTTACAAATTGTTTTAGACGAAATTTTGTAAGCAGTTTGCAATACAATTGAATTGATATTTCAATGATGGCTTACATTATATCGCCATGCATACAAGTAAATTCACAACATTATACATATATCAGGAGATGCATGTATCCTATAGTCGACATTCGTGATTTAGCGCATACAATGTCAAAACGTAATACATTGTCTACATGATATAAAGATGTATTTACACAATATGATAAAAAACTGTCCGGTTATAATTAAATAAAATCACAACATTTAACAATAAACTGACATAAAATAAATATGATTGCACAACATATAAAGCACTTGGTACTAATGTAATAACAACAGACATAATAATAGACTTTCATGACTACAAAAGACAGTGCCGGCGTTCCATAACATGCGAGAAAACGCTCGTTTTGCGTACACGTTTTGAATTAGTATGTTAAGAATAATTTCATTTCGCAATTAAGTTGTGTATGAAAGAGGTGGAATACCATGCACATGCACGAGCTGTAATAAAAAGAGACGGTAAATCATTCAATGCTATATATTTAAATCATTTTAATGACTAGCTGTAAATAAATAAAACAAATGAAATCGAATATTGCAAAGATATTATTATTGTTTCATTTTATTTTGACAAAGAACGAATCTGATACGCTTAGAAAAAAACCTCTTGAATGTAAAAGAAACAAAACTACATTTAGTTAAAAAGAGATCCGAGGCATTTGTTGAAAGGAAATGAAATGTCTAAACTTGATTATTGTTATTGCATTGATTCAGCTATATTACGTCCATGTTTGCATGTTTACTTTTTAGCTATATCCTTCTGTTTGGGAGGAATAGATTTGCATTTCCATTAAGAACTACAGACCACATTCTATGTTTTAAAACTTTTCCCATGTTTACAACGCAAATTAATTTGTTTCCTTAAGATATATTAAGCATGCATATCTCGAGCCATGTTTGCCAATCTTAATATTTAATGCAAAGACGTTTGTCTGGTTTTTGCCTCGATTTGTTTGTAAATGACACACACGAACCATATAATTTATCATGTCACGTGATTGAAACACAGTTTACGTCTGCGGTACCCTAAAAGGGGCTTCTGTAACTCTAAGCTTATCAAACAAACAAAAAAACCGATGTGACCAGAGGTGTATTCAGGTTTACATGACAAAGTCGTCGCTCGTGTGAATGTTTGCGCTAACAGATATCGGAGGGCGATACTGACCTTACATAATGTTCGAATTAGTTCGTCTGCTTTTTTCGAAGAAAAAAAGTCGGACAATTATCGTCTATGTCATCACACAACTTAAACATTACCTTGTAACTCAAATAATTTCAACATTTTTAAATGAAACTTGGTACACATGTTTCCAGGAACAACCAAGTCACTTAAATCTGGATTTGATAATCATTCAGTAATGCCCTTTGTTTCGACTTAGAACAGAACAGACGAGTATTGGCGTTCAATCCGCGGCACTCTTGTTTGGTCTTTTCGGCAGAAATCTATTAGAGTAACAAAAATCACATACTGCTGTATTTGTTTAATATGAATGCACAGCGGTAGATGCACGCACATCATGATTGTTTGAAGCAGCTTTTGAGAAAAGTAGAACATTTAAACCAAGTCAGGAACAGAAATAATTATGCGTGTATTAAAGAAGAAAGACCCATTGTGATGATTCACTGTACAACTCTTGTATCGTGGTGCATTACTGGTAATCGTACGCCTTGATCGCAAGGGAAAGGTCTGATCAGATTATGAAATAGCAAAGTCTAACAAGAGCGTTTAACTATTTCTTATATCCAACAAATCGTTAGCAGACGATTTTGAAAACAAATAGGCAATCAAATTGAAGATCTCTATAAAAAGAAAGTATAATTATTTAAAACAATTGAAAAAAATTTGGTTAACAAAGTAAAACAATTGCTCATGATGAGTAATTGTCCTTTTGCTACGAAAATTTCAAAGGTCATATTGAAGATACGACAAAATGCGTCTGCGTATTAGAATGGAGTACATTACACTCAATTTCGAATATACGGAACCTTTTCACTTGACATCGTTCAAATGTAATTTCACTCGTAATATTTCTTTACAGTTTTAAAGTTCACTAAAACACAGCAATTTTTCAAAACGTTTATTTGAAACAAAGCGATTTACAGAAATGAAAGCTGGTGTCCTCCCCTCATTCATTATCTCGCTTGTTCTCGCAGTAACAAACGAGACCTTATCTACGGACCTAGTTTGCGCAACGTGGTAAGGCTGAAATGGACATGTTTTGTCGAATGTTTATCAAACTTTTGAGAAAACTGCAAAACTTTCACACAATCTGAAAATGTTTTGACCAGAGCTCTTGGTGAGATCAGATAGCAGATGGCGAGATAAACAAGGTAAACGAGATATAAATGTTCACAGGAATGTTCAATATACCTTTCCGTGATATCCCCTGAAATTCTTCTTTTTATCGAATGCAACGTGTTTTATATGATCAAAATCTCCCTTTAATGATGCTTAGGGATGCAACAAAATGAGAAACAATATGCATTCATAAATAAAGAATTTATATTTGTCAAGACGATTCCTACACCTCTGATATGAGCCGTCCCGCGAGTTAACCAACAGTATGGCCTCTGCGTAATGTATCGACCCATATCAGCCTGCACAGTCCGCACATACTTATCCGGGCCGACACATTCCGTCTAAGGAGGATAGAGGTATAGAGTAATGATTCCTGAAACAGAAAATCTACATTGGGGTAAGCCCACGCGGCATGCTTAGGCTGATCCGGGTCGATACTTTACGCAGAGTTCACAATGTTGGTTTTATCGCGGTTGCGGCGATAGACATCTGCGTAATGTATCGACCAGATCAGCCTGCGCTGTCCGCGCAGACTGATCCGGCCGACACATTCCATCTTAGGGGGATAGGTGTATAGAGTAGTGATTCCTGAAACAGAAAATCCACAGGAGGCGAAAAGTGTCTATCCGGGATATCCTGCGCACCATGCTTAGGCTGATCCGGGTCGATACTTTACGCAGAGTTCACAATGTTCGTTTTCTCGCGGGACGACTCATATCTTGTTGTTGTACATGCATGTTCGGAAGGTTTACAATATAACCATGTATTGATTCCATCAATAATTTCAATGGCAGAAAGAAAACTACCGACCCAAACTTTGTTATATCAAATGTATTAGTAGATGCTTCCATTGGTTGAGTACAACATTAGCAGTATTTTATAACTATTTACTCAAGAGAGTCTAATATCAAAATCATTATATAACGCGTATGATCATGTAATGGAGACAGCAATTTGAAAATGTGCCAAAATTAAGAACTTATAACATTTTCAAAACTGACTTTGGAACAGAAAGAGTATGGTACACCTATGATGAAGAAAAACGAACGATCACTTTTATCTCAGTTTAGATACGGCATTTTACCCATTCGTATAGAAACTGGAAGGTATGTCGGGGAACCAGTCGCTGAAAGGCTGTGTATGTTTTGTGAAGAATGGAACCCATTTTTTGCTGGGGTGTTCCCATTGTAATGAAATTCGGGATGAATTTCTTTACAATTCCATACACGATTCTTCCTTAATCGACATGCCACAATCAGAAATATTGAAAACATTATTAAAAAGAAACACAAACCACGTAGCTAGATATATTGCAAAAGTTTACTTAAAACGCCGGAATTCCTTATATAATTAGCCGTCACAGACCACCACTCAAATATTTGTATATATGTCTATAATGTTTATATGTATATATTCATTGTGTTAGGATTTATTTTCAGTGACTTATAGGCCCGTTAAGCCGGGTGTGGCGAATTGTATACTAATTGCGCTTCGTATTTGTTAACGTATGCACAAGTCACTATAATAAATGATTTCTTCTTCTTGTAGTATTATCACGCATTTTAGAGTCACCCTCGTCAGTTAATTCAAACACGTGCAACAATGATTGATTTACATTTTGAAGGTGTTGTGCATATGTTTCATTTTTGTATGTAAACGAACATTCCTCTATCATTAATGAATTAACCCCTTTCAAATAAAGATATATTTTTAAGCATATTGAAAAAGAAGCAACTGCTCAACATGAGCAATTTCTCCTTTTGCCTTAATGTTTTCAAAAACAAAACTTTCAATTACATCAAATTTCCATAATTTCTAGATTCGCACAAAGTCGTCTGCTGTTGAATGTTGAACAGTGTTAAATGTGTCTTTAAAAAAGCGGGATTTGCACATGAACGTGACGATTCATTCATAGATTTTAAAACTAAAACGATAACGGTAGTGTGAATTCTCCTTGTCGCATACCATCGTGATCTGGATTGTATAGCTACCGATGTATGCATTTGTTTATCGTTCAAACGATTTTTCTGGAGATGTCGATCTTTTCGTGCATACCGTATGAGACTGGTCGATGTCTGGCATGATATCTGAGTCCCTTTTTAATCCTTTAAATGTCAGAATCTGTATTCAATAGACCCTTCCCTACTTGTGAATTTTGGTCGATACACGTATACGGGTTCAAAAGAGTCTTACCACATGCATAGACTATTTGTTTTGTATTATGTCTTGCCGAGTCCCGGTAGCTCAGTCGGTAGCGACGCGGGCTGTCAATCCAGGGGTTGTGAGTTCGAATCCCGGCTCGGCCAACTTTCTTTCCGACGATTAACAAAAGTCAATGCGACATGCGTTATTCGTCTTCCACCAATGAGCTAAATCTATGTGGAAAAGTAGTCAGTTGCTTGGGAAGATTGTTCTGTGGAGTACTGCCCTGTGTTCCATAGTCACCAAACCCAAAACCTGTTTTGCGAAACCTATATAGGTTTCGTCGATAATCCGTGCATTAGTCGGTAAACCAAACCTGTTTGACGGGAGTACATGCATAATACAGGTAGGTTTCGTTCCGCTCCATAGACAAAACGTGTTTACGTTGTGTTTACTATGGAACACAGGGCAGCTGGTGTGAGAAAACCAGGAAATGCATGAGTAGGTGAACTGGTCGCCGTGATATGACTGAACAATTGTTGAAAACGGCGTTAAACCCCAATAAATCTATCAATCAATCAAACAATCAATCAAAAGAGTCTTACCACATGCATAGACTATTTCGAGGGCTTGGCGTGAAACGGTTGTATCTAAAATTGGTATTTTTTGACCAAGGTTAATCACCTCGCCATAAGGTTTTTATAAGCATTAAATCATTTTTCTTGGTAAACAATGGAAATTTAGGTGCCATTGCTCGTTCTGAGCAATGGCATCTAAATTTGTATTGTTTACAAAGGGTTCAAAATTGTCCCTAAACCAGGGTTTTCAAAATAGGTTTTTAGTTACAACCGTTTCACGCCAAGCCCTCGATTTGTTTTGTATTGTGTCTTACACCACTTTCAACAATTTTACAGTTATATCACGGCGTTTCCTGGGTATGTTAACAGTTATACTGGTCCGTTAATCCTGACACCAGCGAGTCATTATTCATGTTAACCCGACAATCATTGGTACACACGATACAAAGTCGTAAGTACAATTTTAAAGGAGTTGCCTGTTTTCAACAAATCGTTTGGTATAAGAAATAAAACGACTATTCCTAGTTCACTGACAGAAGAGTAGAGTAGGTAGAGTTTGTATCTCATGTCTTTTAACCCTTTCCCTCATATAGACGCTTTCTGACGCCTCTGCTGCAGACGGCTTTTTGAAAACATAGTGACAAAAGAAGAAATTGCACAAAACGTGCAATTTCTCCTTTTGCCACAATGTTTTCCACTTTTCATCATAGATTATCCATTCAATTATGGAGATTTTCTATGTTTTGACAAAATACGTTCAAAGTCGTCTGCTGCAGAATTGTCGTATGAGGGAAAGGGTTAAAATCAATAAATGAACCTTCAGCTCCCAAATGAAAGGCGGATTAGTTTGGGAACCAACACTAAAGGACTTTGACGGTAAAATCATAAAAAAAACATGTTTACATGCCGTTTTCAAGGCCTTTGAATTATTTCAAATTCACATCTTCATTCCAACCAATGATTCAGGTTTAAATCTTTCCAACATACATGTATACGCATGTTAACGCCTCTGCAGCAGACTTTTGAATATAAATTGTGACCAGTGGATAAATTGCTCATGATGATGACCAATTATCGTAAACTTTTCTCCACTATTTACTCATTAATTTATGATATCATTCAATTTTAGAGAGTTTCCAATATTAGCATAAAACTTTTTCAACATCGAATGGTGCCCATTTTCAGTATGTGAGAAAGTGTACACCCTTTCCCATATACAACAGCTAATATGCAGCAGACGACTTTGATTACATGTAATGCAAATTATGGAAACTATCTAAAAATGAAAAAAACAAAACCTATTGAATAAAGTTAAAAACATTGTGTCAAAAGAAGAAATTGCTCATTGTGAGCAATTTCTCCTTTTGCCACAATGTTTTCAAAGCTCGTCTGCATCAGAGGCGTCCGAAAGCGTCTGCATGTTGAATATGGGAAAGAGTTAATGCGGTTATCATTATCTTACCTCTCTCCACGATAGTGAGCTGTGAATTTAATCTGATGAAGGATTACGCGGAGTAATTATTTCTATAGGAAAGGTGACACAATCACTAGATCGATGCTCGAAAAGGGAATTAAAGGGTCTTATATTAACCCTTGCCCTCATATAGATGCTTTCTGACGCCTCTGCAGCAGACGGCTTTTTGAAAACATAGTGACAAAAGAAGAAATTGCACAAAACGTGCAATTTCTCCTTTTTCCACAATGTTTTCCAGTTTTTGTCATACATGTAGGTTATCCATTCAATTATGGAGATTTTCTATGTTTTGACAAAATATGTTCAAAGTCGTCTGCTGCAGAATTGTCGTATGAGGGAAAGGGTTAATACGTTTGATGCAATTTTGATATGATAAACCCCGCTTTCACAAGTCAAACACCGCCTCGGTTGTAGAGCGTCCGCCTTACGGACTTGATTTGCTGGTTCGATCCCCGGCCGGGGTCATACCAAATATCTTTTTTAAATGGTAGTAATGTCTGCCCTCCTTGACGCCCAGGGTTGCGGGTTTGGTATAAAGATTGACTGCATTCCCAGGAAACGCCGTGATATAACTGAAAACTTGTTGAAAGTGGCGTAAAACTCCAAGCAATCAATCAATCAATCACACTTACTAACAAATGTGTTTCGGAAACACTTATTCAAAATATGAAAATTCTCTATAAATGAAAGACCAATTACTGAATAATCTTGAAAACATTGCAACAATAGGAGAAACGGCTCATAATGAGCAGCTTCTCACAATGTTTTTTCAAAAAAAATCACAAAGGTGTTAGAAAACGTCCAGATGTGGGAAAGGGCTAATACATCTAACACTTTGGTTGTGTAACTTTATCTTAGGAACTTGTGTAAGGTCGTGAACCGTCGAGATCTTTTATAAAGTAAACACTGTTATTGTTTCACAAAAATGATACTAGTTAATCTCGTACTCCTCTGTGGTCTTAATGAGGATTTGTTTTTGTCTGTTTCAACCCCTTAACCACATGCATACGCAGATGGGTTTTAAAAACGTTGTGGCAAAAGGGGAAATTGCTCATTATGAGCAATTTCCCCTTTTTGCAACAATGTTTTCAACTCATTTCAATAAATACGCTTTAATTTATAGAGATTTACCATATTAGTCGTCTGCTGTAGACGACTTTTTGTATAAGGGAAAGAGTTTTAATCGTAGGTTTACTCTATTTAATATCGATAACCATAGAAAATAGAGCTGATTTGTATAAAATAGTTTTCTTTTCTTTTTCTTTTTGTGCGATATGTGAAAAAATGCGAAATATGTGATGAAGAAATGTCGTCGTAAACGCCCATTTTAACTTCAGTTTGATGCACTTTCCGCATACGAATTCTGAAAATATTGTGACAAAAGGAGTTTGGGCTTATAAATAGCTTTTTTTCCTTTTGCCAAAACGTTTTCAACACATTTCAGCAACTATTCTTTCGTTTATAACAATTTTTACAGTCTTTTGTCAAGATGTTTTCCATTGTGTACTGCATATTTGTTGAATGTGGGGTAGGGTGTATCATAGGTTAGTTACTTCACTCTATTTTGTTCGGATGATCATAAATCCTCTCCATTTGTATACAATACAATCACATTTTGTCGTTTCAGTTAGTGTTATATGTGAACAAAACTGTGAAACATTGGATGTGTAACTAGAACCTGTTCGGAACTCTTATCCATATGAAAACGATTTTGACGCACATGCTGCAGACGAATGTTGAAACCAGTATGACAAAACGTGAAATTGTTCATCATAAAAAAGTTTTTCTTTTATTTCAACGTTTTCAACACACGTTTTAATAATATCTTTTTCATGAATCAAGTTTTACTTTCTTATATGTTTTCAAAATTGTCTGTAACTGATTTGCTGTATTTTGTGACGGATAAGATTTCAATAGCGAGGACAATATGACGGTCAGAGGGCGTATTCAGATTATACTAAACACATTGGGCACTGGCTGTGTGTTAGTTAAAATGTGCCATTTGATTCGTTTACTCTTTCTGCGATGAGTTCCCTAAAGTAGACTCTTCCATGTTCAAAATCCGGCGACTCCATTTTTCATTTATTAAGAGTTTTGGAATATTTTGATAAATAAAAGGTAGTTAATGCAGGTTTCAGGAGAAAAAAGCTCGTAAAGAAGTGTATGTTGTGATACTCTAATGATTGAGTGTAAGCCGTTTATTGTAGGTGTTACAAAATATAAATAGAATAATTTTCTTAAGAGAAAACAAAGAAGAGTTTCATGTTGCGCATTTGATTCGTGCATATATTTGCACGATATGTTTCGTGATGTTAAATATAAAAATTACGCCATCCTTATATTATTTCCCCCTTATAACACGAAATAACACCAATAAACAAGTCTACGACGTAAAGTTATTTGGATAATAAATCAGGCAAGATTTGTTTTTACAGATATTATTTACGCTGAACGCAATAACCTCGATGTAATACCTTATCAGAGTTTGCTAATATTATGTTTTGCATATGATATATTTCCCTAACTTAAAGAGATACCCCTAACATTTGAAAGACATCGATATTAATGTTAAAGATATCTCTCTAACATTTGAAAGACATCGATATTAATGTTAAAGTTATCTCTCTAACATTTGAAAGACATCCATATTAATGTTAAAGATATCTCTCTAACAGTTGAAAGACATCCATATTAATGTTAAAGATATCTCTCTAAAATTTGAAAGACATCCATATTAATGTTAAAGATATCTCTCTAACATTTGAAAGACATCGATATTAATGTTAAAGTTATCTCTCTAACATTTGAAAGACATCGATATTAATGTTAAAGATATCTCTCTAACAAAACAGTTCCCCCACATGAAAACTCATCTCCAGCTTGTGGCATTTGAAAAACATTGTCGTCATGAGCAATCTTCCCGTTTCCACAATGTTTTCAATTCTATTCAATAATTATACGTTGAATTATAGACAGTTTCCATATTTTTGAATAGCTGTTTGCATATAGTCATCTTCTGTCAAGTAACGTTGTACCCTTTTCATAGATTCAGACAAGTCTGCGCTGATGTACACCAACATATTGTAATACAACTTGTACTTTTTCTTTAAAACGGACATGCTCATATTTCTTGTAAATCGTGTTTTCCCCTGCAGTAAATTGGTTGATACAAAACTAGATTTACGGTTTAATAATAGAACAGGAAATTGAGTGTGTACATTGATCTATTTATTGATCGACAAATGTTTGCTCAATGATGAAATTAAAATCATGAAAATTGATCAGTGATCATTTGTTACAGATTGCGCTAATATTGTGACCAGATGTAACTCTGTCGAACACGCCTTTTGCAACTGAAGTTTATTTTTCAAAAATATCGTTGAAACTAGAAATATTATCGAAATACAAAAACAGCAAATTCCTTTTTACCACAGTTTTAAACTTTATATGAGCCGTTTCGCGAGAAAACCAACATTATGAAACACTGCGTTATGTATCGACCAAGATCAGCCAGCGCAGTCCGCGAAGGCTAATCCGGGCCGCCACATTCCATCTCAGGGGAATGGAGGTAAAGAGTAATTCCCTGAACAGAAAATCCACAGGAGGCGAAAAGTGTCTGCCCGGATTAGCCTGCGTGGCAATCATAAGCTGATCCCGGTCGATACATTACACAGAGTCCACACAGTTTGTTTGCTCGTTTCCGTCGTGTCGTGGTTAGAGCGTCCGTGGGAGATCAAAGTTCGATCCCTTTTCAAAGCATTCAAAACTCTTTAGAAAATGGTAGTGATGGCTTTTCTCCTTGGCGCTCAATTTCACCCGGATAACATTACAAATAATGCATCGCTGGTAGGATAAAATAATACCGGTATTACTGGTATTACTGGTATTACCGGTAGTACTGGTATAACTTAAAAACCGTAAAACAACAAAATCAAACACATCCATATCAGAACTGTATGCCGACTTCTGCAGATATTGCATTTTCCTGAAAGGTTTCAAGAGCAGACGACTCTCGACTGTTTAACCCTTTCCCACATGTAAATCTGAAGCAGACGGATTTGAACTCATCCTCGCAAAAATAAGGAAAGCCTCTATAGATGAATGTATGAACTATTGTATAACGTTGTAAACATTGTAAATATCTTCCAAGACGTCTGCTTCAGATGTGTTCAAAGTCGTCTGCAAGTGGGGAAAGGATGGACATGTATTTAATGCGTTGTAAGAAACTTGTCTGTGAAGTATTTATCTGCTTTGACATTTTTAAAGTCGTATGCTTTAATATTGTGCGAGGGAAAAATAAAATAAAATAGTTACGGTAAAAGGCTTATTTAATCTAATTGGTAACGATGAAGGAATATGTAACATATACGCATCACTGGAATATTGGGGTAAAGGAATGACACTGAAGCGTTTGATACGAACTATGATTTAAATAAGGTGTGTATGATTTTTTTTTTTTTTTTTTTTTATTCGAGTTTCAAGCCGTTTAAAACAGTAACATAGTTAGATCACGACGACAGTGAAATTATCCTTGATCCTAGGGTTGTAAACCATTGAGTACTTAGCTCGAATATTTACGTAAATAAATGCTGCGTAGATGTGCAACTTAATTTTCAGACAAAGATATATTTTTCCATAACGTTGGCACGTGTTTTTAGTGACTTTTTACGGTTACAAAAGAATAACATGAATGCCTATGAGCCGCGGTGATCATTGGTAATATGGCATGACCCTCATTGAATATATTTTTTGACATAATGGCTTGTACAAATGCCACAAAATTATTGGCACTATCAAAATATAAAAATGAATCAATGACCATTAGAAAACAAGTATTGGACACTCTGATCGCATGAACTACAATATACGAAATGTTTTTACTGATGCTGCTTATCTTTTTCAACAGTACCTAACTTATCCTAATAACACTTTTTTCCTTCTCGAAATTTGTATACCCAATGAAAATGTCTACACATGAAAATACTCCCTATAAATGGTTTCATTCCTTGTTTAGTTGTGTCCTTGTTTGTTTATTTGTAACTCCTATGTATTTACTCTGTATTCACTTTTCTGTTTTTGCCATATTTCAAGTGCTAAAGGCAATGTACTTTGCATATCCTAATTTTTAAAAAAAAGGAAATTGATTTAGGGTCATTTTACGACTCCGTGACAATATCCCTAAACGATGCATGGGCGTAAAACGTGCTGGGCTAAACTTGTCGAATGTTGTCAACAGATACGTCTACTCTTATATTATATGTAGGCGGACAGACATTGAAGGCACATCGGAAAGAGTAATGACGAGACAGCATTGATGAATTTAGCTAAATATACCCGAGAAGCATCTAGTCTATGTTTGACTTTTATTCATAGAAATCAATCTGACATTGACCATGATTGAACGTTTTAACATTGCAGTGTACCATAACTATTTGTTGAAGTATATAGTTTACATTTGTAAATATCTATGTTGTGTTCATACTCGTATGTGTATGTGTTATATCGAATTAATGCTTAAAGCACATTCATGACTTTCTTACAATATGTATATACTGTTATGTATGTAACTATTTAAAGTTTACGTAACAAAATAAAGAATATCTTTAGAATATCTCTGTAAAAATACCGCAACTCGCCATACACAGATCATGTACAGCCACCAATGGGAAAGTCAAATTTTGGCTGCTGAACACAGGTGGCTGCTTAATACCATTTTGTTTTGGTTAATCTTCAAATGGCAGCTCAATACAAGTTGGCTGCTTAATAGAGGTGATCGCTAACACAAGTGTGATTCTATCTTCATGTTTTACGTTACCCTTTACATGGATGTCCCTCTCCCATTGTGAACAATATGAATGTTACATACAAAATACGCTGACGTATTTACCTGCAGTTATATTATGAAAAGTGTATTTATAAGTCTGTTTCGATCAAAAAGACTGACATACAAACAAACTGTAAAAACAATCGTTGAAGCTTACAAAACCTAAACCTGCAGCAATATCAGATTACAAAAACTCGGAATGGTCAACAAAACAATAGTGCCAACAACGAAAGAATACAGTACAAGTAACCTTATTGAACTTGCGACTAGTGAAGATCGAGATCAGCCCTCTCATCCGTGAAATCTAAACTTGTTCTACTCTTGTCGCGAAACACTAAAGGAAAATGCATTGAATTTAAATCAGATAGCATGAAAGCACACAGACGGATATTTTTTAATCAAGTTCCCAATTATTTTTCTGGAACATAGCTCAACCTACCAAAAACAAATGTGACCAGTGTAGATTTATATCACCCTGAGCAACTGCGCAGCCTGATCTGGATCTGCACTGGTCAATGAAACATATATGTATTACTGTTTTACAATTATATTAGATGGTATGGACGTGCAAACTGATCTTTATCGTCTCTACTTACCGCGGACCAAGCCTCTGCAATGGCGTCTGTTGTTGATTTCATAATGTCTTCTTGTTGCATGTCGGCCAGAAATTCTTAGGAATTGGAGAAATTTATATTTGTCAACTGAATCATCGGCAGTTGTCCCCCTCTCTGTCCGATAGATATCCACTCAGTTCTAAACACACAGGTGCAAGCCCACCTTAATTATGAGTTGTTTGTTTATCCTTAACATGCAACTCAATTAAAATGTATCGTCAATCTTGAAAATAATGCTAATTGCAACATTGAATATAGTTAAAACGAGGTTAACACGTGTGTTACTTATAATGTTATATAACCTAACATATTATAATTAAACATTTAAAAAACCCAAAACACTCACATCTCGTGATGTAATTTGTAATGCATGTTTATATTATTAACACCTTATCGCCGGAAAATTAAACATGGATCAACATACACATATATGTCCAAAATAACCCGATAAAAATCAATCCCAACTCGGTGTCATCGCCTATAAAACAATGGCCTATTTCAAACGGGGTACATCTTTCCGGTCGAGGTTTTTGTTTGATTTTCCCTATCAAATTTAGCGTCGGTTGACAGTGACTTATAACGTTTGGTTTGTTCTGTCCTGGGTGGATGATAAGGCTTGATTTACAAGCTTTTATTATACCCGACTTATATGCAAACATTGTAGATTTTATAGATCTTCCCCAAATCCCTTCATTTCTATATCAGATGTTTAAAAAGTAAGACGTTACACACAGTAGACGTTTTGACTATGTCAGCTGATATTTGTTCGAGAAAAAGCACGCTTTTGAATAAGGCTTGATTTACAAGATTTTATTATACTCGACTTTTATGCAAACATTGAAGATTTTATAGATCTTCCCCAAATTCCCTTCATTTCTATATCAACTGTTTAAAAGTAAACGTTACAAACAGTGAACGTTTTTACCATTTCGAAATTTGTACCTAGGAAAAGCACGTTTTTAGATGATTTACTACCTTTGATTTTGTAAGCTTTTTATAAGAATTTGTCGCGCAATCATCCTTTTTTGACATTCCCCATAAATTTTCTATATAAAAAGATACAGATGCAATAAAAAAAAAACGAGATTATTTAAGAAAATGTATATAAATAAAAAAAAGTGGCGTCAACTTGCAAAATACAACGTTCCATTTTATAAATTACCATGGTTATTTGTAAGTTAAAATGGTCAATACATTGAAAATACAATTTAACCCTTTCCCTCATACGACAATTATGCAGCAGACGACTTAGTACATATTTTGTCAAAAAATCAAAAAATCTCTACAATTGAATGGATAACCTATGACTAAAAGTTTTGAGAAATTTCTTCTTTTGTCACTATGTTTTTAAAAATCCGTCTGCTGCAGAGGCGTCAGAAAGCGTCTTTATGAGAGAAAAGGGTTAAACATGATTTCGTATGAAGAGTCCATGTCTTAGATACATGTTGTCGGAGCACATGTGGACTGGGGGGATCAAAAGGTAGCAAGTTAGAGCGGCTGTTAGGTAGACCCATACGACTAAGCTGAAACGAGTATTAGTGATTGCATCAATCAAGTGGGAAAACCAATAAAATTGCAATTAATTTAAAGCAACATAAAACTTATTTGTTTCCAAGTCTGTTTATTAGTACGTAATGCAATCGAACACAGCAACATACATTGATCACATTTTGCCAATGAATTTACATGTAATGGTAAATTACTATTTTTCTTTCAATGTTTCTTTTTTTTCATTTTATTATATGAGAGACTGTATTTATTTCTAAAATCACCGAAGTTAAGGGACGGCACGTTTGAACATTGGCTAAATATGTTTACTTTTCTGGTTATTAGTTGATAAAGTGGGGCGACGTTTCCTTTGTAATAACCCTTAACTTTGGGACATGACCACAAACGTACATTGTGAACAGCATAGAGCAATATCATATTGCATACATATAATATGATGATATCGTATGCTCTTAATGTATGTTGTTGACTAATAATAGACTGGATAATACTTTATGATAATAATAAGAATATATCAATTGGATCAGTCCATTTATTTAAATGCTGTGCATCCTCTTAATTTTAAGGGGGAAGTCGTTTCACCAATTTCATATCAACAAAAACTTAACGTCCAATATGGTTCTGATATGCAGATTTATTGAATGTAATAATAGGCAATAACGATGGCGGTTACAAAATGTTTCACAAATTATTTGTCTGATTATTTTTTATTGCCTTTCGTCCACGATAAACCTCCTCGATTGCCCTTCCATTCTTACCATATATAATCTAGCCGTTCCATGAGAAAACCAACATAATGGCGTAATGTATCGATCCAGGGTAGGATGCGCAGTTCGCGCAGACTGATCCGGGCACACATTCCGTCTCAGGGGGATAGAGGTATAGAGTAATAATTCCTGAAACAGAAAACCCACAGGAGGCCAAAAGTGTATATCCGAGTAAGCCTGCGTGGCATGCTTAGGCTGATCCGGGTCGATAATTTACGCAGAGTCCACAATGTTGGTTTTATCGCGGTTGCGGCGATAGACATCTGCGTAATGTATCGACCAGATCAGCCTGCGCTGTCCGCGCAGACTGATCCGGCCGACACATTCCGTCTTAGGGGGAAAGGTGTATAGAGTAGTGAGTCCACACTGTTGGTTTTCTCGCGGGACGGCTCAATTTTCATTAAAAGCGAATTGTACGATATGATTAGCGATATGTTTATATAGTAAAGTGTTATCATATACTTAAACTTTATAGTAGATCGGTATTTGACTATATGAAAATTTGATCTCCAAAAATCGAAAATGTTGTCACTCTCACCGGTATTCGCATGGAGTGGCCCATATATGTCTCATTATTTTACATTTTATCATATAATATAATTAATGAAATACTACAATACATCATGTAAATATACTATAATAATGCTATATTTATGATAACATATACATTCTGTTCATATTAATATAATATCAATAACCATAATATTCATTTCAGTGACATGGCCGGGAATCGAACCTGCAATATACCGCTCTCGAGGCGGACGCTCTACTACCACACCACCGAGGCTGTCGAATCAGAGGAAAAGCGTCGAAATCTTCATCGTCTGTTCGATTCCCGTGACAGTGGAGTTACTAAGGCCCCCGTACACACTTGGCCCGAATACTGGTTAAGTATCCAGGAGTCTGACATCGAGGGGGATTTTAAAGATTTCCCGCATATGACAAAATTGCAGCAAAAGACATTGAAAACATATATACATACGTATGCGGAATATCTATGAATGAAAGTATAATTACTGAAACAAATTTGAAACATTGTAGCAAATGTTAAAATTGCTCTTTTCGTCAGAACGTTTTCAAAAGTCGTCTGATGCAGAGGAGTCAGAAAGCGTCCGTATGTGGGAAAGGTGTTAGAATAGAAGTTGTTTCAACTCATTTCTCAATCGACCAGACATTTTCAAGCTAAGACCCCATTTTCCCCTGATGCCACTGTCTCGAGAATTCTCGAGAATACACGAGATTCACGCGATACCACTTACAGAACGTAAGAGTGGCAACGGAGGGCTGAAATTTACAAAATAATGGTAAGTTTCATCGCCCCTTGGAATAAACTTAAACGCGCTTCAACTCCTATAAATAAAAGAAACAATTTTAGTTTTTATTTGAAATGTACAAACAAAAGTGGGGGACCCGCGTTGATAAGAGGGTCTCGTCAAACAGGCTGACATCCGTTTTGTCGTCGTCCTACAAAGATAAGTGTATTTTGACATTTTCGTATTTCTGTAATATAAGATATGCATTTGCCGTGTATGGTATCGTTAAACGCATTTATTTTGAAGATGTTCGGTAAATTATTCATATTAGCATTATTAGTATCCGCTCACACTCACACGACCATTGAGTATTGGTCTACATTTGATTTACGGCCCTAAATGTATCCTATAAGGGAAACAAAATTGATGAAAAATTATTTTAAGTATTTAAGTATTACTTAGCGCTAAGTAGGGTTGGTGAAATAAGACCCTGAAATCTCAATAGCTTTAAGTAAATTTACCTTTATGTGATCTCGTAGCTTAACGCACCGCACCTTATTTACTTTTGTGTGATTTCGTCGGTTAACGCGTCTCATTAACCTTATAGCACATCATTTACTTTTATGTGATATCGTCGTAAACGCGCATCATTCACCTTTATGTGATCTAGTCGCAAATGCGCATCGTTTACCTTATTGTGATATCGTCGCTTAATGCGCCTCAATTATCTTTAAGATATCTAGTCGTAAATGCGCCTCGTTTAACTTTATGTGATCTCGTCGCAAATGCCTTCGTGTGGTATCGTCAATTAATATGCCTCCTTTACCTTTAAGAGATCTCGTCGTAAACGCGCCTTATTTACCTTTCTGTGATATCGTCGATTAACGCGCCCCCTTTACCTTTATATGATCTTGTCGTAAACTCGCCTTATTTACAGTTCTGTGATATCGTCAATTAACGGGCCTCCTTTACCTTTAACAGATCTCGTCGTAAACGAGCCTTATTGACCTTTCTTTGATATCGTCGATTAACGTGCCTCCTTTACCTTTAAGAGATCTTGTCGTAAACGCGCCTTATTTACCTTTCTGTGATATCGTCGATTAACGCGCCTCCTTTACCTTTAAGGGATCTAGTTGTAAACGCGCCTTATTTACCTTTCTGTGATATTGTCGTAAACGCGCCTTATTTACCTTAATGTGATATCGTCGCTTAACGCACCTCATTTACCTTTATATGATCTCGTCGTAAACGCGCATTATTTACCCTTATGTGAAATCGTCGCTAAACGCGCATCGTTTTCTATTCTGTGATATCGTCGACTAACGCGCAACGTTTACCTTTATAATTATGATCTCGTTGTAAACGCGCCATGCGCCTCATTAACCTTTATGTGATATCGTCGCTGAACGGAACTTTTTACTCTTATGTGATATCGTCCCTAAACGCGCATCGTTTTTCTTTCTGTGGCATCGTCGCTCAACCTTTCAATCATTTACCTTTTAGTAGTATCGTCGCTAAACGCACATTATTTACCAATAGGTGATATCGTCGCTGAACGTGCATCGTTTTCTTTTCTTTGATATCGTCTCTTATCACACCTCATTTACTCTTATGTGATATAGTCGCTAAACGCGCATCATTTATCTTTATGTGATATCGTCGCTCAACGCGCATCATTTACTTTTTTGTGATATCGTCGCTAAACACGCCTTATTTACCATTATGTGATATCATAGCTAAACGCGCATCGTTTTCCTTTTTGTGATATCATCGCTTATCGCGCCTCATTTACCATTAGGTGATATCGTCGCTAAACGCGCATCGTTTACCTTTATGTGATATCGTCGCTTATCGCGTCTCATTTAACTTTTTGTGATTTTGTCGTAAATGCACATCGTTTACCTTTATGTGATATCGTCACTTATCGCACATCATTTACTTTTATGTGATATTGTCGTAAACGCGCATCGTTTACCTTTATGTGATATCGTCACTTATTGCGCCTCATTTACCTTTATGTGATATCGACGGCGTAAACGCGCCTCATTTACCTTTATGTGATATCGTCGCTTATCTTACATCATTTACTTACGCCAATGGACGATAAGAGTTGCGGTGATTGTCAGGACACGTCGGGCTGGGATATAATTGATCTACTGTTGAAAGCAACAAACACACTAATCAACACTTATAGCAACATTATGATATCCTCTAACCGATATATCGTTCGAAATGCTATTCCCTACAAGGACTTAACTCATTGCTATAATTCTTAATGTTTTTGGTATAATCCTATCGTGACGTCACCATTTAAATGGCGGCTGCTCTAACTACTATGTACCACGGGATAGATTTTCAGTGTAAAGTAAATAATACAAAAAAATAGCTATCTATTTTCCAGTAAAGTTCGTTAACCCAAAATAATCTATAAAATAAGGAATCGGTCGCGTCACACTTAAATCGAATTTCGGAGAAATGTATTGAATGATATTTGGTTTAAGGATGTTTTCAACATTGTTCATGACATTTCACGGCGGCCAGTTCACCAATCCATGTGTGTTCTCTCTTTGTCACACCAGTACTCCACAAAACAACGTATAGCGTGCATCCAACCGTTCCATTTAATTCTCTGCAACGTTACGGGAAACGGCAGTGCGAAGGGGAAATACGCACAAGTATTAACAACCTGTTCAGAAGCGACATGGTTTATGGAGTAATGGCCCTTTTTGTAATTCAGGGAGCATCCATCGAATTTACCGATACACTAGTGTTTTAAATGAATCCAATTTATGAAATTGCCATATTCGAGGATCGTTCTACTATCAGTCTTCACAACAATAGAGTCAAAGTGTTTACTATTTGCTAACCCAAATAGGATAGAATAGAAGAAATGAAATCGGACGGAAACCGGAAATTATCGAACCGCCATTTTTATTTTCAGAACGAGTCGATAACTCAACTTGTTATTTGTTTATCTAATACATACATCCGTTTTCTATATTGGATCTTAATAGCAGTCTTTTGTTCTGTTTAAATTTTACTATAAAATGTATCAATATACCGAATGCTATATTTGACGTTGTACTATTGTATTTATAATTCGCATGGTGTAGTAAACCCGGGGTAAGCAAAGTGTAACTCGCTACGAAAGGACAGCATATTTCGTATCTGTGCTAGTATGTCTTGATCTTTGGTTTAAATGCATTGCTATATTTCGTATCTGTGCTAGCATATTTTGATCTTTGGTTTAAATGCATTGCTATATTTCGTATCTGTGCTAGCATATTTTGATCTTTGGTTTAAATGCATTGCTATATTTAGTACCGAAAGTGAATATCAAGACTAAAGTCATGGGCTCACACCCTCTTTCGTGGTGAGCATGGGGGATTTGAGACCGACTGTCCTAGCTCCAAAACTATAAAAGAATCTGATTGGTCAGAAGCAAATTTCGCTCTCCAAATTGATAAATTAGAAGCCTTATTTGGAGCATGGAGTTCATTTATGAGGACTGAGAACGTTTCAAAGTTATATAGTTTTGGATCCAGCTGGATTCCATCCTTGTTCGTATTGGCAAATTGTCTTAGCCTTGTCCTGGTTATTCAACTGGTGGTTATGGATAAGTTAACTGTCGACATGATATAACTATATAACTGTTGAAAACGGCGTAAAACCACAAAGATGTCACTTGCTTACAGTTTTATTGTAAGCTCTCGGTATACGCCATGCACAGTGAACTATTGTTGCAATGTGACTAATTCAGTCATTGAACATAAAGAGTCAAACCTGTGCAAAAGACCACATTTGAAAAGCTATAGCAACCACACGCTTAGCTTCCAAATTACCCAATTCCTGCATAAATGACGCTGTATATAAAGCCAACCTGTGAACAAAGACAATATTGGTGTGTTCGCATGGGTGGTCTTTATACACAGGTTCCATGTATAATCATAGGCTTGTGATTCAATTTAAGATTGTCATACACTTTAAAAGACCATTCCTTGAACTTTTGAATGGAATTGACTAAGTGGTTTAGAGCATTTTGTTAAATAAATGTGATGACGATGTGGGTTTATTACAATAGTTCCTCTTGAGAAAAAGATATTGCAGTAAGTGAACCCGTTCTACGTACGACAAATCTGCAGCGGACGACTATGCAATCGACTATGCAATAACATTGAACATCTCTATAAAAGAAAGTAAACCTATTATGAAACCAAATCGCGTAGGTGGGAAAGGGTTAAATGGTAAACCAAAGCGAAGTTTGTTGGTTTTGCTAAAAACATATATATTCATATCCAAGCACAGCATTACAATTATGACGCATAATTCTTCTTTTCGTAAATAGTTATCGCTTCCCGTAGAGTTATACAAATAGTGAAGAGCTTCGACAGGACGATTTGAGTTTCTCCGTTTCACCAAAACTTTGTCCTAGCATTTTTATCAGATGAAAAGAGCGATTTTACATTATAACAAACTTTAGCGGATTTACGATCAGAATAGATCCGGATAACCGAGCGTATTCTCATAGTCCGATCTTGATCTGCGCTCTTTCTAACTTGTTATTTCTTTTTAAAAGAATCCTCGTAATGCACTGTCCATTCGAGCCTCATAGCATGTATGTTAAAGCAAACATTTACTTGTATTTGTCATACATATCATAATTGATTTCCTGGAGTATGGCGAGCAGAGTAGGTTCAGATTATCCCGTATATTCGATTTATCTGATTGATAATTAGGTTTTTCACGACGCTTTCAACATTTTTATCAGATATACCAAGGCGTTTACTGGGTAAGTTACATGTACCAGTACTACTGCCCCATGTATCCTGACACCAGCCAGTCAGTCGTAAGGATAACCCCGAAGACCTAAGCAAGGAGGGCTGCCGTTACTACCATTGGTAAAGACCCGGCATCGAGCAGTCTGATCTGACTGCACTATTCTCGAACTTGTTACAAAAGATTTAAACAAAAATCTGATATTATTTCCGCACAAAGGCATATCTTATCATTATATGTCATAGGATTTATATCTCTGGAACACAATTATATATTTCAGTCTTTTCTCAGGAAAATAGACCGTCGGACAGTAGAACCAAGTGTAGATCGAGATCAACCAACACATTTAACAGTTTTATCAGCGTTTATACCCAATGTAAGAATGTGTCCTGATTCGGTCCCGAACATCGTATTTCTACTCAGATGTTTCGTATTCACAAGTTGATCTAGATATTCAGTAGGTAAAACTGTCTGTCTATTTTACTTTGTCGAAGCTCATAGTGGGGAAAACATTCGTCTGAGCAAACACTGTACATCCATATATTGTGTGATTGGGGTTTAACGCCGTTTACAACATTTCTTTCAGAGTTTGCCAACGCATGTATTTCCTGGCTTTATCACATCAGTACTTCACACACCAGCATTTCAAAGCAACTGGCTGCTTACCCACATTGAATAACAACAAATCGGTGGAAGTAAGATCGAAAGACGCCAGTCGCATTTAGTTTTGCTAAACGTTTTAAAGAGCGTTTGCCGTGCTGGGGTTCGAACTCACACCCCTTGATTGAAAGTTACCGGGCTCCACTCACAGCCGCCAATACAGCGAGGACCCTAGATATTCTTCACGACTCCCTTCTAGAATGTCAGCAAATTAGGCGTCAATAACAGATAGTTGAAAACCTTTTAGATTTAATTGAGAAGCTGTATCTATGAAGATTCCGGAAGTGTGCACTACGCATAACCGGATGTCCATCGAGCTAGGATGACGATCTCATTACGAGACCATCGCGAATTCATTTGCGAGTCTCCAGATTGATGAGCCGGCGGCTTGACTTGATACGTATTTATAAAAGCAGATAATTGACATCGTTTAACAATAATAGGAACTCATTCCATTCATATGCGTGATGTGAAACTATTTTACCCGGCATACACACACCTTCCGGTTCCAATGGTTTTTCAATTTGGGCTGATGCAAGCTCATTCATCTTATTTAGAATTTAACATGCCTTGTCAAGCGAAAAGGGCTCCATAAAGTTCATTTTAATGTGTGAATGTATTATTGGAAACGAAGTCGGTTCATGCCAAAATGGAAGGATGGCATCCGCAATTGGTGCTAAGGATCTCGGGGGAAGGCATTACGACTATATAATTGAAACACTGTTTTAAGCGACTTAAAACACATTGAAAGCATATACGGTAAGTACTCACTGTTCCTCTATATATGATTTTGTTTGAAAGTCTATAATATATGTGATGACATAAAAATAAAAGGGTGGAGGTGGTCGAGGCTGTATCTCCACAACTGGAGATTACCTTTTTCCGACATGCAGCAAATTTGCAGCAGACGACTTTGCAAACATAATAGCAAACCTATTGTAAATAGCTATCAATCAAAATATACACATTGAGAATGATGTGACAATAGAAGAAATTGCTCGTTATAATTATCAAATGTGTTTTGCTTTTAAATGAGTCTAAAGTGCGTCTACCTCCTGTTGGAAAGAGATATTATTATGACCTGACTTTGATTCGATGTTATTTCAAATTATGGATACGTGCAGAAAGTAATTATCTTGCCAGAGTATACACTATTTGTGTTGTTTTAATACGAACCCTATTAGTGTTTGACTCGGTCTGGATGCAGAATTCTTCTCTTAGAGAGTGTTATTCTCGTACCACGCGTGACAAATCGAGAAACGATTTGCCTGACAAAGTCACGTGTCTTCTGCAAAAATGCACGAGTATTTAGATTCGTATTTAATTTCTTTCTGCAGCATCCCTGTGCTTCCATGAATATAGTGTATCAATGCGTGATCGCTCAGTTGGTATCGACGAGGGCTATATCTATCCAGGGTCGTAAGTTCGAGCTCCGACTTGGTCATTCATCATATTCGATGATTGACAAAAGTCACCCACAGATGGGCTACATATTATAGATTCAAGATTCCAGATTGTACGCACAAACGACAATATGTCCATCTTGTACATACCATCGTACAAACACAAACATAAATATGAACATACACATGTTTAGTCATTTACATCTGCTTCTTGCTTCCTGGTTAATGGTAGATATTTAACGACACGACCACATAACAATAAGGAAAAAT
Organism: Serripes groenlandicus; assembly: GCA_031761405.1. Lineage (NCBI taxonomy): Eukaryota > Metazoa > Mollusca > Bivalvia > Cardiida > Cardiidae > Serripes > Serripes groenlandicus. The sequence continues at coordinate 37,041,429 of JASEVX010000001.1, read as the reverse complement.
AGTGGGAAAGGCGACAATGGAAATAGCTAATTCATTACTGTTCTAAATAATGCATGACATAGAGATAGAATTTCAGAATTTTACCGAAATAAAATATTAAAATCTGTTACTTAAATGTGCAAATAAGTAAGTATATATCAATGTATATAAAGCAAAATACTCTCTACTAGTTAAGGGTTGTAACATAGCTTTGAAATAAAAACTAAAGAAAAAAAAAAGAAGAGTACTTTCCATTGCATCAACTTCATTAGTTAATTAATCAATTCGTTCATTCTAATTCAAATACTCGCATTCAGTCATTCATTCATTCATTCATTCATTTTGATTAAATTCCTCTCATTCACACAGGTGCCAGCATTTGACTATATATTGACATTATATCTATAGTCTAATGCTCTTTTTTAGATTTTAAACGAGACTGGCACCTGCGTTCATTCATTCATTCAAATTCAAACCGTATCATTCATGAACCCATTCATGAATCCATTCATTGATTTACCTGTATTATTCATTCTCATTCATTCCCATTAGTTCACATTCAATCCGATGCATTATCATTCATTCAGTGTTGCTTATTCATTTATTCATTCATTCATTCATTCATTCATTCATTCATTCATTAAATCATTCATTCATTCATTAAATCATTCATTCATTCATTCATTCATTCATTCATTCATTCATTCATTCATTCATTCATTCATTATCAATCGTTCTCATTAATTCATTCATTACCAATAATTATCATTCATTCATTCATTATCAATCGTTCTCATTCATTCATTCATTATCAATCATTCTCATTCATTCATTCATTAAGTAGCAATCATTCTTATTCTTTCATTCTCTGAATCTCATTCATCTATTGGTGCCCATTCATTCATTTATTCATTCATTCAAACTCAGTCAGTCTCATTCTTTCATTTTCGTATATTTGTTCTCATCTATTCATTCATTCAGTTTTATCTATATATTCATTTATATATTTATAAACTATATATCTAGCACAAACCCATACAGATTGCCACGTGTAAGACGGATTCAAATTATTTGTCTACCAAGTAAGGTGATTTACACAAACGCCATTTATAACAAGACGAATTTTGATGCAAAGCATCAAAGACGCAGCCCATGATTTTGAAGCATGACTTAAAGGAAGCAGATGCAGTTCAGTACATTTAAATAACCTGTGCAGAGGACAGGACCTAAATATTTTGAACAAGAAGCTCAAATGTCCCTTTATTTGAAACAAGAAGGCCAATATGTGCCTCATCTGGCTGCCATAGTATATACTAAACGGTTTACAAGAGCAATAAGGGTCAATTTTGTCGTAGAGAGTAGACGTTGTATATGCTAAGATCTATGTGATATTCAGCATGTGAAGTTAAAGTTTAGTCATGAAACCATTTGGTTTACAGTTTGCTTAACATTGACTGCAACTATAATATGTCATAGAAGCTTAAGTTTCCTAACTGATACCAAATAAACGGTTTTAAATTTAGCAGAGGTATGATAACAAAAACGGGAGTATAAAAACAACAAATGCAAAGTAACTTTTATCAAGTTTAAAGATATTAATCATCAAAATTGAGCATTTATGAACTTAAAAAAAAAGTTCACATGTATAGTTAACATTTAGCAAGAATACAGAGGTCTGAATGAACAAACTGTATGGGGAGGAACATTTTAAGTTTAGAAATACAACATAATTTTATAATCAGGGCCGTAAACCAAACTAGTAAAAAACCGTGGCCTAGGAAGTTTGGGAAACGTGATTTATTTTCCGAGCTTTGATAAATCGGTTCGTTAGACCCGTAAACCAATTTATTAAAAAACATGAAGTTAGGGAAAAGTTTATTTATTGGGGTTTTACGCCGATTTCAACATTATTTTAGTTATATCACTGCGACTGTTCACTTATTCATGATCCCTGGGTAAACAAACCAGTAATAGGCTAGAAAATATGCCTTGCCCCAAGGGCACTCCACCATGACCGTAGTGCCTGGGGAAAAGTTATTAAGTATCCATTAAATGTGTCTAAGGTTTTGTAAAAACGGTAGAAGACATATATATTTTGTATCTTGTTGTTTTTTAAATCACTTAACACAAGGCATTGATTCATAAATGTTGTTTTTCAAACATATTACAGAGTTTTCTTTATAATAATAATGTTGGTTGCTCCCTATTCGATTACGCAACCCCATGGTACAAAATTAAAACCTATTCAATACAGACACCGCGTTTCCACGCGGCGTCAATGATTTTAAATTTCGTTATATATATATATTCTTAAATTTTCTACATTCTGTCTAAATGTTATACTAGGTATATACTAAAAGGAAAATTATGTTACAATAGCGATACATGCCTTTTTATTTTCTATTCGGAGAGTGGGCAAGTTGACATCTCTCTCATGATATCAATTTTACAACGCGCCTTGAAATACAATTTACAAAGCCATGTATCGCTTCTTCAAAATAATAAATAAAATTACATAAATTAGCGAGTAATCAAACCAAAAATACATGTCAAAACTATATTGACGAGATGGGAAGACTTCTCTTGTCGCAATGTCCCGAGTAGCGTTTTTTCTTTTTTTGCCATGAATTTAAAATGTCAACGCAACTGTCTATGAAGTAAACAAACCCTCTTGTATCTTTGTGAATGATATCGTGATGTTTTTTACCGACATGCCGGTAAGTAAATCAATGTACTCCATATCACGTTACTACGCCATGTTTTCTTTCTCTCATATTTCAGAACATCGTGGTCTCTTATTGTTTAACCGTTCGAAATACATACTGTATGTTTAAGCCCCCTTGTGATTCTTTTTATTTCAAATGCCCCTTATAGCCAGGAGTTTAAGAAAATTATGTTTAACGAACTTCTATCATATAGTTTATCTTAAAAACGATGCTAATATCATTTGCAGGGTCATGGGTTTTATGTTTATGCATCTCTTATTTCCTGCATACAAGGCAGATCAATTATCTACAAAAGTATAAGGAAAATGAGAAGAAACAAAAGGAACAGAAAGCCATGCATTTAAATTCGAATATAATACACCAATATGGTTCAATCTGAACTCACATGCCTGGTGCCGACTACGATCAACATAACTCACACAACCGTATATAGTTTGTGCAAGTATCTTATAATCTTATGTTAACCCTTTCACACATGAAAACACGCTTTCTGACGCTGCAGACGACTTTTGAAAACTTTTCGACACTGTCTTTTGTCAAAATGTTTCCAACTCTTTTCAGTAATTAAATCTACATTTATAGAGCTTTTCTGTGTTTTTGCTTAGTCTGCTGCAGATTTGTTGTATGTAGGAAAACAGTTAATTAAAAGATCAACCTTCTAAATGTAAAAGTACAGTCACGTGCCAACGATATCTACCAGGTGAATGGTAAATATGGCAGCATATGGCAAGAAAGGTGTACCGAGATAAGCGGGGGATTTCCATCTGCTGAGTGTAAACACGTACATTGGGTCGCCAAACAACCGCCAGATTTCCAGAATCGATCCTTGGAAAAAGGTTTCGATAAATCGTTGAGGACAGGTATTAGAAATTGTTTTGATTGACTATGAGTATAGCCATGACTCTGACGTGTTACATTTAACCCTTTCCCACATACAACACATATGTAGCAGACGACTTTGAAAACATTTTCAAAAATGTGAAAAATCTCCAATAATGCCAATTTAATTGTTAAATATAGTTGAAAAACATAGTGACAAATGGTGAAATTGCTCATCATGAGCAATTTCACCTTTGCCACAGTGTTTTCAAAAGTCGTCTGCTGCAGAGGCGTCTGAAAGCGTCTGTGTGTGGGAAAGGATTAATTTAAAACAAGCGTGACTACATGAATACAATACGTGTACAATGTAAGCAAGTTATGAATTAAGTTAAAAGAAGTGTACAAAAAAAAATATCAGTCTAGAAACCAGATCCGCATGCACATTTTGGCCAAGAAGTACACTTTCTGCATATCACATACATGTATATCTAAAGAGATTTTTAGTAGGTAATGTTGCGTTGTTGAGGTCTCGGTAGCTAAGCAGATACACAGGCTGGTATGAATATAAATCACAAATGCCAGCGTACACCCTGTTGCATGAATATACTTTGAAAATAAGAAAATACTTTAGTTGCAAAATGGACCTGGGTCCAAATTACAACGTTACATAGCGCTTAGTAAAACTTAAATACTGAAGAGTATATCATGTTTGTTTCCCAAATATTTAGCAAAACATGAATGGTGGAATGTATTTAAGGATATGACTAGGTTCACATAAAAAGTAACCTTACTAACGAACAATATTTGAAGAACATAAGTATTTAAGTTTTGATTAGCGTTAGGTATCGTTGGTGGATTGATTGATTGATTGATTGATTGGGGTTTAACGCCGTTTTTAACAATTTCTCAGTTATATCACGGCGGCCAGTTCACCTACTCATGCATTTCCTGGTTTTCTCTCACCAGTACTCCACACAACAATCTTCCCAAGCAACTGGCTGCTTTTCCACATAGACTCCCATTGGTGGAAGACGAATGACGCATGTCGCATTGACTTTATCGTTGGTCGAAATGGGGCCTGTACGTGACGAAAGTTAAAACAATAGATACAAAGGTGCTTTAACCCTGTCTCACATACAGACGCTTTCTGACGCCTCTGCAGAAAATTGCTCATAACGAGCAATGTCTCCATTTGCCACATTGTTTTCAACGTTTTCAGTTATTTAACTCTTTCAGCGCCAAATTGTTTAAAGTAAACTCTTCCATGTTCAAAATCAGGCTACTCCATTTCTCTTGTAAAAAGACTTTTGGAATATCTTAATTACTAAAAGGCAAACAATGCTGATTTCAGGTGAGACAGCTCGTTACGAGCTGACTCACCTGAATCAGTATTGTTTGCAAAAACGACAATATTGCCTTTGGCGCTGAAAGAGTTAACCTTCATTTATAGAGATTTTCTGTGTTTTTGCCTAGATACTTTCAAAGTCGTCTGCCGCAGATTTGTTTAAGTGGGAAAGGGTTAAAATAGATACATTATTTATCTAATCTCTCACTTACCATCGCGTTTCTCATGTTTTCTTTATTATACCCTTAACTAGCTACCAAGTATTCACTGGCACTATAACAGCTAAAATTCGAAAAGAACACTACACTGACTAACTCATTCGGATACTTTAAAGACTTGAGTTTTTCTCCCTATTTACAATAATACTACTTAATGTCAGAAATAGAGCGATTTGCAGATTTCTATTGTGTTCTTTGGTAATTTTATATTTTAGGCTTATTGCAAAGAAATTAAATCACGAACATCTTCAGTTATTGTTTCTAGTTCCAGAACCAGTAATATTGCTTTTAATCAAAGATCAATCTCGAAAATGTTGACTCATTTTAAAGGTGCTGAACTCCAGATGGTGATTACAATTTTGAATTGTTAAAACCTCTGCAAATATTGCTAATAGTGACAACAAAGTATGTAAGTAGTTCGAAATTATTCTGGCAGTAAATGTTGAAAAACTAGTCAATTGAAAGTCATGACAATGTACAAAGTTTAGCTTACCGGGTATGTCTACCCAGCAGAAATGAAGCATTAACGATCAATATTTAGATGTTGATTGTACTGGAAAGTGAAATTATTACTTTAATTTTTATCCCAGAATGATTTATGATTCTGATATTTCAAGACAACTTCTGAACAGTTTTAAAACTTTGACTATAATATCTATTTTCTTGAGTTCAGCACCTTTAATGACAAGAACATGTCCATGGTCATTTCCATTGTTATCTTCTTTCCAAAAAGGAACACACATTTGCAGATATCACGAAACAAGATTTTCAGATTCAATATTCAGATTAAGAATATGTGTATTCAGTTATTTATACAAAAATCAATTTATAACTTATGAACCAGTTTTGATCTTATGATTTTGATGAAATAAAAATAAAAAAAATAAAAAATTTAATGAATTAATAAAGACGATTATAAAGATCTGTATTGATCATTATAATAAAATAAAATGTGAGATATTCGTTTGACTATCTATTAGAGATTAATAATAATAACAACAATAATAATAATAAAAATAATTATGATATTAATAATAATAATAATGATAATTTTGATAAGTTAATAATAATAATATTATTAATAATAATAATAATAATGATAATTTTGATAAGTTAATAATAATAATATTAATGATAATAATAATAATAATAATAATGATAATTTTGATAAGAGGATAATACAAAATAAGATAATGAATAATAATATTAATTATTAAAAAAAAACAAAGATAATAGTAATCAGTATTATTAAGGTAATAATAATAAAACAACACAAAATAAATAATATTAAATAAAAATAATAATAATAGTAATAATAATAAGATAAAATAAAAATAATATTGAAAAATTAAGATGATGATGATTTTATTATTGATAATATCGAAAAATAAATAGATTAAAGATAGCATCAATGCAAATTCAGAAATAACTTAAATAAAGTAATAATGGCATTAATACAAATTCTGAAATAACTGTTATACTCATAAGATGTATTTATTGTATAACGTTATCAATCAGCTGTTAATACGACCGTTCCTCTGTCTTCATATTTCCTTTGTTTCATCTTCATCAGGTGTCAACATGTAACTAAAACATTAGAAGTTTCACGTAGGAATACTATGTTCAGTAAAACGGGCAAATAATACCCGACATAACACAATACACATGAAACCAAACAACGTCAACGTTAACGATGGAAGGAAAATGAGGACTAAAGGGCCGTGTTCACCAACTATTCTAAACATCATTCTAATTGTATATCGAATTCTTAATTCACAAAGGAAATTACGTTACTTTGAAATATAGATAATTTTAAGAATATTGGGTCCCTGCGAATGTTTGTTTGCATAGGCCGGCCTTAGTCGGCACTATAATAATTGAGGACAGAATCTGTTTTCATCCCGACACGGTTCGGAAGTCATATCGCCTTGCCCCCTATAACCGTTTATCAACACGGATTAAGTTGTCATGACAATGAGTCTGACAGAATTGCTGCGCTGTTACAAATAATCATTAAATTAGCCCCTAAAAGATCCCTCTACACCATGTCAGGATGAAGCTGGGTCGTATTAACCATTTCCATATGACGGACGCAATTTAATGCATCTGCAGCAGACGGCTTTTTAAAAACAATCCTCATGATGAGCAATTTCGCCCTTTGCCACTATTTATACTTTCATTGATAGAGATTTGTCATATGTTTCCCTAGATGCTTTCAAAGTCGCCTGCTGCAGATTTTCTGTTCTGTGTCTACTGCAAACACGTCAAAAGTCGCCTGCTGCAGATTTTCTGTTTTGTGTCTACTGTAAACGCGTCAAAAGCCGCCTGCTGCAGATTTGCTGTTTTGTGTCTACTGCAAACGCGTCAAAATTCGTCTGCATGTGCTTCATTTTGAGTTGCGTTTATCAAAATTGAATTATGGTACTTAGGCGAGCAATAAAGACCCCGACGAGTTTGTCAGTACATACAGGCTCGCAGGTTCGATTCACGGCCGGAAAACGCAGTAATATAACTATTTTGTTCAATAACACAGTCTCGCTTAAAACTTAACTGTATACAAACCTACAATATAGGCATAGTTTTGACTCAAACAATGCTATAAGTCTATCCCACACACAGGTGTTAGATATAATGCATGTACGGAAGTACGAAGCGGAAACGCATACATACAATATATGTGAAAACTATTTTGACTGCTAGATTCAAATGTGAATTTATGAGAATACATTTGCAAAGTATGAACCTGATTTTCCGCGTTTGTAGTTTGGTGCTATGCTATGCATGTGATAAAAGTGTCCAAAGGCTTCCTTTTCATGTTTTCCTTCGGTACATTAAAAAGTATTCTTCTTCAAAGTCAGTTGGTGCATTCATGCAAAGGGTTTATTCCCACTAAATACAACCGATCCGTTAAGCGGTATCAAATTAATTCAAATTACCAATATGCGACAGAAAAATATTGAATTTGCATTAAAATGGTGCATTAGACCGCTGATCCGGGTCTCAAATAAAAGGTGAGACTTAATCGCGAGCATGTCAAAGGTCGCGTGATGAAAAATGCAAACGAATCGGCGGGGAAGTCACGTGTGTTTGCTTTTGGTCAAACGGATAATAAAACCCCCGTTTAAATTTACAAACTAAATAGAAATAAATGAAATAAAAGTCAGTGACTATGATGATTTTTTAAAAATCAACGAAAAATCGATCAATTACGCATGAACGATGTTCAAACAGTTGTCGGACGTTTTATTGATTTTGGTTTAATTTGGTGTGACGCCCATAAAATGTGTAACGACGATGCACTTGACCATTCTGACACATGCCAATAAAGAAATGCCATTGTCCGGTAGTGTCCGGCAATGTCCAGCCCGTCCATCATCCCGATTATGGACGATGGCACGTAACATATTTGCAAATATTATGGCGTGTGAAACAATCATTGGTCAAACAAGATTGGATTGTGAGATATCTCTCAGATTGACCAGCCATGAACAACTGTGGGATACTGTAGAAATACTTGTAAAGACGCTGTGATTTATGACTGAGCGCATTGTTTTAAAATAAGATAGATACAGAACAGAACACGATTCTTTTGGCAATAAGTTATAACAGAGACATATACTCGTAAATGTATTTATATGTCTCTGGTTATTACAACAACTTTCATCACTTATAAATACAATAGAGAGGCAACGAAGAACCAAAAACATGTTTAATATACATTCAAATTAGATTGTGAAAAGTCCACTTATTATTTGTGTTAGTCCTATAAATGATACACTATATACTAAAATGAGCCGCGTTTAGATATGTTGACTCTCCCTCATCCACACAGTCTCCACAGAGCCCAGGGGCGTAGCTTTGCAATACTCAATGTATAGGCCGTCTCGTGAGAAAATCAACAGTGTGGACTCTGCGTAAAGTGTCGACCCGGATCAGCCTAAGCATGCCACATAGGCCTACCCGGATAGACATTTCTCGCCTCCTGTGGATTTTCTGTTTCAGGAATAACTACTCTAAACATCTATCCCCCTAATACGGAATGTGTCGGCCGGATCAGACTGCGCGGACAGCGCAGGCTGATCTGGTCGATACATTACGCAGATGTCTATCGCCGCAGCTGCTAATGGGGGCATTTTGAGAAAAAATGTGTAGGCACGTGCTTACAGTGCCTAAAGGGAGCTACGCCCCTGGAGCCTTCCCTGACCTTCAATATGCGATTTGTCTCGTTCCTATATACAGATATACACAATATGGCAAAAGGAAAATTGCTCATAATGTTTACAACTTTATTAAATAAGTGTTCTCTCATTTGTAGATAGTTTTCTTATATTTGACTAAAATATTTCAAAGTCGTCTGATGCAGATGTGATGTACGTAGGAAAGGGTAAATCAAGGATGTATCCTTTGGCAACAATGAGAACTGTAGGTCAATTAGTTTTAACTTTTACATAAATATATCCTAAACGACCCTGTTACGAAGCTGCAGTCATGCACCCGAATCGCCAGACCTGGATCATGTTTTAGTTTTTAAAAGGACAAAGATGCATCGTGATTAACCCTTTCAGCGCCGAATTGTTTAAAGTAGACTCTTCCATGTTCAAACAAGGACGACTCTATGTTCATGTTATAGAATGTTTGGAATATCTTTATAACTCACAGCCAAACAATGTAGATTTCGTAACGAGCTGTCTCACCTGCATCTGTATTGTTTGCAAAAAGCTCAATATTGCCTTTGGCGCTGAAAGAGTTAAGCATAAATTCTTTAAAAGACCAAGAATCAATGTACAGATTGTAGAATAGGAAGTTTAGACTATGCATATATTATGTTATCAATGTGTGGATGATTTGTTTGTTTTATTATTTGTGTTTGTTTGATAATGGTTTACCGCCGTTATGCAACATTATTTCAGTTATATAACACAGACAGTTACACTTATTCATGGTGCTTGGGTAGACGAACCAGTGCTAGACTAGAACATGTGCATTGTCAAAGTTCACCCCGACATGACCGCCCGGGTCCAAATCCCCGACGTAAACCATTCGGCCACCGCGGATTCCTCAACGTGTGGATGTAACCAGGAATGATCTACATTTATGATTAGATTGACCCTGATGCAACTAATACTTACATGTTGAGAGGGTTAATAAATGCATTCTCAATATATTCGATGAGAAAAGGTAATTTGTATTTGATTGAAGTTACAATTAAGCCTTCCACACATACAGAAGCATTCTGACGCCTCAACTACAGACGATTTTGGAAAACATTGTTGTGGCAAAAAAAGAAATGAGCATTTTTTTTATCATTTATAAAACATTTACACATTTGGCTTAGTTAGTTTTGAGAGTCGTATACCGCAGATTTGTTGTATGTGGGAAACAGTTCAGAACTCCTTTTTTGCTACTACATATTACACGCATACTATTTCCGTGTCGATACCAATTGTGTTTCAGAAAGTATAAGTAGAGTGCAATATATACAGAGCGACACCTGGCGGCACCGGAACAAAAACGCAACTCATCTAGAGAGACATTGCTCGATAGAGGTTAATATTCACCTCGATAACAGACACATTTTGACACCCCTGAAAGAAACCACTAAGGACAAAATGACCCGGATGAAGATCGAACCCTTGAGGTCCCGCATCCGAGACACATGGTTTATCACTACACCACCAAGACGGTTCATCAAATCAAACGTTTTTAAAAAAAAATCAAACACGTGTGAAGCAGATAAGTCTAGTGTTGCTTGGAAGTAAGATGAACGAATAGCAGAACAAAACACCGGGCAATCTTATAAAAGTCAGACCAAAATACTTACGTTGTACGTATATTGGATCTGGCGAAACCGCATAACAGGCCGTCTCGAATGGACCCTTTTCACTTATAAGAATACTAATGAGCACGTGCTTGGCGTTTTTGTTCCATGAAATCTGAGTGGCCCTGTATAGTCATCAGATCTATATACGAGCGAGCGAAGTTAAGGTCCGGTTTTAATGAGATTGGAAACCGGCAGACTGTTAACTGCATACTGTAGCAACATTTTAGATTCTGGTTAGGTAGGAACGTGGCAGGAACAAATCTGACAACAAATATGAAACAGACGAATATGAGAATATGGAAGAAAAATGTAAGGAAATCTCTGAACTGAAAGTATATTTATCTATTATAGTTGAAAACATTGTTGCAAAAGTGGAGATTGTTCATCATGAGTAGTTTCCTTACACTAATTGTTTTTCAAAGGTGGTCTGCTGAAGATGCGTCAACATTTGCATGCATGTTTCATTTTGTTTATTTTGAGTATACGCCATCCAGTTCAATACGTGATATAAATTAGATAATGTATTGCTTTGCCTCCCATTCGACTCAAATTAAATATAATAGATGAACGTGTGGCCAAACAAAGTAAAACATTTGAAATAATATCAGTTTATTTGTGGAACTAATACGGTTAAATATCACATGACCTTATAATTGTTGACATGCCCTGATGTGCAAATCGTCTGGCAGGAAGTCACGTGATATCAGTGCCGTGTGCAAGTGTTTTCTTGGTGCCCAAACTTCAAATATTAGCGTAAATATTTCCATTGGATAATTATCGAAAACAAACAAACGTGCCAGTATGTGGTACAATTTAACACTATTCGTAAATTAACCAGCTGATACAAACCATTTTCAATATGTTATCCTTATCACATATAACTCTTTCAGGACCAATGGCAAAATTATAGATTTTGCAAACAATGCAGATTGAGGTAAGTCAGGTCGTAAAGAATATCGTTTGCATAGAGTAAATCTTAAGAATAAAAGTAAATGTTCCATTGTCGGAAATATTGCAACAAAATGGTGACAGTTTCGCTTTAATACAATTGTTAGAAAAGTCGACTGCATTCAGAAACATCGAAATTCGTCATTATAAAGAGAATTGTTTATTACTGTTCGCTTTTGAACCAGAAGAAACACCTGAATATCAAACGAATGATTTAAACGTAACGAATTAATCCTTCTTCTGATAATTTTCTAAAACGGGTACCTTCATTATCACAGTTTAATGGCCTGTATTTTGAAGTGTTCGATATGAAATAACGCGGGAATAGCGGATAATGTAGACTTAGATTAGACGGTAAGAACGTGAATGTTGATCTCCTTCTATTTTGTTCTAAAATTCTGTTTACAGCTGCTTTAACCCTTTCCCTTATACGACAATTCTGCAGCAGACGACTTTGAATGTGTTTTGTCAAAACATAGAAAATCTCCATAACTGAATGGATAACCTATGACAAAAAGTGGAAAACATTGTGGCAAAAGAAGAAATTGCACGTTTTGTGCAATTTCTTCTTTTGTCACTATGTTTTCAAAAAGCCGTCTGCTTCAGAGGCGTCAGAAAGCGTCTATATGGGGGAAAGTGTTAAATGATATACGGAGTAAATGCTTTTCAACCCTTTCCCGAATGCATACATACGATTATTGAAAACATTTATGACAACAAGAAAAAAAATGCTCATTTAGTTGCAAAGTTTTCGTTTATATTCAATGATTGTTCTTCATTATATAGTGATGTTTCATAGATATAGCTTAGATGTATTCGACGTTTTCTCCCGTAGCTGTGCTGTATGCGGGAAAGGGTTGTAGTATCATGTGTCGTGGAAAGGGTTAACGTTCTTTATATAATCCCATTGAAAGACGTCGCAATCGATTTTTACGGTCGTTTCTTTTCACACCTTCTCACATAATGAAATGTAAAATTGACAACCGCGATTCAATTCTGTTTAAACTTAGTAAACTTTAATTCGGCGTAAAAATGCTTTTTAAAACGGCGTTACCTTTGTCATGGCCCTCGCCGTAATAAAATGGGGCTTCATTTGTTGGCGAAAAGTGATGACTCAGGTAAGCCTGTATGTTCGCACATTCTTTTCTGAGTATTGTTATATTCAATTCGGTGAAATGTTAGCCTAGATCCGCTGGTAAAACAGCTAACTTTGTTACGCAATTTAAATGTTTCAACCACTTTGGTGTGATAACAATAAAGGTGTTACCTTTCGAATGACGTTTCACGTGTTTTTATTACATTAAGGCAAAGATTAGTTCGTCTGAATTGCCTGACTGTTGCAATTGCCCGTTTTAACGCCCGATTACTGTGCACACGTCTGGTTTTTTAAATTGATTCTTAACTATGGTGGTTTTATACCTCACAAAACGAAAAAGTTAAAAAAAAAAATAAGTGAAGTCTTATAATCTTTATCCCGCTGAATTTAAACACTCCCAGCACTCGGTCGAGTGCGAGATAAATGCTGTAATTTCATTGGTGGATTCTGCAAACAGACTCCTAACATCTTTTCTGTTAGGTACATGTGAATGTACTCCTGGTTTCCTCACCACTTATTTTACGACTTTATTCTCTGTTAATTCGGTTTCCCACATATAGACGCATTTCTACGCTCTGCAGTATGCGATGTTTAAAAAAAAAAATCCCCTTTTGTCACGATGTTTTCAACTCTTTTTTCAAATATTTCACTTTCTTCTTATAGAGATGATCAATCATTTCACCTTCATGTTTTCAAAGTCATCTGCTGTAGATGTGATGTGTGCGGACATGCGTTAAATACATATCGATGAGAAATTAACATAATACTTACAAACGAGTAACGAACAATGAAGGTCAAGATCAGACTGCACGAATTTGCAGGCTGATCTTGGTCTGCATTGGTCGCAGATGTAGTTTAAAGTATAGAATCCCGTATTTGGCTATATGCTTTCTACTCCATGTATATTGTTTATTAATTTATCATTTAATTATTATTCACGCCGTTTTCAACATTTGTTCAGTAATATCACGGTGATAAAACGCTTAATAATGATCCCTGGGTATGGTATACATAACATAACATACCATAACATAACATAACATAACAAAACATAACATATCATAACATAACACAATTTTATTGGCAAACAATAAACACATATTCATAGCCAAAATGAGTGATATAAATTAGAAAAAAAATGAATATACAAAAGTTGCCGGGTGTTTTAAGCTTTGAAATACGACGTATGCTTTTCCCAAGGACACTCCGCCTCTAGCGTGGATCGAAACCCGACCGATTTCCTCCTTGCCCGTTGTTTAATTTTAATTTTAATCGTCGTTTGCCACGACGAATTCCTCCTTGCACATTGTATAATTTTAATTTTAATCGTCGTTTTTTAACCCTTTCCCACATACAACAAACTGAAGCAAACGAATAGGCAAACCTTTGACAAATCTCTTTAAATAAAAGTTCAATTATTGAATATTATTCAAAACAATGTAGCGAAAAGAGAAATTGTTCATTATTAGCATTTTGTCCATTTTGTAACAATATTTTCAAAAGTTGTCTGCTGCAGATGCGTCAAAATGCTTCATGGCACGGGCCATCCTCGTCGTATAAATATGGCAACTATATTATGTAAAACTACATAATAAACTTAATTGATTGAAGTTTAAAATTACAATTTACGTTGTTCCACGGTGGCTTTCAGTGGTTTTCTATTTGGAGTCGTAAATAACACATCAGTTTCCGTGTACATTCAATCAATTGATTACCATTGCATATTTGAAGAATAGTCTTAATTTCAAAGTGACATCATTTCTATTTCGCATTAGCTCATTTGAAAGTGTGTTATTTTGAGAATTAAGAAACATTCTTAATTTTAACGTGACATAATTTCTATTTGGCATTAGCTCATCTAAAAGTGTGTTATTTTTTGAATTAAGAATATTCTTAATTTAACAGTGACATAGTTTCTATTTGGCATTAGCTCATCTAAAAGTGTGTTATTTTGTGAATTAAAATCAGAATGAATTCAAACTGATTAGCGGATACGGGCACATGTTCCTCAAGCTGAACGATTAGAGAGCAAACTGCTAACAAACCATATAAATGACCACCCGTTTATTGCCATATGTTGATTTATAAATCGAACCATTAAGGTATACGGAAATGGGGATATTTATTGGACCTTTTCTGTCTTTCAAGTGTCTTGTACCCAAATTAACCCCTAAAAATCTGTCGCAGTCCCCACGATATCCAAATGGCATCGTTCAAAATCGCATTTGGACGCATTAGGGGCCGTGTATACAACCACTCCTGGATAGGTTAGTCGGAATCGACGAGGGCTATCAATTAAGGGGGTCGTGAGTTGGAATCCCGACTCGGTCATCCGTTATTTAACTCTTTCCAACATACAGCAAATCTGCAGCTGACGACTTCGAAAACAAAGTGACAAAAACCTGAAAAAATTACATAAAAGATAGCTTAATTGTTAAATAAAGTTCAAAACATTGTGGCCAAAGGAGAAATTGCTCATCATGAGCAATTTCACCTTTTGCCACAATGATTTCAAAACGTTGTCTGCTGCTATTGCTTCAATTGCGTCTGCAGGTGGTAAAAGGTTAACAGAATAATAATTAATCAAAGTTTTAACCCTTTCCCTCATATAGACGCTTTCTGACGCCTCTGCAGCAGACGTCTTTTTGAAAACATAGTGACAAAAGAAGAAATTGCACAAAACGTGCAATTTCTCCTTTTGCCACAATGTTTTCCACTTTTTGTCATAGGTTATCCATTCAATTATAGAGATTTTCTATGTTTTGACAAAATACGATAAAAGTCGTCTGCTGCAGAATTGTCGTATGAGGGAAAGGGTTAATTGAGCCGAGTCTCGCGAATAAAGGTTTGTTTTTGTTTTATTTGGGAATTTTCGCCGTTTTCAACATTATTTCAGTTATATCACGGCGATCGTTCACTTATTCATGATCCCTGGGTAAACAAACCAGTTCGAATAAAGATATAACCGTATCTTCGGTTTGGCATCATTTAATATTACATTGGCATGACACTTTTAGCTTTTTTTTGTCAGAAACAAAGTGATGTCTTTGTAAAGTATTGAATGCTAAATTAAGTCGTCTCTGTTTCCAGATGTTTCTCTCAAATGGCTGTCCAATAGGAAGACAAGTGGAGTTTAACGCCACTTTCCTACATACATCAAGAAAGGCGTCAGAAGGCGTCTGTTTGTTGTAAAGGGATGGGCGGCGTCTGCCTTGGAAATGTTTGAACATAAATGAGACGTACCTGTAAACGTGAAAGTACGTGTATAGTTTTGTTCCAGAGGGGAAAACATTGCGAAAGGAGACTAGTTCATTGGATTTTTTTCAATAGATGTCTGCTACCGGATCGACATAAGTCACCAGTATCAGGGAAATAGTTATACCTCCGAATGTCGGTGATGATGATGATTTGATTTTGTTTACGTTCGTCGTGCAGAATGAATTTGGCGAGCGAGGTTTATCCTGAGGGGTATTTTTATTTTGTTTCCGGGTGAAGAAAAAAGAAAAGTCATTGGAATAAATTACAACCGTGATGTTTGTCGGGGGGATATAACCTGTTAACCGCGCTGAGATACCAATAAATTCTCGATAATTCCTTATACAGTACGGTTTCCTTTGATGTCTTCTTTCATTACAAATCATCTGTGTTCCACATTTGATTGGCATATTGGTTAGGTTTTATTGATTGATTTTGTACGATCTGTAATCGGACTCGTCTGCTGCAGATTTGCTGTATGAGGGAAAGCGTTAAAAGCGGTATGTATACGATACTAAACGGTTCATGTTCTCAGTTAAATTTTACATTTTTGACACATCTAAACGTGCAATATCGTTTGCCCGAGAGACATTCAATCTTGCGAAAACAACGTTCCATATTTCAAGAGTAGTAAAAGGGAAATAACTCGTACTGCTTAATCGTGTGTAAACTTCGGTTATCGTTCTTGTTGTGGATTCATAAATAATAAATTAAAGTAATATCAAACTCAAGTATTGTAATTCTTCCATAGTAAGTATTTTCTTCAAATAAACGGTTTTCGACGCCTCTGTAGGCAAAGAACATTTGGACATATCGTGGAAAAAGAAAACCGATGAATAAATAAAACTTACTTTTCCTTTTGCCGAAAAGTTTAAATATTAGTTTCAAAGTGTTTAACTACCGACTTAACAGATGGTTTCATAAGTTAATTCTAATTAAACACCTCTGACAATATCATATGAGCCGTCCTGCAAGAATATCAACATTGAATAATCGACCCAGATCATGCCTTAACATGCCGCGCAGGCTTACCAGGATGGACACTTTTCGCCTCCTGTTGATTTTCTGATTCAGAAATCATTACTATATAGTATATACCTATATCCCCCTGAGACGGAATGTGTCGGCCCGGATCAGTCTGCGCGGCTGCGCGGGCTGATCTATGTCCAAACATTACACAGAGGCCATACTGTTGGTTTTCTCGCGGGATGGCTCATATGTATCTGCTAGAAAGTGTAACGATTACCATTGTTGTTCAGTATGACCCAGTTTACCTAAACAATCTTGATTGTGTAATGGCCCGATTACATTTGGCCAAATGCCATTACATTTGTTTTCCGAACAGGAATTTGGATGTTCGGGGAGCGAACGGATCATATTCGGAAAGCATGTGGTGTGTTCTAGGAGCATACTGGCTGTTCGGCATTCGGTAACTCCAAAAAAGTGTTGTGCATGTTCAAATGTGGCGTCCATGTGTATTCAGGAAGCATTCGGGAAGCATTCGAGGAGCATACGGCATGTACGGAAAACGTTCGGGACGCATGTGTCTAGTTCTTGGTGCATTCGGAATGAAAATTTGGAGGTGCTGGGTTCCGCACGCTTTCCGAATCCCCCGAATGGACCTAAAACATGACGAATGCTTTCCGAAAGTTTTAGGTATCCATTCCGGATTTTTTTCAATTATGCCGCAGAACGTATAACGATTAGCCAGAACACTTCCAGTATTCTTTCAGAACATTTTCCGAACTGCTCGTACACTTCTAGAATGCAAGTATGTTCCGTATGCTTTCCGAACTCCCCGAATGGATATAGAACATGAAGAACCCTTTCCGCATGTTCAAAAAGCGTGCGGAAAGCATGCGAAAAGAGTTCGGTCCATTCTGGGGTCGGTTCGCCGTGTTCTAAAAGCATTCAGAAAGCATACGGAAAGCATTCAGAAAGTAAACCTTTCAAAGTCAACATGCAGCAAGTATTCGGTTTATTCTGAAATAATTCTGAAACCATACTGAAAACATTCGGAAAGCAAACGGAAAACATTCGGTGTTATATTGGGGAATACACATTTGAAGGGACATTCGGCCAGTTTAAAAAATCACACCTCTTTCGTATACGAAAAACAAACGGAAGCTTATTCGGGCCAGTGTGATTGCCCCATAAGGGATTTAACGTTTTGATTTTTTAAAAAATCAGTCATATCACGGCGGCCAGATCACCTACTCATGTGTTTTCATGTTGTCTCACAACAGAATGCCAGACAACATACTTTAAATGCAACTAGCTGCTTTCAAGATAGACTTTAAGCCCATTGCTGGAAGACGAATGACGCTTGTCACAGTGACTTTTGAGAAAAAGTAATAAGATACGTAATCGCAAGATGAGACCCTTTTCTTTCTCAGGTACAATTCCTAGCCAGAACTGGTTTATTTACCCAAGGAACATGAATACGTGATCTGTCGCCGTGATATAACTGAAATAATGTTGAAAGCGGCATAACACCTAATAAACAAAACACAACAACAACAAAACAAAACCACAAACCAAATAAAACGATTAGACTTTATGAACGTTAAGTCGATTAACTTTTTACCACATACACCGTCACTACAGCAGACAACTTTGTAAACATATATGTCAACATATATTCAAAACTTCTACAAAGCAAAGTAAAATAATTGAATAAGTGAGTTGAAAAATTGTGTCAAAAGAAGAAATTAATTATCTTAAGCAACGTTTCCTTTTGTCACAATGATAACAAAGTCGTCTGCTGTAGATGCGTCAATATGCGTCTGCATGTGATAAAGGGTTGAGGGTTGATATGAAGAAGTATTGGTAGCTATAAATAACCAATAACGTATTCTCTAAAAATAGCCGCATGGTACTTGGCTTGCCTGAATGAGATATCAATTTTACTTTAAGACGCGGACACCAGCAGTTATAAATCCAGTTATAAATAGCGCATTGCACAACTGATTGAAAAAACAAGATCTATTGAAACGTTTAAAAGGCCGAGTTTACGGCTTACTAATCAGTCAATCGTTACAGTGAATCCGAAGTGTTCCATTTAGTGTGAAAATGGTGCAGAAATTCGGAAAATTCGGGGTTCGCTCTGGCAACTCGTTAAAAGCTTCTAACAGCAGATACATGAGATGTTACGGGTAAGTATTTCAATTGATTGACATTTATCTCTCTGATACAGACGACCTTTGGTACGTTTGTAGCAAACGGAAATTGAAACGCTTCCGGTAAGAGCTCCTTTGCACAAATAAAGTCTTACCTGACGTATCGACAGCAGACGGCGTTTAGAAACATTATGGCAAAAGGAATATTGCTAAAAATGATCAATTTCTAAATTTGCCACAATGTGTTCAACTCTACTCAATAATATACTTTAATCTATAGAGCACAGGCGTCCGAATTTCTATTACAGCAAAAAATGCTGAAAATCACAAAATAACTCGCCAAAATACTCAAATTGTCTCTCTATATTGTCTATACGCTATGAAAAATGATCGTAATGGTTATTTGGGGAATCCCGCACGTGTTACTATAAATAGCCCCTCTTTACGTCCATATAGTGTAATAATAATGACAAGGTGTGCAACGGCGTTTTCTCCCCTTGCTCGATTCGGGCAATAATTTCCGCCGAAATACGCCTAAACCGACCTAGTCTCAGGTAGAGACAGGTTCACAAATGATTTTGCTCCTGATCCACAACATCAAAATTTGCCAACCGACCAACACGCCGGCGTTCTTAAGCTAACTGTTCATTATTTTTGGAAATTCGCCGAGTTCCCGACCGCCATGCGCTGACGTCACACTAATAACAATTCTGCGGCGACGGATTAATCAAACTACGATTTAATATATGGTCTAACAAATAATGTTTATACTTCTTTCTAAAACGTACAAATATATAGCGTATTTCTTATGAATAATTATATTTTTGGAAGAAAAATGATTAAATACCAAGTCCAACGAACATTGCTCAGGTACAATATTCTAAAAAAGCGCGTCAATACGCGTTAAATATACGCTGCAGAACGTGATTATTGTGACGTCAGCGCATGGCGGTCGGGAACTCGGCGAATTTCCAAAAATAATGAACAGTTAGCTTAAGAACGCCGGCGTGTTGGTCGGTTGGCAAATTTTGATGTTGTGGATCAGGAGAAAAATCATTTGTGAACCTGTCTCTACCTGAGACTAGGTCGGTTTAGGCGTATTTCGGCGGAAATTATTGCCCGAATCGAGCAAGGGGAGAAAACGCCGTTGCACACCTTGTCATTATTATTACACTATATGGACGTAAAGAGGGGCTATTTATAGTAACACGTGCGGGATTCCCCAAATAACCATTACGATCATTTTTCATAGCGTATAGACAATATAGAGAGACAATTTGAGTATTTTGGCGAGTTATTTTGTGATTTTCAGCATTTTTTGCTGTAATAGAAATTCGGACGCCTGTGTATAGAGGTTAACCGTTTGTGTTTACCTGGTTCTTTTCAGAGTCGTCTATTGGAGATGTGTTGATTTTTATTTAGAAAGAGTAAACACTGTATTATTATGATGAATTCAATTATTAAGATGCTTCTTTTTCCCCTAGGATGTTTCAAAAGCAGATATTACACCTTTAAATGTGTAAAGTATTATAAGATATCACAGGGTTGCCGCTCGATTTGCAACATTGTTTTCAAAAGTCGTCGGCTGCAGAGGCTTCAAAAAGCGTATGTAAATGGGAAAGAGTTAAACCTAGCGGTGGCGAAGCATACCGATGAAGAATTAATACGGGAATTATATCCCGAGCGATATTTAAGCGCGTATATCAAGCAAGTTCTATCGCACGAGTTTTTAATTAGGCGTTATATCGAAAGGGATATTAGTTCTCATATATTACGTTTGAATCAATTTGAAGTCTACTTGGGTGATTTGATTTTTATGCCAAGTTTAAGTCATCGTTCATTAGTGATAAGTGACATAGAAATTGAGAAAACGAATTAGGATTTGGCTTTATTTATATATTAGTATACTATCTTATATTTTAGGCGAGACGCCGTTGTATTTAGAGAGACGATCAACTGCCCGAACCCTGTTTCATCATCAGACAATATTCTGGGACAAACTGACGTATTGACCAATAATGTTCCATATTCTCTGAACAAAAAGGGACGATGGTCTCTCCCAGAAGAGATCAAAAGATCCATCCTTTCTGGTGAACTCCGAGGTGAAGAATTTGGTGTTCAACTTGTTGAACTTCACAAAATCAACAAGGCAGCAAACTGCGTGGCTGTATATGCTTCAAGGGGACCCGTCGGAAAACTAGCAATACAAAAACGAAAGAGTAAAAAGAACAGAAAGAGAACAGGCTACATGCAAGCAAAGAGTATCATCAATGCTAAATCACATGGTACGTCAAAACGGAGCCGTAGAGAATTACAAAGACGGGGTTTATACACTGAAGAAGTCGAGGAGAATGTAGAGCCCGCGAACGAACCAAGTCAGGTACGCTATGAAGTAATATATCCAAGCCCAGTTACAAGCTCTGTAACTCATAACCCGAAATACATCGGGTTTGACACGACAAAAGTACGAGCTAAGTCAGGACACAAGAAACATAGGCGAAAGCACCGCCTTGATTTCATGAACGAAGATATGTTCGACATGGAAGATCGGTTCGACGAATCAGAGGATGAGGACTGTAATCATGACAACGAACAATCTTATAAAAGTGAGAGACAAGAGACCTTCTTAATTGATGACATCATAAAACACGCAGAACAGGTTCATGAGCACTTTCAAAGGGAAGAAAACAATCGACGAAAAAACTATGGTGAAGAACCAAAACATCAATCAAAAATAGTGTATGGCTTTGTTCCTGCCAATGACGAATACACCAATCAACACAATGATGTTGCGGCTGTTGTCAACAGCAGCGAAGCAACACGGAAATCCCCTACATCGGAACCCGTTTTAGTATGTCTTAAAATTGAGGACGTAGACCCATTGGTATTGAACCAGACGTATGGCTACTCGTATGTTGAGTCAGAATGCTTCCCGAGAAAATTTATAGTGGACATTTCAGAGATGGTCAGTAAAACAAAACTGCTACAAACTAGCTGGAAATATTGTCCGGACAAAATAAATGCAAGTGTTGTTTTTGTTTTTGACGTTGATAATGAAATTAACACTCTGAAAGAGCACGTATATAAAGTATATTTGAATACATCAGTCCAGGACGACATCAAGTCTATGAAGATCGAGACGCTGTTTGACTACATGGAAACATCCGTGGAAGACTGTTTAACTAGGTCTTTATTCTTCATGGAGATGTTGTCTGACCATATTGACATTACTAGCACTACCACCATCTACGGCAAAGTGATTCCAACAAAAACAGAAGAATTAGCTAATTGGAAAGCGTCATCATATTTACCAAACAACAGTTTTGTATACAGCGATTTCCTAAAATGTTCACAACACAAGGTCGATGTTACTTGCCAAATGACGAGATCTAGCATTGACTCGTATACGAGTGACGAAAGCAACAATGTCTCGTCGCCAGACAGCAGGTTTTGTGGAGTCTGCTACGATACTCTTGGGTCACGTCTTCAGGGTACGGCTTTGATATCGTGTGGACATTGGTTTTGTGATGTCTGCTGGAAAGAATACCTCGAAACTGAGGTTAGAAATGGTGCTGTTTCCCTGATTTGTCCTGAGTTTAACTGCGATGCCATTGTGGATAAAGGAACCATGATGAGTATATTAAATATGAGGGACATAATTAAATTCGCCAAATGTTGTCATGACACAAAGGTAGAGCAACAAGCGGCGACAAAATGGTGTCCAAATGAAAAATGTGGTAGAGTACTTCAAGTCGAGTCGGAAAAAGTAGAAGTTGTTAACTGCGCATGTGGGCAGAACATTTGTTTCAAATGCGTTAGAAGAAATCATTGGCCAGCATCTTGTGAAACAGTTAAGTCATACAATAAGAAAATTAAAGAACTGGGACTTGAAGACGAAGATGAAGCGCCAGATGCTCCAAGGATTCATTTTGTAAATGGTAGGATCTGTCCATCCTGCAAACGATTCGTAGAAAAGGACGGAGGCTGTCCTTTTATGTTTTGTGTATGTAAACAATCGTTCTGCTGGGGATGTGGTAAACCTTGGGGTACTGGAATCCATGATAATAATTGTGCTAAGAGAGGAAGCAAAAATGTGCATCATGGTACAACTAGAAAACGACTAAAATCTTTTTTTAAAACGAGTGAGGACACAGTAAAAACTTTTCTCGATATCGCGGTTGATCATCGTGTAGAACAGCATAGAAAAAAGGTAAACGAAATGAAAGTTTCAGCTAAAAGGATCGCCAGAAGTCTACAGTATTTCGTCACTCGATCAAATACAAAGGGTGAAAGAATACTGCTCGACGTTAGTGTTCCGCCTGCAAAAGCAAGTAAGGAACCAGTAAATGTCAAAGAGTTCCTGAACCAAATGATATCGCTTCATTCTGAAATAAATCACATAGCCGAACATTCAGCCGTCATGTTGATGGATGATTCCTCGTCGGAGATAGATATTACCAGGTTTTTGAAACACCTAATCAATAGGTTTCAATGCATTAGTACTGTTATACACGAAACAATCGTGCATGGGCAAGATTGCCACCCAAAAGAACTGATACGAAGGCTAAAAGATGCCAGGTTCCATGCTTTAAAAGGAATAAAAGCGCTCATACGGCGTGTTAAAACTTCCCGTTGAAAAGTCTCATAAACAGAATTAATGTATCGGTACTTATAGTTACACCACAACAGAGAGACCTAACCAGAAAGAGCCTATATATATACAATAAGCGTTAGGATGTTGTTAGATACATATCCTTTTTATTTACTATGCTAATACTAGTTTTATTTACTATGTTCATATAATATTCAATTACTATGTTAATGTAATTTTGACTTACTATGTTTATAATTTATCTTTTGTTATTGTTATAAAGAAATAATATAAAGACGAAATAACAGTATGTTTGTGATTTTGACTCACGATTGAGTGCCCACAAGACTTTTAGAGAATATTGGGTGGCCAACTGTATGCCCAACTGCTGTGACTGAAAAAATTATTCCGGATCCTCTTGAATTCCTGATGCTGGTTTCTTCACCATTTATTTGCGATAAGTTATTTAAGATATCTGGAGCAGGATTTTTCAACACGAGAAATAAACAATACAGATCATGATAGTCATGCATGAAACTGCAGGCTGATCTTTGTAATTCCCAGTAGTACAGGTATTGTTTACCTGGATGTTAAAGTCGTAATGCTATCTCCGCAACCCTAAGCCTCAAGGAGGGAAGCCATTTATATCATTTTTAAGTACTTAATAATTGAACCCTGGTTTCCCGCCCCTAAAGGTAGATTCTCCAACCACTACACCACGGAGACGGTCATTGCAGTCTGATCAGTTTCCTGCCTTATCGGCTTTTACACATCTACTGCAGACGAAATGTCCTACAACATAGAGTAAGGATTTTAGACCGTGAACTACCCGTCTTATCTAGACTTCTCTTCTACATATCCTAGGATGACTTGAAGCAGCGAACCATACGCAAACAAGCATGATGATTGTATATATTACTTAACATTAAGAGCAGTTGATAAACGTAAGCAACCCTTTGTTGTTATAAACCATCGTTTGTTTAACCCTTTCCCACATACAACAAATAAGCAGCTTACGACTTTAGAAACACATAGGCGAAACTATGGAATCCCTATATCTCTATAAATATTAGTTTAATTATTGGATAGAGTTGAACACATTGTGGCAAAAGGAGAAATACTCATCATGAGCAATTACTCCGTTTGACGCATTGTTTTCAAGCGTTAATAATTGATTGCATGACAAGTGTTAAATTTCCTTAAAGTTAAGTTTTGTAACCTAGAATGATACATTGATAACATATCCAACAAATATCTTTCTAGTTTAGATATACAGTATATATATCTCTAGAACTTGACGAAATATTTATATACATGTATACACATGTATTTTATAAGTCTAGTTAACGCTTTTCCACAAGCAGACGTATCTACAGCAGACAACTTCTTAAATCATGCTCGCAACAAGAGAACCTACTCATCATGAGCAATTTCTCATTTCGCCACAGTGTTTTCAACTCGACGCAATAGTTATACATTCCCTGTGTGTAATCTGATAAACGGTTTTCGACGTCTCTGAAGGCAAAACACATTTGGACGCATTGTAAAAAATATGATATCTCCTTTGGCAAAAAGTTTCTATCTTAGTTTCCAAATGTTATACTACCGAATTTCCTGATGTTCTATATTTTTTTCATAGGTTTATTGTAAGCAAACGGCTCAGACAAGATCATATTTGTCTGCTCGAAAGGGTTACGATTACCATTGTTTTTCAGTATGACCTAGTTATTTTAGCAGGGATTACCTAAATAATCTTGTTGCTTTCGTAAAGAGATTGATTGTTTGGGGTTTGACGCCGTTTTCAACAAGTACTCCACAACACATACTTTCCAAGCAACTGGCTGCTTTTCAACATAAAAGTTTATGTTTCTCTCTGTTATATAACAAGGCGGTGGCATAGTAGTATATATATCGGAAAATGTATCCTACATACGGCGATATGATATTGAGTGCACTAATATTGAATCAATTTGGATACAGCTCAACAAAAGTAACAAACAACAATACGGGTTAAAGATTATCCATAGTTGGATTTGTGAAGGAGAAGAAAAAGAAAAACAGCAAAACAAAAAAAACAAAAAACCTAAGAAAATAATGTATATCAATGTATATACACGCATGACAGATCGTCATTTACATACTATGTATAAAGTATGTATGCAGTTTTGCAGAAAAGAAATATATAGTGCTCGTTTGGTGCTGGCACATACCAGTGCTTCAATATATCGCTTTTAACCAGAGTAATACATTTGAAGACACCGGTATATGTATCTAAAAGTACAATCTAGCAGCTGTAGGTTATCCAGCTCGTCAAGGTATGGGAATATTGGCGCGCCTAATATACGTAGCGTAAATATTAAGCTATCCTGTTCAAAGAGGTCATCGGCAAATGTAGTTCCATATTTGGATGATAATTCCATTTTTAAGTGCGATTTCGCTTCTTCTATTAGAGTACACTCAGATAGAATGTGGCCCAGCTCTTCCTGAAATGTTTTGCCGCATTCAATACAGACTGTATTACATGTTAAGACGGGACGTGACCATATTTTAGCTATTGTATTCATGGTTGATCTGAATGAGCTAGATTTGGATACCCTGTATATTATGCAAGGATGGATATACGGATGCAAAAGGCGGAAGAAGGCACAATCTGGGTTGTTAGACAAACGATCATCCCACATTAGCTGTTCTCGTACACGAACTGCATTACGGACAGTATTCTTCCATGAATATTTAGAGGGCAGTGAGTTGTCACAAAAGAAGTTATTTAGAATAGGCTGCAAGTTGTACTTAATAACTGTACGGCATATGTCAGGGATAAATCCAAGGGTGACGGAAGTTTTGTCTGAGAGGTACATGAAATATTTTCTAATGAATATTTCCTTTGTAATGCAAGCCTCTGGTAAACACAATATCTTGTGTAAAAACATTAATTTTCTTGTCTCTATAAGACTGCTTATTCTAAATAGACCTAGCATAGACTCTGCAATATCCGATCTAGTTCTTCTTGCAAATCCCTGTAATTTCTTTGCAACAAAATGTTGGAATATTACGATCTGTTTTAAGTCGGCGGTCGTCATATTGTTCCAAAGTTCTGATCCATATAGGAGGATGGGTAGTATGATCCTGCAATAAAGGTTTGCTGAAACAATTGGATTTACTCCCTGTGGATTAACCCCCTGGCCAACCATCGAAAAGAGAGCGTTACGAGACTTTTGAATGCGTTCCTTTAAACGATTACCTAGTTTCAGGTTCGAATCATGGATGATGCCTAAATGTGTCATCGATTTATCTTGTGGGAGAAAATGTTGCCCATACAGGATTCCAACCCATGGCTCATAACGCTTCTTGCTGAACACAATGACGCTTGATTTTTTAACATTTACCTCTATTCGCCATGATTGACAATACCGATACACCATATCAATCATGTTTTGTTAATTTGATGGGGATATGGCTAACAGCGCTATGTCATCGGCAAAGGATGGATTACTAACCTGCGTAGACATGTTTTAGTACCTAAGTTACAGTCATGGAGATCCGTTATCAACTCATTTATATATACTAGATACAGGAAAGTGGACACTCCTCCCTGACGTACTCCACGTACAATTTTGAATGATTCAGACGTTTGTTTAGCGTACCGTACGACGCACTGTAAATCAGTGTATGAAGCTTGAACGATCCTCAAAAGTTTACCCACGAGGCCCATACGACCAAGTTTAAGAAATAACGACGTGTGTCTTACAGTATCAAAGGCGCCCTTTTGATCGAGACTTGCGACGTAAACGTCACTCTGACGTTCGACGTTATAGAACACAGCTTCTTGGACGTTAAAGGCAGTGGTTATGCAGCTTAATTGCTTCTGGAAGTCGTGTTGCTGAGGACATGGAAATTGAATCTTAGAACATGATATATAAGCATTTATTCGATTAAGAAGCAATTTCTCGAATATTTTACTGAAGCATGGTATTAACGATACGGGACGATAACTAGCTGGGTCGGATTTACTTTTGCCTTTACCTTTGTAAATTGGTATTAGCATACTTGTTTGCCACATCTTTGGTACTTTTTCGAATATAAGTATAGTATTAAAGAGATGGGCTAGAGCTTTTGTTAGTGGTTTACCAGCATGTATAACATGCTCGTTAAGAATTGCATCGATCCCAGGTGATTTGCGCTTCGAAAGTGTTTTGAGAACGCATTCGATTTCAGTCTTTTCGAATTCACGTGTAATTGTTTTCAGGATATTACTTTCACTTGCTTTGACATAATGACTTAGTTCTTTTCTCAGATGTGTGTTAAGGGTGTCGTCATTGCATAAATTATCAAACACGTGAGTAAAATATTCCCGAAAGCCGTTAGAAACATCGCCCGGTTCGAAGGTACTTTCTCCGACAACTATTTTCGAACAGGTATCGAAGTTCTTTCCACTTTGCTGACGAAGCTGCTTCCAAAATGACCGCGGCTTTATTGAGTTGGTCGTAAACTGAGTTCTCATGCAGTTTGCGAGCGCATCTTTCGGTGCACCTAAATGAGGTTTTAGCCTCTTTATAAGCTAGAAATGATGGTGACGTACTCCTAGGTCGTCCAGACTCGTACCAAGCATTTCGAAGCTGAAGCGCATGAGCGTAGGACTGTCTAACTTCTTTATACCAGTGCGGTTTTGCATGTTTGTTAGGCAGACATTTGCACGATTGTAAAAGAATATCGATCAAGCTATCATTTATGAAATCTGGGGAATATGCATTGGGTTTATTTGCAACTTGAAATAGATAGTCGACCTTGTTTTCAATGTCTAACTGATACGCACTTATATGGACATTTGTGCATTTATTCCAAGCAATGCATCTACTTGATTGTATATTTAGGTGGAGTATAAGGTGAGCACATAACCGTAAAAAATAATGGTAAGTGATCTGACGTTATGATTTCTTGTTCGTTAAGGATGTTAAACGATGCATTAAGGTTGGTCGCAGATTTTTCTATTAGCTCGTGATCGATGGCCGTTTTGTTTGGTATGAAGGTATACTCTGTAGCCATATTATGCAGATGTTGCAAAGACACACTAACCCATTATTTTCGATAAATTCACAGAATATCTCTGATTTGCCTACACGCCTTTGAGTATTAAACGGAATCTTAGCGTTGAAATCTCCACCAAGAATTACATTTCCTAGCTTAGAATAGAAGGAAAAGAGGGATTCTACATCGTGCAATGTCTCCCTATATAGATTAAGATCATTATCAGCAGGCATATAACTACTGAAAATATACAAAGGTAATGAGTGTTCAGATGTTATCTCTATACCAATAACACGGTCATTTTCAATGTTGTTAATTTGCTGAATACTATTTTGTAATGTATTTTTTACCATAATGGCCACTGCCTCCTTCCCACATCTGAGAGTAGAAAAACCATCGAGTGAACTATCAATGTTAACTAAAGATGAGTAACTAGGATGAATCGAATCCATAAATGTTGCGGATCGTGGCAGTAATTTATGTTCCGAGATAAGTGCGATATCAACTCGATACTTCTCTAAAACCTGAGAAAGCGGATAAGCGGATGACATAATCCCTCTACAATTCCAACAAAGAATGTTAAGTAGCATTATTAATGTATAATTGGTAGACGACTTTTGATCCATTATGATATTTTATTTATCTACTCGCAATCTGTATTCCAGACACTGTCACGTTTCGATTCTGATTCAATTTGATCTCTTGACCAGTAGTTATTGGCACTTTCAAGTTGATTACTATTTCGGGAGTAGGTATTCCTATACTGTCTGTCACCAGCATGTTTACTATTGTTATATTCATCTATCAAGTAATTGCTTTTATTCCGTGTGTTTGAATCACCGATTGAACTGCTATTGTGATAGTTATCGTAGTTGTCTTCGCAATTGTCTATGTTTTCATATCGGTTAACCTGGTCGTATTTATAGTTTTTATGGTGATAACGCTGGTTCCGTTTCGGTTGACGTCGACTTTGTTGACGTTCTTGTTCCCATTCCGACTTGTTAACCCATTTCCGGACAGTAACATCCTCAGGCCAAAATTCTTCTGATTCAGTTTCGACTGCATCTTCCGCGTAGCACATAATCCTGGCTGAAGACCCGTATCGACTATGGAACATTGTTATCCTTTCCAGCCGTATGCGATTTTCACGAATATATTCCACTATGTCGCATTCACTTACACTTGGGTCAATGTTGCCTATACAATAGGATACCGTATTGCGACGACGAACAGCAAAGAATTTCCCCGCGTTTTCGTTTTAATTGATATCAACATGTTTATGTATCGGTTCTGTGTCAACGGGGATCGCTATCAGTTTGGGGCTCGAATTTACAACTTGGGGGTGTACGTGTTCATTATTTGTGTGTATCCTAGACAATCATATGTGTCTGCTCGAAAGGGTTAAGATTACCATTGTTTTTCAGTATGACCTAGTTATTTTAGCAGGGATTACCTAAACAATCTTGTTGCTTTCGTAAAGAGATTGATTGTTTGGGGTTTGACGCCGTTTTCAACAAGTACTCCACAACACATACTTTCCAAGCAACTGGCTGATTTTCAACATAAAAGTTTATGTTTCTCTCTGTTATATAACAAGGCGGTGGCATAGTAGTATATATATATCGGAAAATCTATCCTACATACGGCGATATGATATTGAGTGCACTAATATTGAATCAATTTGGATACAGCTCAACAAAAGTAACAAACAACAATTCTTGATAAATATTGTCTATAGACCTCCTAGTTCAACTCAAGCGTGGATTGATTTATATGAGACACAATAAGAATCCGCAGACCGGCTAAGCCTCGAGTTTTTTGTCTTAGGAGATATAAATATGCAACATACACCAAGTAATGATCACACACAATATGGCAATTCTAAATGGAATGATGTTGTAACCAAAATTTGGTTTATATCAACTCGTTGAAACTCCGACTCGGGTGGCAAAACGAAGCAGTACTATTATTGATCATATTTATACGAATAGTGCTGGTCGAGAAAGTGAAGTATTTGTATCAAACCTGTCTATTAGTGATCATTATCCTATATGTTTAACACGATCTACTATAGACAAGATATGTAATAAAGCAACAACTAAACACAAAACAATGCAATACAGATGCTTTAAGAGATTTGAGGAGTCAAAATTTCAAAAAGACTTAGCTTGTTCTAGTCTTTATAACATTGAAACGATAGCTGACCCCAAACGAAGCATTAAGATTATTCTATGAAATATTAGAAAGTACATTATCAAAGCATGCACCTGTTAAAACAAAACGAATTAAACGAGAACAACAACCTAAATGGTTCACAGAGGAAATAACAATCGCTAATTCATAAACGAAACACAAATCTCAAAAATGGCAATTTTGACAAATATAAAAAGTAAGAAACAAAATATCATCAATGATTAAAAGAAGCAAAACAGATTTCTTTAATAAAGCAATCAGTGAAAATAAAGACTCAAAATACATATGGAAACACTTGAAAGACGTTTCACATCTTAATAAAGTAAATAGTCTAGTAATACCTCAACGAATCGTCAGAGATAATAATACAATTCAAGTAAAGCAAAATGTCATTGATGAATTAAATAAACATTTTGTTAACATTTCAAATTTGATATCCAAGACTGATTTTGAGAATACACATTTTGATTATCTTAAGCAAACCATGAACACTCACTTAAAATACCACCAATTTGATATTAAATTCATAACGCCACTTGAAGTCAGAAACATTATAGGTAGATTAAACACCAATAAATCAACAGGTCCTGATGGCATAGGTCCAAAGATTTGAAAACATTATGGCGATGTCATAACACCCTGCATAGCATCGATCATAAATAACAGTATTGAAGCAGGCATATTTCCTGACGTTTTTAAAAGCGCGAAGGTAATACCTATCTATAAAACTGGACCATTATTGTTTTTGCTCTACATAAACGACATTTCGTTAAAAGGTCGTGATGTTAACATAGACTTATACGCAGTCGATTCAACTGTGTACGCTTCCAGATTCCAGTTATGTGATGTACAAGACAAGCTACAAGAAAACATAAGCTATATCATGGAATGGTGCAAAGTAAACAACATGTCCCTTAATCCATCAAAGTCAACTTGTATGACTATTGCATCATCATATAAACTGACCTCATTGAGCCCCCTTCAGTTAAAAGTCAACAGTCAACCACTGAGTAATGTTTCTATCAAAACAAGTATTGGGTGTTTATGTAGATAATAAGTTAAATTGGCATTCACAAATTGATTATGTATGCAGAAAATTAAACACTAAAATAGCGCTATTGAAAAATATTATATACTACTTTAATGAGAAAATGAAATTACTATATGATAACTCCTATATACTCCCAGTGTTTGAAGTTATGGATGTGTAGTCTGGGAACATTGAGCTTATACATATAGAAATAAGATATCTTCAATTCAGAGAAGAGCCGCAAGAATAATACTTGCAAAGTCTCGCGGGTCTACCAAAACGGATCTTTTCCATGACTTACATTGGCTGTCTTTTGACGATAGGTGTCGCTAACACACCGCCTTGCTGATTTACAAGACCGTTCACAATTTGGCACCGATATACATGAATGACATTTCTAGAACAAATTACATGTTAAATTCATTTAGATATTTTGGTTTTAATGTCTGGATGTATTCCATCACATATAAAGCACTTAACATCTATTGTACCATTCAAACGAAATTATAAGAAATACCTTCTGGAAAAGGTTCCATACTAACACTATCTTGATTACTTACCGTTATTATGTTAAGAATTGTGTTTGGAGTAGTTGGAGTGTCTGTCTTCACATGATTGAAAATTAATTATATTTGTACTTCATGCCATAATCTTTCATTGGAATTTTCATGTTGTTAAATGTAATGTTTGTGTGTGTTATATTATTGAAGGCCATATGAAAATAAGATATGTATAGCCATTGTTAAATTGTCTGCATGTGTCTTAGATGTTACCTTAAAAAATAAAGATATTATTATTATTATCATTAATGTTAATCCATGGTGAAAGACGAATGACGCTTTGTCGGTGTTAAACGTCGGAAAGAATAATGGTCGAGCTGGGGTTCCAACTAACCACCCTTGGATTGACAACCCGCATCGCTAGCGACTGAGCTACATGTTCCCGACTTGCAAAGTTAAATAGACCTCAGTGAAATTTTTAAAAAAAATGTGGAAACTGTTACCCCACTAGTTTAACGCCATTTTAAATGATGCCAAACCGGAGAATCAATAAGATACGTTATCGCAAGATTAGGACGTTTCCTTCTCAGGTACAAACAATCTGTAGCAGACGAATTTGAAAAACCGAGAGGCAAAAAAGTATAAACAAAATATCTGTAAATGAAAGATTAATTATTGAACATAGTTGAAAACATTGTAGACATAAGGAGAACTTGTTCATGACGGAGGCATATACATTCTGTATTTATATGTCTCTGCTATGAACAAGCTATTCTCCTATTGCTAAACTCGTGTTTAGTAAAGTCTTCTGCTGCAGATACGTCTGCAAGTTGTAAATGATTTTTGTTCATAAAATAGTCTACATTCACTAATTAATTTCGGGTATATTTCATAGCGATTAAAAAGGTAGTGTGACATTCATACACAACGAGTAGTCCCCAGTGGCCGAGTGGTTAGGGTCGGCGACTCGGAACCGGGCATTCCGGGTTGGATCCCCAGTCGCGGCGGTCATGGTGGAGTGCCTATTGGAAAGCGACAGATAGACAGTTAATTTGATTACGTCTTTATAAGTAGCATGTTTTCAGGGTGGTTAATTAAACGCCGCAGATTTTTAAAAGTGTACAATCGTCGTTCGTCCGACGTGTATTTTTATATACATCCATTCTACGACTGTCATATCTCTTTATTGGAGATAATAAGTTCCTTTTGAGATATATCTATTCAATTTAGAAATATCTGTCTCCAAAGTTGAGATATATCTCCTCACGCACATCAACAAGATGTTTCTTTAAATTATAGAGATTATTTCATTAACTTATAGAGATATTTCATTAACTTATATTTCATTAACTTATATTTCATTAACTTCTAGAGATATTTCATTAACTTATAGAGATATATTTCTATGATTTGTATTGACGTGTAATTACTGCTCCCTATGGTTTAAATTGTATGTACGTTTGACATTGGCTTAACATTTTCCCTCATATAGACGCTCTTCTGAAACCTCTGCAGCAGACGACTTTTGAAATCATTCTTGCAAAAGGATACATTGCTCATAATGAGCAATTTCTCCATTTGCCACAGTTATGTTTAACTCTATTCAATAATCATATTATCAATTATAGAGTTTCTACGTTTTGGACTTGATGATTGCAAAGTTTTCTGCTGCAGATTTGTTATATGTGATAAAGGTTTAATTACTCTGACATTTTTAATTCAAACAAGTAATACGATGAATTTTACTTGCATTTGATGGTCACATTTCTGAGCCAAATTATTGAATGAATGGTCATCATGAGCAATGTTTTATTTTTCCAAGGTTCCTTCAAATCTACGTAAAAGTAATACTATACTTTCATTTAAAGATGTTTTTTCCATTTTTTGTCCAATGTGTAATCTGATTCGTCTGCTGCAGATTTGATGTACGAGAGAAAGCCTTAAAGAGGTATGTATACGATACTAAACGGATCATGTTCTCGGTTAAATATTCACTTTTTGTGGATTCATGAATACTAAATTAAAGTAATATTAAACGCAAGTATTGAAGTTCTTCTGCAGGCAAAGAACATTTGAACATATCGTGGAAATGAAAACAAATGATTTTAGAAACTTATTTTTCTTTTTGTCGAAAAGTTTAAATCTTTGTTTCAAAATGTTGAACTGCCGACTTTCCAGAGGTTTATTCTAATTAAACGACTCTGATAATTTTATATAATTTTATATGAGCCGTCCCGCGAGAAAACCAACATTGTAGAGTCAGCGTAAAGTATCGACCCGGATCAGCCTGAACATGCCGCGTTGGCTTACCCGAGACTAATAAACAATAAACAACAACTAATAAACAAAACCACAAACCAAAGAAAACGATTAGACTTTATGGACGTTAAATCGGTTAACTTTTTACCACATACACCGTCACTACAGCAGACAACTTTGTAAACATATATGTCAACATATATCCAAAACGTATACAAAACAAAGTAAAATAATTGAATAAAGTGAGTTGAAAAATAGAGAAATTAATGATCATAAGCAACGTTTCCTTTTGTCACAATGATAACAAAGTCGTCTGCTGTAGATGCGTCAATATGCGTCTGCATGTGATAAAGGGTTGAGGGTTGATATGAAGAAGTATTGGTAGCTATAAATAACCAATAACGTATTCTCTAAAAATAGCCGCATGGTACTTGGCTTGCCTGACTGAGATATCAATTTTACTTGAAGACGCGGACACCAGCAGTTATAAATCCAGTTATAAATAGCGCATTGCACAACTGATTGAAAAAACAAGATCAATTGAAACGTTTAAAAGGCCGAGTTTACGGCTTACTAATCAGTCAAACGTTACAGTGAATCCGAAGTGTTCCATTTAGTGTGAAAATGGTGCAGAAATTCGGAAAATTCGGGGTTCGCTCTGGCAACTCGTTAAAAGCTTCTAACAGCAGATACATGAGATGTTACGGGTAAGTCTTTCAATTGATTGACATTTATATCTCTGATACAGACGACCTTTGATACGTTTGTAGCAAACGGAAATTGAAGCGCTTCCGGTAAAGGAAACATCGTTCAAAACAGCAGACGGTTTTCTAGAAACATTGTGGCAAAAAGAATATTGCTAAAAATGATCAATTTCTAAATTTGCCACAATGTGTTCAACTCTACTCAATAGTGTACTTTCATTTAAAGAGGTTAACCGTTTGTGTTTACCTGGTTCTTTTCAGAGTCGTCTATTGGAGATGTGTTGAATTTTATTTAGAAAGGGTAAACACTGTATTATTATGATGAATTCAATTATTAAGATGCTTCTTTTTCCCCTAGGATGTTTCAAAAGCAGATATTTCACTTTTAAATGTGTAAAGCGTTATAAGATATCTCAGGGTTATCTTATATCCACAATGTTTTCAAAAGTCGTCGGCTGCAGAGGCTTCAAAAATCGTATGTAAATTGGAAAGACTTAAACCTAGCGGTGCTTGTATGAGGGAAAGCATACCGATGAAATTACGGAAATTATATCCCGAGCGATATTTAAGCGCGTATATCAAGCGAGTGCTATTGCACGAGTTTTTAATTAGGCGTTATATCAAAAGGGATAATAGTTCTCATATATTACGTTTGAATCAATTTGAAGTCTACTTGGGTGACCTGATTTTTATGCCAAGTTTAAGTCATCGTTCATCAGTAATAAGTGACATAGAAATTAATAAAATGAATTAGGATTTGGCTTTTTTTATGTATTAGTATACTATCTTATATTTTAGGCGAGACGCCGTTGTATTTAGAGAGACGATCAACTGCC
This sequence comes from Serripes groenlandicus, assembly GCA_031761405.1. Lineage (NCBI taxonomy): Eukaryota > Metazoa > Mollusca > Bivalvia > Cardiida > Cardiidae > Serripes > Serripes groenlandicus. The sequence continues at coordinate 37,004,965 of JASEVX010000001.1, read as the reverse complement.
CGAACCCTGTTACATCATCAGACACTATTCTGGGACAAACTGACGTATTGACCAACGATGTTCCATATTCTCTGAACAAAAAGGGACGATGGTCTCTCCCAGAAGAGATAAAAAGATCCATCCTTTCTGGTGAACTCCGAGGTGAAGAATTTGGTGTTCAACTTGTTGAACTTCACAAAATCAACAAGGCAGCAAACTGCGTGGCTGTATATGCTTCAAGGGGACCCGTCGGAAAACTAGCAATACAAAAACGAAAGAGTAAAAAGAACAGAAAGAGAACAGGCTACATGCAAGCAAAGAGTATCATCAATGCTAAATCACATGGTACGTCAAAACGGAGACGTAGAGAATTACAAAGACGGGGTTTATACACTGAAGAAGTCGAGGAGAATGTAGAGCCCGCGAACGAACCAAGTCAAGTACGCTATGAAGTAATATATCCAAGCCCAGTTACAAGCTCTGTAACTCATAACCCGAAATACATCGGGTTTGACACGACAAAAGTACGAGCTAAGTCAGGACACAAGAAACATAGGCGAAAGCATCGACTTGATTTCATGAACGAAGATATGTTCGACATGGAAAATCGGTTCGACGAATCAGAGGATGAGGACTGTAACCATGACAACGAACAATCTTATAAAAGTGAGAGACAAGAGACCTTCTTAATTGATGACATCATAAAACACGCAGAACAGGTTCATCAGCACTTTCAAAAGGAAGAAAACAATCGACGAAAAAGCTATGGTGAAGAACCAAAGCAGGTACATCAATCACAAATAGTGTATAGCTTTGTTCCTGCCAATGACGAATCCACCAATCAACACAATGATGTTGCGGCTGTTGTCAACAGCAGCGTAGCAACACGGAAATCCCCTACATCGGAGCCCGTTTTAGTATGTCTTAAAATTGAGGACGTAGACCCATTGGTATTGAACCAGACGTATGGCGACTCGTATGTCGAGTCAGAATGCTTCCCGAGAAAATTTATAGTGGACATTTCAGGGATGGTCAGTAAAACAAAACTGCTACAAACTAGCTGGAAATATTGTCCGGACAAAATAAATGCAAGTGTTGTTTTTGTTTTTGACGTTGATAATGAAATTAACACTCTGAAAGAGCACGTATATAAAGTATATTTGAATACATCAGTCCAGGACGACATCAAGTCTATGAAGATCGAGACGCTGTTTGACTACATGGAAACATCCGTGGAAGACTGTTTAACTAGGTCTTTATTCTTCATGGAGATGTTGTCTGACCATCTTGACATTACTAACACTACCACCATCTACGGCAAAGTGATTCCAACAAAAACCGAAGAATTAGCTAATTGGAAAGCGTCATCATATTTACCAAACAACAGCTTCGTATACAGCGATTTCCTAAAATGTTCACAACACAAAGTCGATGGTACTTGCCAAATGACAAGAACTAGCATTGACTCGTATATGATGGACGAAAGCAACAATGTCTCGTCGCCAGACAGCAGGTTTTGTGGAGTCTGCTACGATACTCTTGGGTCACGTCTTCAGGGTACGGCTTTGATATCGTGTGGACATTGGTTTTGTGATGTCTGCTGGAAAGAATATCTCGAGACTGAGGTAAGAAATGGTGCTGTTTCCCTGATTTGTCCTGAGTTTAACTGCAATACCGTTGTGGATAAAGGAACCATGATGTGTATATTGAATATGAGGGACATTATTAAATTCGCCAAATGTTGTCATGACACAAAGGTAGAGCAACAAGCGGCGACAAAATGGTGTCCAAATGAAAAATGTGGTAGAGTACTTCAAGTCGAGTCGGAAAAAGTAGAAGTTGTTAACTGCGCATGTGGGCAGAACATTTGTTTCAAATGCGATGGAAGAAATCATTGGCCAGCATCTTGTGAAACAGTTAAGTCATACAATAAGAAAATTAAAGAACTGGGACTTGAAGACGAAGATGAAGCGCCAGAGGCTCCAGGGATTCATGTTGTAAATGGTAGGAACTGTCCATCCTGCAAACGATTCATAGAAAAGGACGGCGGCTGTCGTTTTATGTTTTGTGTATGTAAACAATCGTTCTGCTGGGGATGTGGTAAACCTTGGGGTACTGGAATGCATAAAAAGTGTGCTACGAGAGGAAGCATAAATGTGCATAAAGGTACAACTAAAAAGCGTCTAAAATCATTTTTCAATGTAACAGATAAAAATAAAACAAGTAAGGACGCAGTCAAAAGTCTACTCGATATCGCAGTTGATCATCGTGTAGAACAGCATAGAAAAAAGGTAAACGAAATGAAATTTTCAGCTAAAAGGATCGCCAGAAGTCTACAGTATTTCGTCACTCGATCAAATACAAAGGGTGAAAGAATACTGCTCGACGTTAGTGTTCCGCCTGCAAAAGCAAGTAAGGAACCAGAAAATGTCAATCAGTTCCTGAACCAAATGATATCGCTTCATTCTGAAATCAATCACATAGCCGAACATTCAGCCGTACTGTTGATGGATGATTTTTCGTCGGAGATAGATATTACCAGGTTTTTGAAACACCTAATCAACAGGTTTCAATGCATTAGTACTGTTATACACGAAACAATCGTGCATGGGCAAGATTGCCACCCAAAGGAACTGATACGAAGTCTAAAAGATGCAAGGTTTCATGCTTTAAAAGGAATAAAAGCGCTCATAAGGCGAGTTAAAACTATCCGTTGAAAAGTCTCATAAACAGAATCAATGTATCGGTACTTGGTTACACCACAATAGAGAGACCTAACCAGAAAGAGTATATGTATAAAATAATGGTTAAGAGGTTGTTAGATACATATCCTTTTTATTTACTTTGCTCATACTAATTGTATTTACTATGTTCATATAATTTTCAATTACTTTGTTAATGTAATTTTCACTTACTATGTTAATAATTTATCGTTTGTTATTGTTATAAAGAAATAATATAAAGACGAAATGACAATGTTTTTATGATTTTGACACACGATTGAGTGCCAACAACACATTTAGAGAATAGTGCGTGGCCAACTGTATGCTTAACTGCTTGGCTGAAAACATTAACCCAGATCCTGTTGAATTCATGTCACCATTTATTTTCGATAAATTATTTCAAATTTCTGGAGATTAAATTAAATTACCAGTATTACATCTATTGTTTACCCGGACACTGATGTTAAAGTCTCAATGATATCCCCGCAACCCTTAACGGCACGGAGGGAAGCCATTTCCATAATTGTTTAAGTATTTGATAATCGAACCCTGGTGTCCCGCTCCCAAGGCAGATGCTCTAACCACTACACCACGGAGACGGTCACTGCAGTCTGATTAGTTTATTCCCTTATCGCAAAATAATCTGAAGAAAGGATATGACCACATGTTAACCATTCCCTGATATAGACTTATATACAGCAGACGAAGTTTTAAGAAGAGCAATTTTTTCCTTTTGCCATATTGTTTTTAACTGTTTTTATTAATCAAACAGTCATTTACAAAGATATTTTTTTCCAAAGTCGTCTGCTGCAAATATACAAATAGCAATTTATTGTGTAGCTGCTTTTATTTTGAAGGACAGTTTTGGTGAAGCGAATCAGTCCGCGCTTTCTGTTCAAGATCTATACTTTTCGCACTCTCAACATCTCGGAAGCTTTCGATGAAGTGTATAGAAACTAATAAGACCTTTTCACTTTTTTGTGACAATGTTCCTAATGTCAATATGTATCGGGTGCATCTGAATACTCGCTATTTGCATGGTGGAAAGCAATACCAAGAAGAAGTACAAACAATCTGCTGTAACACAAACAACATACGGTTTCATCTGTTTAATATCCAAATAAATAACAAGTGTACGAGAAGTGTATGAGGAGTATATGTGTCGCCTGGCAATATGTTAGTATGTGAAATAATACAGTTGATTTATTAATTGGGGTTTATGCCATTTTAAACAATTTTTCAGTCAAATCACGGCGGCCAGTTCACGTACTCATGTGTTGCATGGCTTTCTCACACAATCACTCCACACAATAGGCTTTCTAAGTCATTTTGCACATAGACTATTAGCCTTTTGGTGACTTTTGTCAAACGTCGGAAAGAAGAGACAGACAGACATACTGAGGAGAAGTGATTCCTACGTGTCAACTTGTCAAAGCAGGCCACATAAAAAAAGTTTCTGGTTAATCTTAACAAACAATCCATATTGACCTATGAATACATGTACATACATAAGAAAAGGAAACAATCTGGCTGCAGAGGGCAACTTTTGCAAGTACACTTTTGTATACAACAAGCAAACACATAGTTTAGAATTTTCAGGAACGTAAAGGTTCGGACTAGAATCAATGCGCGTTAGCTGTCAAATCAGAGATTTCACTGTCTGCATTAGTATAACGATTCATTCAGTTGTGTGCCTCTGTAACCATTACTTAACCATTGACCTGATACGCTTTTGAGATGTGTATTTATCATCTAATGGAATAAAGTTTACTTCTGTAGAACAGAGTTGAAAGCATTGTTGAAAAGACAAAAAAAATATGTCATATTCACATTATTTTCAAAAGTGGTCTACTGTAAATGCATCGTCTGCATCAGGGAATGGGTTTGGAGCATATTGTTGGGTTTACAGGTTTGCCTACATGCACCCATTTGTTTTGGCGTACCTGCACTCCACACCTATTTCAAAAGGAAATTGCCATGTCTATTCACCTTTGTTGGTTTATTTAACGCATTATCATTCATTTAAACAAAGGAGAAATCTCAAACTTTAGCGGTCAGTAGACAATTGATTATGAAACGCCCTTTCCAACAGTATTTCAATTATATCATGGTGGCCGGTTTACCCACCTATGTTTCCTGGCTTTCTCGTTCCAGTACACTACATAACTTTCTATAATGGCATATGGCTTAGCTTCCATGTTAGAGTATGTAGCCGATTGTCAGAACATGAATGATGCTACTCACAATGACTGTCAATCATGGAAAATATGTAGGGCTTTCAGAGATTTTACCTGATGTCCATCAGCCCTCGTTGACTATCCTCTCAAAGATGATATGAGCCGTTCCACGAGAAAACTAACGTATCGATCCAGATCAGCCTGCGCAGTCTGTGCAGGCTAATCCGGTCCGACACATCCCGTTTCAGGGGAAAGAGTAATGATTCCTGAAACAGAAAGTCCACAGGAGGCGAAAAGTGTCTGTCCGGTTTAGCCTGCGCGGCGTGCTTAGGCTGATTCGGGTCAATTGATTGATTGATTGGGGTTTAACGCCGTTTTCAACAAATTTTCAGTCATATCAGGGCGGCCAGTTCACCTACTGATGTGTTTCCTGGCTTTCTCATACCAGTACTCAACACAAAATACTTTCCAAACAACTGGCTGCTTTTCCACATAAGATTGTTAGCCCATTGGTGAAAGACGAATGACGCATGTCACAGTGACTTTTGTCAAACGACGAAAAGAATGTTGGTCGAGCTGGGATTCGAACTCACAACCCCTGGATTGACAGCCCGCGTCTGATCCGGGTTGATACTTTATGCAGAGTCCACAATGTTGATTTTCTCGCGAGACGGCTCATATATGTACTTTGATTGATGCCTTCCCTGAGAGAATCAACATTAGATGACTCAGTATGCAGACAACTATTAATCCTTTCTCTCATACCACGAATCTGCAGCAGACGACTTTGAAAACATACCTAAAAAAATAAATATGGAAACTCCCTTTAAATGAAAGTACAATAATTGAATACAGTTGAAGACATGGTGACAAAACGAGAAATAATACAATACTGAAGATGAGTAATAACTAATAACATAACATTTTCTATAGTGTTATCTCCTAAATTTTTTGGAATGGCACCTAATGGTGCAAACTTTGGTTTGTATAAACAATGTATTGTTAAAAATATATGTATAAACACTGGATTTCCTAGACAATAGTTTAAAAACAACTCTACAGGTTACAACAAATAAATATTCCAAAAAAGAGTAAAATATTTACTGAATTACAACGGTTTTTATAAATCTTTACCCTTTCCCACATACATCAAATATGCAGCTTTTATAGCATCTTTGCAGAAATATCGAAAACAACTATTATTGAAAAAGTTATTGAATAAGAGTTTGCAAAAATGTCCTTAACCCCTTCCCACATTATTGACAGCAGATGACTTTGAAATTATTTTTGCAATATTATGGAAAATATCTTCAGATGAAGTATATAATTATTGAATAGAGTTGTTGAAAACATTGTGGCAAAAGATGGAATCGCTCATGAGCATTCCTCCTGCAGAGGCATCAACATATGTCTGTCGAAAAAGGGTTAAACTTGTTTGTGAAGATGCATGAATTTGTGTCTGTATGTGGGAAATGGTTATCTTGACACTTTGGCTTCAGATATGATATCTTCTTATGTGAAGGAGTCTACATGTATTTCAAAGTTCTAAATCAACTTTTTAGGTTTTCCACACAGGTGTATGTACCAATATTGATCATTGATAACTTCACTATATTACTATCCTTAACATATATATGATATCTCCTTATGTTAAGGATACAATATAGGGGCGTAAAATTATCAATCTGAATCAATACAAACACCTGTGGTTTTCCACATTGAAATGCAATTTTGATGTATCTGTAGCAGACAACTTTTGCTACAATGTCTTCAACTCTATCCTACATACAGACGATTTATGACGCCTCTGCAGCAGAAGAATTTCGAAAACAAAATGGCAAAATGTTTCCAACTCTATTCTAACATTTAACCCTTTCCCTTATACGACAATTCTGCAGCAGACGACTTTGAACATATTTTGTCAAAACATAGAAAATCTCTATAATTGAATGGATAACCTATGACTAAAAGTGAAAAACATTGTGGCAAAAGGAGAAATTGCACGTTTTGTGCAATTTCTTCTTTTGTCACTATGTTTTCATGTCTGCTGCAGAGGCATCAGAAAGCGTCAATATGAAGGAAAGGGTTAACTTTTATATAAAGAGATATTCAACATTTTTCTCAAAATGTTTTCAAAGTCATCTGCTGCAGATTTGTTGTATGTGGGGAAGGGTAAGATCTGCCTGTAAAAGCCAAAGCCATGATTCGAGTCGATTTTGAAATAACAAAAATGGGGTAACACTATGAAAAAAGAGGAATTTCACACTAAAAAATTATGCTTTTCCAAAAAGCTATTTCAAATATGTTTTAAAGATTTGATTTGGTACAAGGGTGTTACGCCATCTGTACTTGGAAAAGGATACTTAATAGAAAACATTTCTCACAATGGCATTTCTTTTATCTCTTTACCAAATGTACATTTGCAGTAGAAGATTATCTTAAAAACATCTTTGTGAAAATAGGGAATATCTCTATAAATGAAAGAAAGATTACTTATTGAGTAGAGTAGAGTTGAAACGTTTTTGGAAAAGTTGAAATTGCTAATTGTGAAAAATTTCTTCTTTTGATACAATGTTTTCAAAAGTTTTCTGCTGCAGACTCTTCACAAAAGCATCTACAAGAGGTAAGATGTTATGGTACTTTTATTCCACAAAATGACATGACTGCCCAGTTACCACTTATCATCCATGTCACTTCAGTCTGCCCGACAGTCTCTGCTTGCCCTGGCTCCAAACCTGTTACAACATCGGCCTTCAACGTTCTCAGGGAACACAATGGTGCTGGGTGAAAACCTCGAAGACTTTTTTCAAATAGCGTCGTTGTTGGCCAGTTCAAATCACCAACTAGTTTTCTGTAGTTTAAGTCCCCTTTTAGAATGACGAGTTCAGCTTTTCCTAATTCTTTGTACAAATCTGGAGCAGCAGTTTTCATTTCACTATAGTCATACATTGTCGTCCAGAAGGAATGACTGTGATATACCCAAGTGCCATCTTCAAACCTGCTCTTCCATCGTTTCACAATTGAGTTCATGGATTCACTCTGAAAGTTACCCAAGTACTGAAGGGTGTGGCTTAAGTCAGTTTGTGTAACATCGGACACAAACCAAGGGAATGCTTTGCCATGAAAATGAATGCATGAGGCCTGTTTGGAAACTGTAAGAAACTCCGCTAGACATAGGTCAGTCACAAGTTCAAAACCTGCATTGTCAAGCACAATATCAACTCTCCCTCCCGAATGGCTGCTGAAATAGAAGAAAAGAAACCTAGATAAGACTGAAAAAGGGGGTAAATATGCAAGTTGTATTGGATTTATTTAGCGATATGGAGTTTATTAGTAAAACGCATTGGGTTGATCTTGATTACTCATAAGGCATAACTAAACCCTTATTTTTACCTGAGAAGTTGTGTGGAGTACTTTGGTGTGTTTATTCGGAGTGTTCTCACACAACGAGTGTTCGTCGAGTGCTAGTCAAAAACTGTTATTTGATTCATTGATTCGGGTAGCGCATACCCTAGTGACCAAACTCCTGTCATCAACTACACAGGAAACACTTAATAAACTACCTCATTGTATCTTTGGCAACACAACGTAGAAAAAAGTATTATTACCCAATACACTATCACGTTTACCATGCATATAATCATAGTTATATACGACATTGTTCATCCTCTATGTAGTATATGCAATATTCTTCCTAAATGTATATTTTCATGTTTTGATATAACCATGTTTTATTTCTTTAATTCATGAATATATCAATATGTTTCATATGATGAGATACATGTCTGGTGTATAAAGCAACAACATATGATCCATCCCGCAAGAAAACCAACATTGTGGACTCTGCTTAAAACATCGATCTGGGTCGATGCATTACACAGAGGCCATAATGTTGGTTTTCTAGCGTGACGGCTCAAATTCGCTCCACAATATATCTCTTATTTACCCATAAAGCCCTATTTATAGAATTGTCTAACATTTTCCCACATGCAGTTGCTTCACCAATGTCTTTTCAGCAGAAGCTTCTTGAAATCATTGTTACTAAAGGTGAAATTGCTAAAAATTAGCAATTTGAAAATTTGCCACAATATTTTCAACTGAATTTAAAACTTATACAGTACTTTCTTTTATAAAGAATTTCTCTATTTTTGCCTTAGTGTTTACAAAGTCATCTGCTGCAAACTTGTTGTATGTGGGAAAAGGTTTATTAGACACAACATACAGTTTTAAGGTGAAACTAGAAATATCACTGAAGGTGATGAATACCCCCAGCTGGTGCCTGACAATATACATATATATATGAGAAATTCAAGGGGCCATAACTCATTTAAAAATAATTTGAGTGCAACTAGCCGACAATATGCACAACTAGGCTTGGTATCAATCATTTTTGTGAAGTTATATTGAATTCTGACCAAGGGTTGCTGAGAAATAGTGTTCACAAGAAATGTCTATAGACCAACTATGTATGAGAAATTCAAGGGGCCATAACTCATTTAAAAATAGTTCTAGTGCAACACGCCGACAATATGCACAACTAGGCTTGGTATCAATCATTATTGTGAAGTTATATTGAATTCTGACTAAGGGTTGCTGAGAAATAGTGTTCACAAGAAATGTCTACAGACCAACTGTGTATGAGAAATTCAAGGGGCCATAACTCATTTAAAAATAATTCCAGTGCAACACGCCGACAATAGGCTTGGTATCAATCATTCTTGTGAAGTTATATTGAATTCTGACCAAGGGTTGCTGAGAAATAGTGTTCACAAGAAATGTCTATAGACCAACTATGTATGAGAAATTCAAGGGGCCATAACTCATTTAAAAATAGATCCAGCGCAACACGCCGACAATATGCACAACTAGGCTTGGTATCAGTCATTATTGTGAAGTCATATTGAATTCTGACTAAGGGTTGCTGAGAAATAGTGTTCACAAGAAATGTCTACAGACCAACTGTGTATGAGAAATTCAAGGGGCCATAACTCATTTAAAAAATAATTCCAGTGCAACACGCCGACAATATGCACAACTAGGCTTGGTATCAATCATTCTTGTGAAGTTATATTGAATTCTGACCAAGGGTTGCTGAGAAATAGTGTTCACAAGAAATGTCTCTAGACCAACTATGTATGAGAAATTCAAGGGGCCATAACTCATTTAAAAATAGTTCCAGTGCAACACGCCGACAATATGCACAACTAGGCTTGGTATCAATCATTATTGTGAAGTTATATTGAATTCTGACTAAGGGTTGCTGAGAAATAGTGTTCACAAGAAATGTCTACAGACCAACTGTGTATGAGAAATTCAAGGGGCCATAACTCATTTAAAAATAATTCCAGTGCAACACGCCGACAATAGGCTTGGTATCAATCATTCTTGTGAAGTTATATTGAATTCTGACCAAGGGTTGCTGAGAAATAGTGTTCACAAGAAATGTCTATAGACCAACTATGTATGAGAAATTCAAGGGGCCATAACTCATTTAAAAATAGTTCCAGCGCAACACGCCGACAATATGCACAACTAGGCTTGGTATCAATCATTATTGTGAAGTTATATTGAATTCTGACTAAGGGTTGCTGAGAAATAGTGTTCACAAGAAATGTCTACAGACCAACTGTGTATGAGAAATTCAAGGGGCCATAACTCATTTAAAAATAATTCCAGTGCAACACGCCGACAATAGGCTTGGTATCAATCATTCTTGTGAAGTTATATTGAATTCTGACCAAGGGTTGCTGAGAAATAGTGTTCACAAGAAATGTCTATAGACCAACTATGTATGAGAAATTCAAGGGGCCATAACTCATTTAAAAATAGTTCCAGCGCAACACGCCGACAATATGCACAACTAGGCTTGGTATCAGTCATTATTGTGAAGTCATATTGAATTCTGACTAAGGGTTGCTGAGAAATAGTGTTCACAAGAAATGTCTACAGACCAACTGTGTATGAGAAATTCAAGGGGCCATAACTCATTTAAAAAATAATTCCAGTGCAACACGCCGACAATATGCACAACTAGGCTTGGTATCAATCATTCTTGTGAAGTTATATTGAATTCTGACCAAGGGTTGCTGAGAAATAGTGTTCACAAGAAATGTCTCTAGACCAACTATGTATGAGAAATTCAAGGGGCCATAACTCATTTAAAAATAGTTCCAGTGCAACACGCCGACAATATGCACAACTAGGCTTGGTATCAATCATTATTGTGAAGTTATATTGAATTCTGACTAAGGGTTGCTGAGAAATAGTGTTCACAAGAAATGTCCAAACCAACAGACCGACCGACAAACAAACCGTCCGTCAAGCGTGACTCCTATATAGCCCCCATATACTATGTATCTGGGGGTATAATAAGGATTTCAAATAATGAGATATTCCCCTTTAAGCTATCTGGTACATGTAATGTTATTTTTGTTAAGAGTTTTTACAATATTTTAGGGTTGTCTGTTTTGAAAACATTATAAGGTACATTGTTGTCAACTTGAAAACTTCACTGGGTTGAAAACATTGTGAACTTCCATGGAACAATAGAGTCACCTGCAGAAAGTAGGGATACATGGAGCGGTTATAAGTAGGGACGTCAGCAATTAATCCGTTACTTGGTTAACCGTAGGTTATTCGATTAATCGATTAGTAATTCAAGTAACTGGGTACTCGGAAAAATAGATAAAATATATACACAGTTGTATTTCACCTTTTGTCTTTTTCAATTTGCCACACGTATCTGACCAGAGGTTAATTATTCACACCCTGATCGGGAGTGTTTACATAACTGTGAAAACGGCTGCACTCGATTGTATTGATGACCGTTTGTTATCGATCAATTGTGGCTGATCTAACGATTAATAACAGGACAGTGTGTTTCTTTTAAAAAAAACTTTGATGTCTTATACAAGGCTAGAATTATACGAAAATGACTTATTAATGTTATTGGAATGAATTTGATGTCAGAATTAGAATCGTTGTTTGGTAAATTATTTATAAACAGGATTAGAAGATTTAAAGAGTAGTTTTAAGTTTTTAACACATTTTCCACTGAGTTGGTTTTTAAAGATATGCAGCTATGCACCTCTTTCATTCAACATATTATAAATCGTATAATGGTCACTTTGTTAAAAATTAAAAAAATAAAATTAATAAAGTTGGTTGACACGAATGTTCTCGTCTGATTTATACATGACCAGGAAATGCGAGTTTAAACAATAACAAAACCAGAAAGCAAGTGAATATTCATGGTCTATGAATCTATATGGTTAACCGCGTAACCGGTTACAATATTAGATGAGAAACCGGTTTATAATATCGGTAACCGTTACCATCCCTAGTTATAAGCAATTTCACCTTTTGCCGAAATGTTTTCAACTATATTTAATAGCAATGCTTTTATTGATATATATTTTTTTATATTATTACCTAGATTTCTTCAAAGTATTCCACTGTATTTTTTTGTTTGGGCCTAAATGAGACAGACTTCTCACATATTTAAGTCTATTTTTTGGCTCCAATTCCACTGACAATACATGTACTTATCACTACGGTAATTAATACTTAAATAGTTAAGAGCATAATTTCCTAATAAGAATGCCTAAGTATTTAATCTCTTGACAAGTATTGTTTGGTTAGTAACTATTTATGTCCATACAGTCATTTATTTTTGCCAAATAAAATTAAGTTGAGTTGATTTGAGTTGTAAAACATGACTGCTGGAATGTGTTCCGACCTTACTTGAGATTTTTCTTAGCCCTAAGTTAGGTTGGTGATATTGCAGTAAGACTATTTTCACACGTCTCAAAGGACTGAGCTACTTCACCATACATAAACATCACAATGCTTCTCTTAACCCTTTCCCTCATATAGATGCTTTCTGACGTCTCTGCAGCAGACAGCTTTTTGAAAACATAGTGACAAAAGAAGAAATTGCTCAAAACAAGCAATTTCTCCTTTTGCCACAATGTTTTCCACTTTTAGTCGTAGGTTATCCATTCAGTTACAGAGATTTTCTATTTTTTGACAAAATATGTTCGAAGTCGTTTGCTGCAGAATTGTCGTATGAGGGAAAGGGTTAAACGGCTGTTTCTATTGATGAGAATCTTACCATGTAAACTAACATTAGTTTTATTTAAAAATCCTACATATGTATCTGTTCAATTTTTTTTTTTTTAAATTCAAAAAGTTTAATAGTAATTCCAGGCCACCGGCCCAAAAAACATTACAAACAGTATAAATAGCAAAGTTGTGTCACTGGAAGGGAAGATATCCAGATTAACTTAGAATATTTATTAAACATGTTTATTCCCCTTCATCTGTTATATTAGTTATAAGATGGTATACATAATGGTTGCAATTCATAAGAGTATAGAAATTATTTACATTTGTTCCATCACGGTATTGTACCAATTAAATAAGTAGCGAGTATGAATGTTGTTATATTTACTTCATGTACATACAAAGAATGCATGAATGGTACCTCTCCTAGTTTATAGCGAAAGCTTCGTGAACACACAATCTCTTGAATATATGGCATTTAATGACTTTCATCTATACGATGTTGAATTGGTTGTGAGTTGTGACAATATTGGAAAAGGAGAAATATTGTGTCAGTGGAAGTTTAAGCAGTTCCAACATTGCTTTCAAAATGTCTATGCATCACAAGGTTCAGTCTTTCCTTGATTTTCAACAACTATGTATCCATTCCCACACACAGACCAGACCCTTTCTGACATCTCTGAAACAAACAACTTTTGAAAACTAGTGGAAAATGGAGAATTTGCTCATGATGAACAATTTCTCCATTTGCCACCATGTTTTCATCTTTATCCAATAATTACACTTTCATTTACAGACATTTTCCATATTTTTGTGGGTATGTTTTCAAAGTCATCTGCTGCAGATTGTTTGTATGTGGGAAATGGTTAACTGATAAATTTTGAGGAAGAATCTGTTTCACCTGGAAGATAATTTTGTATGTATACGGGGAACAGAGTGTCGCAGAGTAAATACATGTCTGTTTTTTACTACTTAATGTTGAAAAAGGGGCATTTCTGAATAAATAGAAAAGCCAAATGTATGCGACTTGGTGTAGACATGCATAGTGTTATTAGGAACATGTGAACCATGTTTCATTTGCAAACGTTCTTTTAATTATGAGGTAAGGTTAATGTTTTTGGCAATAGCCCAACTTTTTTCTAAGGAATACAGACAAGCTAAAAAATCATCGAAATTTGTAAAATTTGTTCCTTAAAAAACCTAAGAATCAATTTCTCCTTTTTCTGCTCTGTTTCAAAAAGAAATCATCAGAAAAGGCATACAAATGTGCATTTATAAGGTGAAAGGTTTAATCATGACAGATTGGGCGTTATTGCTGTTTTAAAACAAGATGTGTTTGTGAAACACTGATGCCCCCGAATGGCAACATCTATGTCAAAGGTCAAGGTCGCAAGGTAAAAAATTTTGGTACTGACAGAAAGGTCATGTCACAAGGAATACACATGTGAAATATGGTAGCCGTACCTGTTATGGTTCAAAAGTAGTGGTCAAGGTTAAAGTTTTTTTCGACAGACAGACAGGCCAAAAACTAGATGCCCACCGAATCGGTGATTCCGGGGGCATAAAAAAACCTTGAGTCATACCACAATGTTCCCCATCTCATGTGCATCCTGGCTTTCCCACAACGGAACTCCTCAAAATTACCTTTCAAAGCAACTAGCTGCTTTTCCACATAGACTGTTAGCCCATTGGTTGAAGACGAGTGACAGTTGTCACAGTGAATTTTGTCAAACGTCTGAGAGAATGTAGGCAAAGCTGGGGTTTAAACTCACAACCCTTGGATTGACTACCGACTGTGAGCTACCGGGGATGGGGTTGAAAGGTTTAAAGAATCATATAAGACAAACCTGATTTGCTGCCAGATTTGGTCCAAGTCATCAATAATAATTTTATCCTTCAAAGTATTGACTTGGTCTAGAGGACATGATGTCTGTGCATTCTCCATACCAGCAGATATGGACAGGTCACACTTGTTTCCCCATAATGACATCTATAAAGACAGAGATCCCGATAAAAGTGTGTACAATCATGTATTTCATGTTCTGGTTTCCTTACTTGGCCCTATAACCCTACGCTGCTTATCCTTTGACAGCTGGAAACCAATTTTGTGAAATCTGTGCACCCCTTTAGAGCCAGAGCCAGGCTAGCCTGCGCATCTGCGCCATTTGACCAGACTTTATACTGTTGGCTGCTTACCCTTTCCCTCATACGACAATTCTATAGACAATTTCGTCCTTTGCAACAATGTTTTCAAATGTCATCTGTTGCAGATGTGTCAATGAATGAATGTATATTGTTTTACGGCGCATCGACAGCTAAGGTCATTTAGCGCGCATTTAAATTTAATTATTCATGATCCCTGGGTAAACAAACCAGTACTAGGCTAGAAAATGTGCCTTGCTCAAGGGCACTCCACCATGACCGTAGTGCCATGACTGGGGATCGAACCCGGGACACCCGGTTTCGAAATACCCGACGCTAACCACTCGACCACAGCGGATTCCTGCAGCAGATGTGTCAAAGTGCATGTTTGAAAGAATAAAACGAATATTTTGGAAAAAGGACAAAGTTTTAAAACTTGTCTTTAATCCTTCCCTCCATAGTTCTCTGCTCTGTCCAAATATCATTGTTTCATTCAAAGAGATATTCCTGTCTTTTTCAAAGTTTACACTTTCCCTAAAAAAGATATATGATGTCTCATTAAAATTTCAACTTTTGAAATCATTATATTTAACTTTTTTTAGCTGCTTTAGTATTGAGTGGTCTGCTTTGAAATAATTTTCTCCTATGAGTGGCGCACCAGGAAAACCAAGCATAAGTCATTTTTAAAGGCATGCTTGTTTCTTGACTTAACATTTGAAACAAGAGCCCCACAGAACGAACGCCAACACTTGATCTGCTTTAATCTAAGTTGAATGGAAATCTCTGAATAATTATGTGACTTGGTATAGACATGCCTATTGTTCTTAGGAATATGTGTCCCCAAGTTGAAAATGTTGAACATTTCTCGAGTAATTAGGTAAGGTCAAAGTTTTGTGACGGCGCAGAGGACGATGCAAAGGGTATCACAATAAGCATTGAGCTACTCATACATTGAAAATAAATATCCTTTGAAATAACATACCTGAATAAATTGCTTGAACAATTTCTTTGTGTCAATCTCTTTTGCCTTGTCTGCTTCATATTCGTCTATGATTTTTATCAAATAATTAAACAAGATGAGCATAGCGTCACTGGAATCTATCAGAGCCTTCTCTTTCTGATCTCTGAACACATCAAAGTCTTTTAAAATCACACTGAAATACACAGATACATGAACATAATACTGAAATACTTACAATACATAGCTTGGTTTACATAAAAACTTCGTATATAAATAGAGTATGTACAAAGGGTGCCTTCAGATTACTGTTACTGTACCAAGTTGTACAGACTATATAAAGGTATTTCATGCTGTTTTCAACAATATGAGCCATCCCGCAACATTATGGCCTCGGCGTAACGTATTATCCCAGATCAGCCTGCGCAGTCCACGCAGACTGATCCAGGATGACACATTCCGTCTCAGGGGAAAGAGGTATAGAGTAATGATTCCTGAAACAGAAAATCCACAGGAGGCGAGAGGTGTCTATCAAGGTATGCCTGCTAGGCATACTTAGGCTAATCCAGGTAGATACTTTATGGAGTCCACAATGTTGGTTTTCGCGCCGGACGGCTCATATTTCAATTACCATAACTTTTATCCAAGATGAAGATCCCTGCGTGACAAAACACTTTAGGAAATGTGCCATGCATGTTAACATTAATCGAAATACAATATTTTAACCCTTTGCCTGCCGTAAACCATTGCACCACCAAAAAGAGTCATCAGCGCTGTGTGACCAAGATCTATTTTGTCTTGATATTCCTATAATTGGCAATGGATTGTTCTAAATGCAAAGCAAGGCAAGTCCTTTTTAAAAGTTCTACCTTGAAAGGGTTTATTAATAACCACCTGATTACTTATATGTTAAATGAATGAAATGTGATGTAAAAGTTGAATAGTTACAGCTTTCATCATTGAAAACATCCATGGCAAGAGGGCCATGATGGCCATTAATTGCTCACCTAAGTTTTATCATTCTTACCAACAAATGCTCAAAAAATATTTCCTATAGAGTAGATGAAAAAATGATCTTTTATTTTTAAAACCAAGTGATCTAGCTTTTAACACTACCAGAGCAAATAGTGATAGAGACAGCTATTCTGATAAGATTTCTCGAATACTGAATGTCATACAATGTATATGATTTCTTAAATCTTCACAAGGCTTTACTACTACTACTTAAGTTTATGAAGAGGTTTTGGACTTCTTGTGTCCAAGTTCTGAACTTAAACGAGATGAAATAAAACAAGAGCTGTCGCAGGACAGCGCGCTTGACTATATAACGCTTATTCACATAAAGCACTATTTCATTATATTGCACTTAAGTACTATTAAATCATATTATATACTCTATATGTAAAAGCAACTGAATAGATACATAAATTTAAATATATATACAAGACATGGAAATTCCATGAAACCAGGTTTTCTATAATGGAAGGTGTTTGATTAAGAATTAACAGATCTGTCAAATCTTTCTGTTGATAGTTAAGCAAAGCTAGTAATTCAAGTAACAGGGAATATTTCTATTGATGAATAATCATAATTACTTTGTCAATTAAATATATTACAATTTTATCTAACAAATATCAGTTCAATACAGTCAATCGTGTGTTGATGGCCTCATTTATTAAGAACATATAATAGATAACAGATATTAAGCAACCTTTTGTTGTAAGCAGCCACATTTTAGGATCCCTAATGCCAGGTTGATAATCAGTGATCTGCCTTAACCCTTTACTTGATAGTAACACGTTTATGCCTTTGCAAACAGACTAGATCCAGGGCCTGAGGTTATGAAACTTACTCAATTTGAGCATGTAATAGAAATATTGATGTTGAAGTTAGATGCTTGAGTTACAAGTTTATGAAATATGCTCATTGCAAAATAGGGTGAAATTACAAACCAACAATGAGAATAAAATCCATGTTTGGAGTTTGTCGCCATGGTTACAAAGCATTTTTAGTTTGAGCATGATGCTTAAGTTGAGCATGATGCTCAAACTAAAAAAGCTCTGTTAGCTTGAGGACAAAGTTTGGAAAAAAAAAAAAAATCTACTTTTAGTTTGTAACTGAAATCTACTTTGCAACGAGCCAATTTCCTAGCCTTGTAATCTAAGTGTGTAACTACAATAGTAATAATTATGTTAACATGCTCAAATTGAGTAAGTTTCATGACCTCGGACCCAGATCAGACATTGTGCATATGACACAGCGTCTTGATATGGTGTATATCTGTTCCAAGCTATTTGAAAATATCTCTATGGATGAAAAAGTTATTGTCCGGACAAGAAAAGTTCAACTGATGTCTATTTGTTGTCACTGTGACTTTGACCTTGAAGCTACAGACAAAAGTTTTGCATGTGACACATCATATTGATATAGTTCATATTTGTGTCAAGTTATTTGAAAATATCTCTATGCATGACACAGTTATGGTCCGGACAAGAAAACTTCAATTAAAGTCTATTTCTTATCACTGTGACCTTGCCCTTGAATCTACAGAATTTTTTTGCATTTGGCACATCGTCTTGATATGGTGCATGTTTGTGCCAAGTTATTTGAAAATATCTCTATGCATGGCAAAGTTATGGTCCGGACAAGGAAAGTTGACGCCCGTCCGCCCGCCGGCTTCGCCAAACTAATAACCAGATTTTTCCTTTGGAAAACCTGGTTAATAATTTAAAAATCAAATTTCCTTAGACAATCAAGGGCCATAACTTCATATTTAGGATACAATGGAGTTATCTAACCTTATTGTACGATGGTCCTTAACAAATTTGTGAAGTATAAAGTGACTTGAATGATGAAACTTTAGCGTTGAGCTAAATGCAAATGTTAAAACAGACCGATACAAAAATAGCAAAACCTTAAAAAAAGGTTTTTCCAAATATTTGACACCAAAACCAGTTTGATATGTTGAAGAATTATATTTGATAAATGAATGTTCACAATTAGAAAGGAACATTACTAAAAATTATGAATTTATCTCAAATTCTCAAAATCCAACAAAAACCATGTTTTTTACCCTCAAAAGGTCACACTCAGCATCTTCAACATACGATGTGAAGAAAGGTATTATATGTAAATTATATTCCAAATATGAAAGCCCTAACACAAGTACTTATTGAGAAAAATTAAAAAATTAAATGAAAATGCCTACTTGCACTAAAACTTTAACCACCCCAAATCATGTCTTTTACTGCCAAAGAAGGTCGCACTCAGCATCTTCAGCATACAATATGAAGAAATGTATTAGTTGTAATTATATTCCAAATATTAAAGCCCTAGCACAAGTACTTATTGAGAAAATGTTAAATAAAATGAAAATTCCTACTTGCCCTAAAACTTTAACCACCCAAAATCATGTTTTTTACCCCAAAAAGGTCACACTCAGCATCTTCAGCATTCAATGTGAATAAAGGTATAAGATGTAACTACATTCTAAATATGAAAGCCCTAGCACAAATGCTTATTGAGAAAAATTAAAAAATTAAATGAAAATGCTAACTTGCCCTAAAACTTTTCCCGGCCAAAATCATGTCTTTTACCCCAAAAAGAAGGTCACAATCAGAATCTTCAGCATACACTATGAAGAAAGGTATTAGATGTAATTATATTCCAAATACGAAAGCCCTAGCACAAGTGATTATTGAGAAAAAATAAATAAATAAAAAATAATTCCAACTTGCCCTAAAACTTTAACCATTCAATGTGACTTTAAAACTTTAACCGGCCAAAATCATGTCTTTTACCCCCCAAAAAAGAACGTCAGACTCAGAATCTTCAGCATACAATATGGAGAAAGGTATTATTTGTAATTATATTCCAAATATGAAAGCCCTAGCACAAGTATTTATTGAGAAAAAATAAAAAAAATAAAAAATAACTCCAACTTGCCCTAAATCTTTAACCACCGAAAATCATGTTTTTTACCCCCAAAAAGAAGGTCACAATCAGCACCTTCAGCATTCAATGTGAAGAAAAGTATAAAATGTAACTATATTTTAAATATGAAGCCCTAGCCCGATGAAGCCCGATGCCGGGACGAGTAGTAAAGCTCTCATATTCTTCGAATAGTTGAGCCAAAAACTAGTAGTAGTTTTAACCCTTTCCTATATGAATTAAATCTGCAGCAAGCAACTTTGAAAACATGAAATAAAAGTATAATTATTGAATTTAGTTGAAAACATTGTGGGAAAAGAAAAGTGGCTTGTTGCAGATGTGTCAATATACGTCTGCATCTAGGAAAGGTTTAATTCCCATATCAATCTATAATTATGACGTTGAAACATGGATGCTTTCTTTGTATGTATGCTGTTTTTACAAGGTTTTTAACAATTATTTAGTTATATCACAGCATTTCCTTGGCAAGTTAGCAGTAATACTGGTCCATTCATCATGACACCAGCGAGTCAGTTATGGTTAACCCTTACCCTCATACGACAATTCTGCAGCAGACGACTTTGAACATATTTTGTCAAAAAAAATAAAAATGGGATAAAGCCATTACTGCCATTTCTAAAGGATTTTGTATGATCTGCCTGAGATTTGAACCCACAAGCTCGTGGCACCCCAAGTATACGCTCTATCACTACATCATTGAGGTATTGAAGTGATGCAGAATATCCTTTTCTTAGCCTATTTATATAATTACCTTTTCTCTATAGCTTCTTGTACCCTTCTGTACATATAACATTCAACGTAGAGCCAGGGCGATGTGAACCAAGATGGTGTAGAACCGTGTTTCTCTGCGAAACTTGCTAAATAATCGTTCCAAATCTAGAATCAGAATTAAAGGAACTGACTCAGAACTGAGGTCAAATTTTCCAAAAATCCCCAAACTCTTTTATTTATTATTTAACCTTTTACTACTTGCCGACTCATTTTAACCCTTTCCCTCATACGACAATTCTGCAGCAGACGACTTTGAACATATGTTGTCAAAAATAGAAAATCTCTATAATTGAATGGATAACTTATGACTAAAAGTGAAAAACATTGTGGCAAAAGGAGAAATTGCTTGTTTTGAGCAATTTCTTCTTTTGTCACTATGTTTTCAAAAAGCTGTCTGATGCAGAGGCGTCAGAAAGCGTCTATATGAGGGAAAGAGTTAAAAGTCAATTCTAAGCAAAGTAATGCCAATTTCGTTTTTGTGGTATTTACAGGGAAAGTTTATTGTGTAGATTTGACAAATTGCAATAAAATTATTACTGGGGAAGTCTACCATAAATCACATTTTCTTTGAAATGCATCTACATGTGGGAAAGGGTTAATCGTCACTTATTCTTAACCTCTAGTTAACATGATGTGTAGTTTAAGCCTTTTCCACATATGATGACTTTAAAACCATTTGGAAACAAGAGGGCCAAGATGGCCCTAAATCGATCACCTAATTGATAGTAAATTAGTAGCAAATATTTAACTGCAAATATCTGGGAAAATTTTATCAGGGAGTGTAAATGAAACTGCAAAGGAGTGGACACTTCTCAAGAAACAGCTTATCAGTAAAGGCCATTTATATCTTGAAATCTAACCAGAACTTTAATAAGAATGGAATTATAAAGTTTTTGTCATTTTGCACCTTTCCTGATGCCGCCTTGCTGCCCTGTTTTTCAACGAAATCAATATGGCTTCAACAGTTTATTTAGAGGGTCACTTAAGGAACATTTCTACCAAATTATCTTGCAATCGCACAAGTAGATTATGGAGGAAAAGGATTTTAAAATTTGGGTATTTTTCTCACTTTCTGATGCCGCAGCAACCAAAGTTATCAATGGAATTTAAATCTTTGAACAATTTTGAAAGAGGACCACCAAAGGAACATTCTTGATTCGTATTATATTTTCTTAAAATCAGACAAACACTTTCATAAAAATGGAATTTTCAAATTTTGTCATTTTGCACCTTTTCTGATGCCGCCTGACTGCCATGTTTTTCGACCAATCAGTATGGCTTGAACAATTTTTATAGAGGTTCACCCAAGGAATATTTCTACCAAATTATATTTGAATCTGACAGGCAGATTCGGAGGAGAAGATTTTTAAAGTTTGGACATTTTGTCCCCTTTCTGATGCCGCAGCAACCAAAGTTCTTATTGGAATTTTAATCTTTGAACAATTTTGAAAGAGGACCACCAAAGGAACATTCCTGTGATGTTTTGTGGAAATTGGTCTATTGCATGGAATGGTAGGAGTTGGTTGTCATTTGTAGCTAAAAGTTCAATTTACCCCTTTTGAGATGACGCCTGGTTGCTATGATTGTGTAACCAATCAAAACGCCTTAATCAAATTAAATAGAGCATCATTACAGTAAGATTCATATTATATTTTCTTAAAATCAGACAAGCACTTTCATAAAAATGGAATTTTCAAATTCTGTCATTTTGCCCCTCTTTTGATGCCGCCTGACTGCCATGTTTTTCGACCAATCAGTATGGCTTGAACAATTTTTATAGAGGGTCACCCAAGGAACATTTCTACCAAATTATATTTGAATCTGAAAGGCAGATTCGGAGGAGAAGATTTTTAAAGTTTGGACATTTTGTCCCCTTTTCTGATGCCACAGCAACCAAAGTTCTCATTGGAATTTTAAACTTTGAACAATTTTGAAAGAGGACCACCAAAGGAACATTCCTGTGATGTTTGTGGAAATTGTCTATTGGAATGGTAGGAGTTGGTTGTCATTTGTAGCTAAAAGTTCAATTTACCCCTTTTGTGATGACGCCTGGTTGCTATGATTGTGTAACCAATCAAAACGGCTTAAACAAATTAAATAGAGCATCATTACAGTAAGATTCGAATAATATTTTCTTAAAATCAGACAAGCACTTTCATAAAAATGGAATTTTCAAATTTTGTCATTTTGCCCCTTTTTTGATGCCGCCTGACTGCCATGTTTTTCGCCCAATCAGTATGGCTTGAACAATTTTTATAGAGGGTCACCCAAGGAACATTTCTACCAAATTATATTTGAATCTGACAGGCAGATTCGGAGGAGAAGATTTTTAAAGTTTGGACATTTTGTCCCCTTTCTGATGCCACAGCAACCAAAGTTCTCAATGGAATTTAAATCTTTGAACAACTTTGAAAGAGGCCAACCAGAGGAACAGTCCTGTGATGTTTCACGGAAATTGTCCTTGGAGTTTGGGAGGAGATGATGTTTAAAGCTAAAAGTTAACGCCGGACGGACGGACAGACGGACGACGGACAAAAAGTGATCAGAATAGCTCACCTTGAGCCTTCGGCTCAGGTGATCTAAACAAGAGGGCCATGATGGCCCTTGAATCGCTCACCTGATTTTTTTTTTTTTCACTTTAGCTATATAAGCCCCGCCCCCTGGCGGCCATAGTTTCCGACGAATCAACTTGGCTTGAAGGAATCTGATAGAGGGTCACCCTAGGAACATTTCTACAAAATTATTTGAAAATCGGCCTGACACTTATGGAGGAGAAGATTTTTTAAGTTTTCACTATAGCCATAAAAGGCAAAATAGCCCCGCCCCCTGGCGGCCATGTTTTTTGACCAATCAACATGGCTTGAAGGAATCTGATAGAGGATCACACAAGGAACATTTCTACAAAATTATTTGAAAATCGGCCTGACACTTTTGGAGAAGAAGATTTTTTAAGTTTTCACTTTAGCCATATAAGGCAAAATAGCCCCGACCCCCTGGCGGCCATGTTTTTCGACCAATCAACATGGCTTGAAGGAATCTGATAGAGGGTCATCCAAGGAACATTTCTACAAAATTATTTAAAAATCTGCCAACCAGTTTGGGAGAAGAAGAATTTTGAAGATTTTTCGGTTTCGTTGCCATGGAAACCAGAATTTTGCATGGATCCAAAAAATTTGAAGGAATTCTGGTGAGGTCATTGAGAGGATGCTTTCTGTGAAGTTTCATCCAAATTGACCCACTGGTTACTGAGGAGAAGAAGTTGACGCACGACGCACAACGCACGACGGACGCCGGACAAAAGGCGATCACAATAACTCACCTTGAGCAAAGCTCAGGTGAGCTAAAAAGGTGAAACTCCCCTGGAAATGAAAGTCAAATTCTTATATGGACTTCAAAACATTGTGGCAAATGGAGCAATTTCTCAACTTGCTACAATCTTTTCAACAGTCTTCTGCTAAAGAAGCGTCTAAAATTGGTCCACACATGGCAAAGTGGGGATTTAACCCTTACCCTAATAATCATATAGACGCTTTCTGACTCCTCTGCAGCAGATGGCTTTTTGAAAACATGGAGACAAAAGAAGAAATTGCTCAAAACGAGCAATTTCTCCTTTTGCCACCATGTTTTCAACTCTATTCAATTATTGTTCTTTCATTTAAAGGGATTGTCTGTTTTCAAAGTTGCCTGCTGCATATTTGCTGTACATGTATGTGGGAAAGGGTTAACATACCTTAGTATCTGGCCCAGCACCCTCCAAAGGTGTCAGAGGTTTACTAGTTTGAACCTCGTTCCTCAACTTGGAAACATACCCCGCTATAGCTTTTAGTTCTTCTTGAGCATCCTGACCAATAAAATGTAATAAATTTATTCAAAATTCTAAAGGATTGAAACATTGCAGTAACAGGATTCTTTCTGAAGTTTCTAGACAGGCCCATTGGTTAAAGCGTCACGACTGTCAATCCATAGGTCCGAGTTCAAATCCAGGTTCAGTTTCTTGAATTTTCTGAGGTGCTTTTAAGTGTCTCCCACACAACAAGAGGTCAAGTCTTTCAAGGAAAAATGGTCTCACAATCACATGTATCAGAGCTATATGTTGAGCATGTTAATCTTGAGATTAGACAAGAACTTAAATAAAAATAGAAATATAAAGTTTTGTCATTTTTCCCCTTTTCTGCTTGGTTGAAATTGGTCCAATGGATTAGGAGGAGATGTTAAAGTTAAATTTAACCCTTTTCGCGTGTAACCTGGTTGCTATATGTCTTTAACCAATCCAAAGCTCTAGATAAGGGGCGTTTTGCATGTCCTAAAATCGTTATTTGACCCTTAACCCTTTCCCTCATATAGACGCTTTCTGACGCCTCTGCAGCAGACAGCTTTTTGAAAACATAGTTACAAAAGAAGAAATTGCACAAAACGTGCAATTGCTCCTTTTGCCACAATGTTTTCAACTTTTTGTCATAGGTTATGAATGGATAACCTATGTTCTGACAAAATACGTTCAAAGTCGTCTGCTGCAGAATTGTCGTATGAGGGAAAGGGATTCTTTTGAGTATCCACATCCTAGGGATTAGTTGAATAGAGAGATATTGTGGGGAAAAGAGCTGAATACCCCTCTTTATCTGGACCTCTGAATTCCAATCAATATGGTTTGACAAAGTATGTAGAGGGTTAGGTCACTGAATGAATAATTCTATGCAATCGTCTTGAAATCAAAATCAGTTTGTAGCGACAAGTTAGTTTGAACAAGTTTTGTAGAGGGTTATCCAGGGAACATTTCAATCGAAGTATGTTGGAATTTGACAAGCTGATTAAGAGGAAATGATTTTTAAAGATATGGTATTTTCCCCCCTTTCTGATCATACCACAGCAACCAAAGTTTTCCATAGAATTTAAATATATGAACCATTTTAAAAAAGGGAACACCAAAGGAATAGTCAAGTGGAAGTTGGTTTAAATTGGTCCAGTTGTCTAGAGGGAGATGATTCTAAAGCTTGAAAAGTAAACGACGGAAGACAACAACAGACACAGAGTGATCAGAATAGATCACTTTGACCCTTTGAATCTAACGGAGATAACCGAGTTACTCCAAAACCGTTTCATCCTTGATTTATGTGCCTTGCATTGTTCAATGTTTCTAGTTGAGAGTGAATCCATTCAGAGCCTATATGCAGCCGGATACACAGATACATATTCCCCCTGTATGACATCTAGTAATAAATATAAACATCATGCAAGCCTCACACAAATGATCATGCATGATAAAAAAGACAACGTATTTTGATTGTTATTAATTGCCATTGATAACACATGCATGCAATATGATGATAATTGCCATTGACTACACTATGTATGCAATTTGATGGTAACTGCCATTGACTGTACATGTATGCAATTTGATGGTAATTGACTACACATGTATGCAGTTTGATGATAATTGACTACACATGTATGCAATTTGATGGTAACTGCCATTGACTGTACATGTATGCAATTTGATGGTAACTGCCATTGACTGTACATGTATGCAATTTGATGGTAATTGACTACACATGTATGCAATTTGATGGTAACTGCCATTGACTGTACATGTATATACATGCAATTTGATGGTAATTGACTACAAATGTATGCAATTTGCTGATAATTAACTACACTGTCACACATATAGAATTTGATGATAATTGACTACACATGTATGCAATTTGGTGGTAATTGACTACACATATATGCAATTTGATGATAATTGACTACACATGTATGCAATTTGGTGGTAATTGACTACACATGTATGGAATTTGATGGTAATTGACTACAGTTGTATGCAATTTGATAGTAATTGACTACACATGTATGCAATTTGATGGTAATTGCTATTGATGTCAAAACCTCCAAAGGTCCGTTTCTGTGTGACATAGTTAATACCATGTATACCCTTTCCCACATGTCGACACATTTTGATACATCTGCAGCAGATTACTTTTGAAACTGTTGTGGCAAAAAGAGAAATGGTTCAAAATTAGCAATCTCTTCTCTTGTCATAATATTTTCAATTCTATTCAATCAATATACTTTCATGTATGATTTAGAGGGATATTTTCAAAATAGTCTCCTGCAGATTTTTGGTCTGATTGTGGGTACGGGTTAAATAAATTTGATATTTCTTTCATATATACCTCTCCATACTTTTCTTTGACATATGTTTTACTTCTGCACACGGAATCAGCAATCTTCGCCAAAATCACAGGTAATCTGTCTTTCACAGTTCCATAGGCAAATGACCTACAAGCAAATTGCACAATATATCAAGAAAACGCAGAGATGTATTACTAGCACTGTTGAAATGTGTACCACAGAAGAATTACAATATTTTGGAAAATGTAGAAGCTGCTCAAGACAATTGATTGATTGATTTTTGGGATTTCATGCCGTTTTCAACAATTTTTCAGTCATATCACGATGGCCAGTTTACCTATTCATATGTTTCCTGGTTTTCTCACACCAGTACTCCATACAACATACTTTCCAAGCAACTGGCTGCTTTACCACATAGACTGTTAGCCCATTGGTGAAAGACAAATGACGCTTGTCACAGTGACTTTTGTCAAACGTCGCAAGGAATGTTGGCCAAGCTGGGATACAGACTCACAACCCCTGGATTGACAGACCGCGTCGCTACCAACTGAGCTGCCGAGATTCAAGACAATTAATTCCTCCCTTATCAACAATATTTTTTTCGAACAAATTTTTCGAACATAAATTAAATGTTTCATTTCAACCTGAGGATGTATATCAGTTATGTAACTGATTAACCCTTTCCCTCATACAACAATTCTGCAAAAGACGACTTTTAACATATTTTGTCAAAAAATAGAAAATCTCTATAATTGAATGGATAACCTATGACTAAAAGTGGAAAACATTGTGGCAAATGGTGAAATTGGTCGTTTTGAAATTTGAGCAATTTCTTCTTTTGTCACTATGTTTTCAAAACGCCGTCTGCTGCAGAGGCGTAAAAAAGCGTCTTTATGAGATAAACAGATAATATGCCTAAACAAATCGATGGCGTAGGTAGCGATTTTTTCCCGTCCATAGGTTATGTGTATGAACTTTGCTATACCATGTATTCAAAAATTGTGTTCAGAGACGATTTTTTTGTTGTAGTCAGTCACGATTTTCCTACGTTTTGTTTGGATAAAAAGTAAATATCGAAACAAAAAATAATTATAGAGGGAATTATTAAATACGTACTCGCTAGAGGAATGAAAACACGTGATCTGATATGTGAAATTTGCAAGTAATTAAATTCGTTGTCTATTTTTGAAAGGAGTTATAAAACTGATTTTAATGACTAACCGGATGTTACAAATCAAAATTTCTATAATGCCGACGTCATTGTATTATCGTAACGCAAATGATGAATAAATACCCAAAAGAAAAACGAAAGAAAAGATATGAAAAGATAGTATGATTCGTCACAAATGTAGTTCCGTAAATTATGGAATTATTTCATTGGAGGTACTTTATGAAGGGCATATCAATTTGTTTTTGTACCATTTTTGTCATCATAATTTCATGGATTTAAAATCTTGGCCATATTTTTAAAGTTGAATATATATATATGCTTCAACAGATGATGCTTTTTAGATTATTTGCTTAGCAAGGTAAGACTCATAAATAATCAAAGCACTTATAGTGCTGCAAGCAAGCAAGCAATTTAAGGGGCTAACTGCAGATCACGGAAAATGATTTACTGATCACAAAAGTTAATAAATGTTTGCACATATACTCATGTTACAAATAGAGACGATTTTAGATTAGAATGGAATAATATGTTTACCTTATAATTTATAAGCTAAAGAGTAAACATTTTATATGATGCTTCATTCACACTGTTTATCAATGTTGAAAATAATCAAAGAATAACAATTTCTGTTCTCATTTTCCAATAATGATTTCAAATATATTATGATTTTCATAGTTGCTTAAAACACATTCTGTTTTGTAAGTAATATCTACCATTAATTTAATTAATTGCACGGGAAATCTCCCACTTTAGTTTAATCTTATTTATTTTACATAGATATAGCGAAATAAGCTTTCAGCTTATATTAATCACACTTGATGTCTTCTTCCTGGAGACTTCACCAGTACTTGCGCCATTTGTGCGAAAAAATCCGGGAAGGCGGAACCCGTTCATCATTGGATTCAAACCTGGGACCTAGATTACGAGAGGCAAATGCTCTACCACTGCACCGCTTTTTTCCTATTCGAGATCATTAAATTCACCCTTTGCTGTCAATCAAGTTTGTAAACATGGAAATAGGTTATAAAAGAAGAGAAAATTTAATTATTAAATGAGCCGTAGAAAACTAAATAAAGATCTTGAAAAATCATATCACCCCAAGTGTTGGACATCTTTTGTATTTCCAGTCGAGAAAATTTGCATCAAACTCTTACAGAAGGTGTAGCTGAATCTTTTACCTAAGCTTTAACCCTTTCCCTCATACGACAATTTTGCAGTAGACGACTTTGAACACATTTTGTCAAAAAATAGAAAATCTCTAATTGAATGGATAACTTATGACTAAAAGTGGCAAACATTGTGGCAAAAGGAGAAATTGCTTGTTTTGAGCAATTTCTTCTTTTGTCACTGTGTTTTCAAAAAGCTGTCTGCTGCAGAGGCATCAGAAAGCGTCTATATGATGGAAATGGTTAAGGAAAAGCGGCTTTATCACCAAAAAAGGTAGCCAACATAGACAAGGTATTGTTTTTGATCAACACTTCGGCACTACCCAGCTCGCATTTTGAATGTACGTACAGTACAGATTAAAAGCAGAGATATGTATATATCATGAGTGTGTGTAATAATCCCCGATTCTTTAATCTTAGTAAAAACTAGATATGAATTGTTTGGTATATCAAATTTGTTGTTTAATTAAAGACACAAAGGCATATGAAAATGAAAAAATGGGTGACAAATAAGATTTTAGATGGAGGATGGGATGATGGCATGCATATACACTCAACAGTTGAGCCGTCCAGCGAGAAAACCAAAATTGTGGACTCTGCTTAAAGTATCGACACGGATCAGCCTAAGCATGCCACACAGGCTTACCCGGATACACTTTTCGCCACCTGTGGATTTTCTGTATCAGGAATCATTACTCAATACCTCTATCCCCCTGAGACAGAATGTGTCGGCCCGGATCAGTTTGCGCGTATTGCAAACAGGCCGATCTTGAACGATACATTACGCAGTGGCCATAATGTTGGTTTTCTCGCGGGACGGCTCAGTTTATACATTTTCTACATATTAACAATTCAAATTCGTAATCACAACTGGCACTTTCGCCAGTACGCAACTTCAATCAATTAACATGATGATTCATCACGTTGTTTACCGTCGCGCTCGGCAATAATGCCATTTGACAAGCAGATCAATTAACATCCGAACGCCCATTTATTTATAGCAGATGTTGCGATCACGAAAACAGATGACAAAAACAAATTTGTCACTGAAATAACCTGTTTTTATAGTTAATAAATGCGAAATAAAATAGATGTATATTAAGAATGTAAATAACTATATCAAAAGCACTGACTCTTTAAATTTAGCAGAAAGAGGTTCTGGAAAGTCTTCATATTCCATTTTGACATGCATGCAAGCTTTCTAGGACTTTGAGCAGTTTTAAAGCGTCTGCAAAGCTCGTCCCTTCGGTTATATACGGAAATACAATCGGAACTATTCGCCTAAACTCGTTGGAACGATTTCCAATCGACGATTTAAACTCAGAGAATGGTATCATTGGGACAGCCTATCAATCAGGTACACCGATGATAAACTAAATTGCTTAAACGTAAAAATCGGTTAAATAGTGACACATGTGTGGATTTAATGTCCCTTAATCTCCATCTCCACATAATTGATATCATGTGACCTATTATGCCTGAAATCATGGATGCATAGACTCTATCACACTCCGCACACTTATAGAGTTTGTTTAACTCTTTCAGTAGTGATGAGTTACAGTGAGTTCGTACCCTGACCAGTTCGTAACCTGTATATTCGGTGAGTTCGTAACATATGGTCGGTGAATTCGTAACCTTGTATAAGTGAGTTCGTAACCTATTGAAAAACATTCGATATATTGTTTTATATGATACTTTTGTTGAATAAAATATTTCGTAACTTGTCTTTGTAGAATTTGAGTTTAGGAAATATGGTTTTATAATATTGATGTAGTATTTTAGTTATTTAATATAAAAGTAAAGATGACGGCAGTATAGCGGATTTTTTTTATAATAAACGAAGTGTCATTTGTTAAGTAGGTGTTAAGTAGGTGTGAACATAACTACTTCTGTGCACGCACGCGACTATAGGCTTTAAATTATTTCTCAAAATATTATTAAAGTTTTCGTTGAGAGTGTTTCGTTGCATACAAACAAAAAAGATATATATATATATACATCATGTTTTTATTTACATTTTTTTGACAAAAAATACATTTTCATGTTACAATTTACACAAGAACTTGGCACAATCACTTTAATGTCCATAAACACGTATAAGCTTGTTCAATAATTCGTCTGTAGACATGTCTCCAAGACTATATGTCTCCCAGATTCCAAAAATCATTGCCTGCGTGGACCGAGCTCTTTTCTTTTGTCTTTTTTTCAAATTTTTTTCACTGACAAGTTTCGCCTGGATGTCGACAAGTTTGGCTTCTTGGTGGAGCATTTCTATCAGGGCGTAGAAGGGTGGAGCGGTTGCGCATCTATAATTGATTCTGCGATGCCAACCTGAAAGTAAGAATATAAATAATTATTCATTTCCCAAAAAAATATATACCTTTTCCAATTTAAATCAGACGGCATTTGCAAATAAGTGATATTTGCTCCTTTTACCATAATATATCTTTTTCGTAAGTAACGCGTTTATTTAATATTTCACCATAATATATCCTTTTTGTAAGTGATGGGTTTATTTAATATACAACTTACCCTCACAGTCGTTGTTTGTGCGGACTGACTGACCATACACCGACCAGTCCTTCGGTTTCCATATTGGGCCGTCGATCCATGTCTGGAGAACATAGTTGAACAACTCTTCAACCTGTACGATA
Organism: Serripes groenlandicus; assembly: GCA_031761405.1. Classification (NCBI taxonomy): domain Eukaryota; kingdom Metazoa; phylum Mollusca; class Bivalvia; order Cardiida; family Cardiidae; genus Serripes; species Serripes groenlandicus. The sequence goes on along the minus strand of JASEVX010000001.1, from coordinate 36,973,077 downwards.
CCAGTGATCTTTCTCCTTTGGTTTTCAAATGCCGCTTGTATATGTGTTTCAGGGAGAAGTGGCATGGCTAACAGTCTTCTGATTACCTTGTGTGTACCAGTATCGTCTCTATAGTTTGTTGCGAGTCCAAGGGCCTGTAAACATAAATAATAAACTGGTTGGCTGGTTAAGTACTGATAGTATTGTAATGGCGTTGTAAGAATGAAGTAAAAATCGAGAGATAGAGATAGAGATAATGTATACAATTAGTTATTGTTTTATTATATGAAAAATGTATGGTATTTACCTGTACTTTTTTCCACACCGCCTGCGTCCAATGGAATGCACAACCGTAATAAAAATAAAATGTGTTTGTCTAATCAAAAAACAACAATATGGATATAAAACAAGAGAAAGTTGATGCAATGCATCAATGTCGCCGGATATCCATAGTGCAGTTATGCATAACACTAACATTATAGTAGTTGAATAAACAGTTATCAACTGATGGGCATATTGGAACATCAGGGGTGGGGTCAAGTGAAAATGTATCATAACTTACATTGTTTTGTCAACGAAGTGAATGATAATTGAAGCCTTTCATTGTTTATGATCAATCTCCATTCCAAAGTAGGTTGACTAGACACACAACCAACTAATTATTGATCATAAACAGTAATGGAAATGAGAAATCTTGCCAATCATTAGTCTTAGTATGTATACAGTGCTTTCATTAAGGAATAATTATAAGATTTGTGAATTCCACATACACTTTTCAAGATGTTTGTCAGAATATTTGAATTTTATTATTTTTCAATAAAACCACAAAACAGACAATTTAGGATTTGCATGCAATAGCACATCATTTTACCTTTCCTCTATTAAAGTCAACAGTGGACACCTTTGCAAAATATACTTTTAAAACAATGAGTTAAGGGTTAAATCGCTGAGTTTTCTCTTTTCCTCAAAATGATATTAGCTTGGCATCCTAATTATATCATACTTTAACAAATGTTGAAATGTAGTCCAATATTTATAAATTAGACCACATTCGAAATATAATATCAACTAAACAGTTAAATCTCATTGAAATTGTTGTATAATTTAAACTTAATTTCGAACATAAACTGAGCCCTACAACATGTTAATTTATTTTAATTCTTTCCTTCCCTTTTTATAATGAAAATAACAAAACTACTCATGTTTTAAAATTATATTATGATGAGCGCCCTTGTGTCAATGATCCATAACAATATGCAGATCTGAAGCAATATGCCTTTAGGGAATTAAATGACCCAATTAAAAATTGTCAAGGACGAAATAATTTTGTACGAAAGACCCGATTCTTTCTTATTCGCAGAGGTGTCGTTCTTGAAACTCTCTTTATAGGCAGAGAGTTCGTTCAAAGTAATTTTTCTATTAAAACTAGTTTTTATCTCGGTTTGTTCTTTTCTTCATTTGTTTCGAACCAAATAAACATTTTAAATCACCTACGATTTACTATTTTTAAGTGAGTGTAAAGAGACGGCTCTCTGCAAAGGAGATTGATCTACGCAGTTGGTATTCGCGAGTCACGCTTCAAGCAGGTGCGCGTATGCAAACAAATTAGACTGCGACGTAAAGGTTTGTAGTTATCGCCTTTTGAGTACATGTAGTATATAGTGTAAAAATAAAGTATACCATTCTAGCTAATAGGGACTGTTTTATCTTCGTAAATAAAACAACAAAACATAAATGCGAGTCAAAATAAAGAAACTGAAAATACCTAAAACATCGGAATATTTATTTCATTTTAGATGTGTCATACTTAGTGTTTGTAAACAAACACAATTGTAATATGTTCAAGACATCTAAATGTGTTTCTTTCTAATAATAATCCCTCCTCCCATATGTGATTTCCGAAAACGTATTAAAAATAGAAGTCGCGGGCTTCTGCCCGGCGACTAATAAATCTGATCACTGGTTAAAACCTTTAATTGACTTTGAACTACTATCAGTGGAATTGCAAGAAAGAATACAATGGAAAGTGACAGCTGCTAGACAATGTAAATTATTAATTAGAATTACTTTCTTTTATAAATGAATACGTCCCTATCAGGGGTATGACATTAGTGGAACTTTTCTTGGCCTGGGGTTACAACATATAACGCTATAATAAATACTAGACTTTAAGAAAAATACTTCACCGATTTGAAATCACATGAGTCACTCTCTAAAAGTGTATCAACCTTCTGACCTTCCTAAACGTTCCACAAAACCTCGAATACTCAAGAAATTATTTTAGATTAAAAACTTTCCTAGACATATAATCAGAGACCTCCTTTAGATCTCTGACAGAATGTAGGTCTTCAACAACTTTTGACCTATTTATGATCTCTATTTGATCGTTGGTTTAACTCGATAGATACTCCTACCAGTTGATTGATTGTTTGGTGATTTACGCCGCTTTTAACAACCGTTCAGTTATATCTCGGTGTTTCTGGTTAAGTTACCAAAACTACTGGTTTATTTATCCCGACACCAGCCAGTCAGTCGTTTGTTTCATTGGGGTTTTACGCCGCTTTCAACATTATTTCGGTTATGTCACGGCGACAGTTCACTTATTCATGATCCCTGGGTAAACAAACCAGTATCAGGTTAGAAATGTACCTTGCCAAAGGGCACTCCACCATGACCGTAGTGCCGAGACTGTGCCAGTCAGTTTTAATGCTATCCCCGAGCGCTAAGGAGGGCAGTCATTACTACCATTTTTTAAGTATTTGGTATGACCCAGCCGGGGATCGAACCCGCGACCTCCCGCACTCGAGGCGGTAGCTCTACTACTTCACCATCGAGGCGGTCGAAACTCCAACTAGACCGCATGTATAAAGCAAATAAAGCAAATTATAAATGACAGTTCAACAGTCTAAAATAACTCAATAAAAATTAATAGTAGTTTTGTAATCTTTCATTACATTGCCTTCATTCCGACTGTCCTGTCGGAGACATATGCTTATATGGGGTGATGGTCATTTTGTGGACTGTCACCTTTGTTGTTAATATATCACATCAACACATCATAAAGACAGATATATGTATGAGAGATATGTTAAACTAAATCATTGAAACAATAGGAGAATTCGTGGAAGACAGTGGTGCAGAGGTAGAGCGTCGGCCTCTCGTATCTGGTTCGAGTCCCGTGATGAGCGGTTCCTGACACAAACGGCGCGAGTCCTGGTTAAGTCCACAGGAAGCAGACATAGAGCGTGATTAATATAAGCTGAAAGCTTGCTTCGCAATCGCTGTAAAATAAATAATGTTTAAATTAATAGGAGAATTTTTTCGTCGTGAGCAAATTAAATTTTGACACTGTAATTCAGAATTGCCTTGACAAATAAGCCTCTGTTTGTGGGAAAAGGTTGAAATCATGTTCTTTAAATATAACAAAGACGTCTTTCTCTGCGTCTGTATAAGGACAAAGATAGATAGATAGATATTCTTTATTTCCTCCAAATTTGAAGAGCAAGTACATTCCATATTAAACATTACAAAAGTGAGAACATAAATATATATATATATATATATATATGTTCCACTCCATGAGAAAACCGGTGATAGAGACAACTTCTTCGATTTTGGGATTTTCACATTTTCATACATTTTGTTTGATATATATGTGGATTTCGTATTAGGAATATTGACGCCGTAATTGACGTCAAGGAAAGACATGTGTTAATTATCGTTGAAATGACGGCGTAGGTATTTTGATAATTTATGCTCGACTCTCAAACAATTTCGTCATTGACAGCAACGTTATTCTTAATTTTATCAAAATGGTTTGAGTACATTTGAAGTTATTCATTGATTTGTGGTTGATGAACATGTTATGTCTTCAAAACCTTTATAATCAAAATATCATTGTAGAAATTCAAAACAGTGATTTGTCATTGTAATTATTAAAAGCGTACATTGATAACAGTGTATGTTTATACTAATTATTATGACACTGATAAGATTATTCTATGAACTGTAAACTATTTACGGTTCATAGAATAATCTTATCAGTGTCATATTAGTTGACAAGTGAAATATTTAACCCATAACCTGTAATCCTTTTTCCAGCAACAACAAAATTGTAAATCAGAAACAAACAAAGCGAAATATGTTTCATTTCTTTTAATTAAAAGGCTTTCTTTCACAATGTAAGATTGATTATATCATTATAAAGGATTACTGTGTTTATTAATCGTAACAAAATAAACGCAATATAAACTATTAACTTTTAAAAACACAAAATAATAAGTTTATATGTTTTGTTGAACCCTTTCTCTCTCACATCCCTCCTTTTATCATTATGTTTCAAAATTCATCGGATATTGAGATGTTAAAAGGCATCTACATGTGAGAGAGGTTAACCATTGTTCACATGTAGATGCTTTTGATCACCTGAACATGATATATTTTTGAATACATTGAGACAAAACGAACAGTTCCTCCAAACCACAATGTTTTCAAATCTTTTCAATCATTTTAGTTTCATTTAAATACAGATGAAATATGGGCCGTCCCGCGAGAATACCAACATGGTGGATTCTGCGTAAAGTATCGACCCGGATCAGCCTAAGATATGCCACACAGGCTTACCCGGATAGACACTTTTCGCCTCCTGTGGATTTTCTGTTTAATTAATCATTATTCTATACCTTTGTCCCCCTGAGACGGAATATGTCGGCCCGGATCAGTCTGCGTGGACATGTTTTGAACATTACGGGTCAACACCGTTTACTATGCAGAACCGAGAACCTATCTTGTTCCCTTCATTTTTTTTCATTGTCGTTCATTTAAAATATTACTCCTCAATTGTGGTTAATTAAACGCGTGTAGGCAATTTTCCTTTTCATTTATTTGACTGAAGGGTGAGGCAGGCGCAAATAAATTATTTTTTAATTTGATGGAAAATATTTCATCTATCAGTAAAACATTGGTGTAATTGGGCTTGTTATAACCCTATGTTACTGTCAAATCTACAAGGTTGTTTTTGGAGGGGATGTGCTAACCAATGAGAGGGCTGAACAAACTGACAGGAGCCACCCATCGACCCGAGGGGCTACACAGACAGTTCAACATTTTACTTGTGTAATATAACAAGTTCAGTTACCAGTTCTCCGTTGGATGTTTTGTTACATGTAAGTTTAGTTATCTAGCTTTTGTTAAAAAAAATGTAAACATAACTGTCTCTTACTGTCTCACAAATCATTAGCTACAAATATTAGATAAATTAAAGTCTTTGCATATACCAGGGACACTATATTACAAATATAGTGTCCCTGCATATACATATAAAGCATCATATTATTTGTGACATACATGTTATTTAATTTACATAGAGAAACAGTTATCTTACATGATTTTTTGCAGTTTGTTTAAATATTAATCCTTTCCCACTTGTAGTCGCATAAGCAGCAGACGACTTTTGAAAATATACTGTCAAAAGAAGAAATTGCTCATAATGAGCCATTTCTCCTTTTGCCACACGGTTTCAGTTCTTTTCATTTGTTTGACGTGAATTTGTGGTGATTTTCCATATAACATCTTCAAAGTCGTCTGCTGCAGATTTGTTATATACATGTGGGAAAGGGTTAAATGTTAGCTTCAAGGCACACCTGAGCATTATATTCTGGCGAGACTGCCACAGGCATCACATTTTAACATTGTAGTCAATAAGAATAATTAAACTCTAGGTTTGAATACCTAAATGCTCAGGATATGTATAATGCTTTTTAGTAGTGTTCATATGGATATATTTCAGATCAATAAATTATAATTAAGGTATCCTATTTAAAATAATGTGAATGGTGATCCCATATTATTTTGGTTTCATTGATAGGTTTTGGTGTCTAGAAAAAAAAAAAAAAAAAAAAAAAAAAAAAGAGCTATCCACCAAGCATACATTGTAGGCATTGGAAGATTACAAAAGAGGTCATTTCAATTCTGATTTCAGTTAAAATAGGTTACAAACTGCCATTACCTAAACTGTAAAATGTGTTAGCATGATCTTTCAATGCTACTTTCTTTACTTTTAAACCAAAATACAATGTTAACTAATGTAGAAACAAGTTAAATAAAGAAAAGCAAAAAAGTACTTCTGACGGGATTCGATTTTATGAATAGCCTGGGTACCGAGGATGCTTTACACCTAGATGCGTATTAAATTGTATAGATTTGAAAGCGGATCTGTTTCTTTAACGCTCGCAAATGCATGAAAGTTTGTTTTCGTTAAGCAACGCTCAGTTATACATCTATTATTGAATAATAATTACACAAAACAATGTGTTTTCAACCGATTCACACGGTATTATTTCGAAGACTTTTGTTTTTCTATGACTACAAGTTCAAAACTTGGGGGCTATACATGTATACTATTCAATTTACTTTTCGCAGAAGCAGATCAACTTTTTTCATACAGTCTTGTATAACACCATAATAGGTTTAACATATATTTTTGAATTATCACTATCACCGGTTTTTCTCATGGAGCGGCCCATATATATATCCACACACACACACACACACACACACACACACACACATATACACAAGCATGAAAAGTCATTGAAAGCAGGGATTTTTTTTTACACAATTATCAAAGCATATCGACGCGGCAGATATAAACAGATGTATAAATGAAAGTATAGTTAAAACATTGTAGCAATAGGAGAACTTGCTTTCGTTCCTTTATTATCATTTTAAAAGTTAAAAAATAACTTGAAAATTACGCTTTGATTTGTCCCCACTTTTTCCCACATTTTCCCCACTGAAATATTACTGGCAATAACAGCAATTTAAATTAACCCTTTCCCCAAATACAACAAGTCTGCAGCGGATGAGTTTGAAACATATGGACAAAATTATGGAAAATCGTTCATCAAATAATTGGTTTATACAAATAATGTATATGTCCGACATTGTCGAATTGCGTATAGGCAGTGGTATGAAACATCTGGAACGTAGAACTATCTTCGTTCCTGTAACATCCCTCATCATATAATTATAAAATAAAGTATGAACATAATTCAAATACTTCATTATAGATCTAAACAATGAGGCTGTTCACACATTGAATTATATAACTTTATTTGAATAATATATAATTTGCTTTCTCTGATCCGGTGTATCGGTGTTGTTCACAAAAGCGTGGCGCGTAGGAATATACATAATAATGTTTAATGCATAAATATTTGTATTGCTTAAAATAAAATTCAATTTAAAAGACGCAAATTCATTTTTAGTTTGAAAATAAAGTGTAGATACTATATTCTTCATTCAACTGATTGTAAATGAAAAGACTATTAGGTAGTTTTAACTTTGAATTAATCGCCCTATATTGATTAGCGTATGTATAAAAAAGTTCCTGTAGAATTAAATGTTATAGGGCATATTCCATTTGGGTCAGAAGGTAATCGCATAGGAAGGGGATTATTACATAATAATCACCTTCCAAAAACGGCAAAACAAATGGAAAATAAGTAAACAAATAAATAAATAGTAACTATATTTGTTACATCGCATTTCTTTTTGTCATTTACATACTCACAAAATGAAAATGAACCCATTGAACAGTGTTGGAGTTAAGCTCTGGGCAAAATAAACGAAGTTTTGGGAAGCTCTAAAGAACGAACAAGAGCCTTCCAAGGAACACATGTGTTGCCTGCGAAAGTCAGATAATAAAATGTTCGGACAAACAACCACACACACTTAAAAAAAAGCATGCTAAAGCTATTGTTCTTGTTCACTGCACATCGGCAGGTCATAAGTAACCTATAAACAAGTTTGACATTGATACATTGGTAATTTATTAAGACAATGGCCGAACAAAAATGAACAATAGAAATAACTCCTAAAATAAGCAGACCAGAGTTATGTTCCTTGTATTTCCCGTTTTCCTGATCACAAGGTATGAGCGTGATCACTTTGAAATGAATCTGGCAAACAGAAACAAGGGATGCCCAATTTATGCAAACCGTGGCGGACAGACGGACGGACGAACAAATACACGGACAAACAGCCGGCCGGACGACGGATAATGAATCAAATCCTTACAGGAAGACGACCCACAAAATAATAATTACAATTTTTTTTGGCCAATGCGTCAAAATACGTCTGTGTTTGGGAAAGGGTTAATATGTTATGGAACTGGTTGTGTATCTGACTATTTGGTATCACATATGAGCCGCATCAAGCGATTTGGGGTATCATTGAATCTCCGAAACGGGACCACATAAGGCAAATTGACGAACAACTTATAAGGCTAAATTTCTAGTTTATTTGTCGACAAATACATCCAGGATTAGATGGCATGTAGACGGACATTGAGTCGTCAATTTATGCAAATGCAAATTTTAATGCATTGAGACCCAAAATGACTAGAAGCGACTCACATGTAAAATAAATCTTGACCCTAGTTATCAATCGTGTGTAAGCTGACATAAACTAATCCCTATATCAAAGAGTGTCTTTATATATTGTTTAGTTGAATCAACATACAGACAGACAGACGAACTGAATGAAAGAAAAACTATCTTATCCAGCAATATAAGAGAATATTCAACAACAAATGCGACTTGTATTTACCCACAATTCCCCAGTATCAATCCCAAAAATGCAATAGGTGACATTCTGACTTGGCATAGTTACTTTGACGCCATTGCTCCAGGTCAGCAGTAGATGTTTAAAAAGTGCTTCTACTCCTTGGATATGACAAATGAAATATATGGCATGGAGCACTGTAGACAGACACCGTCATTTTGGATGGGGTTTCTCAACAAGTGATATGTGGCAAATACCTCGCCTGTATCTTCCTGGTGCATATCTAACACCATGCATATCTCGATAACTGATTGGTGTTTTCATCATTATTTCCATTATATGACACTTAACTAAAATCACATGATTTGCGGATTTCTCGCACACGTAGTCCACGCAACATTCTTCCTGGCTACCTTGACAAACATACTATTTAGCCCATTGCTTTCAAGAGGAATGTCGATAGTCACAATGGCATTTGTCAATGATCGGAATGAGTGAAGTCGGGATTCTAACTCGTGATCATTTGATCAATATCCTTTGTCTTTTCCGTCAAAAGCTATGGTTGATCGACTGTCTAATTGGACATGCCAATACAACAATGTACAGCGTGGTCTTTTGGAACAGTATTCGCAATCAAGCTCAAATTGTGCAGTCTGATCTAAATATACGCTTTTCGAAAATTTCTTCCAAAGGCTTTAGAAGCTTCTGGTGAGTTGTGCAGATTTTGATGCACATATAGACGCTTTCTGCCGCTTCTGCAGCAGCCGACTTTTGAAAACATGGTGACAAGAGGAGAAATTGCTCATCATGTTTTCAACTTTATGCAATGATTTAACCTTCATTGAAAGAGATTTTCCATATGTTTACCTAGACGTTTTGAAGGTCACCTGCTGCAAATTTGTTGTATGTGGGAAAAGGATAAAGAGATGCATGGGCTGATCTGAACCTGAACTTTCAGTAACGCTTACTCGAACCCACTTTCCAATGGACGGGTGCTATACATGACATCGTCTGCTGCAGTTGCGACAGAATGCTTAGTTTCCTTTACCTCACGTGACCCATATTCGAACTCGGCTTAGATGACAAACATTCTGACAAAGTCTCAACATACGCAATTACAGATTACAGACCCTAGAGCGTAAGCAAGATTTTACTTAAGTTTTGGGAAAGTGATATAGTTTTTGATCCGATACGACCCAATTTTTAACTTATAGATAGCATCAAACATTATGACAAAGTTTCAACATGCTTTAGTCAAAAAGACAAAACATGATTATACTAAAGGTGTATTTTCACGAATGAACCAATTTCTGAGAAATCCTCAATGCAAACACGTTCACCAAATCACATACACATTCACATATAACATGAGCTGACTTTGCACGTATGCGGAGCAGTCAGCTAGAGACATATACGTTTATAATACGTCAAACAAATGATTTCCTTACGAATTTGCATTTATATTTCCCGGTCTGTGTCTGTGCCCTATGAAAGAATGATGAGTATATATTATTGGCTTTGGGTAAGATTGTTTCCTCCAAAATCCGGAATTATCCTACATAGGGGCGTCTTATCAGTAATGTCACGATTGACTCCTTTACATTTCATTCCAATACTCTTTGTTTGTTACTTAACCCATATTCTTTGTTTGGACAAAACCCAGTAGTCAATATTTGTAAACAGCAACTTATCTCGGGCATTACTGATGGATTGTTTGATGTTTTACACCGCTTTCAACAATATTTCTGTTTTATCACGGCGTTTACTGGGTAGGTTACCAGTACTACTGGCCAATTTATCCTGACACCAGTCAGCTAGCCAACACATGCAACCCTGAGCGTCAAGGAAGGCAACCATTTCAACAATTTTTAAAGTCGTTGGTATGATCCGGCCGGGGATCGAACGCGTGACCTCCCGCACGCGAGGTGGACGCTCTACCACTGCAACACCTAAGCGGTCTCCGGTGCATTATAACATTGTACTAAATACTGAAATAAAATTCGATAATGGTTACACTATCAAAACAATATCTTAAGTACATCTATATAACACAGACAGTCTATGTTTATATTAAGGTGGACATTTCACGCCTTAAAGACATCTACTGTTTAATTTCATTTTCTGTTAATGCAAGCAAAATCGTATTTTTGCTAAAGTGAATCATGTGAACTAACATAAAACTATCACATTCAAAATGACACATATAAAGGACTCGTTGATTTCCATATGGTTTCGGGCAGAAACTTTTCGCTTCCTGTGGGTTTTCTATTTCAGGAAGCATGACTCTATACCTCTATCCCACTAAGACGAAATGTGTCGGCCCGTATTCGCCTGCGCGGACTGCGCAAGCTGATCTGGGTCGATACATTACGCAGAGTCCATACTGTTGGTTTTCTCGTTGAACGGCTCATATCAATATATCTGCGTAATGTATCGACCAGATCAGCCTGCGCTGTCCGCGCAGACTGATCCGGCCGACACATTCCGTCTAAGGGGGGATAGATAGAGTAGTGATTCCTGAAACAGAAAATCCACAGGAGACGAAAAGTGTCTGTCCGGGTTAGCCTGCGCGGCATGCTTAGGCTGATCCGGGTCGATACATTACGCAGAGTCCATACTGTTGGTTTTATCGTGGAACGGCTCATACATTATCGATAGGTAGATCCAGATGCTTGGTTGACCGCTTTCAAAGACGTCTCTCATCCATGTCAGTATACATAATGGGCATAATGAAGCCTGGCGATACTGGATTGTAGGTTTCGTACAAAGAACAATACATATATCGAGAGGCACATATCTCTATTTAAAACAATGTCTTGGTCCATTAGACTAGCCTTGTTTGCCTTGCTGGTAGCTCAGTATATTAATCAAAATCCCTGGCCCCTTAAAGTACCAAAGTGAGACAACTGCGACATGGAACGAGTAACTCGGTCGAGACGCACTGTGGTAGCGCTATAGAAAAAGGAACACTTAACAGATTTCACAGACTAATAGGAATCAATCACAATCCACAAAAAAAAAAACCGGAGGATAACCAGACTCTGAATCCTATAAGCTATCTAAATTTATTTTCTAATAACAAACAGAACTCTGATCAACCAACAATCAATAAGTGGTTAAAGTGCTCTCTTAATTATTGTGAATATATTTGGAAATTAACAACGGATTAATAATAATTTTAGACTGTCTTGGAGAACTATTTAACTGCATTTTGAAAATCTAAATAGATTTTGAAAAAAGTGATTGTAAATTGAGTTATTTAAAGAAATAATTGTCTTTTAAGCCATGTTGTGGCTATTTCTCAGGTGAACTCCTGCTGAGTTTCTCTACAAGCTTGGATGTATCATAAACTACTTCTTTGATGTGGAAGTCACATCCTGTGCTGTATTGATCAGCTAAGTATTGTGCAATATTACTATCTGGATTATCAGATAACATTCTGTAAAACTGCATTATTTTGTGATTCCAACATATGTAACAGTTTTGACCAGTATTTGTGGTGATTATCAATGCTCAGATGTAAAAATAATGATAATGATAATGAAGCAGAAAGTACTATTTCAAAGACTTTTCAAGTTGCCCCATTGCTAGACAAAGAAAACCTGTGAATATTTAATTAGATTTATGAAAAATAGTAGAAAACACAATAAACAAAATGAATATTTCAACTGACGAAGAGTTAACTTTCAACATGCATAGAAATACTAGTAGTTCATCTCAAAATGAATCTTTTGTAAGCCATGTTTCTACTATTATTATACCCCCTAAACCTAGAATTAACATTACCTCCTCATATTTATTGAGTGATGAAAGTGAAAATGAATTTTCTGGTTTCTCATCTTCTGAGATTCCGTCATCTCCTCTATATCAGGAAAACAAGGTTAATGACAACCTTGATGGAATACTTTACAATGTAATGGGGACAAACAAGAAAGTTGAAGTTATGTTTACTTCCAGAGAACTATTTAATGAATTTATGGAAGCTTTAGAGAAGGAAATTAGTCCAAAATTGAACTCTTCTAACAATGTCCAATACACTGTCCATGTTCAGGGGAAAATGTGCATAATCAACATCCAAAAGAATAGGTTGACAATCGTGCTCACTGGTCCAGGTAATATTTTGTGGCGGGACAGTACATTCAGGAGACTATCAGCAAGTATTTACGACCAACAATTTGAGCTAACATCAACACCTACAGGGCCAAGACGTATGCTAAACAAGACACCCCTATTATCGCCAATTAAACATCAGACCATAAATACCCAGCAAGGAAATGAGGACCAACTGACCTTGATTAATAAGGACATTACTGCACTGAGGGAGGTCTTGGTATCCATTCAGGATCAAATGATTAAAATGACTGGCCAAATCACCATAACTCACCAGAAAATTAACATATTGATGGAAAAATCACTCTGTATAGGCCAAGGTGTAAATGAAATCTCAGATGCTACTACCCAAGATGGTTCTTGTTTCATTACAATGAGTCAAACTTCAGGAGAGAAAACCATTATGACCCCAGGAAAGATGTCTTTTAGTGAGGCTGTAACAAATACACCTGTAAACCCCACTCTAAATGTCAAACCTACACCAGCACCAAGGAGGACAATAAATAGAAACTCAAACACACCCAATAAGCCAAAAGAATCAGAGTCACAATATGAGAAACCAAAACTGCCTCAAACTAAAAATGAACAGCAAACAGACAAACCTGGCAAATACCCCATATCAAAATCTACTGCCACTACGACGAAATCAATTGCCAGAACCACGAAATCAACTGCTCCAACAACAAAATCAGGCAAATACCCCATATCAAAATATACTGCCACTACAATGAAATCAACTGCCCCAACAACAAAATCAGGAAATAGAATACTTATTTTAGGGGACTCAATTTTATCAGGCGTAAACCAAAAGGGACTTTATCGACACGTTACGATACAACCATTCCCAGGTGCCACAGTTGAAACCATTTGGAACAAAATAGTTATGTATAATTTAGTTCAGTTTAAAAGTGTGGTAATTTATGTGGGCGGGAATGACGCAGCTAGATCTCGAGATCCCGACATGGAATACTTTGAAGAAAAGTATGATCAGTTGATTAAATACATCAAAACCCAAAACCCAAGCTGTGATATATATCTTTGCAATATGTGCCCACGTGGTGATGCAGAAATAAATAGAACAAATGAAGTAATCAAAAACTTAAGTACAGTTCACGAAACAGCCTACATTGATGTGTTAAATGGGTTTTATGACAAACAAAATGAGCTGCGTTCCTACTTCTATGGAGAAAGGGACTGGATCCATCTATCCCCATCAGGAATTAAACGACTATTAGGGACCATAAACAGCCACATTCATATTGTGGATAATTTCAAGACAATTAGTGCCGTTCCCAATTCGTCGAAACATGACCAAAAGAAGACTAAACCTCAGAAAAAACAGCAAAATTTCATTCACCGACAAACAGAATCGTGTGGTAATGAGGAGTCCTACCAATGGCGACAGGATCAGGATTTTGTGACCAACACCAAACAAACCACCTCAGAACGATGCATAAAATGTGGATTGCGAAACCATGAAACAGAGGACTGTTGGCATAAAGTGCAAGTGAGGTGCTTTCTTTGTAAATTTTATGGACACAAGGACTCTGATTGCTGGAATAGATAGGACAAAGGCAAATATGCCAACAACCTGATATTAATGGAAGATAAATTTACAACTTATTGTACTAATAAATATAACATACTAGATGATCTATGTGAATTTTGCAACAAGTTTCATTGTATTTGTGTTTTTTCCAAAAATATCTGCAAGTATTATAAGGGTTGTCAATGTGATAAAAGTGAGAACTCAATCAATTTATCTTCCAGTACATCTTTCAAGGTCAGTAAAACAATTGAGGTATGCAATCAAAATAAACATACATTTGGGAACAGTGACTTATCAAATGAGAGAAGTGTTATAAATTATTCTTTACAGACAAGTTCTCAAGAAAATACTCTCATTTGTAACTCAACGAACAGCGAATATAATGTTTCAACAGTTAATGGCAGCATAAAAAATGACAATTTACATAATGATACAACTTTTAATGATAATTTGTCTGATTTGCATGCTGATATTGTTCATAATAATATTAACTCATTATATAATAATATTACATTGTCAGATGATAATCTACTGAATGTTAATAATCATTCTTCCACATGTGCCCAAAATTTAGTTGATTTAGGTTTAAAATCAAAAGGATTTCGAATCGGTCATATAAATATACAAAGTATTTCAAATAAAATAGATCAAATTGATCTACTGTTAAATCATTCAAATAACAATGTTCATGTTTTTGGACTTAGTGAAACTAAGTTGAAACATTTTCATGCTGACAGTGCTTTTCAGCTGGATAATTATCAATCTTTCAGAAGAGATAGAGTTACAACTAATGAGAGAAAGGAAGAAGGGGGTGGTATTATTGTATATTGTAAGAATGAAGTTAATTGTAAAAGAAGGTGTGATTTGGAAGGCAGAGAAATTGAGTGTTTATGGCTGGAAATATTTCCCAAAAACTCTAAAAGTTTTCTTATTGGTAATATATACAGAAATCCAAATGAAGCAGTAATATGGAATGAAATTTTTGAAAATCATCTTGAGAATGTTTTAAAAGAACAAAAAGAACTTTACCTTCTCGGAGACTTTAATAGAGATTTACTAAATTTACAAACCAAAACTGCATGGTTAGAATACATGGAACCTTTTGGTCTTTTTCAAAAAATTAATGTACCTACAAGGAAAACTTCAGTGTCTGCAACTTTAATAGATCACATCTATTGTAATGTTCATGCTAATATAAAATCAGTAGACGTCCCACAAATAGGACTGAGTGACCATTTCCCTGTGTTCCTAACACGAAAACCTAAAAGTTACACGCCCAAAAATTCACATCACACTATCTCATACAGATCATTTAAACATTTCAATGAAGAAAGTTTTATAAGTGATCTCCAGTCTGCACCATGGGATACAATTAAAATATTTGAAGATATAGATGATATTGTCGAGTCATGGTATTCGATTTTCTTACAAATTGTTGATTCACATATACCTATCAAACAGCATAGAGTTAAAAATAAACAACAGCCAAAATGGATTACACCAGAAATAATAGAATCTATCAAAACACGTGATAGATTTAAGTCTTTAAATACTGAAACAGAGTATAAGTATTGGAGAAATAAAGTAACTTATCTTATAAAAAAGTCGAAAAAAACCAAATATGAAGCATTTGTGACTGAAAATCAAAACAAACCAAATACTGTGTGGAAGTTGTTTAAGGAATTAAATGTGAATAAACAAAAAAGCAGCAATAACATTTTCAACCTGAAAATTGGAGAAAATGAAATTGAACATTCAAACGAAATTGCAGATGAGTTTAACAAATTTTTTGTATCTGTTGCTTCAAAGCTAAAAGAACCAGTTCAAAGTTCAAATTTTGAAAAACTTCAAACTTTCTGTAATGAGAAAATACCTGATAATACACAATTTAACTTTCCAGAAATTACAGTTGAGAAAGTATTAAAGTTTCTTGTAAATATAGATGTAACCAAATCTACTGGTTCTGATAATATTGGGTCTCGCTTACTTAAATTGTCAGCTAATTATATAGCAGATAGCATAACCTATATTTGCAATAAAAGCTTAAAATCCATATTTCCAGAAAAGTGGAAAGAGGGCAAGGTTACACCCTTGTATAAAAGTGGGGCCAAAGATGACATAAACAACTATAATCCCATTTCTGTGCTTCCAGTTATTTCTAAATTATTAGAAAAGCATGTCCATGACTCGTTAATGGATTATCTTTCTCATTTTAAGTTACTTCATGAAACTCAATCTGGCTTTCGACCAGGCCACTCATGTGAAACTGCATTAGTGCGAATGATCAGCAAATGGCTAGAAGCTATAAATAAAGGCTCTTTAATAGGTGTAGTGATGGTGGATTTTCGAAAAGCGTTTGATTTAGTTGACCATGTAATTCTTTTGCAAAAGTTAAAAGTATATAAACTTTCAGATAGCTCACTATCATGGTTTTCTTCTTACTTAAACAATCGAAAACAGAAAGTGTCTCTTAACAATGTATTGTCAAATGATCAGACAGTGACTGATGGTGTGCCTCAAGGTTCAATTCTAGGCCCCCTTTTATTTCTTTTATTTATAAATGATTTACCACTTTACACACTTAATACTGAAACTGATTTGTATGCAGATGACACAACATTGTATCACATTAATAATACATTAACATCTATTGAAAATAATTTGCAAAATGCACTTAAATCATTATCAGATTGGTGTAGTTCAAATGGAATGTTAATAAATACCTCAAAGACAAAAGTAATGCTAATAACTACACAGCAGAAACGTACATCATTAAATGTTACAGAGATGAACTTGGATCTTAATGGTGAAAATTTGAGTATGATCTCTAAAGATAAAGTACTTGGTATATTTATTGACAACAACCTAACATGGAAAAACCACATAGAACATATATGTAGGAAAATCACATCAAATATTTGGCTTTTGTCTAGAATAAAACTATTTCTAAGTCTTGACCATAGGATTCAGTTCTATAAAGCTTATATTCAACCACACATAGATTACTGTAATGTTATATGGGGCGGAACATGTCAAAAAAATCTAAATAGACTACTTAGACTCCAAAAACGGGCTTGCAAAGTTATTCTAGATTATAATGTTGATAATGCATTAGACAGTATGCAAGATTTAAAATTATTAACAATATTTGACAGAGTATATCTCAGAAAAGCAAAATTTATGTATAAAATATCAAAATCTAAAACTCCATCTTATATAAGTGAAATGTTTAACTTAAGACAAGTAAATGAAAATACACCTATAACAAGATTATGTGCTAAGAACAATTTTTTAATACCTAAACCAAACAAAGAAATATTTAAACAAAGTTTAACATACTCTGGACCAATAATTTGGAATAATTTACCTACCAATATTAAAGAAAAAACTTCAACAATGGCCTTTCAAAGCAATCTAATTAGATTAATGAAAAATGTTTAATAGTTCTCATGCAGCGTTTTTCTGTATATATCTTATATTTTTTAATCTGTATATATTGCAATTTTTGCTAATTATCACCGTCAGTTTTCTATACATGTGTGTGAAATTGTCAAGTGCAATGCATGTGTGAGAGTAGATGAAGTGATATATTATTAAATGACGATTATGTTGATCTTAATGTAATTTGTAATGTACATTCTATTGTCATTTGATATTTCGTATGGGTTTTTTGTAAATATTGTTAATAATAGAGGGCCATGTGGAAGATTAGTTTTAAACTAAATGTGTCACCCTCTTAAAATAAAGTCTCTTATCTTATCTTATCTTATCTTATCTTTATCACCTTTCCCTCATACGACAATTCTGCAGCAGAAGACTTCGAACATGTTTTGTAAAAACATAGAAAATCTCTATAATCGTCTATATGCGTCAGAAAGCGTCTTTATGCATCAGAAAGCGTCTATATCCGGGAAAGGGTAAAAGGATTATCCAGATCTGACCGACATGATAATTAACATACTGATTGGCATTCTCACTTAACGAATGTGGACGGCTTCCATTGTGTATTACCTATATGTCAAATTGCATAAAATACTGGATACGTCTTCACCCAATAGATACCCCAAAACAGTGCTATTATCTATTATTGAAATTAGTTTACGCTGGAAGAGAAACACGGGCTACGCATATTAAACAGATATTATTTACATATGATTTTGGATATGTGTTGACCATTCAAGACGTTGGAGATCAAGATCAATATCTAGTTACTTTCAAAGAGAGATTTATCGACTGTTATTCACACAAAAATTGAAAAAATACATATTGACATTGAATCATCACGAAAAGCAAAACATTATGAACACTACACACCTATATTAGCCATTGAAATATACCTGTCTGTTGAATCAACTAAAAATTAAAAAAAGTTCTGGCAAATGTTATGACTTAATAAATTGAGACCGTTTTAAACACCTTTTCAGTCATATCACGGCGGCCATTTCATATACAAATGTGATTGAGACGGGACGCCAACAGAACATAGGTAGAGACTAAAGACACTATCCACTATGCAAAATGATAAATGTAAGGATAATTGAAGATGAAATACATTTTTTTCCTACTGTTCTTCGTATGAACATATTCGAAATATAATTTGTCTACCCTCTTGGTTGAGTGATAGAACACATATGAGCCGCCCCGCGATAAAACCAACATTATGGCCTATGCGTAATGTATCGACCCAGATTAGCCTGCGCAGTCCGCGCAGTCCGTGCAGGCTGATCTGGGTCGATACATTCCGTCTCAGGTGGATAGAGGTATAGAGTAATGATTCCTGGAACAGAAAATCCACAGAGGCGAAAAGTGTCTGTCCGGGTTAGCCTGTACGGTATGCTTTAGCTGATCCGGGTCGATACTTTTCGCTTCCTGTTTATTTTATTTTTCAGGAATCATTACTCTATACATCTTTCCCCCCTGAGACGGAATGTGTTGGCCCGGATTAGCTTGCGCGGACTACGCAGGCTGATATGGATCTATACATTACGCAGAGTCAACAATATTGGTTTTCTCGCGGGACGGCTCATATCAATATATCTGCATAATGTATCGACCAGATCAGCCTGCGCTGTCCGCGCAGACTGATCCGGCCGACACATTCCGTCTTAGGGGGGATAGATGTATACAGTAGTTATTCCTGAAACAGAAAATCCACAGGATACGAACAGTGTCGGTCCAGGTAAGCCTGCGTGGCATGCTAAGCCTGATCCGGGTCGATACAATACGCAGAGTCAACAATATTGGTTTTCTCGCGGGACGGCTCATATACCGTTTTACAATATTATCTCATCCGAAAATGAACATAATATCACTAGAATATGTTATTTCTTATACTATGCTTTAACATTTAGGAAAGACCTTCCGAAGGATGAGAACTAAATTTACTATTATTAATTTATTATTCAAAGTACTAGATAAGTAGGAGTAAACTGACATGTATTTCATGTTTCTTGTAATTGATTTTACATTTTTGTATTGTATATATTACTACGATGTGTTGTTTGACTAGAAACTATGTAGTTTACGTCAATAAAATAGTGTCATTGTCATTGTCCGTTATCTTAGGGATCGGCAGCGAGAAATTATGAATAAACAAATTTAGTTGAAAGACAAACAAGTATGACATGGTTTAGAAAGTTTCATAGTTCAACCGTGTCTTGTAAATTTACGTCTTTCATTTATCACTGTGTTACAGCGGTGGGAGTTACTTTATATAACACCCACACCGATCAAACACATTTAGCTATTTATTTCGAAAGATACAGGTGTTGCTACAAACAGATCAGTTAATTTGTTGATCGATTTACAACATTATTTTTTAAAAAGGAACTTGTTATTGAGTAAAAACTAAAAAGTTGCTCTATAATCCCATGTAATTTAAGTTATCGATTTTTATAGTCGCTGATTCTCATAGTTGGATATGCATATTTTAAGAGAGGACACTTGTTTGAATTTTGGTATTCTTTGCCTTTTACAGCATCAGCTCTTGTATTACAGAATTCCAGTTTAGCATTATAACAAGGTACGTATTTGATTTGTCTTTTTTATTTAATTTTCTTGAACAAGGCATGCCATTAAGACTCGTAGGTAATTTACATAATAACAGAGTTTCTCTTAATACTATGAATTAGAAATAAGAGAAATAATGTAATATGGATATTCGATCTATTTAGAGGAGAAACAATGAACACATTTATAAACAGCAGTTGAATATATGTACGTCATGTAAATGCAAGTGTATGATGTTAACATAGGTAGTATCAGCGTGAAAACTATAAACTTGATTTTACAAAGACTAAACAAATACTTCTTTCTCTAAGAAATAGAAATTAGTAAAAGGAAAAAAAGGAAGATAGCTATCCGATCTATGTAGAAGAAAACAAACTTCAAAATCTGAAAACACCAATTTATATGTATAATTGCAAAGTTATTATGTTTAGCTATTTAATGGCAGAATGATCTTTCTTTGAAGTATGTTTCAAATAATATTGAAGAAAATATCCTTGGGTGACCACCCTCTATTAGATTCCTTCAAGCCACATTGATTGGTCCAAAAAACATGGCCGCCACTATGGCTATAGTAAAAACGTTAACAACCCCTTTTCTGAAAGTCTTTGGCTGATTTCCAAATTAATTTGAAGAAATGTTACTTGTGTGACCCTCTATCAGGCTCCTTCAAGCCATGTTGATTGGTCGTACAACATAGCCAAGTGGAAACTTAAAAATATTCTCGATCGAAAGTACTGGCCGATTTGCAAAAACCTTTGTAGAAATATTCCTTGAGTGATTCCCTTAGTCCATGATGATTGGTCGAAAAACATGGCCCCTAGGAGGTTGGGCTGTTTTTCCTTATATGGCTATAGTGAAAGAGTTAGAAGTCTTCTCCAACAGTATCTGGCCGATTGGCAAATAATACTGTAGAAATATTCATGTTGATTGGTCGAAAAACAAAAATGCGTTATTGTGATAAGCACAAGTAAATCATCTTGCATAACTCAGGTGAACGATCAAGGGTCATCATTGCCTTCTTATTTAAGAAATTGTGAACGAACGGCGACTAATTATGGATAATGAGTTATCAATACAGCTCAACTGAGCACACAGACGACGGACAATGAGTGAGTACTACTGCGTGCTCTGGTGAGCTTATAAACATAACATTTTAAATCCGTAGTGAATTAATACATATCATAGTGAAAATATTTCTTTCAGACTGGCTGTTCGTGTTGCGCAAAGAAAGAAAACAAAACAAACATGAACAATCTACGGAAAATGCGTTGTCTGACATGTTATGCAACATTGACAGTTTGTATTATTATAATTATATATACCTATACAAGCAGTCAACAAATTAATTTTAAGCCTGCACATCATGTAAGCTTAAATGAAAGGACGTTTGACACTATGAGACAACTGGCTAAATCTGTCAAAGATGTTCAAATTAACAAATACAACACTGAGTTCATATCAATTGTCAATATCATACAAGCAGACACAGATGTCACTCCCGATGTAAGTGAACCTAGTATAACGTGGTGCAGCCATTGCAGTGAAAACCACCTCCACCACATACCCAGACTTGCAGCAACCTGGGACGGTCATGTGTCTATTACCGTCTTTACTCATGGCTCTAAAATATTACATACACTACAATATCTGTCCGCGTTACACCATTGCGATGCCAATGTCAAACACAGAGTCAATTTTCATTTGTGTATACCAATTAGGGATGTTGGACAGTTCACAGTAACACATACTGATGATGAATTACAGATGATTAATATATCCTGCAATATTCTACTTGAGAATGTCGATGTCTCGCTGGTGAATTTTGCAAATAAACGAGGAACGTACCCAATCAACATGTTAAGGAATTTGGCAATGAAAAACGCTTACACACAGTACGTGCTGACGGTAGATATCGACTTTATTCCATCTGAGAATGTGACAAGTAAACTTCAATTGTTTTTTAAAACTAATACTATAAGACCTAAAACAGCATTCATATTGCCCCCGTTTGAAACCAACGTTTTAATGAACACAACCATTTCAAGAAACACTCTAATAAAGATGTGGAAGCGGGGCACTGCTCGTCCATTCCAGCATAAACTTTGTAGTCATTGTCATGCCAATACGGACTATAATCGCTGGAAGTCGCTCCATGTAGGAAAGAACCTTAGCGTGGCTTACTATCCAGATTGGAAAGAGTGTTGGGAACCGTACCTGATAACGAAAAAAGACGAAGTCCCAGATTTCAATGAAAAGTTCAACGGGTACGGCTACGATCGCATGAGTCAGGTTTGTGCTTGTTATCTAAGAATCACTCTTATTGTATACTTTGATATTGTTCCTTCTTAGCGATAGCCGAGGTCAATAATGATTTTTTGGTACATATCAACATCATGTATAACAGCTGAAAAGCCCATAACTGTTTTATTGTATAACCCTCAATTTATCATATCGTTTTGATATTGATCAACTTAAAAGAAAACAGAGGACCACTCAAGGAACATTTCTGTTGTATGTTGTATTTATGTCTCATGATAACAGTACGTTTTTGACATGATAACAGTCTAAAACGCGCGTCTAAAATGTTTGTAATGCACGTGCATGACGTCATTTAAAAAATATTACGTCACCGGAATGACCACTCGGAAGTTTCCGTGGTCATTCGGAACGCGCTTCGGAAAATTCCGTAGCGTACGGATAAAGGCGAAGTATATTAATAGTCGGCTCGTGGGATTCCCCGGTCTTCCCCTGTTACTATTTATAAAACTGGTCAATATCAGAAAAAAACCGGTCAATATCGCTAGATATTTTTCTAAAAAATTACTTTTTAGCCAATGAAAAGGCGTCTATTTATAGGTTATATAATAACATTTGATATTGCACGGGTTGATATTGCACTGGAATCTTTTTCACGTGACGCTAAGGACGGACCTATTTCCATACACTAACGTTACAAAGCGCTCTCATCCATCTTTTATGATTTAGAGACCAGCTAACTTCTACTTCTACTTTGTTACTGTCAGGGCTTAGTGCATCGCAGGCAAGTGAAGCCATTAAAATGCTTAAAACAACTAATTAGGCATATTTACAAATATAAATGAAATAAAAAAACATCTGTGTTGTTTAGGCTGTGTATCAATGTAGACGGGACTTGAATCAGTTTACAGATGTGATCTGCTCAAGGTTCGACTCTCTGGTAGTCCTAGGAAAAAGCTGTGCTTATACGGTTCGTAGTACATTGTTTGGTACATCTTTTATAGATGACACGTAGTGAAAAAATCGATAGACATACACAAAACCCAATCTGGTCTATTTATAGCGTTAGCTATGCTAGTAAATACGTACGTAGTTTCTGACGTAATAATGTGACGTGTACATCAATAATATTGCTCGATTGTTGTTTTGATTCTCGTTGACAATCTATTATAAGTGTATCAACAAATAAAGAGGGATTCATAACTGCTAGAATGAATAAGCAAATGATTGTTTTAAAGGTAGGTCTTCAGATTTGTTTTGTTATCCTCCGATGTGAAGTTTATCAACGCAGTAGCCTTTATATGTATATCAAAGATGTGTGTTCGCTTTATTGAACATAATGCGAGGTCAAAAGGCCATTTCAAAGGTGCATCTAAATCGTAATAAAAAACCAAATATCCAGGCGTAAATACAAGAATAAGATAATTCACGAGTTCTTAATGAAAAACACTGTTAGAAAAGGCGTTACACATCATTTTGTCGACGGTTCCAATTTCGAGTCGACAACAGTGGCGGTTCGTAAATTATATTTTCCGCGACCTTAGCAACCAGCGTAAAAGAGAGTATAATTGCGCGATATATCGTTTATGTTTATTTATCTAAACAATCCAAAACGACTTAAGTTTCTAATAGTGTGACGTGTTTAAAACAAACATAACGACACATTTTAAATAGCCAATATCAAATTATACAATAAAAAGGTTATTGCATGATTATGGGAATCTATTGTGTTGGGACTCGTTCCTTCGGCGGAGTTCTACCCTCGCAAGCTCGGGCAACTCAGCCGAAGGAACTCGTCCAACACAATATTTTCCCATATTGATGCAATAACCTATAGTATTTGAATTATATCACGCTGTTTCCTGGACAAATTACCAGCACTTTAGATATGTTCATGATACTAGACCCGCAATGCTGAGCCTCAGCAGGCAAACTTCTACGTCCAGCGTTTAAAGAATTCGGTATGACCGGACCGGGAATCGAAATATGCAGGAAATTGGAGCGGATAGCTTCCGGTGTCGTTACATCCAAGTTGATGTACGAACAGTGTCACGAAGTGATGCACGGCATTAAAAATGCGTTTTATTATAAAAACAGAGACATGGGTTCTACGTCCTATAATAAGCAAGTTGACTCTTTACGGTGCCGAATTTCCCAATGTAGACTCTTCTATGTTCAAAATCGGGAGACTCAATTTTTCATGTAACAAGAGTTGAGGAATATTTTGAAAACTAAGTGGCAAGCTATGCTGATGACGTCAATTGACGCTTAAAGAGTTTGTATTGATTGTTTTGGGTTTTACGCCGCTTTCAACATCTGTTCAGTTATATCGCGGCGTTTACTTGGTAAGTTACCAGTAATACTGGTACATTTTAACTGACACCAGCCAGTCAGTCGTATTGCTAACCCCGCAACCTTGAGCGCCAAGGAGGGCAGCCATTACTACCATTTTTAAAGAGTTAACGGTACATGTAATTCACTGAAATTGCGATACCATCATCAGACAAATACACTATTATTGACAAGTATAAAACATGTATCAATGATTCGTATGATCAAATGTTCATTAATATTTTCTAGATGAGTGAGATCTACGTAAGTGGTTTCAGGTTTGCAGTGTTAGACGACGGTTTTCTGATGCACGACGGCTTCAAAGAGAGGAAGTACTTGACTAATGGTACTGACAAGGAAATAAAGCATTTTGAACAAATATATAATTTGTTCAAAATAAAGTTGCGAAAACAGTATGGAACCAGAGGCCGAACACTACCAATATCCGAACCTTTGTCTTAAAATGCAAATTAGCCGTTTTTTTCGTTTTAACTAAATAATAATTCAATACTTTTTAATATGCAAATTAGCCGTTTTATTTCGTTTTAACGAAATAATTATTTAAAAAAAAATTAATATGCAAATTAGCCGTTTGATTTCGTCTTAACGAAATAATTGTTCAATACTTTTTATATACAAATTAGACGATTTATTTCGTATATACGAAATAATAATATCGATTTAACGAATTAATAATTTCGTTAAAACGAAATGATTTATTCGATACTTTTTAATTATGCAAATTAGCCGTTTTATTTCGTTTTAACGAAATAATTATTCAGTACTTTTTATATACAAATAAGACGTTTTATTTCGTATATACGAAATAATAATATCGATTTAACGAATTAATAATTTCGTTAAAACGAAATGATAATTCGATTCTTTTTCATTATTTGCGTAAAACCAGTAGGATATGGTCAATACGCTTTACCCTCTGGCGCTGGAGTCTTGGCACCTCCGTCAGTAGAGTCACAGGCTGTCAATCCAGAGTTCCAATTCCAGCCCGGCCAACATTCTTTCCGACGTTTTACAAAGGTCAATGCAATAAGCAACATAACTCTTCCACAAATGGGCTAAACGTCTAAGTGGAAAAGCATTCACTTGCGTTGAACGACTGTTTAGTGGAGTACTGTGGTGACAAGCCAGAAAACACACGGGCATGTGAAAACTGGTCGCCGTGATACGACTGAAACATAATTGAAAATGCCCTTATACCCTTATCGACCAATCAAACAACCAATCGAGCTGTTGCTGGACATGAAACCTGACAAACGGTACATTATTTCATTTAAGGTTTAGAATACCAGGATATCGTCCCCTAACGGCTAATTTGCATATATCAAATTAAAGTGCCGAGGAATAATAAATACGAAATATAATATCTTATTTGCATATTTAAAAAAGTATCGAATAATTATTTTGTAAATAAGAAATAAAATAGCTCAAAATTAAAAAAAGTGTCGAATGATTACTTCGTTTTTACGAAATGAGTATTTCGTAACTACGAAATAAAACTGCAAATTTGTACATTAGAAATAAGTTTCGAATTATTATTTCGTTTTAACGGAATACGTTTTTCGCTTAAACGAAATAAGGATTTCGTAAATACGAAATAAAACGGCTTATTTGCACATTAAAAAAAAGTATCGAATAAAGATTTCGTTTTTACAAAATTCTACGAATTTGCATATCAAACATATATGTTGAATGTCACTTTACGGGCTCCGTAGTAATGATATATACGTAACGTTATTATATAAAATATATATATCTATAGTGCTTCTAGAGTACTCACAATAAGAATGAGTGAAATAGTTTTTGGCCCATGTGCCATAGTTTCAAAATTGATTAATATTTTATGTAGAAGAAAATTCCGATGAACTTTCATGCAGATGGGTTAACAAATGTGGCCTGACGGATGTTCACAAGGATTTTATAAAGTTTTATATAGTGAACTAATGTTTGACCCCATGTTTCCTACTTTAAATCTTGACCCATACTATGTTTCGCAAAAAGCAGACGGGCATACGACGGCGAAGTGATCACTGTAACTTGGGAGTCAGTTCTTTTCTCTCCTCTTCCATTCCCCTAAATGGAGAGAAGACACATACTTTGACTAAGTATGCAGTCTTCAATTTTGACATGATAACTCTGTCGAAGTAATTATTAATTTCAGTTTTAGACATTTAACTCTTTCTCACATTTTGACTCATCTGAAGCACACGACTTTTGTAATAGGTCATTTCTGATGAAATTAACCGCATTACCCAATTTAGAACGCCCATTTGTTAAAAACTGCATTGTTGGACATTAGCCCCTCCACATGCGGAGATTATCCGCTTTGTAGGTGGACATTAACCCCTTCGCAGGCTGAACATTTAGCTCCTTCGATATTCTAACGAACATTTATTTAATTCGATCTGTGTTAGACTTACCCTTTCCCAAATACAGCAAATCAGCAGTAGGAGACTTTGCAGCAGTAGGAGACATACAGCTATAGGCACTTGCTATGAATTCCATTTTTTAGTTGGAATTTACATTTTAAGTAAATCCGATCATCATGAAATGAATTCATTAATTTTCTTAACTCTTTCAGCGTTAAAGGCAATATTCAGGTTTTTGCAAACAACCCTGATTCAGGTGAGTCAGCTCGTAACGAGCTGTCTCACCTGAAATCAGCATTGTTTGCCTTTTAGTTATCAAACTAGTCTAAAATTGTTTTACATGATAAATGGAGACGCCCGATTTTGAACACGGAAGAGTCTACTTTAAACAATACGGCGCTGAAAGAGTTAATGACCGTTCGCCTTGTATATATAATTATAGGCAAACTGTTAAACACATAAACTGCTTTTTGTAATGATAATCTACCAACTTTTCCATTTAATTTCAGTTAAGAAATTATCCCATATGATTATTATAGGCTCATTATAGACACACAGTTAAACTAGCCTTAATAATGAACGCCGGCCAATTATTTTGTGATCTTTGATAACGTCCCCCCACCCCCTTTCCCCTGTTAAATGTATAACCTATCCGATAAGATCAGAAAAGAAAATTAATTGTGGCTTAAAGCCGTTTTAAACAATTTTTCTATCATATCACTGCGGCCAGTTATCCTAATCATGTGTTTCTAAGCTTTCTCAGACCAGTACTCAACACAGCATACTTTCCAAGAAACTGGCTGCTTTACCCCATAGACTGTTAGCCCATTGGTGAAAGACGAATGACGCTTGCCACAGCGACGCGAGTCAAACGTCGGAAAAGAATGTTGGCCGAGGTGGTATTCGAACTCACAACCCCTGAATTGACAGATCGCGTCGCTACCGACTGAGCAACCGTGGCTCGGAAGCAGACGACTTAGAAAACAATTTTGAAGAATACGCAAACAAAATGTTAATGAAGGTATAATAATAGCATGTAGTTGAAAACATTGAGGCAGATGCAAAAGGAGAATATTTACTTGTGTCACAATGTTTTCAGTATTATTATGCTGGTTTTATGGTAAAACATTACCTAACGTTTTTATTTGACTTAATGTATTGTAACAGTTATGTTCCAACAGCACTTACGCGTGGTACTATATTATCATTATACAAAGGTGCTAGTAAACCAAAAAATGAATCTAATAGTTGTCGGGCTATTACCCTTTCGTCCTCTATTCTTAAATTGTATGAGAAAGTATTACTTCATCATTTACACAAATTAATAAACAAACCGATACACTTTCTCCAGGGAGGGTTTCAGTCAAACATGGGCAGTCCTATGACATCCTTCATTTTCAAAGAAAGTATAAGTTTTTGTAAAGAGAACAATAGCAAGTTATTTGCGTGCTTTTTAGATGCTCGTCAAGCTTTTGATCGAGTATGGCACGATGGTCTTTTTTACAAGCTGAATGATAGCGGGGTTTGTCCAACACTTTTAAAAACAATCATTGCAATGCACTCCAAAATGTATAGTTGTGTAATGTATAATGGTTGTTATTCTGAATACCTGGAATATATAAACTCACTACTTGACCATTTAGTTAACAGTAAATTAGGTTTTCAAGTTAAAGGGTCTCATTTTTGTGCCCCGTCTTTTGCAGACGCCATGATCCTTCTCTCTTTGTCGAGGAAAGTCTTACAGGAAATGATAACCATGTGTTATAGGTATTCTTGTCTATGAAGATATCAATACAATCCCGACAAATGTGCCGTGGTCACTTTCAATGAATCCGTGCGGATATTTCATTGCAATTCTCGGTCCTGGGTTGTTGATAGCAATGCCATCTGCGAGAAGGAGGAATATAACCATTTAGGTATAATCTGCAATACAAATAATAATCCTTCTCTCAAGGTTAAGCAAATAGATAGAAAAGTAAGGGGTGTTTTCTTTGGACTCATTAAAGAGGGGGTTACATGTAAATTGTCTTAATTCCTTAACTAGCTATAACATTTACACATCAATTGTTATCCCGAGAGAACTTTTCGGATGTGAGCAACTCCAGGGTTTAGAGATTAGAACAAGGACAGATATTGTCCTTGACCTAATTGTGCTCTGCCTGTCATGGCTGTAATAGAGCAGAGACAACTTACCTTTCTTGGTCAACTCTGTCGCTTAGAGAGGGACTGTGCAACAAAACGTTTATTCTTATAACGTCTATGTTCTTTTGTTAATGGTAACCACGATTCCGGATTTGTTTCAGATAGTGTATGTATCCAACGTAAATATGTCATTTATAATGTATTACAAGACTACATAGACAATGGTTTTTTTCCAAGTAAACATATTTGGAAACATTATATTGATATGAACATTTCAAATAATTTTGTAGGAGAATGGAATATAACATATTCAAGTTTTGTAGAACTGTTTTAGATTCAGTAGTATCGTTTAAAGGCAATGACTATGTTCTTGCTCTATTTGGTTCGAACCCAATCTTAGATAATGTAGTGTAAGGCACATATGATTCCTTTTACAAGGTTGTTGCAATGTTTCTCCATTCAATTTGGAAGTGTTATAAGTATTTTATAAATTAAAGATAAGATGTAGATATTTCAATGAAATTGAAAGTATAATCGTACACACTATATTATACTCAGAAGAAAAAGTTTAATCAGTACTTATACTTTACAATAATTTTGGGAAATAAAAATATAAAGTTAAACCAATTGACTTATTACATAGTTTATTTAATATCCAACATTTGTTAACAATATAAACATAAAATCCCAACTAATTCCAATATTTTACACTTCATATTTAACATGGGTGTCTAAATGAAAATTTCTGCAAAAGTCAATATCTTGTGTGGCCACCCCTTGTCTCAGTTGCGGCTACACACTGACGTCTCATACTGTTTATTAGTGTTCTTATAACGTGAAGTGGTGCTCTCGCCCATTCCTCTTGCAAAGCCGGCTCAAGTTGACGTCATCTCTGCTACGTAATTTACGTCCTAGGTAGTCCCACATATGCTCGAAATCAGGTGATTTTGCAGGCCAATCAAGAGAATCAATGTTATGTCCCGCCAACATGTTATGTGTGCAACGTGCAGTGTGGCAGCGCGCGTTATCGTGCTGTAAAACGTCAGCATGAAGGTTGGCTATGTACGGTACAATGGCGGGAACAATGATTTCATCACAATAGCGAACATCATTTAGATTACCACGTACTGTTTTAAGTTCTGTTTTCCCACTTTGTGAAATCCCGCCCCATATCATTACACTCATACGTACGTAGCGATCACGCTGGATGGTGTTAGCAGGTGCTAGCCGTTCACCCTTTCATCTACATACACAAATCCTGCCATCTAATCATTGTATATTAAACTTCGATTCTTCTGTGAAGACGTCCGGTTCCAATGCCTTCTAGTCCAGCCAACATGTTGGCGAGCCCAATTTAGACGTGCTGCACGGTGACGCGCAGTCAACGGAATGCCGACGAGCACGAAGTCGCGCGGCCTTTAGGCGATTAGGGCCGTGAAAACAGAAATTCTGGTTCCAGTGGCAGTTCTAAGTCTATCCACAAGCTTTCGGGCGACCATGAAGCGATGACGTCACAATATACCGATCTTCGCGTGGCGTCGTTTTATGAGGTCTCCCTGACCGCGGCCTGTCCTTAACGCTGCCCGTTACTTGGAATCGTGCTTGCAGTCGAAAAAGAGTCCGTTCATGAACACCAAAACGACGTGCGGCGTCAGCTACACGTACCCCAGCTTCCAACAATTCTAAAGCGATAGTTCTGTTATCTGACGATAAGCTTGGGTGACGTCCCATGATTATTTTCAATATTTTATTTCCAGATTATTTAAATGTGACACTATACACTATTCATTTGGATTGATTGATTGATTGGGGTTTAACGCCGTTAGACACTGTTCGCCTCCTGTGGATTTTCTGTTTCATAAATCATCTATCCGCCTGAGACGGAATATGTCGGCATGGTTAAGACTGCGAGGACTGATGTTGGTTTTCTCGTGGAACGGCTCATATATAATATAGAGTGGATTCTCATATAACTCGAACATCGGATGATTTGAGTACATTTTATTGAGTAATATAACTAGAACGGTATGCATACACAGACCCAAACATTTATAATCGGATAACCCTTTTCCACATGCAGACGTTTTCTGACGCCCATATCGAGGGCTTGGCGTGAAACGGTTGTAACTGAAAACCTATTTTGAAAACCCTGGTTTAGGGGCAATTTTGACCCTTTTGTAAACAATGCAAATTTAGGTGCCATTGCTCAGAACGAGCAATGCCACCTAAATTTCCATTGTTTACCAAGAACAATGATTTAACGCTTATAAAGACTTTATGGCGAAGTGATTAACCTTGGTAAAAAATTACCAATTTTAGTTACTACCGTTTCACGTCAAGCCCTCGATATAGCAGACAACATTTGAAGAAAAGAAAACATTGTGAATAAAAGAGCAATTTCTGCTTTTGCCGCAATGTGTTCAACTTTATTCAATAATGATCGAACTGTTTATTATATAAACCTCCGAGTTTTCAAAGTCATGTTAAGCATCTTTATTGTATTTGAAGGGATAAGTCGGTACAAGTAATCCAGCAAACATGAATTAACTATGTCCTCTGACAGCTAGTAAATTACGACACTACACGTATATGAACCGTTCCACGAAAAAAACCCACCACACATCATTGTGGGCTCTGCGTAAAGTATCGACACGGATCAGCCTAAGCATGTCAATTAGGTTAACCCGGTAGAGACTTCGGTTCGTCTCTTGTGGATTTTCTGTTTCAGGAATTATTATTTCACACCTATATACCCCGAGACGGAGTTTGGCGGCCTGGGTTAGCCTGCGCGGACTTGATACTGTTGGTTTTCTCGTGGAACGGCTCATGTTATACATTCTGAAATAGAATACCTATATTGCTTATTATTTCAGGAAAGGAAATAAAATTTGGTTTTTAGTCCACAGTCTATCATTTCAATGATCTATTGTACGTATTGGGCTTTTATGACAATAAAACGTTATTTCGAGTATATCATGACATTATCCCCGAGTAACTATCCCGCGATATTATATTATGTATTCCGATTGCCCAAACACACCGATCACTCTGCGGTGATCTAGCCGAATCCAGCAACCAAAGTACAGCCTTTTACCAGCACACGTCCCTAGATATCGGTGTGTTAGGGACACTCTTAATAATCCTCTTTACAGCCTTTTACAACCTTTTACCAGCACATGTCCCTATAAATCAGTGTTTTGGCCGAATCAAGCAACCAAATTACAGCTTTTTACCAGCACTCGTCCCTAGAGATTGGTATGTTAGACGAATCCAGCAACCAAATTACAGCCTTTTACCAGCACTCGCCCCTAGGGAACGGTATGTTAGGGACACTCTTAATAATCCCCTTTACAGCCTTTTACAACCTTTTACCAGCACACGTCTCTAGAGATTGGTATGTTAGACGAATCCAGCAACCAAATTACAGCCTTTTACCAGCACTCGCCCCTAGGGAACGGTATGTTAGGGACACTCTTAATAATCCCCTTTACAGCCTTTTACAACCTTTTACCAGCACTCGCCCCTAGAGATTGGTGTGTTAGACGAATCCAGCAACCAAATTACAGCCTTTTACCAGCACACGCCCCAAGAGACTGGTGTGTTAGACGAATCCAGCAACCAAATTACAGCCTTTTACCAGCACACACCCCCAGAGATCGGTATGTTAGGGACACTCTAATAATCCCCTTTACATTCTTTTACAACCTTTTACCAGCACACGTCCCTAGAGATCGGTGTGTTAGCCGAATCCAGCAACCAAATTACAGCCTTTTACCAGCACTCGCCCCCAGAGATCGGTATGTTAGGGACACTCTTAATAATCCCCTTTACAGCCTTTTACAACCTTTTACCAGCACACGTCCCTAGAGATTGGTGTGTTAGACGAATCCAGCAACCAAATTACAGCCTTTTACCAGCACTCGCCCCAGAGATCGGTATGTTAGGGACACTCTTAATAATCCCCTTTACAGTCTTTTACAACCTTTTACCAGCACACGTCCCTAGAGATTGGTGTGTTAGACGAATCCAGCAACCAAATTACAGCCTTTTACCAGCACTCGCCCCTAGGGAACGGTATGTTAGGGACACTCTTAATAATCGCCTTTACAGCCTTTTACAACCTTTTACCAGCACACGTCTCTAGAGATTGGTATGTTAGACGAATCCAGCAACCAAATGACAGCCTTTTACCAGCACTCGCCCCTAGGGAACGGTATGTTAGGGACACTCTTAATAATCCCCTTTACAGCCTTTTACAACCTTTTACCAGCACTCGCCCCTAGAGATTGGTGTGTTAGACGAATCAAGCAACCAAATTACAGCCTTTTACCAGCACACGCCCCCAGAGACTGGTGTGTTAGACGAATCCAGCAACCAAATTACAGCCTTTTACCAGCACTCGCCCCAGAGATCGGTATGTTAGGGACACTCTTAATAATCCCCTTTACAGTCTTTTACAACCTTTTACCAGCATACGTCCCTAGAGATCGGTGTGTTAGCCGAATCCAGCAACCAAATTACAGCCTTTTACCAGCACTCGCCCCCAGAGATCGGTATGTTAGGGACACTCTTAATAATCCCCTTTACATTCTTTTACAACCTTTTACCAGCACACGTCCCTAGAGATCGGTGTGTTAGCCGATTCCAGCAACCAAATTACAGCCTTTTACCAGCACTCGCCCGCAGAGATCGGTATGTTAGGGACACTCTTAATAATCCCCTTTACAGCCTTTTACAACCTTTTACCAGCACACGTCCGTAGAGATTGGTGTGTTAGACGAATCCAGCAACCAAATTACAGCCTTTTACCAGCACTCGCCCCCAGAGATCGTTATGTTAGGGACACTCTTAATAATCCCCTTTACAGTCTTTTACAACCTTTTACCAGCACACGTCCCTAGAGATCGGTGTGTTAACCGAATCCAGCAACCAAATTACAGCCTTTTACCAACATTCGCCCCCAGAGATCGGTATGTTAGGGACACTCTTAATAATCCCCTTTACAGCCTTTTACAGCCTTTTACCAGCACACGTTCCTAGAGATCGATGTGTAAGGGACACTCTAAATAATCCCATTTACAGCCTTTTACAGCCTGTTAGCAGCACTCGCCCCCAGAGATCGGTATGTTAGGGACACTCTTAATAATCCCCTTTACAGGCTTTTACACCCTTTTACCAGCACACGTCCCTAGAGATCGGTGTGTTAGCCGAATCCAGCAACCAAATTACATCCTTTTACCAGCACTCGCCCCTAGAGAACGGTGTGTTTGGGACACTCTTAATAATCCCCTTTACATGCTTTTACAGACTTTTACAAGCACTCGCCCCCAGAGATCGGTATGTTAGGGACACTCTAAATAATCCCCTTTACAGTCTATTACACCCTTTTACCAGCACACGTCCCTAGAGATCGGTGTGTTAGCCGAATCCAGCAACCAAATTACAGCCTTTTACCAGCACTCGCCCCCAGATATCGGTATGTTAGGGACACTCTTAATAATCCCCTTTACAGGCTTTTACACCCTTTTACGAGCACACGTCCCTAGAGGTCGGTGTGTTAGCCGAATCAAGCAACCAAATTACAGCCTTTTACCAGCACTCGGCCCTAGAGAAAAGTGTGTTAGGGACACTCTTAATAATCTCCTTGGACATGTACCTTGCCCCCATGTGTATTCTACCGTTGTCTGAGTTACCTGCCCTTACCTTTACATTACTGCTATATATATATATTGCGGCGCCCTTTGGACATGGTGTAGCAAGCAAATGGCTATAGAGACACCATTTTTGTTGAGGACCAAACTGTTTTACCTTTCAATCTCCGAAAGTTGCATTGGTCTGCTTTTTTGTTTACTTAAAGTAATAACAAGACGAATTTTGATGCTAAGCATCAAAGACGCCGCGCATGATTTTAAAGCATGACTTAAAAGGAAGCAGGTGCAGTTCAATACATTTAAATAACCTGTGCAAACGGACAAGATGTAACTATTTTGAACAAGAAGGCCAAGATGTTCCTTTATTGCTCACCTGGATACCATAGTCTATAATAAAATGTTATCAAGAGCAAAGAGGGTCCATTTTGACGTAGGGATTATACACTTTATATGCTACGATCTATATGTGATATTCAGCATGTAAAGTTAAGTCGTGAAATGACAAGTTAAGTCTTCAAACCATTTGGTTTACCGTTTGCTTAACATTGACTGCAACAATAAAGTGTCATACAAGCTGAAGTTTCTTAATTTTAAATCTGCTCTAACTAGATCAATTAGATAACCAAAAAACATAGATACTGAACTATTAACAGATATTAACTTAAGTGTTAATGCCTCTAGTTATAAGTTAAGTGTGACACAAGCTTTGGAGGGAGAGAGGGAAGTCTATTCTCATTCCAGTTGAGCAGAAGTATGATAACAAAAAACGAGAGTATATAAATAAAAAATACAAATAATTCTAACAAGTTTTAAGATATTTAATATCAAAATTAAGCATTTATGAAATTAAAAGAAAAAGTTCTCATGTATAATCAACATATAGCAAGAATACAATGATCTGAATGAACAACTGTATGGGGAGGAACGTTTTAAGTTTAGTTATACAACAAAAATAAATAGGAAAAAACATCACCCGAATCTTTTTTCTGAGCTCGTCAGAGCAGTAAACCAAACAATCTTAAAAGCCTAGCCTAGTGAACTCCGTAAACCAAGTCATAAAAAAAGCTTAGCCTAGTTAGTTGGGGAACAGTTATTAAAAACAATTTAAATTTGTCTAAAGTTTTGTAACAACGGTAAAAGATGCACATATTTTGTATCTTGTTGTTTCTTAAATCAGTTAATACAATTTATTCAATCATAAAGGCTGTTTTTCAAACATATTACAGAGTTTTTCTTTACAATAATATGTGTTGGTTGCTCCCTTTTCGATTACGTCACCCCATGGTACAAAGTTAAAACCTATCCCATACTGACGCCGCGCTTCCACGCGGCGTCAATTAGTATATCTTTATTAATTTACTATATATAAGGGGAGGTGACACATCTTTCGCTATTGTTGGTTAGTATCAGACATTATTATAATTTATTATAATACGCCAGTAACCAGTCTTACTCTACCATGGCTGCTATGGGCGAAACATCAAAAGATCTATCAAAATCAGTACAGAAAAAAGTAGGGTAAATATTGGCTATGAAAAAAATCTGCATCTCTCGAAACGTGTTTTAAAAATCGTCTGTCATGGGGAAGCATACACGAAAAGTACAAGCAACATGAAAACCCATTACAACGTAAATTACTCGTTGGTGATTGATTGACGTTGACGTCATTGATTTGACAAGAGCAGTGAAATATATGAATGGAGGACATACGCCCCTTTTAAAATTATGACCTTCGTTAAACACTGCATTGGCGGACATAAGCCCCTTCACATGCTGAGATTATACCCTTCGTATACGGCTTATGTTCGCCAATGCAGTTTTTAACGAAGTTGATAATGTCCGGAGAATCTAGTGTCCGGCTACCGACATATATACAGTTTCTCAGTGCTTGTCTGCTAATCGATGAGGTATACGTATACTTTAAAAATATGTCCGTCCTTACTAATTTCGAATAGATGAGACAACGATGAATAAGAAATAAGTTATGAAGCATCGATAGCAATTATAATCGTATCGTATTTGCGAGGACAAATTTCTAAAGGTAACTTGATATAAGGACATGCATCCAAAACACTAGTCTGGTTTCCGACTTCCTATGATAGTAAGTCTGGCACAACCGAATGAATGGCGGCCTGCTATGCTATACACCTCCGATGTACACTTTGAATGTAATTATCTTAATAAGATGACCATCTGGATAAAATCGTTTTATACATTTAGTCATTAATATAATAGACTTATAATAAATATTTACGGGTTATGATTGCTCTTTGTAAGAAGATGTGACGTTGGTTTTTGACAAACTAGAAAACGAGTGGTGTTCGGACAGTTGAATTATTTCGGATACTTTATAAAACAAAGTTTGTTAGCATTAAATTATAATGTCCTGTGTGGTTTACTTTGACATTTCATCTTTGTGATGAATTATTAATATGTTGTGACACCAGACCACAGTTATGTAAAGGAACCTCCTTCTTTTGTCACTATGCTTTAAAAAAAGCCGTCTGCTGCAGAGGCACCAGAAAGCGTCTATATAAGGGAAAGGGTTAAGAAACACAAACAAGAAATCTACAGCAGACTAATTTGGAAAAAACTCTGGACAAAATTAATTTTGAAAATATTATTACTGGTATCATTGAAAGAGTTTCAAATTTTGAAATTAAGTAACCGTCTTATTATTATTATGATAGTATTTTTCAATCAGTTTATTTTATAACAATTTCACTGCTTTTGATGTTGGTGTCACATTATTTTCAATAAACATCATTTTGATATTTAAATTGAAAAATTGAATTTAAGCATGAGAATAGATTTTTTTTTTTATTTCAGTGCAAGATTGAATGTGTTCAATCATGATCAAAGACACTTAGGCTATTTTTTCATTACTAGCCACTTGAAGTGAACATATAGTCTAGGTTTCTGAGATCACTGGGTGAAATTAAATTCAATCTTACACCAAAATCAATACAGTTTCTGTTTAAATAAGCTTAAAATACTAAATAAGCAAATATTCTCTTTAACCCTTCCCCTTCTACAATTAGTTTTGTTTAATTACTGAAGAAAGCTAAAACATTGTGGCAAAAGGAGAAATAACTCATAATGAACAGTTTCATCTTTTGTTACAATGTTTTCAAAAGTTGTCAGGGAGCGTCTAAATGAGGGAAAGGTTTAAATGTTTTCTAACTATGTGAAGTGAGACATTCTACTTCATAGCCAAATTATTGAAATCCCATTCAATTCCAAAGTGTTGTGTGCACAGCAGTTATGTGGTGTTTTAACGGTTTCAAAACCAAGGTAACTATTTATTGTTCTCCGCCGACATGTAACATTATTAGGACAATATTCCTTCATATCTTTTTTCATACTAGGAAGTCCAACGTCAGCTTTGTTGTAGTATAAAATGGCATCAGCTTCACCACTTGATCTGCCGGTCCTCCCTACCTCTTGGATTGATTGATTGGGGTTTAACGCCGTTTTCAACATTTTTTGAGTCATATCACGGCGACCGGTTCCCCTACTCATGCGTTTCCTGGTTTTCCCACCACACAACATACTTTCCAAGCAACTGGCTACTTTTCCACATAGACTGTTAAACAGCCCATTGGTGAAAGACGAATGACGCAGGTCACAGGGACTTTTGTCAAACGTCGGAAAGAATGTTGGCCAAGCTGGGATTCGAAATCACAACCCCTGGATTGACAGCCCGCGTCGCTTCCGATTGAGCTACCGGGGCTCGGTCCCTACCTCTTGGACATATGCTGTGAACGAATAGAAACAACTTAAATAACGTTCTGCATGGACATAACTAAATGTGCAATCTGCTCAGTATCTGAACTTTTGGCTTAACAAATAATCATATTATTTCTGTTCACAAAGTGAACAATGTAGATCATGAGCATACTATGTATGTCATACACAAGTGTGTATAGGCTCATCTGGCTCTGAATTACTGCAACTAGTCCGTTCATCCGAATAAGGATCTTTATTGTTCAATTGAAAAAAATAAATATATATATATATTAGCAACCAATACAGATCATGATCAGAATACACATATGTGATCTGTATCTAAACTTGTTTCACATGTCCTATAAAACATGCTATAACTCTAGTTTAGTACACAGTCAGAAATTATTAATAAATATTATCAGGATATATGTAAATGCTTAAACCATTAACTCCATGATTCCTCACTTTCTATTTGTGTTCAGTTTAGGCAGATTGAAATTCCATAATCTATTCATTAACTTTTAAAAATATATGATGTTTCTGAGTGCCACACATTTTATTGTACATGTTTTATACATGATATGAGACTGTGCATGACAAAATGTACAAGTTGGCTTTTGAGAACAGTATTAAAGATTTAGATTAGACTGTGCATCTACACAGTCTGATCAAGATGTACACTGTTCACATATAACTTATACTAGCTTGTTAGCATATTAATTCTGGTAGTGTCATACGGTATTAATTGCAGTACTCTGATTGGGCATAGGAGACTTTGTCACCCTGTAAACAAAACGATACATTTTAAAAAGAAACAACAGCCAAATTGAACCGACTGTTATATTGCCATTTATAGAATGCTTTCCTTTTAATCCTTTCCTACTTGTAGACATATTCTGATGCATATCAACTTTTAAAAACAATGTGATAAATGCAGAAATTACTTATAATTCTCCTTTTGTCACAATGTTGTCAACTCTATTCAATTATCAAATTTTCATTTCCAGACATATTTGCCAAACTGTTTTCAAAGTCGTCCACTGCATATTTGCAGTATGTGGGAAAGTGTTAAGTTAACCATATTTTAACCCTTTCCCATACAGATTAAGCCTTCACTTAATGAATACATGTTTGACATTTACTTAATGAATACACGTTTGTCTTTGATTATAATTGCAAATCAAATTGCACACCCGTGTTTACTCTGCAGCAGACGACTTTTGAAAAGCAATTTCTCCTTTTGTCACAATGTTTTCATTTTTTTACAGTAATTATACTGTCATTTCAAGATGTTTTAAGTCGTCTTCTGCATATTTGTTTTATGCTGGAATGTGTGAAGTGAACAATCTAGATCTTGATCAGCATTATCTTTGCAGGCTGATCGGGATCTAATTGACAATAGAAACTCAGAAATCTTTTGACTTGAGAAATCAAATAAACAGTTTTAAAACATTTAAATCTTTTATAGTAAATTGTTCAAAATAGACCCTATATTGCCTAAATCGGGGACTACTAAAACTTATAATAAAGGAAACATTTGAACATTTTTAAAAATGATATACATCCCATAAAGATAAAAACATTTATTTCTAATGAGATCCTGTGTATCCGAATTTCAAATACATTTTCATCTATCCGAAAACTATACTACTCGATAACAAATAATTTTCTTCCAAACAGAACAAAGCATCATAAAATGAAAGCATGGAATCGATTTATGACCTTATTTCAATAATATAAATGAATTATTATCCCGATGGTCACAAAATAGGAAATTTAGATATTACCTGATAGTCCGTCGTGCCGCCATTATTTGGTTTGTGCCTGACCCTTTACATAGTAATAAGGGGAAGGAACTCCAGACTACCAAAACACGATATGCAGGCCGTAATACTGGTTTAATGTCACGA
The DNA here is from genome assembly GCA_031761405.1 of Serripes groenlandicus. Classification (NCBI taxonomy): domain Eukaryota; kingdom Metazoa; phylum Mollusca; class Bivalvia; order Cardiida; family Cardiidae; genus Serripes; species Serripes groenlandicus. The sequence continues at coordinate 36,932,459 of JASEVX010000001.1, read as the reverse complement.
CAAATACACGGGAACCTCAGTATATCCACGACAATGTAAACACTATTTAATGTCCCTGTCATACTATTGCGTATGAGAAAAACGTATTAGTTGCGTATGAAAATTCATAAATTAATTTTCATACGCATAAAAAGCCCTTGAAACTACAGAATTGTTTGTATACTTACCGTATTGAACCTATGAGTAGCGTATGAGTAGCGAATGAACTGCGCATGTCCAGCGTACCGCTATCCCGTGACAAAGTGCCCATATAAGTCCACGAAGAACTGTAGAAGATCTAGAAATGGGATCCTCTGTATACACTTTAGCAAAACGCTTGCAATATGCAGGAGATACACTTGTCATACGCAAGTTGTACGTTATGTATACGTTACTCATCGTCAGGCGTACGCCAAGCTGTCTATATACGTTGCAGATACGTCAGACATACGTCTGAAGTACGTTACTCATGCACCATCAATACGCTAGCTTCACCTTCATGCCAGCGTATGACCAGTGTACTCGATCTATGAGTAACGTACCTCTAGCGTAACTCGAGCGTTTTCAGCGTATGCGGTGCGTCAGCTTTGCGTTTAAAGTAAACTATAAACCATACGTCCGAATACGCAAAAATAAATAAAAAATCTGCCTCGCCGTATGCCAGCGTATGCCAGCGTATGCGACCGTGCTTGAAACGTATACAACCTATGCCTAACGTACCACTAGCGTATGCCAGCTTATACAAACACACGCGTGATATTTTTCATACGCTGGCATACGCTAGTACGATACGCAATAGTGTGACAGCGCCAAAATAGTTACGTGTTTACTTAAACATTATTAGCTTGTGTGCACTTCCCCTCGTTCTCATGTAATCGGCCATTGCGCTGGATTTCTGTATCACGAGGTTATCATGAAATCGTCCACTTGTGCTGGAGTTATGTATCACGAGGTTATAATGTAATCATTCACTTGTGCTGGACCTCTGTATCACAAGGTGATCATGTCATCGGCCATTGCGCTGGAGTTCTGTATCACGAGGTTATCAAGTATCCGTCCACTTGTGGTGAGTTCTGCATCACGAGGTTCTCATGTAATCGTCCACTTGTGCTGAGTTCTGTATCACGAGGTTATCATGTAATCGTCCACATGTGTTGGAGTTCTGTATCACGAGGTTTTCAAGTATTCGCCCACTTGTGCTGGAGTTCTGTATCACGATGTTATCATGTTATCGTCCACATGTGTTGGAGTTCTGTATCACGAGGTTATAAAGTATTCGTCCACTTGTGATAGTTCTCTATCCCGAGGTTCTCATTTAATCGTCCACTTGTGATGGAGTTCTGTGTCACGATGTTCTCATGTAATCGTAAACTTGTGATGGAGTTCTGTATCACGAGGTTATCATGTAATCGTCAACTTGTGATGGAGTTCTGTATCACGATGTTCTCATGTAATCGTCCACTTGTGCTGGAGTTTTGTATCACGAGGTTATCAAGTAATCGTCCACATGTGCTGGAGTTCTGTATCACGAGGTTATCAAGTATTCGTCCACTTGTGCTGGAGTCCTCTATCACGAGGTTATCATAAAATCGTTCACTTGTGATTGAGTTCTGTATCACTTAGTTATCATGTAATCATCCACATGTGTTGGAGTTCTGTATTAAGAGGTTATCAAGTATTTGTCCACCTTTGGTGGTTCTGTATCACGAGATTTTCATGTAATCGGCCATTGCGCTGGAGTTCTGTATCACGAGTTTATCAAGTATTCGTCCTCTTGTGCTGGAGTTCTGTATCACGATAATATCATGTAATCGTCCATTTGTGCTGGAGTTCTGTATCACGAGGTTATCATAAAATCGTTCACTTGTGATTGAGTTCTGTATCACGAAGTTATCATGTAATCATCCACATGTGTTGGAGTTCTGTATCAAGAGGTTATCAAGTATTCGTCCACCTTTGTTGGTTCTGTATCTCGAGATTCTCATGTAATCGGCCATTGCGCTGGAGTTCTGTATCACGAGTTTATCAAGTATTCGTCCACTTGTGCTGGAGTTTTGTATCACGAGAATATCATGTAATCGTCCATTTGTGCTGGAGTTCTGTATCACGAGGTTATCAGGAAATCGTTCACTTGTGATGGAGTTCTGTATCACGAGGCTATCAAGTATTCTTCCACTTGTGATGGTTCTGTATCACGAGGTTCTCATGTAATCGGCCATTGCGCCTGAGTTCTGTATCACGAGGTTATCAAGCATTCGTCAACTTGTGCTGGAGTTTTGTAGCACGAGGATATCATGTATTCGTTAACTTGTGTGGGAGTTCTGTATCAAAAGGTTATCATGTAATCATTCACTTGTGCTGGAGCTCTGTATCACGAGGTTATCAAGTATTCGTCAACTTGTGCTTGAGTTTTGAATTACGAGGATATCATGTATTCGTTAACTTGTGTGGGAGTTCTGTATCACGAGGTTATCATGTAATCATTCACTTGTGCTGGAGCTCTGTATCACGAGGTGATCATTTAATCGGCCATTGCGCTGGAGTTCTGTATCACGAGGTTTTCAAGTATTCGTACACTTGTGCTGAGTTCTGCATCACGAAGTTCTCATGTAATCGTCCACTTGTGCTGAGTTCTGTATCACGAGTATCTCATGTAATCGTCCACATGTGTTGGAGTTCTGTATCACGAGGTTATCAAGTATTCGTCCACTTGCTCTGGAGTTCTGTACCACGGGGTTATTATGTAATCGTCCACTTGTGCTGGAGATCTGTATCATGAGGTTATCATGTAATCGTCCACTTGTGATGGAGTTATGTATCACGAGGTTATCAAGTATTCGTCCACCTGTGCTGGAGTTATGTATCACGAGGTTATCATGTAATCGGCCATTGCGCTGGAGTTCTGTATCACGAGCTTATCATGTAATCGTCCACATGTGTTGGAGTTCTGTATCACGAGGTTTATAAATATTCGTCCACCTGTGCTGGAGTTCTGTATCACGAGGTTCTCATGTAATCGTCCACTTGTGATGGAGTTCTGTATCACGAGGTTATCATGTAATCGTCCATTTGTGCTGGAGTTTTGTATCACGAGGTTATCATGAAATCGTCCACATGTGTTGGAGTTCTGTATCACGAGGTTATCACGAAATCGTTCAATTGTGATAGAGTTATGTATCACGAGGTTATCATGTAATCGTCCACATATGTTGGAGTTCTGTATCACGAGTTTATCAAGTATTCGTCCACTTGTTATGGTTCTCTATCACGAGGTTCTCATGTAATCGGCCATTGCGCTGGAGTTCTGTATCACGAGATAATCAAGTATTCGTCAACTTGTGCTGGAGTTTTGTATCACGAGGATATCATGTATTCGTTAACTTGTGTGGGAGTTCTGTATCACGAGGTTCTCATGAAATCATTCACTTGTGCTGGAGCTCTGTATCACGAGGTTATCAAGTATTCGTTCACTTGTGCTGGAGCTCTGTATCACTAGGTTCTCATGTAATCGTCCACTTGTGAAGGGTTCTGTATCACGAGCTTATCATGTAATCGTCGACTTGTGCTGGAGTCTGTATCACGAGGTGATCATGTATTCGTCAACTTGTGGTGGAGTTCTGTATCACGAGGTTATCATGTAATCGTCCACTTGTGCTGGAGTTCTGTATCACGAGATTATCAAGTATTCGTCCACTTGTGCTGGAGTTCTGTACCACGAGGTTATCAAGTATTCGTCCACTTGTGCTGGAGTTCTGTATCACGAGGTTATCATGTAATCGTCCACTTGTGCTGCGTTCTGTATCACGAGGTTATCATGTAATCGTCCACTTGTGCTGGAGTTCTGTATCACGAGGTTCTCATGTAATCGTCCACTTGTGCTGGGTTCTGTATCACGAGGTTATCATGTAATCGTCGACTTCTGCGCTGGAGTCTGTATCACGTGGTGATCATGTATTCGTCAACTTGTGGTGGAGTTCTGTATCACGAGCTTATCATGTAATCGTTCACTTGTGCTGAAATTATGTATCACGAGGTTATCGTGCAATCATGCCGTTTATTGGTTAGACCATTAAAAAGCGTATGGAATTATCGGTGAAAATTCGGATACCGAAGAAGAGATCACAACAAATTACTATTCTTAAAATATTTTCTTTATCAAACCGTTTAAAAGAATGCATGCACAATCCAACTCTTTATTGTTCATATAGGCTCATTGATAACACATATGGTAGGCATTATCGTCTAGGCATAACTATTCGTCCACTTGTGCTGGAGTTCTGTATCTTGAGGTTTTTATGTATTCGTCCACTTGTGCTGGTGTTCTGTATTAAGAGATCATCATGTACTTTCACTCTTGTGCTGAAGCTCTATATCATGCCGTTTCCTGGCTAGAACCTTGAAAACGTGTGTGGAATTATCGTTGAAAATTTGTATACAAACGTTTTATACCTTTAGCACAAATAAGTATATTCAACGACTCATCGGTACATACCTGAACTATTATTAGTATGACTATTTCGTTTATTTTGCAAATCGTACGGAAAAAGAAGAGAACACAGCAAATTAAAATAATTTCTTAATTTAAGAATCGTTTAAAACAATCCATGCATAATCCAACTCTTTTTTGTTTATATAGGCTCATTGATTACACATATGGCAGGCATTATCGTCTAGGCATTCAAACTATTTTGTTTTATTCAGAAAAGTGACAGCTTTGAAACACCTGTGCTCTAGGTTATCTATCATAGTCAATGACTGGCCGACGTGATTGTTATGTCTGTCCGACTATTCACATTGTCGAGCCAAACTTAACACGAATGCTATTGAGTTGGTCCTCTTTTTTCTTTTTTCACATTGAAAATACAATGGTTCAGAATTGCTAAGCGTCAGACTCTCATTCCCGAGTTCAAATCCGTGATGAATGAGTTATGCCATTGTAATTTTATCATTCTACTTTAGTGCAAACTTTGAAATTGTTATCATCTGAAAAATATTGTACAAACCAAGTACGGTTTTTATATTAGTGTTCCTTAGCTGACCTTCTAAAAGTTAGTTCAAGCAATATTGGTTCGGAAAGCCTGGCGCGTTTGCTTCTCTTTATTCCAACAGCGTCGGTAGTGAAGTCGGTAGTGAAGTGGTAGAGCGTCCGTCTCGGGTGCGGGAGGTCTCGGGTTCGATTCGCTGTCGGGTGATGCCAAATACTTTAAAATAAAAGCAATAGCTGCCCTCCTTTGCACTCAGGATTCAGGGTTAACATTACGACTGACATGCTGGTGTCAGGATAAATAGACCAGTAGTACTGGTTACTTACCCAGAAAAAGCCGTGATTTAACTGAAACAATGTTGAAAGCGTCGCAAAACACCAAACAATCAATCAATCAATCGTTTTATTCCGTTTAGATCAGACGAGAGATATAGGACAGACTTTCTATTCATCATTTCGAAATGTGTTGTCGACCTGTGTTTTACACCGTATAATATTTAAACTACGAGAATGTCAGCTCTTTGTAAACAATAAATAATAAAACGAATGAATAAGTATTCGATCTATAGGACCAAATACAATTGTAAATTTATGGATTAAAAACGGTTAGGACGGATGAAGCTGTTGTGTAATACAAATCTGAGAATACAATTTATGACTCAGATCAGTCAATATTTTGACCCGTTATAGTTGTGTATAAAATTTGTTATGTTTTAACCCCTTTCCTTCAAACGACAAATCTGCAAAAGACGACTTTGAAAACATCTAGGCTAACATATCGAATTATGTTATGAATGGAAGTATAATAATTGACTATATTTGAAAACATTGTATCAAAAGGAAAAATTGCTCATCATACTTTTTGTTGCAACGTTATTCCAATTCGTCTGCATAGGCGTCAACATGCGTGTACAATTGGGAAAGGGTTAAAATATAACAATATGTTTTTCGTATAACACGTGTCATTGGTTTAATCTAACAATGTGTTTTTTCCCGTATAACACATGTAATTTATTAAATTTAACAATGTGTTTTTCGTATAACACGTGTCATTGGTTTAATTTAACAATGTGTGTTTCGTATAACACATGTCATTAATTTAATCTAACAATGTGTTTTTCGTATAACACGTGTCATTGATTTAATCTAACGATGCGTTTTTCGTATAACACGTGTCATTGGTTTAATCTAACAATGCGTTTTTCGTATATCACGTGTCATTGATTTAATCTAACAATGTGTGTTTCTTATAACACGTGTCATTGGTTTAATCTAACAATGTGTTTTTCGTATAACACGTGTCATTGGTTTAATCTAACAATGCGTTTTTCGTATAACACGTGTCATTGGTTTAATCTAACAATGTGTGTTTCGTATAACACGTGTCATTGGTTTAATCTAACAATGTGTGTTTCGTATAACACGTGTCATTGGTTTAATCTAACAATGTGTTTTTCGTATAACACGTGTCATTGGTTTAATCTAACAATGTGTGTTTCGTATAACACGTGTCATTGGTTTAATCTAACAATGTGTGTTTCGTATAACACGTGTCATTGATTTAATCTAACAATGTGTGTTTCGTATAACACGTGTCATTGATTTAATCTAACAATGTGTGTTTCGTATAACACATGTCATTGATTTAATTTAACATTGTGTTTTTCGTATAACACATGTCATTGATTTAATCTAACAATGTGTTTTTCGTATAACACTTGTCATTGATTTAATTTAACAATGTGTTTTTCGTATAACACGTGTCATTGATTTAATCTAACAACGTGTTTTTCGTATAACACGTGTCATTGATTTAATCTAACAATGTGTGTTTCGTATAACACATGTCATTGATTTAATTTAACATTGTGTTTTTCGTATAACACATGTCATTGATTTAATATAACAATGTGTTTTTCGTATAACACATGTCATTGATTTAATTTAACAATGTGTTTTTCGTATAACACGTGTCATTGATTTAATTTAACAATGTGTTCTTCGTATAACACGTGACATCGATTTAACCTAACAATGTGTTTTTCGTATAACACATGTCATCGATTTAATTTAACAATGTGTTTTTCGTATAACACGTGTCATCGATTTAATTTAACAATGTGTTTTTCGTATAACACATGTCATTTATTTAATCTAACAATGTGTGTTTCGTATAAAACGTGTCATTAATTTAATATAACAATGTGTTTTTCGTATTACACGTGTCATTGATTTAATTTAACAATGTGTTTTTCGTATAACACGTGTCATTTATTTAATTGAACAATGTGTGTTTCGTATAACACATGTCATTGATTTAATTTAACAATGTGTTTTTCCGTATAACACGTGTCATTAATTTAATTTAATAATGTTTTTTCGTATAACACATGTCATCGATTTAATTTAACAATGTGTTTTTCGTATAACACGTGTCATTGATTTAATTGAACAATGTGTGTTTCGTATAACACGTGTCATTAATTTAATCTAACAATGTGTTTTTCGTATAACACGTGTCATTGATTTAATCTAACAATGTGTGTTTCGTACAACACATGTAATTGATTTAATTTAACAATGTGTTTTTCGTACAACACGTGTCATTGATTTAATCTAACAAAACAATCGTGATGAGATACATTATCGACCATGGACATCTGTAAATGCTTCTAATATTACTCTATTTGAAAAAATAAAAGCTCAGCTCAAACATATATGAGTCGTTGAATTTAACCAATATCAACTCTTACACCTGTAAATTTCAGCAACTGGTTAAGCGAGTCTTTATTTCTTTTGCAAGTCTTTGAATATTAACAGATAACTTAACTATAGTTTTTACTAAAACAGTAGTCCAATATTAGTCTGCACGAAAATACCAAAACATTATTTGAAATGCATAAAATGTTTCCGTCAATAGTTTACCCTTCCCATTTCATAAGCCTTCAAGAAACCAGAAGCCTTCTTTCGTTCTGGCTGAACGGACATATACAGACCATAATTGGACCTTACGGGGACTTGAAAGAGAAAGAAATCCAATTACATTGTTAGGTGATTGGGCCGACGTGATACATTTAAAATGCTGGTGGTGCATAAGTTCAAATTTTCAATTAAAATATGTCTGCTATCAGATTTCAGAATAAGTAAATCCAACTGAAACTTCAGATGATAACTTTCCCGCTGTAAGTCTAACGCCTCCACTTTGAAGTTGTAAGTCCCACCATTTCCGCAGACAATGTCAATCACTAGGAAGCGCCTCCCTCACCCTTTACATTGCTCTGTAAGACGTTTCTCTTTACACTCACTGTACAGTAAACCTAGCAATCTCTTGTTAATTTGAATGGGTGTTTTATGCCGCTTTCAACAGTATTTCAGTTATATCAAGGCTTTTCATTGGTACAGTATCATCTTGCCAGTTGGTTAACTGTTGCCGGTATGTACGTAGTTATATTACTAAAACCCTGTGCGTCATTTTAAACCCTTATATATGACCAAGCTTAGGAAGCTAAGGATCGAAGCCGGTTCTCAAACGCAGAAGGCGCACACTCTAACTACTACGACCCTGATGCCCGTGAAGCCCCCAGTTTGCCTGATATGTCCCTTGATTAATTACTGATTTTAGAATGTCTGGGAAAATGTGAAACATCCATATCGAGGCATTGTTCTGCGGTGATAGGAAAACATTGCAACCGATAGCAATCGGTCGTTTTTGACAGAGAACCCAATACAAAACATAGTCGTATGTGTAAGACGTTTAAAATTATCGACAGAACACGGGTTAAATTCGAATGTTACTTGAAAGTTAGTTAGCAGGTTAAGATAAAGTCTGTGTTAATTGAACATCTAATTTATAACACGATCAGTTAACTTAACCCTTTTCCACAAACAGACGCCTTTTCTATAGAAGACAAGTTTTGAAAACGTTTTGACAATAGATAATTTCTCTTTTTGCCGCGATGTTTTCAACTATTTTTCAGTAATTATACCTAAATATATATAGTGCTTTCTATTTGTTTAACTATATCTTGTTAACATCGTCTGCTGTATATTCAAATGTTCAAGATGTAGAAGATGTTTAACTTCTCCTGTGTCGTTAGAAAACAATGAATATGTGATCCAAAACAAGTTACATTGTAGCTTGAACATTGAAATCATCCTTTAATTATGCTCAATGCTTCTTCACATCATCTCATGTGCTCTAAGTTATGTAAATAATCAAATGTGTGAGTTTAAGGCCCCATTCGTTGAAGTCTTATTTCATAAGTGGTATTTAAGCAAATTCGCCTATATAATTCCAATACTTTTACAAGTTTATGACACATATTGCATCAATGTTCCAAACAGTGATATCTATCGACACTTGCACTCATTTCGGCCATGGTTCTTACAGCGTTGAATTGGATGCCGTTCATATTATAACTGACCATTTTAACTAGGCGATGAGAATATTCAACGGCCAATAGATATCAAATAACAAATATGATGACGTTCTGGACTTCCATGCACATCTTATATACCAATAAACAAGAATAAACAGTATAATTTTCCTGCCCAGTTTTAAATGTAACGCGTCAATAAATACTGAAGTTTTCAAAAACATTTTCAAAGAGATGTGGAACCGGGGTACTGTTCGTCCATACCACAATAAACTTTGACGCTATTTCTACACACATACGATGTACTGATTACGAACGTTGGAAGACCCTACAAGTCCTCCCTTCGATGACAGATACACACGTAAGTTTAAGAACCGCTAGAGCCATTGATGTATGGTTGATTCATCTGGACTAACTTCCATACATTGGTAGAAGAAAATCGAATCCTTTAACTTAATTCGACGAAAACATTCTGAACAAACTTACAGAGCATTATAACTAACATCACAAACTTTCTTAAGACCGAATGATATTTAAACACGAAGCCCAAGAGGGCCAGTATCGCTCCACTGCATTAGGCAAAATTTAAATCATTATAGCTATATAAGACAAAACAGTACTGGCCACTGGTTTCCATGTCTGTCGACAAATCCACATGGTTTAAAGGAATATGAAAGAGGGCCAAGCAAGGCACAGTTCTACAAAATTATTATAAAATCGTCTACATACTTTCTTGGGAAAATGTTTTTAAAGTTTACACTATAGCTTTATAAGGCCATGTTTTTTTCAACAAGGATAATTTCTACAAAATTATTTAAAAATCACCCACATACTTTCGTCAGAGAATGTTTTTAAACTTTTCTCTAAAGTTATAAAAGGCAAAACAGCCTCGCCCCCTTGCGGCCATGTTTTTTGACAAATCAACATGACTAGTAGGAATCACATAGAGGGTCACCCAAGCAACATTTCTACAACATTATTTGAAAATCAACTTTAGGAGAAGAAGACTTATAACGTTTTCAATTTAGCCATATACGAATTGAATTGAATTGAATAAGGCAAAACAGCCCCACAAACCAGTTTGGAATAAGAAGAATAAAGTGTTTTCAGTTGCCACGGAATTCAGATTTTAGCATGGATAAAAACAGTGAAAGAGTTTGAAAGAGGACATTGAGAGGATGCTACCTATGATTTTTTATCCAAATTAGCCCAGTGGTAATAGAGGAGAAGTCGCTTGAAACAAAATATTGACACACGGATGAACGTCCCGTCCCAATGGTTCATCCTTAAGTTGGTACATCCATTGATTTTTAATAAAATAATGACTAATAAAGAAACAGAAGTAGTTACGTGATGAATCAAAGGATTCTTTTGTCTTAGGCCACACCTCTAACCACATAATACCCCAATCGTGAACTCGCACGGACGCGCCACAATTCGCTATGATATAAGCTCGACTAGGATGCCTTCAGCCAGTGGAGCTTAAAATTAACAACACCAATCTAAACACATGTCTCTAAAACCTGTTTGATATGTTGAAGTTCTTTATTTATTAAATGTGTGTGATCAATTTGAAATCATTTTAACAAACAAAAGGGCCACGATGACCCTAGATTGCCTGGTTATGCAATGTGATTTGTCATGCTTATAAACATAACTAATTATGTTTTTCAACCAATTAACATGGCTTGAAGTTATCTTGTAGATGGTTACCAAAGGAACATTCCTACACAAGTATTTGCAAACCGGCAACATACTGTCGGAGGAGAGGAATGTTAAGGTTTTCACTTTAGCCATATAAGGCAAAACAGTCCCGCCCCCTGGTGGCCATGTTAATTGACAAATCAACATGACTTGAACGAACCGAAGAAGAGGTTCACCCAAGGAACAGTTCTACAAATATATTTGGAAATCAGCCAGATACTTAAAAGTATTCACTATAGCCATAGCAATCATAACGGCCCTGCACGCTGGCGGCCATGATTCTTTACCAATCGAAATGGCTTGAAGGAATTTAATAGAGGTTAGACTATGGATCATTCTACAAACATATTTGCAAATAATACTTTTGGTGGAGAAGATTGTTAGAATTGTCACATAAGCCATATAACGCAACACAGCCCCCCCCCCCCCCTCCCCCCCCCCCCCCCCCCCCGTCCTGATGGCCATGTTTTTCGACTATTCAACATTGCCTAAAATAATCTGATAGAGGGGGTCACCAAGGAACATTCCTACAAAATAATTTGAAAATCCGCCAATAAGTTGTTGAGGAGAAACTATATTAAATTTTTTTACTTTCCGTCTTATGGAAATCAGAATTCTGCATGCATCCAAGACATTTGTTTGCGTGAGGGCATTGAGAGGTTGCTTGCTGTGAAGTTTCGTCTCGATTTACCCCCTGGGTACAGAGGAGAAACTATTGACGCACGGACGTACGCACGGACGTACGCACGGACGTATGCACGACGAACAACTCGCGATGTTATCAGCTTGATTGACTTTCAGCCAGTGGAGCTAAATAAAACCACACTTGATACATGTTAATGGATCTTGAATTGTTCAAAAAGTGTACACTTGTATGGCAATGACAGATTGTGTACATGTAATAAATATATCAAAGTGCATACATATTCAATTAACTTGACAGAATCATTTATTACATCTCCGCTTGTGCTTATAGCAGCAGTTGAAAAATGGTATATATTGCATTAAACGTTTAAAAATAAATCATATACAATGAGAGTCACATTTGTTACCAAGCGAGCGAGATGCTTGTTACTATTGTCTTTATTCAAGTTTACAAATATAAATATCCAGATGGTACATGAATATCTTCTTAATCATATAAAACAAAATAATCATTACCATGGTCTTAATTTAAAACGAAACATTATAACTGTCAATTTCGTTTCACTTTGTATGTTTCTGATATATACCATTCATTGATGTTTCATATTCAATTCCCGTAATATTAAAAACAAATTCCGTCTATAGATGTATGGAATAACGAGTCCTGAAACAGAAAATCCACAGGAGGCGAAAAGTGTTTCTCCGGGTAAGCCTGCGCGGAATGCGTAAGCCGATCCGGATCTATACTTTACGCAGAGTCCACACTGTTGGTTTTCTCGTGGTACGGCTCATTTTATCACTCAAAGTAGTTCATGCATAACCTGTGATTCATTATGAGCCAGTGACATGTTGTCATATCTCCTTACATACTTCGCAGTCAGAGATATACGTACTAATGTTTGTTGAATTAAGTTTCACGACGTTTTTAACATTATCTTAGTTTTATAACGGCGACAGGTTCCTTACTCATGATTCCTTGGTAAACAAACCAGTACTAGGCTAGGGAATGTTCCTTACGCATGATTCCTTGGTAAACAAACCAGTACTTGGCTAGGAAATGTTCCTTACTCATGATTCCTTGGTAAACAAACCAGTACTAGGCTAGGGAAGGTTCCTTACTCATGAGTCCTTGGGAAACAAACCAATACTAGGCTAGGGAATGTTCTTTAATCATGATTCCTTGATAAACAAACCAGTACTAGGCTAGGGAATGTTCCTTATCCATGATTCCTTGGTAAACAAACCAGTACTAGGCTAGGGAATGTTCCTTACTCGTGATTCCTTGGTAAACAAACCAGTACAAGGCTAGGGAATGTTTATTACTCATGATTCCTTGATAAACAAACCAGTACTAGGCTAGGGAATGTTCCTTATTCATGATTCCTTGGTAAACAAACCAGTACTAGGCTAGGGAATGTTCCTTACTCATGATTCCTTGGTAAACAAACCAGTACAAGGCTAGGGAATGTTCCTTACTCATGATTCCTTTGTAAACAAACCAGTACTTAGCTAGGGAATGTTCCTTACTCATGATTCCTTGGTAAACAAACCAGTACAAGGCTAGGAAATGTTCTTTACTCATGATTCCTTGGTAAACAAACCAGTATTAGGCTAGGGAATGTTCCTTACTCATGATTCCTTGCTAAACAAACCAGTACAAGGCTAGGAAATGTTCCTTACTCATGATTCCTTGGTAAACAAACCAGTACTAGGCTAGGGAATGTTCCTTACTCATGATTCCTTGGTAAACAAACCAGTACTAGGCTAGGAAATGTTCCTTACTCATGATTCCTTGTTAAACAAACCAGTACAAGGCTAGGAAATGTTCTTTACCTAAGGAATTCAACCGAGGCCGCCGCGATTGGGTATCAAACGCCCGGTTTCAAATCACCAACGCTAACTACTCGGCAACGGCGGATTGTTATGTATGTGTGTACTCTTTTTCGAGCCTATTTGATTTCCAAACGACGAGACACAGTCTAAGAAGAAACAATTTCAGTAACACCGGGATAAGCATCGATATAGATTTAAGTTTTTCCCCCCAATCAGACTATTTGGCTACACACGATAGTTAGATTCTCTATAAAAGGGAATATATATTGTATGTTTGGAAAGCTAGTGCATTAATCGTTTTCGCCTTATATAACTGAATAAGTCGAGTGTTAACATTCGCCAGACGTCTTGAAAGTGTACCATTAATCTTAAGTACAATATGCACGTGTTTCTAATAAAAGTCAAACGTCATGACAAAACACCCTCCTCCTCTATGGATTATTTATCTTAATTTGACTATGTACAGTGGAGACAATGATGGGTTTTTGCACTTGCACAGTCGCACCAGAGTTGTTTACATTTTCTGAAAAGAAAAAAAACATCTAGAAGAGAAGCCTTTTAACTTTAATTGATGCACAACATGGGAGTAAGTTAGATCTCAAATTGCAAGCCGCGACCACAGGTACCAGTATCGTAAGAGGTTAAACCCATTTTTGTTTACCTTTAGATATTATATAAAGAAGATTTAATTCAAAAACAATATAATTAGAGGTCAATTATTAAAGTTGAATTTGACTATTCTTAAGGAGTTGTTTCATGTCACAGCTCATCAATACCCCCGACAAACTATGCATATATACATTGCTACGCTATAGGCGAGCCCCGGTAGCTCAGTCGGTAGCGACGCGGGCTGTCAATCCAGGGGTTGTTTCCTTTTGTACGGCTATTTCTTCAGAGCGTCGCAAACAACAGCTGCTTTGAGACTACTCCAGGGACTTTTGATTTTCATAAAACATATGCGAAATCCCATCCCACTCTATTGGGCTGGTTTATTTACGAGATATGCGAACAAATGTAAAGGTACTGGGTCTCAAAATCACTGAGGTGACAGACGTCCGAATAAATTCCCACATGCTCGATGATATGTTGAGTTTCTGGCAGTTTCTGAGAATTTAAAAACAATATAATTACAAGTCAATTATAAAAGAGAAATTTTATTATTTTTTATGGATGCAGTTCGCCATTTATTTTACCTATGTTCTCAAGTTGTGTTCGCTGGCTGATAGTAACACCTCCGAAGATGTAGACGGTCTTCGTTTTCGTACCAAATCAAAGCACTGAAGTGCTGACGGCTTCAGGAAGGTTGGAGAGGTAGGAAATAACAATTGCAGCTTATGATTATATATTTATTGTTAAGAAGTTGAACGATCATATCAAAAATAGTAAATATTATGAAACTGCCAATTTGAAAACAGGAGGACCTTGTTGGCACTATATTGCTCACCTGAGTGCAAGAGCTCACACGTATACATGTACACATTTAAGACATGCATAGTCAAAGAACAATTTGACAGCAGGTTTAGGCAGAATCTGTTGAAGATTCTGCCTTATTGTATTGAGCAATATGTCAGTGTTAAATCAACTTCTATCAACTAGAAATAATTCTCTTAACCATGTACTAGACTGTGAGAAAGAGTTTGAACAATGCAAATCTCATCAAGACAATTATTCTGACAAAGATTCAAAATGCAATATCCAGAGTGTTATCAAGATTTTACTTCATTTGGCCTAAATACCTATTGTACCCGTTATGACCCATATTCGAACATCGACTAGACATCATCAACACAAGTTTTTCCTTCAATTTGGCCTAGTAACCTAGTTTTTAACCCGGCATGACCCATATTCGAACTTGGCCTAGATATCATAAAGATTAACATTCTGACCAATTTTAAAAAAATGTGGCTTCTACAGTGTTGACAAGATTTTCCTTCAATTTGGAAGCGACCTAGTTTTTGAGCAGACATGACCAATATTCAAACTTGGCCTACATATTTTATCAAGACAAACATTCTGATACAGTTTCAACATGCTCAAGTTGAAAATGCAGCCTCCAGCGTGTTAACAAGATGTCCATTCAATTTGGCCTAGTGACCTAGTTTCTGATACAATATACCCATATTCGAATATGACTTAGATATCATTAAGAGAACACTCTTACGAGAATGCCGTTAATACCTACAAAGCGCTTGCGGGCACCTGCACAGCGCGATCGGGACGCTCTGATGAGGGAGAGGTTGGTGTTTGCACGCTACCGCTACAACTTAGTTCTTGGTGCATTGGTGGCTGAAAATGAGAGGACTGGTCTCATCCACTTCACTGCCACTCTCCATCTCTTGATGGTAGTGCCCTATCCTTCTCCTTCAGTCATCCCTTCTTTTCTAGGGCATCTTGTAGTACTGTTACTCTGACACTTTTGTGATAAACTTTGTGTTAAATTGTTACCTTCTGTGAAGAGCGCGACGAATCTGATGAATGATGCGATAAGCCGGCTTTAATAATCTGTGAGCCACAGTGGGTGGTCGGCCAGACGCCGGCCTGTCCCGGTCAATGTCTGCCCGATTTCCGGCCGGGCTCTGAGCGGCGAATCGGCCAGGCATCAACCGATTAATGTGCGATCAGTTTGCGATGAGGTTTTAAGTCCGAGTTTAAAGTAACTCGCTGCCCGCGGGGAGTCCCGAAGGGTTTCGACCGAAAATGCCTAGAAATCCGCCGCAAACCTATCGCAAGGTAAATGTGACTGGGGTTTAAGTGATACTAGGTAGGCTGCATTTTTTAATTCATAAATATGCTTTTGAAAACAATATCAATCTGCAGCAGAAGACTTTTGAAAAGATAAATGTTGATATCCATATCTCTATGTGCAGACATAAGGCACATTCCTGTAAGCATTTTCATCGCAATTGATGATCTTCAGTCGGACTTCACGATGCCAATAGTTGAAATTATTTCTCGAACTTGCAACTTATCACCAAAAATGTGATCGCTATCCAACGAATTGTGTGGATATTCGATTCGCTTGACTTCCATAATCAAGTAGTCAATGGTTGACTGGTCGGTAAGATAAGGGTGATACAACACCCCAATTGGGTCCCCCCCCCCCCCGCTAAATCCGCCACTGCATTTATCACGCGACTTTTTTTGTTTAAGCCGAGCCCCGGAAGCTTAGTCGGTAGCTACGATTCCTTTCAATCCAGGGGTTGTGAGTTCAAATCCCGGCTTAGCCAACATTTTTTCCGAGACAAAAGTCACTGTGACATGCGACATTCGTCTTTCACCAATGGGCTGTTTGAAAATATATGTGGAAAAGCAGCCAGTTGCTTGGAAAGTATGTTTTGTGATGTACTGGTGTGGGAAAACAAGGAAACGCATGAGTAGGTGAACTGGTCGCCGTGATATGACTAAACAATTGTTGAAAACGGCGTTAACCCCTAATATTGTTTTACAATCTATGTGGAAAAGCAGCAAGTTGCCTGGAAAGTATGTTGTGTGGTGTACTGATGTGGGAAAACCAGAAAACGTATGAGTAGGTGA
This sequence comes from Serripes groenlandicus, assembly GCA_031761405.1. Lineage (NCBI taxonomy): Eukaryota > Metazoa > Mollusca > Bivalvia > Cardiida > Cardiidae > Serripes > Serripes groenlandicus. The sequence continues at coordinate 36,915,404 of JASEVX010000001.1, read as the reverse complement.
ATTGTTCGCCGTGATATGACTGAACAATTGTTGAAAACGGCGTTTATCCACTTCGCGATAGTTAATAACCTTCAATATACGACCTCTCGGCGCATTAATTTCTAAAGCATTTGTTAAACTTATATTGGAGTACTCACGCTTTAATTCCAACAACATTATAATGATCGTTTTATGGTAGATCTTATTTGTTGTTGAATCCGTGATGAACTCTTTTTCTCCTAACAAACGGTTTTACTACTATGACCACAGTTAAAGCCCCAGGCCAATAAAAGCCAAATGTCACCTGAGTGATGTTCCGTACGAGGTAATGTGTTTACCTTAGTCATATAATAGTAAACTGTGAAGATGAAAATCGCAACAAAATATTCTATATAATAGTCGAATGTGAAGAAGAAAATTGCAATAAAATATTTTATATATAATATATATAATAGTCAAATGTGATTGAATTAACCTCTTACGATACTGGTACCTGTGAATACCATTTACACATACTAGAGCACGTCAGTGAAAACATAACAATCGATCAATTGAGTTTAGCTCTCTATGTATCTGCGTACAGTGAACACTAAGACGATCCTGTGCATCCACACGGTATTACAAGACCATCCCCCTCCCCCCTCCGTCCGTCTGCGAATACTTATTTCATAGTCTTCTGACAAAATGTTACAGAGAAAGCTCCAGTAGTTTTCCGCAATCTAAACTCAAAGCCCTAGATAAGGGGCGCTTTTCATGTTCTAAAATCCTAATTTGACACTCAAACCCTATGTTGTTGGTACTCAAAAGACGATTCCTTTGAGTACCAATAACATAGGGTTTGATTGAGTTATGAGAGAGAAACTGTAGGAAATAGACAAGTTTACTCCCCTTATCTAGTCCTCTGTTAAAACGAATGTAATCCCTTTTCGGAAATTCACTTAAACCCTTAATTGAATGACGCGGCTCTGTTTTAACTGGAGTATACTAGATCATCAAGTTCTTTTTTTGTTTTAGCTTAGTTTAGTTTATAAGTAAGACAACGTAATAACGTGTGACATTATTGGTGTACCTTTGGATACAAATTCAGCGCACTTGAAAGGTACTGCGTTTGATTATGAAGTTTATTAGTCGCTGGGCAGGAGCCCGCGACTATGTTTTTAAAAGCTTTTCAGAAATCACATGGGAGGATAAGTTGTTATTAGAAAAGAACAAATGTAAATGCCTCGAAAATATTTAGGTTGTGATTGTTTAAACAGAAACATATAAACATATATGTCTCTGGTTTAAATAACTAAGTTATGATATATTTGGAAAGAAATTCATATTTCCAAGCTTATAAGTTTGTGTTTTTTAATTTAATTTCAAGCTTTTTGGGATTAATTATTCGTCCCCGATTAGACATGCAGCAGATGCTAATGCTAAAATGTAATTACAATATCAGCATTAAATAAAGTCATTTTCTCTTTTAGTGGTTGTTTCACATTACTGAAAGTTCTTTTCTAATTTAAAGATATTTCTTGATTTGTGTAGTTCGCATAAAATGTATGGACTGTTTCTTGTCTACTTATCAAAAGAAGGTGTGGTAGCAGCTTGCTCTCTGATAGGCCATGTTTAAATATATTTATTAGCCCAGTGCTGACCTCTGTTTGCTTGTTATCATTAGCGAAAAGTGATAATCTAAACATGCTCTGAATAGTATATCGTTACAGTTTACATATAATTCCTATGTTTATTGTGATTTACTTGGGAAGACTTTTGATTCACCAGTTACAGTTTACATATAATTCCTATGTTTATTGTGATTTACTTGGGAAGACTTTTGATTCACCACAAAGACTTTTTATTTAACACAAAATATATTATTCACATGAAAGATGATATAGTATGCTTTTTCTCTCCAGACTGCAGTGGAATAAAACATGCACTAGAGCTTTGACTGACTTTTTATTCGATTTCTTCGATGTCACGACGACTCGATCTTGACACGAGGTGAACATTTCGAAAGATGCTGAAAAACCTAATATTACACACTAAAATGATTAAATATAGGAGATATAAAATGTTTTTTTGGCTTGAAATAAATTAAACAAAGTTCAAACTCTGATAAACAATAATTTTAGAAATAAAGAAAAACAATCTTTCGCACTCAATTAATTTTATACTTACCATCTTTTAAAATGTCACGGTACTCGCAACTGGCCTACTCTTTGTGCCATACATATTGGTTATTGTATGCATCAATGATTTAAATAAACAATTTAGCTGATATTGTATTTCAGGGATAAATCTGAACATCTGGGAAATAATTATTATAATTATGATTAAAAAGGAGAAAGTTCATGCCTTCAGCAATTTAACCGTTTTCTCAATGTTTTAATTTTTTTTAGAGGTTTTCACTGTTGCTTTAAATATGGAAAGGGTTAAATAGTTTTATATTGCATGTATACATATCTAATCCCAAACTGTATTTGTTGTGGTTTTATTGACAAATACAAACAATCCAAAATTCTGACCAAAATAAATCCTGAAACTTTTATGTGGAATTTCAAAAATCCTGGAATAAGTGTTTAACGAAAACATTATACAGTACAGCTCAATGGGGTTTTCCCAAAAACCCTCACCCCCGCGGGCTGATAAGACAGCCCACCGCGTTCCCGCTCACCTGTACGCAGGGTTTCCCCTACAATAATCCGGCGGTCCCGCGGGGTTTGATCATTCAAATATTAAGCCCGCGGAGGGAAATCCGATAACGATTTATGACGTCACGATGATTGACAGCTGTGATTAAGGCAGCCCCCCGGCGTTCCCGCTCATCTGTATGCGGGTTTCCCCTACAATAAACCCGCAGTACCGCGGAATTTCATCATTTTTCAAACGGTAGTTAATATACAACATCACACTATTGGACTAAAATGTTTTTAAATCAAGAGGGATATCCTATTCAGTAACCCAGACGCGACATGTAACATTAACCCATCTATAATGCGATCAAAGCAAGTCAATTATTACTTTCAATTAATAGGTGTTAAAAACATGTCGACAATCTGAGTTGTTTGGTATTATTATGTTATGGTTAATCACTTATGCTGTCGGCTTTATGAAGCATTCATGTATCATAAATTCACAAATCAATTCTACCACCCGGTGTCCTCCCCTATTAATATAGGCGAATCTTTGATTGCCGGATCTGTTTTCTGGCCGATAAGTCAGACAAGAAATAAAATGACAACTGGACGCTTGTTAATGAGAATCGAAATGTTTAATTCACAATACTCGCATTTGGTACGGTTTCGAATATGGAAACTTATACACAATATTGACTGGAAAGATGATGAAGTTCAATTATGTTTACCTACAAGTTTTCAAATTGGCTACTGCTGATGTGTTGCATGTGGAAAATGGTTAATAAGAATAGCCTTCCTCTCAGTGGCATAATACAACTTAGTTGTAAAGGATGTGCATGTAATGTAATTCAGAAAAAAAATATCACCATTCGCATACGCGCAATAAGATCATGATGTAACCGTCTTACTACATGCATCTAGGCTTACAAGCCTCACAAGAACGGTTATGACCAAACACTAACTATAAACGTACGTTTTTTATTGTAAATTCTATTTATGTCAATATATCCGAAGGTCGGTTGTGGCGTGACGTGAAACATGTATTAACAAAACCCGTCATGAGCATGTTCTCCATTTGTCAAATGTTTTCATCTCTAGTCCATAATAGATCTTTAAGTTTTTGATATATGTTTCTGTATTATATATAGACGTTTTGAATGTCGTCTACTGCGGATTTATCATATGTTGGAAAGGGGGGTTAAATAAAAAATAAAAAGATGAGCGCTTGTTAGCTGATCGTGTAATGATCTTATCAAGTTAACCCCTTTCCAACAAACACCAAGCAGACGACTTTTAAAACACTTTGTCAATCATTATTTTCAGCCCTGTATCCATTTGCCACAATGCTCTTTCTGACCCTTATGTTCCCGTCTGCCACTTGATTCAATAGTACATAGTGCTAAAGAGTGGAATTACACTTGTTTTTCCCCCTCTGGTCTTTTCTTAAAAGAACCTTCTTTGTCATCTTTTCGTCTTAGTCCCTCGTTTGTGCGGCTCACGATGGTGTCTTCTCAAACAAATGTTTTACCTGCAGCGGAGTAAAAGGCTTTGACATATCTTCTGATGATGTTTTCCTTACCGAGTCTAGTTCCTCCTTAATCTTCACTCCACCACCGAACCAACTACTCCCCCATCTTATATTTCCCGGACCGAATAACTCCGGAAAAAAAGTCGTGTTAAGGTTAGTCCAACATTCCCTATGCCGATGGAATCATCCCTTAGCTTCCGAAGTCACATTCTCTTTTGTATTAGCCTTTTTAAATAGGTTGTAAACAGTTAAGTAGCTAGGACCATGATGTGACCATTGTACAGGACAGTGATCTATGAATTGATTGATTGATTTAATGTGGGTTTAACGCCATTTTTAACAATTTCTCAGTTATATCACGGCGGCCAGTTCTCCTACTCATGCATTTCCTGGGTTTCTCACACCAGTACTCCACACAATAATCTTCCCAAGCAACTGGCTGCTTTTCCACATAGACTAAGCCCATTGGTGGAAGACGAATGACGCCATCTATGAATTGAAAATGAAATGTAAATATAGTTCAGAACGGCAGTTATTTTAAAAATCATTTATTTTAAGTCACTCTTTTACACGATGTTTAATGATGCACAGTTAATAAAAATGCGCTTGTTTTTCAGGAATTATCTTTATACATATAATATTGTCACGCTGATTAACCAACCTACTTTTGAGATATACCACTCTTAAAACGGATTAAGATAACGTGGCTGTTTATTACAACACATGTCAACCCTTTACCCAGACTTTCTGTAGATGACTTTCAACTGTATTTCAGTTAGATCATGGTATTGTATTGTTAAGTTACCAATACTCACGATTTTATTTACCCTGACACGATAACATATATTTTACCGAATCTATTAGCGCGTAGGATGGAACCCATTAATACGTTTTTAAAATGTTTGGTATGCCGGGAAACTATTTTGCCCTTTTACCACATACAGATGCTGTCGACGCCTCTACAGCAGATGACTTATGAAAACATTGTGACAAAATGTAAAATTTCTCATGTTTCAACTTTATTCAATATTGATTCATTCATTAGGGCTTAACGCGGTTTTCAACTATTGTTCAGTATATCACGCGTGCCGGTTCACGTACTTAAGCTACCAGTTCTACTTACAACATACATCAAAAGTAGCTGGCTGCTTTTCCAAATTGACTGTTTGCCCATTGGTGAAACACGAGTGAAGTTTCGTCAAACTTCGAAAATGTTGGCGGAGCTGGTATTCGAACTCATAACCCTTGGATTTACAGCCTGTGTCGCTACCGACTGAGTTATCGGGGCTCAATAATTAAGCTTCTATTTATTGTAATATCACGAAGTTTTGCGTAGATATTTTATATGTCGTCTGCTGCATACATGTATATCAAGTATACATATTCATTGAGCGGGGCGGGGCGATCACGCACCGGTTTATGATGTAACTTGGATCTGTTTACGATAGTCGACGTATCAGATGGCAATTTTAAGATACACCAGCTTTTTCCATGATGTTTCATTTTACTGTATGCATATCTAAACGAATGCACAGGTACAAAATATTACCTATAAATGAGGCGTGTTAGGGGATATTGATGCCAATTCGAACAGTATAGTGTATGTACACCAGCAACCTGTTGCAACCTGTTATACAGTCATAAATGGCAAAAACACAACATTAACAGAAAAGTTGATTCCTTATTTAATGCAAAAATAACTTTGATGTCAAATCAACAATACCCAAAGTCACTAGACACTACTAAAACATGAGGATGTTATGAGCTTGTGCAGTTTAGATCCAGAACAGGGGTGCACACAGCTCATATATAACTTACAAGATTGTTAGACGAAACTGTCAACTTTTATGGATTCTGATTAAACTGACCAGGTTCACAAGACAATCTGAACATACACTTAAAATAGCTTGTTCCTTTCTCATACACTCGCTCTGATCTAGTGTGCAGCGGTTGTTTTGTGCATGTTTTATTTGTTCTTGCCTGCGCAGGATTTAATTAATCGCATTACAGTAAGAAAAGCTTAACGCCGTTTGTACACTATTCAGTCATATCACGGCAGCCAGTTCAGATACTCATGTGTTTCCTAGCTTTCTTCGGGACAGGTCCTATGTTCGAGGCTTATGATACAGGCATATATTGGTAAACGTAAATAAATATAAACCAGAAACAGGACCTATATTTTGCTCCGATACAATTACTTTAAACATGCAGACTATTGGAATATATTTGAAATCTCTACTCCGAATTAAATGATTTCATAAAAGTTTCCGTTTATTTTTAAAATGAGCATTTCATCATATGCTTTTAACAATGCTCAATGTTGATTAATTGGGATAAAACGTCGTTTTCAACAATTGTTCAGTCAAATTACTGCGGCCAATTCACATATCTCGACACTGCAAACAATCATGATTAAGGGCACCCAACGTTATGGCATTTGCTAAATGTATATATAGAGATCAGCACGCACATTCATGCTATCCAATGTTGTTGTACATAGTTCGAAGGAATTCCTAGATTTGCATGCGTGAATACGCATAGTGGTTTCGATCTACACTTCACTGCCTACGCTAAAAACAAATTATATTACCTTTGATCATATATACTTTATGTTGTCGTTTTACATTGTTCTAATATCTTTTGTGTTTTTTAGGGGACATAGATAAATTTCTTTTACATATTTCTATTGAAAATAGCAAAATGCAAGTTTTAAGCCGAATCTTATAAAATGTATGTATATATGTTTGAAATTTGCTTGCCAAAAAACGATGTTATTTAAACGACGAAACAAACTGTCAGATTACCAGCTGGTTAGTCGGGTCAATAAAAACAATGCCCTGTGATCTATATGCACGTCACCGTCTTTCAATCAGCCTGACAACCAACACAAAATATATCACACGTTTTTCATCTGTCACGTGCTTTATAAAGTGCTACACTTTATAAAGTGCTACACCCTTTACACGCAAACATTAATGTTTATATTGAAACGAAATCTGTTTTGCGATCCATTTGTCTTCAATGTAGTGTCGTATAAAAAGTGATTTTTGTTTGATTTGGTAAATGAATATAAATTTGTTAATGGATTTATCATAATCGTGTTGATCTTAATAGTTTGTGAATGTAAAATTAGGATTATCATTCTCAAAGGTAAGGCTTTATTTCTCAATTATGCTGTAGAACAATGAATTTGATTATAAATGTTTGCAATATGCACATGCAGATTTCATCGCAATAGAGCTCAGACAACTCGATGTTCAAAGTATTCAAGTAAGGTATTTTAGCGACTGTTCCAGTGTTTCTTTGTTTTGGTCTTAGTTTCAGCATATAAAACATACTCGTATATATACATGATGAGTCAAGTTTGCACATATATGCGCATACAAATCCAGGTCTACAGTGTACATGGTACATTTAGTAACAGCGATTTATCTGATCTGACTCAATTGTCATTATTTGATTTAGCCATTGGTTTGCTAATATCCGAGGAAACATGTAATGAGCTGACAATTAGCAGTATACATGTAGATTTGAGTAGGGGGTCATATTTTAAGAGACGTAGAAGTCGCACCCTTTTCAGTGTTCTCTCTTCCGTCCGTAATTACATCATAAATCGACTCCTGTAGATGCGTTTACAGACTTCTGGTTCGGATTAATGGAAATGGGTTACAATATGAAATATAGTAAATGAAATATAGTAACACAATTTAAAAGCCAATGAAAAGAGGGAACGTCATCTAAAACATTTAATCTCGAGGAGCTTGAGAAAGAACGTAACTATTATTGAAATTAAATGGCAATATATTGATTTTTTTTATTAACACTCGCCATGCAGAATAACCAATCTGGCGAGCGATTATTTTGAAAAGTAAACAATCGCTCGTGATGCATATGCCTGCAAAATTTACTTTTTGGGAAGCAGAGTAAATAATATAGAATAGTTAACATAATGTATAATCGGAAAACAAATTAAAACACACCCACTCGCATTTTTCCGCGGGGGCTTCGCGAAAGAAATATAGGCCACTCCCATTTAACATTTTCTGCGGGGGGAACCCTGCAATCCACCTCAAGCGGGCATATCTCTGAAATACCTGTAAAACGCCGGGTTAAGCCGGCGGAGCGACTTAACGCCGGCGGTTTATCATTTTATCGATACCCCCCTCAACCCGGGGGTGAGGGTTTTTGGGAAAACCCCCTTGAGCTGTACTGTATGTATGTTTAGACTAATGCAAGTCAAGAACCTATGTGTGGTAAACAATAATTATAATGCAGTCTTTACCGGCGACATTAATGCCTTGCATCAACTTTCTCTTGTCTGGAATATAGAAAGGAAAAGAAAAGAAACAACATATTAATCATACTATGGATTAATTATTTGGTGTTTTGCGCAGCTTTCAACATTTTCTCAGTTATATCAATGCGTTTCGTGGGTTATTTACCAATTTTACTGGTCCTTTTATCCTGATACCAGCCACATACATTCATTTGGCTTATTTTAAATTCTCTTAAATCAGGAGTCCAACAAAGGACAATCTTCTGGTATCTTAAGTAAAAAACAACTTCCGAAATATCAGATGTAATCCGATTGAACTAACACGCCGAGAACACGCCGAGCGCTCTGACCTGTACTAGTTTTAAATCAGTAATTTGATTGGTGGAGTCGGGAAGCGCTCGTCCGAGTGCTCAATGTTTCAGTGTTATCTTAATAGGCCCTTGCGTGTCGTCTTGTGTGGCATTCTTAAGTAAAGCATATCAGCATTTAGTATCCTTATTTATTCTTCATTATTTTGTTTTCAAATAACACGAAGACCCAATTTTAAAGGAAAAAACCTGTGTCATGATATAAATTCCATATACATGTATCTACATGTATCTGCAATGACAATTTAGATAATAATTCGTGAAATGTAATATTAATTTCGATGGAATATTTTGATAATCATTACCCACCGATGACGTACACTGTTTTATTGATAAACTATACCAATGCATTATTACTAGCATTAATGAAGTATCCGCCTCGCATCTTCCGCACTCCAGTTATCGCCCTTACCTTAAACCTTATTGGTCAGACAGTCTCAAACAATGCCATGCGCTTATGAGAATAAAACGCAGGGCTTGGATTGATGCTGGCAGACCAAGAGATACTGATCATGACTCGTATAAGGCATACAAGGATGCTAAACGATGTTTTCGCAAAATTTATAGAAACAGTTCATACAAGTATCTGCAGCAGATAAACGAAGACATAGACACTGCCTCTGGCGTAGATAGTCCTTTGTTTTGGAGGCTTTTTCAAAATAAAAATAAATCTGTAAATAATAATGTTTGTAATGAAATTAAATTTAATGGGATTGTTTTTCGCGATCCAGAAAGTATTTGCCATGAGTGGGGTCGTTATTTCGCCTCGTTGTACTCTGATACAGAATGTGATTCTTATGATAACACTCATTTTGTAGATGCTACTGCACGTAGTAATAGTATCAAGGTAGCACCTATTGTGGATAGTGGTGATCACATTTCTCAGGCGGAAGTTTTATCATCAATGTCTACTTTAAAAACCGGTAAAATGTGTGGTATTGATCGTGTCTCTAATGAACACCTGATACACGGAGGCCTTATTCTGAAACACTATTTAACGTTTCTATTTGATTTGATGTTTTGTTATAGTTTTGTTCCTATTATGCTTAAGCGTGGTACTATAATAACCCTTCACAAGGGAGGCGGCAAGCCGAAAAATGACTCCAACAGTTATCGTGCTATAACACTTTCCTCGTCTATTTTGATATTATACGAGAAAGTGTTGTTACAACGTCTTCACAAGTCTATTAATAAACCGTTACATCCGCTCCAGGGTGGGTTTCAGTCCAATATGGGTAGTCCTATGACATCCTTTATTCTTCATGAAAGTGTAAGATTTTCTAAAGAGAATGACAGTAAGTTGTACGCTTGTTTTTTAGATGCTCGACAAGCTTTTGACCGAGTCTGGCATGACGGTCTATTTATAAAGTTATTTGAATTTGGCATTTCGCTTAAATTGTTAAAGACCATAATTGCTATGTATTCTAATATGTATAGCAGTGTTGTGCATAGAGGCTTTTACTCAGACTGGTTCCCTGTTCTACAAGGTACCAGACAGGGTGGAGTTATGTCACCGTTTTTGTATCTAGTATTTATTAATTCATTGCTTGAGCAATTAGTTTACAGTCAGTTAGGATTTCAAATCGAAGGGCTCCATTTGTGTGCCCCGTCTTTTGCAGACGACATGACCCTTCTCTCTTTATCCATTACTTCTTTAAAAAGTATGATTGGTATATGTTACAAATACTCGTGCTTATGGAGATACCAATACAACTCCAACAAGTGTGCAGTTGTCACTTTTAATGAGTCCAAGCGTGCTTACAAACGCAGTTCTCGTTCATTTGTCATGGGTAATGAAATTATTTATGAAAAAGAGGAATACAATCATTTGGGAATAGAATGCAATAAATACGCTGACTACTCTTTACTTACTAAACATATTGATAGGAAATTAAGGGGGACATTTTTCGGTCTTATTAAGGAAGGACTACACGTACATGGGCTTAATCCCTTAACCAGCTATAGTATCTACAAATCTATTGTTATTCCTAAAGCGCTGTTTGGTTGTGAATTTTTACAGCCGCTTCCTGATCGAGACATGTTGACTTTAGAGAGATCTCATAGACTATGCTTAAAACAAATCCAAGGTCTAAGAAGTAGATCAAGAACAGATATTGTACTTGGTTTACTTTGTGCTCTGCCTCTGGCTGCCGAAATAGAGAAGAGAAAACTTGTCTTCTTCGGTCAGCTGTGTCGATTAGAAAGGGAATGCACAGTCAAACGTTTGTTTTTATTACGTCTTAGTTTGTTTAAGAATGGGTCTTCCGATTTCGGGTTTATTTCAGATGTTGTTTCTCTGCTACATAAATATAATATTTACAATAGCTTGGAAGACTATTTAGCTTATGGTGATTTTCCTAGTAGATATGTTTGGAAACATTGTATTAATACAAAGGTTCGTAACTACTATATAGAAGAATGGAATGTTCGAACGTCTTCGAGCCAGTTTGTCTTATACAGAAAACTACAGTATCAGTTCTCTGCTAATCCAGTGTGGGACTACGCCAAACGTAATCCGAATATGCTACGTGCTTCTTTTTCTATCGCCCAATTAATTGCATACACGGCATGCACTGATTACTCCCATTGCTCGCGGTGTAGTCATAGTGATATTAAAACAAGTTTGACTGAGCATATTCTGATTAACTGTTTGTATGTAAGACCCCTCTCGGATTCCTTTCAACAAATAACTTATGTCAAATTTGGTAGTAGTGCTTTCAATATGCTAGAATCTTTGGATGGTAAGGAGTATGTTGAAGCTCTACTCGGTTTGAATCTGAACTTGAACAGCGTACTGCTTAACAATTATGATATGTTTTACAAACATGTGGTACTATTTCTACATAACGTATGGAATAGTTACAAGTACTTTGTACCGGGTTGAATAAATACTGTCAGTATTATTTTATGTCATGTTTGTTTTGTTTGTTTGTGTGCTGTTGTAATATTGCATGTATTAATTGTTGAGATATGTTGATGTGGGTATATTTCTGCAGGTTTTTTTTTTTTTTTTTTTTTTTTGCATCCCCTTCTCTATGAACGCTTTTCTCTTCGTTTCGGTCAAGCGTTTCTTTAGTGGGAAGTTATTATCAACAATTGCATTTAGTTAAATTCAGCTACGGTGCATCTCATATACTGACATTAATTAATTAGATTATTTTTTGTATATTGTCTTTCACTCTGTTTATCTCTCTCTCTCTCTCTCTCTCTCTCTCTCTCTCTCTCTCTCTCTCTCTCTCTCTCTCTTTCTCTCTCTCTCTCTCTCTCTCTCTCGCTCTTTCTCTCTCCCCCTCTCTCTCATTCATAATGTTGTATATTTCAATCGAATTTGTTAATAATTGTCTTTGTTATTTTGAAATGATCTTCCATTTGGGAGGAAATAAAGAATAATAATAATAATCATGAAATTAACTCCCTGTTAACTAATGGTTATCTAAATTAATTTCTTCAAGAATAGTTAATGTATTGCAACATATACAATTTATAAACAGACATAATGCAGAATAATTATATTAGGAAATATTTCTTTACATGTTAACTGACGCTATTTTGCGATATAGTTGTGAATCTTCACTTGGATAAGTATCAAAGCGTCACTTCTCATATCACAGTGCCAATATAACCACGGAAAGTGTACATGGTTGTGAAGTGTATGCACACTTCTCACGACAGGACAAACTAATAATGTTGAAAATGTTATTCTCTATCTCGTAAAAATACAACCTTTAGCATAACAAGGTTTTTTTTCTGATGCAAAGTTTTCTGACTACAGGTATTATCCGTTATTATGGTGTTTTGGTTTGTATTTCAAAAACTGATATATATCGGCAAGGTCTCCCTGAATAGTTTTGGAAGCAATCCGCTACATGTATGTCCGCTACATTGCGTTTAAATCGTTGTATGTATTTTGAATTTGCTTTTCATTGCCTTTGCAACAACACATTCCAGGACATTATGGACAATTAATAACATTTGGTTTTGTTTTCTAATACTTTGGAGGAAATTATAATTCTTAGAAGGGTTGAACACATACGCTTAGGATAACCGTTTCCATAAACATTCTAATTGTGTCCACATAATGTATTTGTTTTAACAAAACAGTACAAACCACTTTACATTGAGGCAAATATGCTTATAGAAAGTTACATACGAAAATGTACAATTTGCAAGTATAATCATTTTACGAGAAACAAAATATCAACATTTTTAGAAAAATACGTAATTAGTTATTATTTTTCATTACATTGATTATAAAACAGTTTATATCATGAAATGCATGCGTTTGACCCGGGCTGTATTTAGACCAACGTAATACTAGCAGTGTCTGAACGATTTAGCGATTACTAATGTGTTTAAATGCATAACCTGAAGGACAGTAGTTTTAACGGAGAAAAAATTGCAAAGATTGCAGATCAATTATTTAAAATATAACAGTGCCTGTCGTTTAGGTCTTTGGTAAGAACATTACATTTAGTGTGTTATTATGGAAGGTTGTCTTATGCGTTTTAAAGTTCAAACTCGAATACATTGTTTTGTGGATTGTTTCAATTTCACTATCGTCGTTCATGTTTCATTGAGACTAAGATCTGTACGAAATCAGTATATTTTGCCTAGTTTTGTAGATTAATATTGACTCGAACATGTCCGTTACGGTATGTAATACCAGAACCAAGTATTGTTTTCTTCCAAATCATATTTGATTGAACATATCCGACACGTCATGCCTCAACTTTAATTCTATAAAATAGTGTTCGTTCAAGTAGGCATTTCTTAAAAAAAAAAAAAAAAAAGATCCTCGACAGCTTAAGATTTAAAATTACTGTTATTTTCATATTTCAGACTTTCGTTTAGATTGTCAATAGAGTAGACGAAAACAATCCAGAATAAGAATGACATTCGAATGCCGTCTACTAGTTTTGATGATATGTTTGGCCTTTGGTATGTTTAGTCTTTTTCTTGTAATGGAAAAGACTACACGACGAATGCCAAAAGCCCCAGGCGAAGCCAAACTAGATAGTTATATGTCTATCGCCAACATAATCCAAGCAGAAAGCCAATATAATGCTCATCCAATTAACAACGTACCCTCTATGGCATGGTGCAGCCAATGCAGTGACAATCATCTCCACTATATTCCAAAACTTGCGGCATTCTGGGACGGTCCTATATCTATTGCCGTATTTACGTACGGTTCGAACATTCAACATACATTGAAATACATATCAGCGTTACACCACTGCGATGCCAACATCAAAAGAAGTGTAAGTTTTCATTTGTGTATACCGATCAAGGGAATGGGAGACTATGTTCAAAACATTGCTGTAGACCGTCTAGGGACAAATATATCGTGCAAGGTACTCCAGGAGAAGATAAACTATGATTCGGTAAATTTTGCAGATACACGTATTGAGTATCCGACCAACGTTCTAAGGAATCTGGCGATGAAAAACTCTAACAGTCAATACGTTTTGAATGTTGACATAGATTTTACACCTTCTGAAAACTTGTACAACGAATTAATGGAATTTTTGACGAAGCCTAACGTACCAATTGAAGGAAAAACAGCTTTTATCCTTCCAAGTTTTGAAACAAACGTTTCACAAAATGCTCCTGCCAATAAAAACACTCTACTAGAGATGATGGACTGGGGCACTATTCGTCCTTACCATGTCAATACGTGTCTTAGGTGTTATGCACCTACAAACTATCAGCGTTGGAAGTCGTTACAGGTCGGACAAAATCTAAGTGTAGCATACTCTCCGGACTGGAAAGAATTCTGGGAGCCATACTTGATTGTTAGAAGGGATGAAGTTCCAGATTTCAATGAAAGATTTAATGGATTCGGTTACGACCGCATGAGTCATGTACGTATAATGGGTATATTATGTTGATCAGCTGAACTAATTTTCATACGGATACGGTTACGACCGCAGCAGTCAAGTATGTATGATTGGTATTATTATGATGGTTAGCTGAACTAATTTTCATAAATAAAGTCGTTTAAAGATATCCCTAACATGAGGCCGTCTCTGCGAAAAGGTACAAGTTGGCTTTTGTGAAAAATGTTTATCTTCATCAGCCTCTGGATTCTCTGATCAGGATCTAACTGTTCACATGTTACTAACATTGGCCTGTCATAAGCTAATGTCAACATGCTATGGGGTAGATGCATAAGCTGATCTGACCACTGTTCAGAAATGTCAATTTAAATAATTTCACATGGACAGGCTGGTATATGAATTTGTGTCGAGTTATGTGATACAAAGAGCCCACAATTAACGTTGTATAATACCCGAAACAGGCCGTCTCAGTATTCATTATCCTTACAGTTAACTGTTACCGAAATAACACTACTCTATATGCGCATTAGATAATTAAATGTGTGTAGTTTTATACCCGATGTTTATTTACGCATTAAGCCGAAGTAGGGTATTGGATTTACATAATTCCATAAGTTGTAACGTAAGACCTTCAATACGGTTTAAAAAAAAAAATACCCTTTTGACTGCATTATCAAGACATAAAAATAAACAGTAGATTTCACTCATGCTTATTTATAACAGAATGGACACGAGAACATAACAAGTAACATAACATACTACACTTAATAACGTTTTAACTTCACACTTTGTAATGGTGTGTCTATCTCAGCAACATTGACATCTACTAATTTCCTATTTTTCGAAGACCTATTTCCGTCTGAAGTGTCTTTATTGTAGCGATGTGTTTTATAGTTCGATCTTATGTCTAACAAGTGCAGAAGCATGGCGGCACAAACTAATGTTTTACAATACACGTATCTTAACTGAGGCCGTTAATATTCATGTTTAACATTGTTAAACTGCATCATAACGACGGCCGAGTCCTTTTGTATCAACTTCGTGGAAAACGGGACCTCATACAAACTTTACTTTAACTATAAAACAGAGATGTTAACACGACTTTAGTAGGAGGATATAAGATTTTTCAAATGTATCTTTAACCTCTTATTTTCACAGGATTTAGTCGTTATTTTCCAATAGCACGTGGCAATGTACATGGGAAATGATTTGAACATGAATTATCATCTAAACATTGAGGGTTTGAACCATGGATACAATTCGAGAAACATACACCATGATGATCATTTGTATGAAGTCATAACAAAATATCAGCTCATTACAGTAGATGTATTAAGCGTATTTCCAAGAACAACGACTGGATAGATATAATATGGTTTTCTGCTAGACTGAATTCAGTATCACCAACTCTTGTCTTGTTATATAGTGCAATTGATTCAATGTTTTACATCTATCACATCACCATAAGTGAGGAACTGATTAATTGCCGCACTGCTAACATTTGTTACTGCTAATATTAAAATGTTTAGTAATGCATTTATACCTTAAAAATATTAAACTTTCATACAAACAAGTTGTCTTAACAAGATTAATGTTAAATTTACACGTTCTTACGGGCAGTATTCACGCTAGAACAGTTTGATATTATCATTGTTTGTATTTAAACATTGTCTGATACTGAAAATAGAGGATGTTGAAAACCAGTTATGTCTCCGCCCTATTTTGTGCAAAATGACGGAAACAATTTTTGCCTAGTGATTTCTGTTTTACAAAATACACGATCCTATTTTTTCATGGACTATTTTAAAGCCAAAAGGTAACTCCCTTCAATTTTTTTCAACACGAATCATGCTTAATTATATCTAATTCTTATCTGAGATATTTAATGTCTCTTTGACTTGATAACATTAAATATTTCCAGTTATGCTTCGGAATTTATTTTATTAGCCTGTCGGTAGAAGGGGCTTACACATAGAGAATACTTATGTTCATCATTATCATATAAGTGTTGCGATGTTCATGAGTTTCTCTTCACATAGTTTTCAGGTTAGTGTTATGAGTGGTTTGATCACTTGATTATATAATATCATGTTAGGATGGCATTTATTTTCTTTTGAACTTTGTTTTATGACGTTCATGTTTATTTAACTTCGATTGACCTTTTTTATAAATACTCGTGCTACCTATGTGTAAAACAGAATGAAACACATGATTACATCCTCATTTATGACATCTCTAATGATGCTATCATGAACATGACAAGTAGAGCTATTTATATGTCTAATAGTTCTTATCGAAAATGTTGTAATAGAAGCAAACATTAATGCCTTATTTTAACCAAAATGTATTGCATCCCGTTATCGACATTTTGAAAATATTTCTCTAAAGTTATAATTGTTCAAAGCAATTGACATTCAACCTGGAATTCATGATTTCGCAATTCCAAACGAATTCACAATTCACAATTCATGATAACAACATTTAGTCTCCTAAATAATGAGTAATCTTGCCGATCATTAGTCTTAGTATGTATACAGTGCTTTCATTAAGGAATAATTATAAGATTTATGAATTCCATATACACTTTTCAAGATGTTTGTCAGAATATTTGAATTTTATTATTTTTCAATAAAACCACAAAACAGACAATTTATGATTCGCATGCAATAGCACGTCATTTTACCTTTCCTCTATTAAAGTCAACAGTGGACGACTTTGCAGCAATCTACTTTTAAAACAATGAGATAAGGGTTAAATCGCTGAAGACATGAGTTTCTCTTTTTCTCAAAATGATATTAGCTTGGCATCCTAATTATATCATACTTTAACAAATGTTGAAATGTAGTCCAATATTTATAAATTAGACCACCTTCGAAATATAATATCAACTAAACAGTTAAATCTCATTGAAATTGTTGTATAATTTAAACTTAATTTCGAACATAAACTGAGCCCTACAACATGTTAATTTATTTTTAGTGTTAATAGTCCCCCCTCCCATGTCATTTCCGAAAACCTATTAAAAATAGAAGTCGCGGGCTTCTGCCCGGCGACTAATTATAGTGTACCTTTGGCTTGTTCTGTTTAAGAAAGATAAGCACTAGCCATGCACTTTATTCACCAAATACTTCTGAAAACATTTTTATTTGCTATCGCTACAAATTGAGTGTGTGTATGGAAATATAACCATCCTAGTATCTAAAGAAACTATAAGGAAACTGGTTATTTCATGTCCGTTTAGAAACAAACTATATCAAAATAGTGGTATAATGGCATCCCTTACACTTTATTTTAAACACTGGCATTATCTAAGTGGTTTTATTTGTGGTAAGAAAATCGGATTCTTCAACATTTTCTGATATGGTATGACGTTTTTGAAACTTTGTCTGTTTCTCTTCTTTTTAAATAGTTTATCAAAAAGTAGCTCTATGCAATACTCCGGTAAATTTACAAACAATCATTTCAGAAGACCTTTTTCCATTGTTAACTCAATTTCAGTCGTACGAATCTACTTTATTGTATCTTCAAGTCAATTTGAACTCATTTTACGAGTCAGCATTGTCATAAATAATGTAAACAGTAAGGTGAAAAAGTAGTTTCTTCGCGAGAAAGTTTCACTAAAAGAGTTATAAACGCACAGCAAAAGTTATAATAACACTCCGAATATATAAAATTACCATGCCTTAGAGATCTTTTTCTTTTTACTTAAGCCTGTTGGACAATCTTACAAGTTGTCTTAACCAGTTAAACTTGTTTGCATCAAAACCTAAGTTTATATTGATTGCAAAGCTTTTTATTTGAATAATTGAACAAAATTGAACTTAATTTGTGATGAGCACGGATAGAATTATAACTCAACACACTATATTTCGATATTCACATGGGTCATTTATGTCGATATTTTTAGGGGACATTTGCGCTAATGTAACGCTTGTTTGAATCACATGGTTCAAAGATAAGAGACAAAATATTATTGAACATGTTAACAAATGAAGCAAAATCAATTCTGGTTTAAAGTTTATTGTGTATTTTCAGATGTATGAAGTTTATAGGAGTGGTTTCATTTTTGCCGTATTTGACAGAGGATTTCTGATTCACGACGGCTTCATAGAGAAAGGGAATAGACCAAATATTGCTCAAAGAGAAGCTCGCAGAAACTTCGCAATTTATAATCAGTTAAAACAGTCGTATGCAAGAACAGGTCGAGGATTCTAGTTTAGTTAGTGTCAAGTTGCATGGTCCATAGCAAAGTCAAAGTTATGTGCAAAGAGGAAATATTAATTTGACTATTAAACGCATTCTGTATATATATTTGATAACTTTCAACATAATGAAATATTTAAAGTATTGGACAGTATGTTTGCTCCTATCCTAACATATGTTTCCGAGCTATGGGGTCATTCATACCCTTATGTCGTCGAAAAGGTTCAATTTCTTTTTGTGGAAGAATTACATTTTACAAAATTAATATCTCATTGGTAAGAGCTATTACATAACACCGGTAACCACGAAATTTGTCCTAAATACTAAAAACAATTGGCGATGTTGGAAGAGTCACATGGGCGTCAGAAGTCAAACATGTATTATGCATGAATGGGTTTGGTAATGTATTCATATCCAGTTTTAAACAGTGCATGAATTATTGTTTTACACACAATTGACACACAATTGACATGCTGACATAAATGTCTCTTCGAGATGCAATACTTATAAATATTTCAAATCCCTTCTTAAGCCCGATCCATATTAAATATGGACCTATCTTTCCGGCTGCAAAATGCTCTCGCTAGACATAGATGTTACAGTCATGAACTTAATGTAGAATTGGGTCGTCATCATAACATAACTAGAGATAATCGAATATGCTGTTTCTGTTTATTGAGCAAAGATTGTAACTTTTATACGACGAGTATCACGCATTTTTCATTTGTGCAAGATTCCAGGAAGAAAGAAATAGGTTTCTTTTTAACTGGCACAATGGTAAATGAGAGGACGCTGGCTTGTATTACCTGTTAATATCCAGCAGTTTTGTAACGATTAGAAAAGTAGCTTTTCTCGTTTCGAAAATTATGAAAATGGTCGCAAATCAAAGTGTTGCCGTAAATCTGGATTTACATCATGTGTGATAATTATGTACCCATACGTACATGTGTATATTGCCATCTCCGATTAGAATATCCCATTCAATATAAATAAAAATTATGTTGGCTTCGGGCTACACTAAAGGTCTACTACATTATCAATGGATATAACCAAATATTAATCATGTTTCTGTCTAGACAGAACGAATTATAGCTCATCTTTTGTAACATATATATCACTCGGAGTTGTTTTTCTAGCATATATTGATACGTGCTTCGATGTTCAAATGCAAATGACCAAAGAATGTTCTTAGGGTGTGTGAAGGTTCACATCATCCCTTTGAACATTTCTCTATTTCAAATACGTTCTGTAACGTTTCCACATATTATTGACACAACGAAAACTGATTTAATTATTTATATATGTGTGTTTGTATAGTAGTTTTATGGGGGCTGAGGCTTTTATTCCTTAAATCTTCTGTATCCATATCTGCTCTACCTTCTGGTTATTTCACGAAGCCAATCATAATGGACAAATGAGTGTGTGTCTTTGGCATGTTGAGGGAATAAAGACCACTACCGAGATGAACATAGTTAAGAGAAGTATTTACGTTTTCGTGAAATAATATCGTGTAGTTTAAGTGTTGTTTAATGACGAAACGTGAAATCGGGAACTGCGATAATTGCACCCAAACTTAACCTTTTATATAACAGGGGAAAGTGGGGAAAGATCCATGCTCTGATCAGTTTTAGGTGTCTCCTCCACCTTCCGACATTACTCAACTCGTTTCTCGAACCCTTTATGTTGTTATTAAAACTTGAATTCATAGTTGAACTCGCTATGTACTTTACATATATAACTTACCCTAAATAGGTTAATGGTTATTGAACACGGGATATCTTTGATTTTGAATTAAACCTCGACCCCTAATATCGCTTGCCGCTGTGCGAACGTCAAGGAGCGCGTTTATCAGAACTCTAAGTTCTTAATCTTAATTGAAATCTCTTAGAAATTAAAACTTGGAATTTGGTAACGGTCTATACAGTTATATGTTAACTCCTTGAATGACAGTACGCAAAGCCTTCTTCGCACAAGCTTACTTGTCCACGTGTATATACTACCGTCGATAAATACATTTATGTTTTAATTCAATGCTTTCAAACGAACTTAAATCATTTATCTACTTGCATTAAACTCGTTTTATTTTATAACATCATAAAGAACGGGTAAACATGCTAAAATAATCTAAATGCCTTGTGAAGTTATTAGAGAAGATTTGCATGGCATGGGAGGAGGCAATCCATTTACAACTTCGATTAAATGTAGTCAATAGTGTATTCCCTTTGATAAAAACGATAATAAAAAAACATTAATCAAAGTACTATAAGTATTAAAGGTAGAATTGCGATCGTTTAAGAGAAGATGCAGAAGTGCACATAGAAATATTCATCTAAAGAAATCCTCATCATGACAGACAAGTAATAATGCATCAGGCCAGAGTAGATAATTCCAAGATCATAAATTATTGTTGGTCTTGTGAACATTAATTGACACAAACTCCGAATTTCCATTATATGATCCTTTTTTAAAAGATCATAGTACCTAATAATTCTATGGAACTCCCACCATATACATTCATGTCAGTACGGTGTCTTTCTATTAATTGACTGTACTGATGTATCCAGAGTATGCAATCGTTTAATGTTTACAATGATAACAGTATACTTAGAAGTGTAATTAACCAAAACAGTTGTGTTTTTAAATGATTTTCTGGTGGTTCATCTCCAGTTTTATACTTTATTTTTAGTGTTAAATGAAATTGACTGCATTTTTCTATTTTGACAGAACATTTGAATAGAAATGAACATATTAATATAAAACTACATATACCAAAAATAATTTACACACAAGTTTTGCAACTCCAAAACAGAGCGCAAGCGCGGTCATGAATCGATCCCCTGAGTGAATATTGGAGAACATTTAATCAAGAAAAGTTAATGAAACTGCTATGAGTGGACACTGTAAATGAAACTTTCCAATAGATGGCATTTGTTATGATATTAAATCTTTGAACAGTATGTAAGCGGACCACCAAAGTAACCTTCCCGTGAACGTTGGTTTATATCAGTCCAATGGTTTAGGGTGAGAATTTGTTTAAAGCGTAAAGTTCATTTAACCTCTATTCTGATGCAGCAGTTTTCTCGCGGGACGGCTAATATTTAATTAAATAAATTAACTGTTGCCCGTACCCTTCCGACCCCGTCTTTCACATTAAACATCTCAATACAGTAACAAACATATTCGATATTCATTTTAAACAAATCTCATAAAATTAAAAGCTCTTATTATAAAGACAATACTATTAATGAAAATGCTTTGATATACTAACAGAATAATCCGTGCATCTCACGCACTAATGTATTCTTCATAAAGCTTACCTAACTAACCCACTATATTGTAAACAAAAGGGTTGAGAGTATTGACTGGCCCATTTGCTATATGATTCGTTCACATGTCAACATGAGCATTGGGATTAATAGACAAAGCCATGAATTTGCATTTGTAAAATATGGTATTATAAATAGAAAAAGATACATTAAATCATATAAATTTAATGAGAAAAGTGTTGGTTTTATATTACAGAAGTTGGTTGAAATTGGTTATGCTTGGAAATAAAACAGAAACAAGATCATCGTCGAGGATAGCAATCCCCTCGCAAGGTCATTTTGTACAGATGTTTTAATGTCGCTGTGACCTTGACCTGCTTTAGTGAAACAGGAGCTGTCTTGGCACTAAACCTATATATGAAGTATGGCTTAATTCCTTCCACAAATGAAAGTGTTAGAGAGATGTTATTGTTTCAGACGGACAAATTTAGTAACTGTGACATTGACCTTTGACCTAACTCATTAAAACTCAAACATTTCCACGCTCTCTGTGCATTGAACCGGTGTATGGAGTTTAAAGTAATTCTATCCACAGAGCAATTACGCCGTTTTCGTATAGACATACTTATTATAATCGCTGTGACCTTGACTTTTGACCTAAACCGGTTAAATGAAAACCCTCCAAGCTCTCTTTGCACTGAACATATCTTTAATAAACGGGTGCTACACTTTTCATGAACACGAAGTGACAATAGAAATTTTGAAATTGTATCAAACATTAAAAAAGTAATTGGTGGACAAATGAGATATTTGCTAATCATGTACAGTTTTTCTATTTCTAATACTGTTTGAACAATGCGTCCAAATAAATAATTTTTTCTAAATGAACCTTTTAAATTAGGTTGTGTCACGTTAAAAGTGGTCTTCTTGCATCTGAAAAATATATGTTTGTAACGTAAAGTGCAGTGGTGACTCCTACGAGTCTATTGTTACACACAGTCTTACACACCAGAGGCGTCACTGTACGCCAAGTCATATGTCACATGTCCCACTTGCAATGTTAATACCTTTAAGATATTTGCAAAATATGAACACTTTCTTATTTTCTCACAATAGTTCGTGTGTTTTTCATCCCTTGTATGTTTCCCTAAAAATCTTGGTGTATTCAATTAATATGAGTCTGAACACTTACTTTCAGATAACATGTTAAAACTTGCAGATTTACAGACGTAGACAGGTAATTCGATAGGGGTTCATAAATATTATTTCTATACTTATGAAACCTGGCATTCATTAACAAATGTACCCCTTTTAGTTCACCATAGTACATATCAAGACGAATGTTTTTTGTCATCGTGTCAGACAATGTTTCACGATGAACATCGCCTTTGGGTGTCTACGTGATTGCGTTGTGTTCGTTTGTATCATCCACTGCGAAACTCGGAAGTATTAAAGGGGATGTTGGAAAGAACAAAATAAAACACCGTACATTTGGCACCTCCATAGAACATGCATCACGGACTCTGGCGTACAACCGAGGTTCAAATAAATACTTACCAGGGATCACGTTTCCTGTTGGATCGCCATTAGGTAATATTCCACGGAATCCACCTTTCACTTTCGGTAATTTATGTTAACAGTTCGACACTGTACCGAGGAACTTGTCTCCTATCCGACGTTATATTGGTTTATAATTCGGCAATGATCCAAAGAACTTTTCTCCTAACAGTTAACAGTTCGACACTGTACCGAGGAACTTGTCTGCTAACCGCCGTTATATTGGTTTATAATTCGGAAATGATCCAAAGAACTTTTCTCCTAACAGCCTAAAATTTGTTTTAGAATTCGGCAATGTACAAAGGAACATTTCTCCTAACAGAGGTAATTTTGGTTTACAATTCTGCAATGTGCTACTGAGCTTTTCTTCTTACCGCCGTTATTTTGTTTTAAATTCGGCAATGTACTAAAGAACTTTTCCATTACCCGCCGTTAGTTTGGTTTACAATTCGGCAAAGTAACAAGGAACTTGTCTCATTACCTCTGTTGTTTTGGTTTACAAGTCGGCAATGTGCTACGGAGCTTTTCTTCTTACCGCCGTTATTTTGTTTATAAATTCGGCAATGTACTAAAGAACTTTTCCATTAACCGCCGTTAGTTTGGTTTACAATTCGGCAAAGTAACAAGGAACTTGTCTCATTACCGCTGTTATTTTGGTTTACAATTCGGCAATGTTTTACGGAGCTTTTCTCATTACCGCCGTCATTTTGGTTTACAATTCGGAAATGTACCAAGGAACTTGTCTCCTAACCGTCGTTATATTGGTTTATTATTCGGCAATATTCAGAGGAACATTTCTCCTGGTAGCGGTTATTTTGTTCAAATTTGGCAATGTACAAGGGAACACTTTCATTCACCGCCGTTATTTTGGTTAACAATTCAGCAGTGTACCGATGAACTGTTCTACTAACCGCCGTTATTTTAGTCTACAATTCTACAAAATAACAAGGAACTTGTCTACTTACCGCCGTTATTTTGGTCTATAATTCTGCAAAATAACAAGGAAATTGTCTTCTTACCGCCGTTATGTTGGTTTACAGATAGATAGATAGATATTTTATTTCGTAATTTAGGCCACCGGCCCATTATACAACATAATTTATAAGTATATACAACAGGGAGTGATGAAATACATTATAACACTGCCATTTGAAGCTGGAAAAAAAATGATTAAAATATTGAAAGTCTCACTTCTTAGTTTGAATGCGCTCTGAATGTATTTTGCAGTATTGTATACTTCAGACTGGATATTTGCATTTAATATTGCATAACATTTGTCAGGAGTCTTGTTGTTTATCCAGGATACGTTAAAATAAATGTCTCTTAAATCGTCATATTTAGGACATTCGTTAAAGAAGTGGAACTCATCTTCAATAATGTACATATTTTTATCAAGACATAAAGGGCAAAAACGGTCATTTCTTGCAATCGATAGGCGTCTACCTTTCTCTACCATAAGGTCATGGTTAGAACATCTAAAGTTACTATATATTCTGCGTAAGGAGAAACGTAAAAATGAATTTAAATATAGCTCTGGGTTTATTAATGATTTGAAGTGTTTGTAATGTTGTCCTTTTCCCGCATTGTTTTTATCCATATTCCATTTTTGTAAGTAGCAGTCTTGAATCCGTTGTTTAAAATGCTTAATAAATAGAGCATCGTTACCTATGTCTTGTGAACTCCATACATACCCAAAGCCATGCATGAACAGGAGATTTTCTTTATACAGGTTGCCCATGTATTTCTACCTGCCTCATCGAGGCGTTTCAACATCATGTAGCAGTGCTTCGGGTACCTATGGGTTTCCATCCAAGTAACGTTTAGCCAGTATTTAATACAATAAGGAATGTAAAATGTACAAAGAGGTAAACGTCCACATTCTCCTAAAGCAAATGGTTCCGATGTATTTCTTGCTAGATTACAATACTGTTCACAACATTTTATATGAACTCTTTCAACATTGTCAGAATACTTATAACCCCAAAGTTGAGAACCGTAGCATAAAATAGGCTTAACAGTAGTATCAAAAATGTTGAAAGTATCCAAAGGGTCTAGTCTTCCATACAAACGCTGAAATCGGAATATATAAAATAATGATTTCATCGCTTGTTGGGAAAATGTTTCTAATGTTTTTGTCCATGTACACAATTTATCGATAATATACAATTCGGTAATATGGCACGGAGCTTCTCTTTTAACCGCCATTTTTTGTATTCAATTCAGCAATGTACCAGGGAGCTTGTCTCCTAACCGCCATTATTTTGGTTTACAATTCGACAATGTACAAAGGAACTTGTCTCATAATCGCCGTTATTTGAGTTAAAAATTCGTCAGTGTGCTAAGGAACTTGTATCCTAGCCGCCTATATTTTGGTTTACAATTCGTCAATGTACCAATGAACTTGTGTCCCAACCGCCGTTACTTTGGTTGACCATGCGGTAATATACAAATTGTCTCCTAACCGCCGTTATTTTGGTTTACAATTCGACACTGTACCGATGACCTTGTTCCCTAGCGCTGTTATTTAGGTCTATAATTCGGCAATATACCAAGGAATTTGTCAACTTTCGCCGTTGTGTTAGTTTACAATTCGGCAATGTTCCTAGGAACTTGTCTCCTTATCGCCGATATTTTGGTTTACAATTCGGCAATGTAACGAGGAATTTGTTTTATATGGGCGGTTTGTAATTTACAATCGGCAATTGGAATTTGTCTTCTGTCCGCCGTAATGTTGGTTTATAATTCGGCAATGTTCTTAGGAAATTTTCTCCTAACCGCCGATATTTTGGTTTACAATTCGGCAATGTAACGGGGAATTTGTTTTCTATGGCCGGTTTGTAATTTACAATTGGCAATTGGAATTTGTCTTCTGTCCGCCGTAATGTTGGTTTACAATTCGGTAATGTTCCTAGAAAATGTTCTCCTAATCGCCGATATTTTGGTTTACAATTCGGCAATGTAACGGGGAATTTGTTTTCTATGGCCGGTTTGTAATTTACAATTGGCAATTGGAATTTGTCTTCTGTCCGCCGTAATGTTGGTTTACAATTCGGTAATGTTCCTAGAAAATGTTCTCCTAATCGCCGATATTTTGGTTTACAATTCGGCAATGTACCTAGGAACTTGTCACTAACCGCCGTATTTTTGGTTTACAATTCGGCAATGTACCATGGAACTTGTAACCTAACCTCCGTAATTTTGGTTTATGATTCTGCAATTTACCAAGAAACTTGTTTCCTAACCGCAGTAATTTTGGCTTACAATTCGGCAATCTATTAACTTGTCCCCTAATCACCTTTAGTATGTCAATGATAACGGATTAAAAAAGATATTGTTTTTCAAAAGTTTCTTAAACCTTCTATGATACGTTGGCGACCATTGTATGTCCAGATCAGCTTCTACGCTGTCTTATCTGGATTTTCACCTGTCAGAAATGCTTTTCAGTGGGTTTCTTTTCAGTGGACCGTTCATTTGGTTATGACAGAAGGAAGCGTAACTCACTTGGGTTTCCGATAAGCCATATTACTCGATTCGCTACAGGCGAACACTAAGGTCGCCATTTAATGATTTACCACAGAACTGTTCGACTCGTATCCCGCGCTCCGTAGCACCGTCATTAGGTAATGTGCATGCATCAACGAACTGTTCGAGTAACATCCCTGGATTAGGGTCGCCGACGCAAGAATATTGCCCTTTATTTGCATCAAGGTTAAATGATGTTTCTCTTAACTTAACGACTATGCCCGATGTTGTACGGATGCTTATAATTTACAATGAGAGTTTAGAACTATGTCAACTGGCGAATCTGATAACATTTACGTGTCCTGAATGGATTCCATGTAGATAATATCATTTCGATGAATGCTGAGAAATGTTGCTTGCAATGTCGTTGTGATGAGTTCTGCCACCTAACACATGCATGTTGCCCTGGGATAGTACATAACAAGACACTCACTGAGCAGATATTTAATATTCCACCCGTTTGCAGAAAGACGTTGATGTTCTCACATGGATTAGGAGAGGCAGTATTCCAAGAATATGAATTTATAAACCGATGTTCAGGGACGCAGGATTTAGAGTGAGCAGAGAGATGTTCTACTGGTCAATCTCACGGTAAAATTGATGGAATTATTTACGACTTTGTTGACGTTATAGCCGTAACACACATTCAGTAGCAGAATAAACTTTGTCAATCGGCATTGTGCTATGTGTAATGGTGTTTCAGAGGATAGTCTAGAATTTTGGAAACCGGAAGTAAGGTAATTTAACGTTCTTTAAAATATTTCTTTCCTCCAAACACATTTGAGCTAAGTTTATAAGCGTAACAGCAGCCAGTCGTTAGAAATAATACTGGTGTGAGAAAGCAAGGATACCCGCCAGGATACTCATGGGTACGTGAACTTGCCGTCGTGATATGACTAAAATTGATGTAAACGGCGTTAAACCTCAATAAATTAACAAGGCAGTTATACGAAAAGAAGGTACCAATGTTTGAATTAAATTTTGTTTTGTATAACTGTTCCATGACATTCACTATTGTTTGACTTCTTCCCAAACATTAACCCCATAATGAGTATAACAATTATTCATATACCCACGTGCAATCCTATTGTTCTGTCAGTTGTAAAAATAGGTCAAGGACAAATTATAAATAGACTTAAGAGTCTATTTAAATGACTGATCTGGGTCAATACATTACACGCAGAGATCATCATGTTGGTTTCCTCGTGGAACGGCTCAATATATTACCGCAGACTGAGGATGCTTATCTTGGGCCCACAAAGGCTATTTTAAATTGAAATGTTTCAGTTTTAAGGTCCTCTATTTCAGACGCACCAAACCACCAAATGTCAAATAAGTGCTTACAAAAGGCATTTAAAAAATACTACAGGATCGACCTAAATAGACTTTCCTATTACTCAAAGTAAACAGACCAGTAGACGTTATTATCTCTCGAATATTTCCAATTTCTATACGTAGTGCCTTAACTCTTTCAGCGCCGATGGAAAAATTAAGATGTTTGAATACACTTGTAAAATGTAAGGAGCTATCTAACCTGGAAACAGCATTAGTTGCACTATTCCAAACCTCTTATGACATAAATGAAGTTCCTCTATTTTAAACATGGAAGAGTCGAGTTTAGTAACTTTGGCGCTGAAAGAGTTGGAAGGTATTCTGAATATAAATCGGCCACGCTGAGCGAGGTAGCCGCCTTTGCTTTGTTCAGAGAGCAAATAACATTAATGGTTCAGCTGCATTTTAAAAGAGATTAGATCTACTAATGCATCTAAATCTTGGCAATGTTTTAGTTTATATGCTTACACTTCTCGAGATATGAAGTGTTATTACACGGCGCACCAGCACCTTCAATATAAAGCTGGCTTAAACTCTTTGCCATGGAGGAGCATGTGACCTATTGTTCCCACAGTTTTCTACCATTATTTCCACGAAAGTGGAACAAATCTTCACGGAATTGGAACCTGTCTTTTTTAATATATGTGTTTGGTTAATAATGTCGCGGGTCAAACTTATACAGAATCTGAGAGAGTGCATGTAAGCGGCCCGGTAAGCTCTGTCGGTAAAGAGGTCCAGGGTTTGAGCACTTGAATTAGTGCATGGTTTTCTCTGCTTGTGACATTAGCCCCCACGGTTTTTATGATAAAGAATGATTTCCATGATTATCATGAATTGAATATATATTTTTGCTGCTAGTAGTTTTTCAATAAAATAGTATTTTTTTTGTGATCAAATGATCGAATTTGCGCCATTTGACAGAGAGAGCATTATACGTATATTGTGACTTTGCAGGTCTATATAAGATGCGTTTCAACGTCGTGTGCTTTTGAGTAGATTCTAAAATAATTTATCAATAACTAGTCTTTTTAGATAGATACATCTTAAAAATGAAAACTACTATTAGGCAATCATTAAGTCTATTGCTTTATAAATTAATTTAAAGTTAACAAGGTGAGTCTAAATCACATGCACAAAGTGTTCTATCATCTATAATATATGTCCAATGAAATTCTCTTTCTGATAATATTAAATCATCAAAAACCATTGCAAAATTCAAAACATCTGTTAAAAAACGCTTGTATCTTTTTATAAGAATTGTTAAGCACACACCACGTTCTTTTTTATGCCGTGTACTTGTGCTGCTGTAGCAGCATCTGTTTACTTGTTTATACTTAGTTATTCCATAAAAATCGTTTAAATGTATTTTTACCTCCGTAAGTTGTAAATATAAAAAACCCAGATAGAACACTGTTGACTAAGGTTAAAGTTCGAATGTACAATGAGTCACAATTATCGATTGCAGACTATGATGATAATATTCCTCTGAAGCATGTAAACAAACATATTCTCGGCCACAGATTACAAAGGTATTCAACTCCTGGAATAGTTTATAATCGGTGTTGGGTAAGTGCCTTACACATTTTCTCGGCCACAGATTACCAAGGTATTCAACTCCTGTAATAGTTAATAATCGGTGTTAGGTAAGCGCCTTACACATTTTCTCGGCCACAGGTTACCAAGATATTCAACCCCTGGAATAGTTAATAATCGGTGTTAGGTAAGTGCCTTAAACATTTTCTCGGCCACAGATTACCAAGGTATTCAACTCCTGGAATAGTTTATAATCGGTGTTGGGTAAGCGCCTTACACATTTTCTCGGCCACAGGTTACCAAGGTATTCAACTCCCGGAATAGTTAATAATCGGTGTTGGCGCCTTACACATTTTCTCGGCCACGTTACGTTACGCAGAGTCCACAATGTTAGTTTTATCGCGAGACGACTCAAATTTGTCTCCTCCGGGCCGTGTGTAAGTCCTCTATCTATTGGTGTCGGTGACAAGGCTGCAGACGACGTTTTTCTCTTTCCAATGTAACCAGTTTATATACTTTACCAGTTACCAATGCCTTCTATGCCACATATTCATAATTACATACCGTTGAATATTCTCTGTCCTCCTTTCCCAACATGAAATGCTTTCACACATACAGACTCTTTCTGATGCTTCTGAAGTCGACGACTTTTGAACACATTTAGGCAAAAGGACAAACAGCTCATATTTGAGCAATTTCTCCGTTGGCATAATGTTTTCAATTTTATTCATTAATCGACATTTTGATTTACAAAGGATTTCTATATTTTTGAATAGATGTCTTCAAAGCCGTCTGCTGGAGAATAGTTGTATGTGGGGTATGTTTATCCCGATACGTTAATTATAAAATGATTTAGTAATATTCAGCTATTATACGAGGAAGTATTTTATGCTGATACAACTGTTTATAAACGATGATCACATATGATATATTGTACCAACAGATGTATCAATCCCGTGAACGTTACTGATATAAAGGCACTGGAAGCATCGGTACAACGCCAGGACGATTGTTACGTCATCCTCATTCCACCAACGGGCGTAAACGTAAACCAAAGTATCTGCATTCCCGACATCATCTCGGAGTGTAACGTTACCGGAAAACGGTCTACGTTTGACTCGGAAACGGAGTCCCTTTGTCATCGTCTAGACTGGATGTATGAAACTCCACCGAATGAATTAGATAGACGCAGGTTGGTATCGCTTGACAGTATGATCGTAATAATGATATGTGTGCCCAGATGCACAAAAGCCACCTTGAGGGATATATGGGTCTTAGTGTCTCTCCGTAATGGGGTAATATAAGGATAATTAAATGTAAAATTAAAGGGTTTCACTTCTAGTTATTTGTCAAAAGCTTGATCTTAAACTAAATTGCATGCAGATGGACAGTCACTGGTGTGCTGCGACCAATCATTCCCTGTACGAAGATGCATTAAGACTCGAAATTGCTAGACGCAGATGAATTAACATTTGACTTTTAAAACTGTTTCGGTACTGAATTTCCAAAAGAAGACTACCATCTTCAAAATCAGGCGATAACACTTTTTCAATTAATAGGAGTTTGGTAATATTTTGATAACTAAAAGTCAAACAATGCTGATTTCAGGTGAGACAGCTCTTTTAATCTCATTATTGCCATTGGCACTGAAACAATAAAACAGTGTGTCATTAAGCCCAACGTACATGTACGCACTTCCATCAACTATATTACAAACAAAGAGTCATGCCTTAATGTAATAGATCAATGCACAAAATCGAGCCGCGAGGGCTATCAATCAGGATTGCCGATTCAAACTCCGGCTCGGTCATTAATTGTGATCGATGAGTGATCCTCGACAAAGGGGCTTAATAGTCTATGTGGGATGGCAGCCAATTACATGCGCCGAATTTCATGTGGAGTACTTGTGCGAGAAAGCCAGGCAAACATATAAGATTAACTAGCCGCCGCGATATAACTGAAATACTGTTTAAATTGACGGCGATTAACTTCAATCAATCAATCAGAAACATAAGTTATAATCGGGTTTCCTGTGTAAATCACCAGGTCTGTTAGTAGTAAATGTATCGAGCCGTAATGTTATCACCGCAACCCTGCTAAATCACTGCTACCGTTTTTAAATAGCTTGCATGATCCGACGGGGATTCGCATAGGCACATTTTCAGTCCATATGCACAACGCAACCTGTCCACTTTCAGATCCGTAACTTGTTTTGTGCAAAGTGTAACGGAGAACAATATCATGTACCGATAATGGAAGAGTGCCTTAAAACAGAGATTAGTGATACCGATGGAGGGGATTCGTATTCTGTCTTGCTGAATTACAAAACAGTTACCAAGGAGAATTCGATGATAAGCAATTCAAATAGGAGAGAGGCCAGGCGATGTCCACTGGTACAGAGATTCGACCCGATACTGGTTTGGAAATTATTGATTCACCATTTCCCACATTCAGCCCCTTTTTAACACCTCTTTAGCAGACGAGTTTTTAACGCATTGTTACAAAAGTAATAATTGCGCACAACGAGCAGTTTTCATATTGCCTGAATGTTTTCAACTCTATTCAATTGCATGTATTATACTTTAATTAACAGAGATGTTTAGCAGTGTGTTATTTAGGACTACACTAGTCGCAAAAGTTACAAAGTTGTTTTACCCGGAACACAGTTCGGTTCCTTTAATACGTTATATTGTGTCTTAAAATTGTGTCATGTCGGCGAAAACTGCATTATGTCATTTGCGGTTGAAATGTGTAGGTTTTGAGTTGTGTGTGTAAAAGTTGGGATTATCACCATTTCAAATTGTTTAAATGGCTTATCTTGTTTTAGGGCTTACCCTCAGAATTGTCATAACACAGATTAAATTATCATTTAAACACGTTCAAAGCTACACATTCGATGAACTTCACTCTGAGAACTTCTGTATCCATGATAACATCAAGACCTTTAAGTACTAACAAATTTCAGTGAATTTGTTAGTCGACCATACTTTTGAACAACGCTTGAAGCTCTGCAGATGCGCAATTGTGTGTTTTGTGTAAATGTCAAATTACGCGAAATACATCCGCTGTCATGCTGATCTACACCAAAATAGTCCTTAAAGAAACTTTGTTTGGATATAATTGAGTGTATACCATCACCAAAATGCAGTGAATAAATGACATTGAGTTTAAATCCATTGTAACTGCGTAAAGGATGCACTGGTAATGATTTATTTGATCCCTTTTAATATTTTGACGTTGTTTGAAAGTGAAAGTAGAGAATGTTAATCACCGGTTTTGTCCGGGTCTTATTTGGTCCCAAAAGACGGTAACCATTTTCGCCTGGTGAATTCTTTCTTCCATAATGCATGACCCCTTTTTTCTTTGAATTGTTTTAAAGCTTAGAGGTAACTATTTTCAATGATATATGGTGTTCTACACGAGAATCGCTTAGAAAGTAAGACAATTGAGGGCTGAAACTGGTCGATTTACATTGGACCAAAGAAGGAATGTATTTGGTGTATTGTGACCTAAAAGAAACTGACTAAAATGGATGCAAGACGAATGTTTGATGCAAGGCATCAACGGAGCCGCAATGTTTTTGCACATGAAGAAATAAATGATAAAACATTTAAAACCAAAATCGTTCAACCATGACTCCACATTAACCGGGTTAGTAATATAATAAACAACACATATACTGAAAACAAACCCGATTGAGTTCGTGAGTTCGAGGTCCCCGAGGTAGATTTGTGGTTTAAACATGAACTATGATCACAGGTCATGTTTCTCAGAGACATACATATCAGGCAGGACATCTAACCTGGCAGGGTCTATAATCTAAATGAATGACATAATTTAAATTTAACACTATCCCCCATACAGGCGTTGTCTGACGCATATTTGTCATTTTGCCACAATGTTTTTATCTATTTTTTAAATTATTTATCTTTTGTTTAGAGTTTCCGTGTTTTTGCCAGTATGTTTTCACAGTCGTCTGCAAATTGGTTGTATGTTGGTTACATAATTTCAATGTATAAGGTAGCTATAACCCATTGAACCATTCATTTCGGTGACGGCAACGTCTCCTATAGGTGTTGGTATAGAAAGACGTTTGTATCACGTACTTAATACGTTTCGCACCAAATTGGAACACTGAAGACGTCTGCGAGACGTCTGCCAAACGGTTTTAATACGTATTGGTAACGCAAACCATATGGACACTAAGTGAAGACATATAGAAGACGTCTACAATACGTTTTTAATACGTATTGGTAACCAAAACCATATGGACACTAAGTGAAGACATATAGAAGACGTCTGTAATACGTGTTTAATACGTATTGGTAACCAAAACCATATGGACACTAAGTGAAGACATACAGTAGACGTCTGCCAAACGGTTTTAATACGTATTGGTAACCCAAACCATATGGACACTAAGTGAAGACATACAGTAGAATGTCTGCAATACGTTTTTAATACGTATTGGTAACCACAATCATAAGAACACTCAGTAAAGACTTTGATAAAAATTATAGCATATACGTCTGCCATGCGTTTTTAATACGTATTGGTAACCAAAATCATATGTACACTTAGTAAAGAATTAAACAAAAGACAGTCGACGTCTGCCATGCGTTTTCAATACGTATTGGCTACCAAAACCATATGGACACTAAGTGAAGACTTAGAAAAAGATAAAGTAGACGTCTACCATACGTTGTTAATACGTATTGGTTACCCAATCCATATGGACACTTAGTGAAGTTTATAAAAAAAAAACAGTTGACGACTGCCATGTGTTTTTAATACATGTTGATTACCAAACCCATATGGACACTAAGTGAAGCATTTTAAACAGATACAGTTGACGTCTGCAATACGTTTTTAATACGTATTGGTAACCAAAACCTTATGAACACAAAGGGAACTTCTTGAAAAAAAATACAGTAGAACGTCTGCAATACGTTTTCAATGTGTATTGGTAACCAAAACCATATGGATACTTAGTGAATACTTTGAAAACAATGCAATAGACGTCTGCCATGCGTTGTTAATACGTATTGGTAACCAAAACCATATGGGCACTAGTGAAGACTTTGAAAGAAAATACAGTTGACGTCTGCAATACGTTTTTAAAACGTGTTGGTAACTACAACCATATGGACACTACGTGAAGACTTTGAAAAAATAAAGTAGACGTCTACCATACGTTTTAAATACGTATTGGTAACCAAAACCATATGAACACTAAGTTAAGACTTCGAAAAAAATTGACACACTTCTAATCAAAGAGCTGTTGGAAGTTGATTTTTAGATGTTGTCTACAAGAATGACTACAATGCAACGCGAGAAAACTTTACTAGATAATGTAAATTCTAAAATAGAATAACTTTCTAGTATGTATGATAACGTCCCAATCAGGGGTATGACATTAATGTAACTTTTCTTGGTCGGGGGTTACAAATATAACATTATAATAAATACTAGACATAAAGAAAAATATTTCACCGATTATGAATCACATAAGTAACTCTCTTAATGTGTATAAAACATGTG
This sequence comes from Serripes groenlandicus, assembly GCA_031761405.1. NCBI lineage: Eukaryota > Metazoa > Mollusca > Bivalvia > Cardiida > Cardiidae > Serripes > Serripes groenlandicus. The sequence continues at coordinate 36,879,835 of JASEVX010000001.1, read as the reverse complement.
AGCTTACTAAACGTTCAGCAAAACCTCGAATACTCAAGATGTTTTTGATAAAAACAACTTTCCTATTATAGGTCTCTGATAGAATGTAGGTCTTCAACAGTTATTGACCTATTTATTATCTGTATTTAATCGTTGATCTAACTCGATAGAAACTCAAATTAGTTGATTGATTAGTTGGTGATTCGCGCTGCTTTACAGCAACGTTTCAGTTAAAACTGTACACATACCTTTAACACAGTTTATTTAACTACTAAAGGATGCTTGGGATTTGGAAACAGGCAGAATACATAGATGAAAACAGACGAGAAATGACATATACAAAATATGCAGAAAGAATTATTTGTTTGAGTAAGATTGGATAAAAGTTCCACATAGGAAAAGTTGAATGTATATGGGTTGACGTTACGAATTGACAAACGAATAAATGAATGAATGGATACATCAATCAATCGATACGTGAATGAATAATACAATCGATCAATACATATGTAACTCAATCAAGCAATTAATCAATCAATCTGGTTGATCAAGTTATATAACGAAAACATGGAATATTTAAAAAACAAACAAGACAATGACACAAAAACAAACACAATTTTCCAACAATCATAGTTTCATGTGAACCAATTGAGTAGTTTTGCAGTTATTGTCCCGTCTAGAAAGTTGCAGAAAATGTCAGTCGAAAATATACTAATTGTTTAACACATTCACATAATGTCCAATGTGGTGAAATACTTATGTTGAAAATGTTTCTGATACAACCATACAGACATTAATATTTGTCAAATGTGTTTCTTTTTCTTTTCGCTAAATTGGCACCAGATTACTGATTGATATTGATATGATAGATACTATCTATCTATTTATTCAAGTAATATAGGCCTCTGGCCCAAAATACAAAATACAAAAATACAATTTAACAATAGAGTGACAAATATATATTGTTTTACAAATAACAAGTGCAGGAGTATTTAAACATTAAAGACAAAATAATTTACTGATCATACGACATTAAGCTCTTGTTTTCTTTTGTTCATTGCATGATATAGATATTTAGCAATTGACAGAACTTCATCTGTTATTGTAGACGACATAAGGGAGTAAAATAAGTTATGAGAACTGTTTTGTAACCAATAATCTTTAAAATAGATATCTCGCATATTTTTATACAGTGGACATTCAAAGAAAAAATGGTATTCGTCTTCAATAACATATGTATTTGACTTTAAGCAGTAGAAGCAATATCTTAAGTGTCTATCAATTCCAATATGTCTACCATTTTCTATCATTAGACTATGACATGAGCAACGAAAATTTGAAATAGCTTTCCTATATTTGTATGATAAGTCTAAGCTTAAATAGCGTTCAACATTAAGTAGGGTCTTAAAGTACTTATAATGTAAGGCTTTTGTTGAAGTTTCAATATCATTATGCCAGTTTTGCGAATAGCAATCAATTAAGCGTTGCTTAAAAATATTAATAAAGTTTAAGTCATCCCCAACATCATGAGAGACCCACACGTATCCAAAACCAAATCGGAAAAGCATATCTTTAATACAACCTGCCCATGTTTTCCTACCAGATTCCTGTAGACGTTTTAACATTAAGTAACAATGTTTTGGATACCTGTGATCTCCCATACGTGTCAATTTTAACCAGTATTTAATACAGTTTGTCATGTAAATAGTACAAAGTGGTAGTCTCCCACATTCACCAAGAGCAAAATAATTAGCAGTGTTTTGTGACAAATTACAATATTGTTTGCAGAATTTAACTTGTACAGATTCAACTTTATCAACATATTTGTAGCCCCAGATTTCTGATGCATAACATAAAATAGGTTTAACCATAGAATCAAAAATCTTAAACATATCAATTGGATCAATATGACCAAATTGTCTTTGAAAATTAAAAATACAAGCTGATGCTTTTAAACCCTGTAGAGAAAGCGTTTCTTGAGTTTTTGACCATACTAACTTCGGTGTGAAAAATACACCTAGATATTTATAAAATGGGACAACTTCGATGGGTTCATTATTGAAGAACCATTTTTCAGTTTGTTTTAAAACACCACCATTTCTGAAAACAACTATTTTAGTTTTACTTAAATTAATCTTCATATTTACAGATTTGCAATATTCCTCAATATAGTTAATCTGGTGTTGTAGATTTATGACAGTTTCAGAAAAACTAGAAACGTCATCAGCAAACATTAGAGCAACTAAATCTTCTATGTCATTAGACACAAAAATACCTCTTTCACATTTTTCATGAAGAACATTAACTAAATCATTTATAAAAAGAGAAAAAATTATCGGACTACCGACACAGCCCTGTCTTGTTCCAGTATTACATGTAAAAAAACTTGTGAGTTTGTCATGAACTTTAACACAGGATTTAAGTTTTGCATACATGGATTTAATGATAATTAAAAAATTTCCGTTTATGTTATTTCTAGAAAATGCATCCCATAGTTTTTGATGCTGTATACTATCAAAAGCTTTGGCAAAATATATATAGATACAATAGAACCTACCCCTTTTCTTTGATAAATACTTTTGAATTAATGCCATTAAACTGAAAATATTATCTGTTGTTGAATAGCCTTTTCTAAATCCTGCCTGAGACTCATCAATAACATTATAATTATCACACCATTTAGTAAGACGAATAGTTAGTATATTAACAAATATTTTACATAATGAATCTATTAAAGAAATACCACGGTAATTATTAGGGTCTGATTTGGAACCCTTTTTATGTATTGGGGTAATAATACTTTGACTCCATTGTTCAGGAAAATCTCCATTTTCAAATATTTCATTAAATAGCTCATTTAAAAAAGGTAGAATTATATGAAAACTATGTTTATACATTTCTAAGCATACACCGTCAGGTCCAGGTGACCGGTTTGCATGTAACTTATTTATACTTTGCATAATTTCTAAGTCCGAAATCGGTATATTTAGTTCTTCACAATTAAAATTATCATGATTTACATTTACCAAGAAATTGGCATCTTCGATAACGTTATTATCAACCACAATAGGGTTTAAGAGTGATTTAAAATAGTCATGCCATTCATTACAAGTTATTAATGAACCTACTTTTTCTGTAATTTTTCCTTTTTTCAGGATGTTCCAGAATTGTTTAGCATTTTTCCTAGAATCAACTAACATCTTTCGATTAACTTTGCAATATAAATACTTTTTGTTGTTGCACAATGACTTGAATTTATTTTTTGACGTTTTATATTTCAATAAATCATGTCTATCATTTGAAACACGGAACTGTCGAAGAAAACGAGTTTTCTCCCTTTTAAGGGTTTTACACTGATTATCCCACCATGGTGGTTGAGTCGATAAGTTTTTGGTACGTTTACATTTCATATTGTCAGCGGATAATTTGAAAATATTAATAAAATCTGGTAGAAACGAAGACAAAGTTCGGTTTTCTTGACTATTACGTGTTTCATTAAAATGTTGAAATTCAGATATAAGTTTATCAACAAAAATATCTTTAAGTTCTGGCTTCCATTTATACTTAAGCCATGGTGACATATTTTCTTCACTATCAACAATATGATTATTAAGATTTGGTTTTGTAGGGAAAGAAAAATGACAGATAATAGGAAAATGAACAGACACATCATTATCATCGATTTTAAAGTGTGTAACGTATTTAAATAAACTTGTAGAGGCTGCCATATAGTCGACAACACTAGCTCCATTATTTGCTAAACAAGTGTAGTTACCAGGAATATCATCAAAAAGGCGACCATTAAAAACATGTACACTATAAGTGCAACATAATTCAATAAATGATAAACCAAAACGATTTAATTCTGTATCTTTAGACAATCTAGGCATATTAAAATCATCTTCAGGATAGGGCACATCATCACCAAATATAAACAATAAATTATCATCTAATACAAAATCGTTTAAGTTTTTAATACGTGAGTTAAAATCTCCCGCCAAAAAAAGTTCAGCATTTGGATAGTTACCTTTAATTTGACTTATATTTGTATTCAGAATTTCAATACCATTATTATCTTCATTTGAGTAAATAGAAGAGTATTCTGGGGATACATATGTAAATATAAGTATAATATCATTAACATGAAAGTTGGGTTTTGCATCTATTAATAACACAACACTTTCAGATATATGGTCACATATACGTTTTAAAATGCCACGTTTAATCAGCCAGTTTTTAACAAAAACTGTTACACCCCCGGAACCACGTATAGCTGTACTCTTCTTTGGTCTACAGAAGTTAAAATTAACATATCCAGGTAGAAAGTTTTCAAATTCATTATTTGAAACACCCCAGGTTTCACAAAGACCGATTATATCAAAGTTTAGACAGTAGGATTGGAAATACTTATTTTTATCATATTTTTTAAGCCCTTCAATATTCCATGAACATATTTTAACATCAGTATCTGGTAAGCTATCATTTTCAACATAGCGTGAATTTATGAAGTTTATGCCATTAACAAGAACGTTAGAGTTTAGATCAGATGGCAGACGAAAAACATCATTGGTATTTGGGACTTGGCCGACATCCTATTTTGTAACCGGAACTGGACGTTCTTTCACACTGTCGTACACATATACAAGGTGGTTAACTATAAGTTTGTCATATCGTAGGTACGCGTCTTTCCCCTTGGCAATAGCCTCTTTCAAAAATGGTATCAAAAGAGCCCGTACGGTCCTCGCTCTTTTCGGGAAGTCCTCGCTGACTTTAACGTTTGAACCGGAAGTGGTATCAACGTCATGCTGCCGGTCCGACCTTGTATCGCTATGGTTGTCGTCATGGTTACGCTGCATGCGAGCTGCTTTGTTAAGCTCACGATACTTCTTAAGTACACTCTCCTTGTCCTTATAAAACGAGAATTTGACAAAATTACTGGAATAAAGGAAGAACCTATGTGTTTATTCATGCTATGTATGAACAGTGTACCGCTCTCTGTACGTCAGTGAGTATCAGTTGTATAATCGAAATAGTAATTGAAGACGATTACCTCATCACAGTTTATAAGATCTGATAGTTTTTACAGGCTAACTAAACAAGGACCAACATCAGAGGCCGGTAAATTGGGATATATACTCAGTCAAAAAAGAAACGATACCTAGAAACTTGTACACTTTATTTCTTCTCTCTATGACACTTTTCTGAAATATCTTTTTAATTTAATGGTTAACAACCATTTAAAAAAAATTCATAACATTAGTAGAAAACTATCAATACTGGCAGATTATTTGCTGCTGTAACAACGATCATGCGAAAACTCAATTCACAAGTAATCAGTATCTGGTATGTCCACCATGTGCGTCTCTAACTGCAATACAGCGACGTCGCATTGAGCGAATCAGGATCTTATTCGTCTCCTGCGGTATCGCTGCCCACTCTTCGTGCACAAAACGTGTAAGCTCATTAGCGTTTTGAGGATTACAACGTCGAACACGGCGTTTCAAGACGTCCCATAAATGCTCGATTGGAGACAGGTCAGTTGATAATGCAGGCCATGGAAGAACTTGGATATTTCTCTCCTGAAGGTAGATGGTTGAAACGCGAGCGGTGTGGCACCTAGCGTTGTCCTGTTGAAACATAGTGACGTTCGGAATGGCGTTGATGAATGGTGCAACAACTGGCTCCAATATCTCATTTCAATATCGCTGTCCTGTTAGCCTACCTTGCACTACTACTAACTGGGTTCGATAAAAAAAGGATATTCCACCCCACACCATAACGTTAGGTCCCCCAAATCGATCTATCTGACGTACACATGCGTCCGAAAAACGTTCGTTGCGTCGTCTATAGCAACGTATGCGTCCATCAGCGTGATCCAAGCAAAACCGTGATTCGTCGCTAAATAACACGGTGTTCCACTGTTGTTGAGTCCAACGGTGCTGGAAGGAAATAGTACGACAGTGCAATGATGATAACACGACGGTACGATGGTGATAACGTGACGGTACGATGGTGATAGCGCGACGGTACGATGGTGATAACACGACGGTACGATGATGATAACACGACGGTACGATGGTGATAACGTGACGGTACGATGGTGATAGCGCGACGGTACGATGATGATAACACGACGGTACGATGGTGATAACGCGACGGTACAATGGTGATAAGGCGACAGTACGATGATGATGATAACACGACGGTACGATGGTGAAAACGCGACAGTACGATGATGATAACACGACGGTACGGTGGTGATAACGCGACAGTACGATGATGATAACCCGACGGTACGATGGTGATAACACGACAGTGCGATGATGATAACGCGACAGTACGATGATGATAACGCGACAGTACGATACTACGATATTACGATGGTGAAAACGTGTCAGTACGATGGTGAAAACACGATAGTGTATCGCATTATCATCATCGTACTGTCGTATTATCGTGTTTTCACCATCGTACTGTCGCGTTTTCACCATCGTACTGTCACGTTTTCACCATCGTAATATCGTAGTATCGTACTGTCGTGTTATCATCATCGTACTGTCGTGTTATTATCATCGTACTGTCGAGTATCGCGTTTCAGATCAACACATTCATAGGCGATGACCCTAACGGTATTCCGTACATATCCGTGTAGCATTTCCGAACAACTTTCTAAGGAACGTGGCGATGAGAAACTCCAACAGTAAATATGTATTACATGTTGACATAGATTTTACACCTTCTAAAAACATGGACCATACATTAAATGAATGAATGGATACATCAATCAATCGATACGTGAATGAATAATACAATCGATCAATACATATGTAACTCAATCAAGCAATTAATCAATCAATCTGGTTGATCAAGTTATATAACGAAAACATGGAATATTTAAAAAACAAACAAGACAATGACACAAAAACAAACACAATTTTCCAACAATCATAGTTTCATGTGAACCAATTGAGTAGTTTTGCAGTTATTGTCCCGTCTAGAAAGTTGCAGAAAATGTCAGTCGAAAATATACTAATTGTTTAACACATTCACATAATGTCCAATGTGGTGAAATACTTATGTTGAAAATGTTTCTGATACAACCATACAGACATTAATATTTGTCAAATGTGTTTCTTTTTCTTTTCGCTAAATTGGCACCAGATTACTGGAATAAAGGAAGAACCTATGTGTTTATTCATGCTATGTATGAACAGTGTACCGCTCTCTGTACGTCAGTGAGTATCAGTTGTATAATCGAAATAGTAATTGAAAACGATTACCTCATCACAGTTTATAAGATCTGATAGTTTTTAAAGGCTAACTTAACAAGGACCAACATCAGAGGCCGGTAAATTGGGATATATACTCAGTCAAAAAAGAAACGATACCTAGAAACTTGTACACTTTATTTCTTCTCTCTATGACACTTTTCTGAAATATCTTTTTAATTTAATGGCTAACAACCATTTAAAAAAAATTCATAACATTAGTAGAAAACTATCAATACTGGCAGATTATTTGCTGCTGTAACAACGATCATGCGAAAACTCAATTCACAAGTAATCAGTATCTGGTATGTCCACCATGTGCGTCTCTAACTGCAATACAGCGACGTCGCATTGAGCGAATCAGGATCTTATTCGTCTCCTGCGGTATCGCTGCCCACTCTTCGTGCACACAACGTGTAAGCTCATTAGCGTTTTGAGGATTACAACGTCGAACACGGCGTTTCAAGACGTCCCATAAATGCTCGATTGGAGACAGGTCAGTTGAGAATGTAGGCCATGGAAGAACTTGGATATTTCTCTCCTGAAGGTAGATGGTTGAAACGCGAGCGGTGTGGCACCTAGCGTTGTCCTGTTGAAACATAGTGACGTTCGGAATGGCGTTGATGAATGGTGCAACAACTGGCTCCAATATCTCATTTCAATATCGCTGTCCTGTTAGCCTACCTTGCACTACTACTAACTGGGTTCGATAAAGAAAGGATATTCCACCCCACACCATAACGTTAGGTCCCCCAAATCGATCTATCTGACGTACACATGCGTCCGAAAAACGTTCGTTGCGTCGTCTATAGCAACGTATGCGTCCATCAGCGTGATCCAAGCAAAACCGTGATTCGTCGCTAAATAACACGGTGTTCCACTGTTGTTGAGTCCAACGGTGCTGGAAGGAAATAGTACGACAGTGCGATGATGATAACACGACGGTACGATGGTGATAACGTGACGGTACGATGGTGATAGCGCGACGGTACGATAGTGATAACACGACGGTACGATGATGATAACACGACGGTACGATGGGGATAACGTGACGGTACGATGGTGATAGCGCGACGGTACGATGATGATAACACGACGGTACGATGGTGATAACGCGACGGTACAATAGTGATAAGGCGACAGTACGATGATGATGATAACACGACGGTACGATGGTGAAAACGCGACAGTACGATGATGATAACACGACGGTACGGTGGTGATAACGCGACAGTACGATGATGATAACCCGACGGTACGATGGTGATAACACGACAGTGCGATGATGATAACGCGACAGTACGATGATGATAACGCGACAGTACGATACTACGATATTACGATGGTGAAAACGTGTCAGTACGATGGTGAAAACACGATAGTGTATCGCATTATCATCATCGTACTGTCGTATTATCGTGTTTTCACCATCGTACTGTCGCGTTTTCACCATCGTACTGTCACGTTTTCACCATCGTAATATCGTAGTATCGTACTGTCGTGTTATCATCATCGTACTGTCGTGTTATTATCATCGTACTGTCGAGTATCGCGTTTCAGATCAACACATTCATAGGCGATGACCCTAACGGTATTCCGTACATATCCGTGTAGCATTTCCGAACAACTTTCTAAGGAACGTGGCGATGAGAAACTCCAACAGTAAATATGTATTACATGTTGACATAGATTTTACACCTTCTAAAAACATGGACCATACATTAAATGAATGAATGGATACATCAATCAATCGATACGTGAATGAATAATACAATCGATCAATACATATGTAACTCAATCAAGCAATTAATCAATCAATCTGGTTGATCAAGTTATATAACGAAAACATGGAATATTTAAAAAACAAACAAGACAATGACACAAAAACAAACACAATTTTCCAACAATCATAGTTTCATGTGAACCAATTGAGTAGTTTTGCAGTTATTGTCCCGTCTAGAAAGTTGCAGAAAATGTCAGTCGAAAATATACTAATTGTTTAACACATTCACATAATGTCCAATGTGGTGAAATACTTATGTAGAAAATGTTTCTGATACAACCATACAGACATTAATATTTGTCAAATGTGTTTCTTTTTCTTTTCGCTAAATTGGCACCCAGATTACTGGAATAAAGGAAGAACCTATGTGTTTATTCATGCTATGTATGAACAGTGTACCGCTCTCTGTACGTCAGTGAGTATCAGTTGTATAATCGAAATAGTAATTGAAGACGATTACCTCATCACAGTTTATAAGATCTGATAGTTTTTACAGGCTAACTAAACAAGGACCAACATCAGAGGCCGGTAAATTGGGATATATACTCAGTCAAAAAAGAAACGATACCTAGAAACTTGTACGCTTTATTTCTTCTCTCTATGACACTTTTCTGAAATATCTTTTTAATTTAATGGTTAACAACCATTTAAAAAAAATTCATAACATTAGTAGAAAACTATCAATACTGCCAGATTATTTGCTGCTGTAACAACGATCATGCGAAAACTCAATTCACAAGTAATCAGTATCTGGTATGTCCACCATGTGCGTCTCTAACTGCAATACAGCGACGTCGCATTGAGCGAATCAGGATCTTATTCGTCTCCTGCGGTATCGCTGCCCACTCTTCGTGCACAAAACGTGTAAGCTCATTAGCGTTTTGAGGATTACAACGTCGAACACGGCGTTTCAAGACGTCCCATAAATGCTCGATTGGAGACAGGTCAGTTGAGAATGCAGGCCATGGAAGAACTTGGATATTTCTCTCCTGAAGGTAGATGGTTGGGACGCGAGCGGTGTGGCACCTAGCGTTGTCCTGTTGAAACATAGTGTCGTTCGGAATGGCGTTGATGAATGGTGCAACAACTGGCTCCAATATCTCATTTCGATATCGCTGTCCGGTTAGCCTACCTTGCACTTCTACTAACTGGGTTCGATAAAGAAAGGATATTCCACCCACACCATAACGTTATGTCCCCCAAATCGATCTATCTGACGTACACATGCGTCCGAAAAACGTTCGTTGCGTCGTCTATAGCAACGTCGCTAAATAACACGGTGTTCCACTGTTGTTGAGTCCAACGGTGCTGGAAGGAAATAGTACGACAGTGCGATGATGATAACACGACGGTACGATGGTGATAACGTGACGGTACGATGGTGATAGCGCGACGGTACGATGGTGATAACACGACGGTACGATGATGATAACACGACGGTACGATGATGATAACACGACGGTACGATGGTGATAACGCGACGGTACGATGGTGATAACGCGACAGTACGATGATGATGATAACACGACGGTACGATGGTGAAAACGCGACAGAACGATGATGATAACACGACGGTACGGTGGTGATAACGCGACAGTACGATGATGATAACATGACGGTACGATGGTGATAACACGACAGTGCGATGATGATAACGCGACAGTACGATGATGATAACGCGACACTACGATACTACGATATTACGATGGTGAAAACGCGTCAGTACGATGGTGAAAACACGATAGTGTATCGCATTATCATCATCGTACTGTCGTATTATCGTGTTTTCACCATCGTACTGTCGCGTTTTCACCATCGTACTGTCACGTTTTCACCATCGTAATATCGTAGTATCGTACTGTCGTGTTATCATCATCGTACTGTCGTGTTATCATCATCGTACTGTCGAGTATCGCGTTTCAGATCAACACATTCATAGGCGATGACCCTAACGGTATTCCGTACATATCCGTGTAGCATTTCCGAACAACTTTCTAAGGAACGTGGCGATGAGAAACTCCAACAGTAAATATGTATTACATGTTGACATAGATTTTACACCTTCTGAAAACATGGACCATACATTACTGGAATTCCTTTCAAAACCTAACATACCAATGAAGGTAAAACAGCTTTTATCCTGCCAAGTTTTGAAACAAACGTTTCACTAAATGTTCCCGTTACCAAAAACACCCTACTAGAGATCACTGTTCGCCCCTTCATTACAAGATGTGGTTAGTTTTGTCATGCACATACGGACTATCAGCGTTGGAAGTCGCTTCATGTTGGAAAATATATAAGTGCAGCTTACTATCTGGACTGGAAAGAATTATGGGAGCCTTACTTGATTGTTAGAAGGGAGGAAGCTCCCGATTTCAATGAAAGTTTTAATGGATACGGTGACGACCTGATGAGTCATGTATGTATAATTGGTTATGTTATGCTGATCCGGTGGACTAATTGTCATAAATCAAGTCGTTCATGAATATATCTGAAATGAACACATCCGCGTATAAACGTTCACATTGCCTTTCTGTGGAAAGGGAAGATCAAGATCAGCCTTTAGTCTACACTGTCTGATAAATATTTACATGAGCCCGTCAGAGGCTTCTGTTAACAAGTGTAGATTCTGATAAGACAGAGTAGATGGCTGATCTGAACAAACACTTTTTCAGAAATGTCAACTTGTGCATTTCGCATGTGTAATGTATCCGTACTTGTATGCCGCATATTCCGATAGGTCCCGTACTTTAAACCTATTATGATACTCTTTAACGTGGAGGTAAAATAAATGAGGTTTCCGGCAAGATGGCTTGTTATCAATATATTACATGGTGTCAGCAGTAAAAATCGACGGACAACCGGAGCATCCGACTAAGTAGTAAGACGGGAACATCGAAAAAAGGTAGAATAAACATTTACGCGCACACTGATATACTATCGTGATGGCGAGTAAAGGTGTAAGACCACTACACGAATTCAGCTTGACCGGCGCTCAAGAATGGGAGTTGTACAAACGTGACTTTCTCATACACATCGATGCATTAGGCTTAGACGACAAGCCGGGGAGAAGAAAGGTCGGAGTTCTGTTATCGAACATGGGGAGAGAATCTGTAAAAATATACGATTCATTCGAATGGGCAGCAGCGGTGATTGCTGATCCGGATCACGGCGTAGAAGCGCGAGATGCCGAGGACAAATACGACTTGGAAATCGTCTTCGAAAAATTTGACAGGCATTTTGGAGTGCACAACTACCGCAACATTAAAAGGCAAGAATTCTTAAATACCAAGAGAGGTAACATGTCAATTATGGACTATATCACAGAGTTAAAAAGAACGGCAGAACATTGTCAATATGGTGAACACAGAGAAGGGTTTATTTGTGACATGATCATAAATGGAATAAATGATAAAAAGTGTTCAGAAAAACTAATGGAAATACCCGCGGATCAACTTACCTTGGACAGAGTTATCAGTACCTGTCGCCAGGTGGAACTCACTTCAGCACACATTAAGTCTCTCGGAGCTGAAACTGCTAGTGTCAATGTGGCACACAGTGGAAACCCTGGTCAGAAATTCAATACAAATAGAGGAGGCTATAACGGACCTGGATATAGAAACAACAACCAGCGAGGTAACAGTAGCTGGTGTAAAAATTGTTGTAGACATCACGAGTACAGGAATTGCCCAGCCTACAACAAACAGTGTGACAAATGTGGTCAAACGGGACACTTTAAGGCATCAAAGGTGTGCAAATCTAATAGCTACAATCAGTATAACAATAATAATAACTACCGCGGTGGCGCCAGAGGACGTGGTAGAGGACGTGGTAGAGGACGCACACACAGAGGTCAGACAAATGCGAGAGTGCACTACGTGGATAAAGAAGGACAGAGAGATAGTGAATTAAGTGACATGTTTGAGCAGTGTGAAGTGCAGGATGTATTTACGGCTGAAACATTAAGAACGAGCAAGAATGATCAAGATTGGAAAGTGAAAGTCAAGGTAGGAAACTTGGAATTGATACTAGAAATTGACAGTGGAGCTATGTGTAATGTTTTAAGTAAAAGTACAGCAGAGAAATTCAAGTCAGTTGATGAGTTTGAGCACAGTGACACAATTATTAATGGAGTAAGTGGCAAACAAGTGAAGGCTTTGGGCACAATCACGTTGCCATGTGAATACAAGGGAAGTAAACGAAACATTGTATTTCAAGTTATTGACACACCGAGAAACCTTAACTTGCTAGGCCGAGAGGACTGTGTCAAATTTGGTCTAATTGTTCGAGTGAATAGTGTAGAAGTGACCACTGAGCAATTACTACATGAATACAGTGATGTTGTTGGAGAAGAGATTGGATGCTTACCGGGGGAATATGAAATTAAGGTAGACCAGTCTGTATATCCAGTGATTCATGCTCCGCGTCCTGTGCCAGTAGCAATTCGCGATCAGTTGAAACATGAACTTAATCATTTAGAGAGTTGTGGAATCATTGTTCAAGAAAAGGAACCAACTGAATGGGTCAATAGCATGGTATGTGTGCGTAAGAAAAATGGCAGGGTACGGATTTGTATTGATCCAATGAATTTGAACAAAGCTATTTTGAGAGAACATTACCCGATGAATAACATCGAAGACGTTGCCACAAGATTACACGGAAGTAAATATTTTACAACTCTTGACGCAAATATGGGTTACTATCAGATCAAGCTAACTGAGAACAGTTCACGGTTAACAACATTTAATACACCATTTGGGCGATACAGGTATTTGAGAATGCCAATGGGAGTAAAATGTGCCAGTGAAGTGTTCCAGCGTGAAATGGAAACACATTTTGGATGCATGAATGGGGCAGAAGTCATCGTTGACGACATTTTAGTGCATGGAAAGACCCTGGAAGAGCACAACACAAAGCTAAGGGACGTGCTTCAGAAAGCTAGAACAATAAATTTCAAGCTAAACATGAAAAAATGTGTATTTGCGCAGCCGGAAGTAGACTATGTTGGACACAAATTAACCGGCGAGGGGATTAAGCCCACAGACCAAAGAATTTCTGCAATAGTAAACATGAAAGACCCCGACAACCACGCAGAACTGGAAACTGTCTTGGGTATGTTGTCATATGTTTCCAAATTTATTCCCGATCTGAGTGAACTGAATGCTCCGCTGCGAGATCTTCGAAAAGAAGAGCAATGGTCACGGAATGAAGATGCTAAACAAGCATTTGTTAAAATCAAAATGACATTAACTTCAACAAAAGTTCTGAAGTATTATGACGTAAAAAAACCAGTGAAGTTGACAGTGGACGCATCTATGAAAGGGCTAGGTGCAGCAATTATTCAGGAAAATGGAGTAGTGGCTTATGCTTCACGGGCGTTGTCACCAGCCGAACAGAGATATGCACAAATAGAGAAAGAAATGCTTGCAGTTGTTTTTGGGTGTGAGCGCTTTCACAAGTTAGTGTATGGCAAGCATGACGTAACAATCGAGTCTGATCACAAACCACTAGAAAGCATCATGAAGAAACCAATTCATACAGCACCTATGAGAATTCAGCGGATGATGCTAAAGCTACAACCTTACGAATTCACACTTATTCACTGCAGCGGCAAGAAAATTGGTTTAGCAGACTGTCTCAGCAGGTTGCCTGTAAATGAAGTTGGGGACAAGTCTATCGACGATGAGTTAATGGTACTTGCCATAGATACGTTAGCTTGCAGTAGTCAGGACAAAGTTGTGGCTGCAACAAAGAAAGACGAACAGCTGCAAATTGTAAAACAACTTATCGGTCAAGGTTGGCCTGAAAAGAAGAGTGACGTACCAGTAGAAGCCATGCCATTTTGGCAATACAGAGATGAGATGGCCATGTATAATGGAATCGTGTATCGAGGGGAAAGAATGTGCGTGCCAGCTGATATGCAATCAGAAACACTGAAATTAATACACAAGTCTCACATGGGTGCAGTAAACTGCAAAAAACGCGCTAGAGAACTCGTATTTTGGCCAGGCATTAACGGACAAATTGAAGACATAGTGAGCAAGTGTAGCGCCTGTCTTACATTCAAGAATAAAGCACCCAAGGAGCCCATGATAATTCAGCCTGTACCTACACTTCCATGGAGCAAAGTTGGAACAGATTTGTTTGAAATAAACGGTAACCATTACCTGATTATCGTCGATTACTTTTCAAACTTCATTGAAGTAGCTCCATTACAACGTGACACAAAGTCGGGTACAGTGATTAAGCACATGAAACAGACCATAGCTCGTTATGGAATCATGGACACATTGATAAGTGATAATGGTCCACAGTATGCCAGTGCCGAATTTAAAGAATTCACCACAGAGTATGGTATTGATCACATAACATCGTCACCGTTACATCAACAAACTAACGGCCTCGCGGAAAGAGCAGTGCAAACCGTAAAAAACATGATTAAGAAATGTTACGAAACGGGAGAAGACATTTACTTGAGTTTGCTTGAATTGAGGAACACACCAAGAGACAGTGACATCGGATCACCCATGCAACGTCTGATGGGGAGACGAGCAAAAACACTAATTCCCATTACTCAAAATTTAAGAAAGCCAGAATCAGCAAACACTGAAAAGGTCACATCTGCACTTATGGGCTATAGAGAGAAACAGAAATACTATTATGACAAGAACACGAAGGTCAAAGAAGATATTCAACCGGGTGATACCGTTAGAATCCATACACCCACTGGTTGGAAACCTGCAGAGTACGTGGAAAGTACAGAACACCCGCGCTCTCACATAGTCAAAGCTGGAAACACGGGTCGTGAATATAGGAGAAATACAGACATGCTGATGAAAACAAAAGAAAAACCACATGTCATCATCCCGAAAGATCCGGTGGTAGAGATGCCTTATTTCATACCCGAAAGGCAGAATGTGTATATTCCACCAACAAAGCCAATTCAGCGTGAACATCGCGAAAGTGTGCCTCGCGTAAGTGAAAATAAACCAGAGAAACCATCTACAGCGAGAAAGAAAGGCGATTTAACATCTGATAATGGCGAGAAGAAATCCAGCTTCGGCAGAGAAATCCGAAAACCCAAACATTTAGACGATTTTGTATGATCGCGAGTGGTTAAAATAGATGTTTAAAAAGTTCATTTTGATGCACGTGTTTAAAGGGCATAATAAACCCTATGTGCATAATATTCCATTCCATCATTCGAAAACAAGTTCATTTTTGATGCACGTGTTTAGAGGGCATAATAAACCCTATGTGCATAATATTCCATTCCATTCATTCGAAAAAAAGTAAATCCTTTATTAAGTGAATTTAATAAATTGCTAAAGTTGTATCGATACATATGCACTAGTGTTAAGCATACTTATATAGATGTGCATTAAAAAAAACTGCCAGACGTCATATATAAAAAAAAGAACTGCCAGACGTCACATATAAAAAAAAAACTGCCAGACGTCACATATAAAAAAAAACTGTCAGACGTCACATATAAAAAAACTGCCAGACGTCAATGCTGTAATCAGCATATCAGTGTCATTACTTGATTGTGTTAGAATAGATCATTTAGGTTTTTTTTGTTTCAAAAATTCTAGTCATATGTGTTTATCTTGTTATCTACAGTGACATATGGGAACCTGCGGTGTCTATAGTGTTGTTTTTTTTTTTCAAGGCATATGTGGACATTTATAGCTTTTGGAAAGTTATTTCTATTTGCTTATACTTACCACATTTGATTTGAGATGTTCAATTAGTTAAAAGAATCTCAATAGTTGTTTTTAAAAAGAAAGAAAAGAAAGAGGATGTAATGTATCCGTACTTGTATGCCGCATATTCCGATAGGTCCCGTACTTTAAACCTATTATGATACTCTTTAACGTGGAGGTAAAATAAATGAGGTTTCCGGCAAGATGGCTTGTTATCAATATATTACAGCATGGAGAGGCCGAAATATGAAACTGTTTCCGGTTGTGATAGGCAAACATTACCTTAATAAGATTATACATAAAAACCGCGTTTTCTTGTATTATCAAAATATGACAACGAACAGTAAATAGCTTAAAAAAAACCTTATTTATAACAGAATTGCAACCGGAACGCAAGTTTATTTACAAACTACACTTAAATAGTGTATTAACTAGACGGACTTTATCGGTGTGTATCTCAGTAACCGTTCCATTTATAAATTGTCCTTTTTGAAGTTATATTTCCCGGGAAAGGATCTGTAATAAAGTGTTTATGTAGTCCGTTCTTACGCTAATTAACACCTACACTGTAATGGTTGTGTACATGCAGTTATAACATTGGTGAAATGTGCGGTTAAACAAAACAGCTTCATTTGATGTCCAAAATAATGCTTTTGATAATTAATAATATTGTTTTGATACGTAGACATGGGCGTTTATATGGTGAATTCATTTTCGTGCAATACATCTATCTCATCATTCCCAGTGCATACCTTTGGCACTGATGAATTGCTGTTCTGGCAGTGTTTATTACAGCAATTATCAAAATGGCATGTGCTTAATTTCTACCTAAAATTAACGATATATACCAACAAGTTGTCTCGACAGTACTCATTTTATGCTTTAAAGGATACTAGAACGGTTTTACAGATAAACAATATCCATCACAAAAGTAGTGAAAATCGAAAATGGTCTGCAGTCCCTAACCATTTCTAAGTCATGTTACAAACTGTTGTACACGTACATGTACTATTATGTTGTGGGAACGCACAGGTGAAAGATGTTCAGTGATTTGCTTTTTGAAAAGTTCTGCTTTGGGATTCCTATCATTTCTATTTCTCTTTACGGATACCACGTTGTGTTAAAAACGCTTCGGTTGACATTTTGAATAGTCCTTGAACATTGAGAATTTCTCGTCGCGGCGCGGTGGAGATGTTGGAGTGCCCATTGGCAAGGAACATTTCCTAGCCTAGTATTGGTTTGGTTACCCAGGGACCATGAATAAGTGAACTGTCGCCGCGATATAACTGAAATAATGTCGAATTTTTTTAAAACAAGGTCACTAGGCCAAATTTGGGAACACTCTTGTTAACACTCTAGAGACCACATTTTTTTTGTCTGAGCAACTTGAAACTTTGTCAGAATGGTTTTCTTGATAATATAAAGGCCAAGTTCGAATGTGAGTTACGTATTACGGGTCAAAGAGTAGGTTACTTGGAAGCTGCTTTTTTAACTTGATCATATTTAATCTTCGTCAGTAACATAAGTGTTGCTGTTTAGGTTCAGTTCGAATATGGGTCGTGTCCGGTCAAAGAACACGGTCACAAGGCCCAATCTTGTTTACAACTTTGAGATCGCATTTTAGACTTAGTCTAATATGGGTGATATACAAGTTTTTCAGAACTATAGTAAGGCTACATTCTAATAAAGGTCATGTCGGGTATAAAACCACGTCAGTAGACTTAACTAAATATCTAATGGATATACTAGGAATCATTACTCTGTACCTTTATCCCCCTGAGACGGAATGTGTCGGCCCAGATCAGTCTGCTCAGAATGCGCAGGATGATCTGTGTTGATACATTACGCAGAGGCCATAATGTTGGTTTTCTCGCGGGTCGGCTCAAATTCATATTGTTTTAAGTTTAGCATAGTTTTAATATGGGTCATATGTTAGGTCACAAACTAGGACACGAGGCCATAAATAACTGAAGTTTAGTGAATACTCTAGAGGCTGCATGTTAAAACGTTGTCAGAATAATCGTCTTGATAATAATATACACATTTTGGCCATATCGTGTCGAGAGATATATCAATAGGCCAAACTTAATACAAAATAATGAACACTCTAGAAGTCTCATTTTAGACGTTTTTATTAAGTATTTTTCATCGACACCTTATCAAAAAAGAGCCATGGAACTCAGGTGACCGCTACAGGACCACCGTGTAGAGCCACGTCTTGTTGAACAAATTACATGTACATTTTAGTCATACGTGTTTATGCATTACATGTACATTTCAGTCATACGTGTTTACAAATTACATGTACATTTTAGTCATACATGTTTACAAATCACATGTACATTTTAGTCATACATGTTTACAAATTAAAACATACTCTTATAGTCAATTATCACCACAACTGCATGTGTTCGTGAAAGAAAGGACACAATTTACGAGGAAGGAACAAGAACCCTGTAAAACAAAAAAGATCAACTAACAAACATTTTCTAATTTGGATTTAAATCAGTATTGACTTGTTCTTTCAAATGAAAGGATGAGCGCAAGCCACGAACTTAATTCGGAAACTTGATAATATAATTCAACACATGAGTCATACATTTCGAAAATGTCTCTGGGACATTAGCCTCAATGTAATGCTTGTTTGAATCACATTGTTGAACAATAAGAGTCTAAATGCTCTGATTTTAAATGGCATACTATCGAAAATGTAAACAATTAAATGAAAAAACATTTGGTCTAACGTTATTCATGCATTTTCAGATGTGTGAACTTTAAATGAGTGAGTTCAAGTTTGCCGTATTAGACGGCGGATTGCTAAATCACGACGGCTTCAAAGACAGAAAGCAATTACCAAAGGACGCTGAAACAGAAAAACGCGGAAACTTAAACACATATGATCAGTTAAAACAGAAGTTACTGAAGCAGTATTCAAGGACAAGTAGCGCGTGCTAGTTTAGGTAATGCTAAGTGGTTGCTTCACAAAGCAAATCAACGGGGAAAATATGTTTTGACAAGTTGTGGCATGTTGTGTGACAAAAGTTTGCTTGCGTGCATAGCAAAGCATTTCTTTTATCTTCCATGACCTATTATTAGAGGAATTTACGTTTACCTGAAATGATATATAGTCAATTATTGTCATTTCTTCTCACAATATGTTGTAAAGTAGCCTGCATATTCATATATCGTCTGCATAAGATATCAAAGCGCTGAAGGCACTACATTTGTTGGGGGAAAATACAACTGTTCAAACATTTGCCTTTGCATAGATATGTGATTTATAAACTATACATTGTTTATAAATATTACAACTTCGGGTAAAAGAATAAATGACGCATCCGTTAAAATTACATGCCATTTTAGTTGTCTATAAAAATAAATCATGAGACATACATGTGAATATTATATTTAATTACCAAGTTTCAAAAGACATGTAAAACAAATGGATAACCATTATGGCACCGACTCAGTCATCTAAGTATTTACCAATTTTTGTTGCTAAACAAATCACAATTGACCAAGGGTTTTCTAAAATCTTACTCAAAAGCTTCCTGCTTAACAAGAGGGCCATGATGGACCTAGATCGCTCACCTGAATTAAGCAATGTAAAACACATCAAGACAATTATTCTCACAAAGATTCCATATGCAACCTCCAGAGTGCCCTGCGGGGGCCATGTCAACATTGCTTGAAGAAGTTTGATAGAGGGTCTCCGAAGAAACATTTTTACACAATTATTTGAAAATCGGCCTGACACTTTCGGAGGAAAATATTTCTCGCTATAGCCATATAAGGCCAAAAAGTCCCGCCCTCTGTCGGCCATGCTTTTTCGACCAATCAACATGGATTGAGAGAATCTGATAGAGGGTCTCCCAAGGAACATTTCTACAAATAAAAATGAAAATTGGCCAAACACATTCGGAGGAGAAGATTTTTCAAGTTCTCACTATAGCCATATAAGGCCAAATAGCCCCGCCCCCTGGCGGCCATGTTTTTCAACCTATTGATCTACCAATCAACATGGCTTGAAGGAATTTGATAGAGGGTCTCCCAAGGAACATTTCTACAGGCAAAAAAGCTCCGCCCCTTGGCGGCCATGTTTTTCGACCAATCAACTTGGCTTGAAGGAATCAGATAGTGTCACCCTAGGAACATTTCTAAAAAATTATTTGAAAATGTTCTGACACTTTTGGAGTAGAAGATTTTTTGAGTTTACACTATAGCCATATAAGGCAAAAAAGCCCCGCTCCCTGGCGGCCATGTTTTTCTATCAATCAACTTGGCTTGAAGGAATTTGATAGAGGTTCACCCAAGGTACATTTCTACAAATTATTTGAAAATCGACCATACACTTTCAGAGGAAGAGATTTTATAAGTTTTCACTATAGCCATACAAGGCAAAATAGCGCCGCCCCCTGGCGGCCATGTTTTTCGACCAATCAACATGGCTTGAAGGATTCTGATAGACGGTTATCCAAGGAACACTTCTTTAAAATAATTTCTGCATAAATCACAAACATTTGAAGGTGTTCTGGTGAGGTCAATGAGAGGATGCTTTCTGTGAAGTTTCATCCTAATTGCCCCACTCGTTACTGAGGAGAAGATGTTGACGGACGACAGATGCCGGACAAAAGGAGATTTTTCGACCCTCCGACTTTTCGACCCCTGATTGCTAAGACTGTTCGATCCTTGGTTCAATTATCGTCGTATATAGGTGTTAATTGATGATTTAGCATACACCTGTCTGTCCTTACTTAGTTCGCTCAAAACAAAACAACAACACTACTCTATGTTGTGCGTACAGGGTGACGCATGTATTGGCAGTCGACACACATATATACAATGTACATATATATAACAGGCATATGTTTGTAATAAATACATTACAGAAATGTAAAAGAAATACATGTTTGTACCGGTACTCAGACATTAGTTACTGCGTATGGCTGACTCGCCCAGGAACAACCAGAGATAAAACTAATAGTAAAACACTCTGGAAACCTGTGTCCATTTGTCAAATGTCATACCATGAAATGTCGAACCTCATTTGCAGTATTAATCCTTAAGATATCATTTAATAATGTATGAGTATACTCATATGTATTGAAATTAAGTTTTCTCTTTTAACTTATTAATCATACCTGAAATAGGAATACTATCTAACAAAGATTTCCAAACAGAAATAAATATAAATACATTATTCCCTTATCAAATAATATATAAAAAATGATATCATTTCCATTTCAAAATTCTAACATGTTATATAACCAAGAAATATCTAATTTTAAATCTTAGAAATGCGACTGCCTCTGTCGATTGTCTCGCTAGAAGTGAGTTCTCGAAACGCCCAAGCTATAAATAGCTATCGCACATACATCCCGTGCGTATACAAAACCGGTTTTGTAGCTTCCCTCCGTGAGGACAAAGGTACTCAGCTATACGTTGTATCGTCGAGTACCAGCAAGTCCTTACTTAGTTCGCTCAAAACAAAACAACAACACTACTCTATGTTGTGCGTACAGGGAGACGCATGTATAGACATACAAAGTTTAGGGGAGTTTACGAATTCAAATTCGATACTTATATGTGTTTGTAAATAATATTTCTACAAACTAAAGGTTCAAAACCTTAGTCACAGACAATATGTTCTCAATGCAATCCTTTATATAACCATCCTTAGCTATGTCGGTTTTCCACCGACCATGCCTTTTCAAACATCTTTCAGATATAACTGAACTATTTGCTGCAGATGTAACCCCGCTTGCTCTCAGGGAATGGGTACCCAGTTTCAAATCCGGTGCAACCAGTTTAAGTTTCTTAACTATAGTTTCTCTAGCTCTGGTATAACTTAATTGCTTATTTTTCTTAATAAGAGATACTCTATTTTTTTAACAGAACCCCGGCTTAAATAAATAATCATCCGATGATGAAGAGATACCAGCTGCATTCATATATCTATATAACAATGATAAAGGACAAGCTTCTGAAACACCTTTGCAAATGACAACTTCCGATCCGTCTCTGTAAATGTCTGTTTTACTTTTTCTGATCTTTATGACTATGTGATCGTCGTTGAAATGAACATCTTTACATCGTAATTCTGTTACTTCGCTAATACGAAGAAAACCGGTATATGCTAACATGATCATACACAAATATCTTAAGTCTAAAACGTTAGTTCAATCAGTGTACATAAAACACAAATTCTTCAACATATCAGAAGTTAAAATGTCTTTCTTTTGAACTGGTTTCGAATTGTTACGCTTGGCACATTCTAATAATTGTTTCACAATGCTATTTTCAAATGGCACAATAAAGCGTCTGTATTTGGGAAAGGGTTACTTAACACCAACAACCGACTATTCACGTCTGTATTTTGATCGACAATGCAATTATTATCCAATTCCATATGAGGTAAGCTGCCAATTTAATTCGTGCACGTTGTCTCTGATATACACCGCTCCATACTGGCCTTCCACATACTGTGTTTGACAGGCGTCTGTACTCATTAGTCATCGGGCAGGAGCCCGCGACTTATATTTTTAATAGGCATTCGGAAATGACATGGGAGTATGAGTTATTATTAGAAAAATACAAATTTAAATGTCTCGACATATTACAATTGCGTTTGTTTAAAAACACTAAGTTATGACACATCTAAAATGAAATAAATATTCCGATGTTGTAAGTATTTGCAGTTTCTTTATTTTGACTCGCATTTATGTTGTTTTGTTTTATTTACGAAGACAAAGCAGTCTCTAGTAGACTTGCAGCAGACTGTTATGTGTCAATATCGATATAAAAATCACGTCGAATTCTCTTTTTAATAGCAATTTTAACTTACTGAATGTTATTTTCATGTTCAAAGAGATGTCTTGATTTGTGAAGAATGCATTTTATAATATTTATCCATGTATATCTAAAATATGAACTGTTTCTAAGCTTAAACTGTTGATCACGTTGAATACCAACCGCGTAGATCAATCTCCTTTGCAGAGAGCCGTTCTTTACACTCACTTACAAATAGTGAATTATAGGTTATTTAAAGTTTTATTTGGTTCGAAACAAATGAAGAAAAGAACAAACTTACATACAACTGGTTTTAATATAAAAATGACTTTGAACGAACACTCTCTGCCTCATTCGCTAACACTATCGACTCATTACATTCATGTATGTGAGTGTAAGGAACGACAACTCTGCGAATGAGATTGTCTCCGCCTATAAAGAGAGCGTAAAGAACGACAACTCTGCGAAGAAGAATGTGGGTCACGAATTGGTACTTTCGTACACAATTATTTCGTTCTTGACAATTTGAAATGTGTCATTAAATTCCCTACAGGCATTTTGCTTCCGATCTGCATATTGTTATGCATCAATGATGTAATTTTAAAACATGAATAGTTTTTTATTTTCATTATAAAAAAGGAAGGACAGAATTACAATAAATTAACATCTTGTAGGGTTCAGTTTATGTTCGAAATTAAGTATAAAATTATTCAACAATTTCAATGAAATTTAACTGTTTAGCTGATATTATATTACGAGGGTGGTCTAATTTATAAATATTAGACTACATTTTAACATTTGACAAAATATGATATAATTAGGATGCCAAACTAATATCATTTTAAGAAAAAGAGAAAACTCATGTCTTTAGCGATTTAACCCTTTTCTCATTGTTTTAAAGGTAGATTGACTTTAATAGGGGAAAGATAAAATGACGTGCTATTGCATGCAAATCCTAAATTGTCTGTTTTCTGGTTTTATTGATTAATAATAAAATTCAAATATTCTGACAAACATCTTGAAAAGTGTATGTGGAATTCACAAATATTATAACTATTTCTTGGTGAAAGCACTGTATACATACTAAGACTAATGATTGGAAAGATTACTCATTTCCATTACTGTTTATGGTCAATAATTAGTTGGCTGTGTGTATGGTCAACCTACCTTGGAATGGAGATTGATCATAAACAACGAAAGGCTTCAATTATAGTTCAATGAAGAACATTCACTTCGTTGACAAAAAAATGCAAGTTATGATACATTTTCACTTGACCTCACCCCTGATGTTCCAATATGCCCCTCAGTTGATAACTGTTTTTTCAACTACTATAGTGTTATTCTTATGCATAACTGCAGTATGGATTTCCGGCGACATTGATGCGTTGTATCAACTTTCTCTTGTATGGTTCTGTAAACTGCCACCATTTAATGAGGACATAACACTGTAGGAGGTCATTACGGTTCCATAGAACCTGTCAAAGTCTCAAAAGTTTCTCAATTACCCTTTTCCCACATACAACAAATTTAAAGCAGGTGAAAACATTGATGAAAAATTATATCAAAATATTGAATAGAGGTGATAACATTGTGGCAAAAGGAGAAATTGCTAGATATTGCACCTACTGAGCAATTACTTCTTTTACCACAATCTGTTCAAAGGTCGCCTGGTGTAGATGCTTCAAACTGCACCTGCATGTAGAAAGGTATTAATTGTTTACATAGAATTACCTTTTTAGTCATCTGCTGTGAAAACATCAAAAAAGAAAGAAAAAAAATGTCATATCTTGAAAAGTGGAAGTATTATTTTAAGCAATTTCTCATTTTCAAACAATGTTTTAAACTCTGTACCAAATTGTGATGTCTAATTTCCAACACGTTTCCATATGTTCCTGAGTTGTTTTAAATGAAGACTCCTCATATCAAGTAAACGGTTAAGGATTATCAAACGTTTGGCTTATTCTACATTATCAAGTAGACCAAAATATTATTCTAATTGTAATTCATCCTTTCCCACATACAACAAATCCGCAGCTCATTATGAGCAATTTCTCCTTTCAACACAGTGTTTTCAAAAGTCGTCTGCTGCAGATGAATCAACATGCGTCTGTAAGTGGGAAAGTGTTAAACAACAAATATTCATTGGGAAAAAAAGCCTTATAAACTTGTAAATATGATGTTCAGAGCGGAAGGGATAAAATCATGATAGATTTAAGATAAAAAGCTGATAGCACATTCAAATAAAATCAATGTACGTGATAGCAATATTATTAACCTTTTCCCACATACAACTAATCTGAAGCAGATGACTTTGAAAACATCAAGCCAGAAATATTGAAACACTCTTTAAATGAAAGTTTAATTATTGAATATAGTTATAAACATTGTGGCAAAAGAAGAAATTGCTCATTATGAGCAATTTCTCCTTTTACCACACTGTTTTCAAATGTTGTCTGGGGCAGATGTGTCAACACCCGTATACAAGGGAGAAAAGGGTTGAATCTGCTTCATGACACAGAGGACATTTGATATCTGTGTAAGAAATAACTTTTAAATGCATTGTGCGAAAGGGAGAAATAGCTCAACAGCAATTTCCTCTATTCACTCGATATATTTCGAATGCTAATGCATTTCGACTCATAAACGGCAGACAACCATTGAAAGCATCGTGGTAAAAAGGTGAAATTGCGATAAGTAAGCAATTTCTCCTTATGCCACAATTTAGATATCTTACATATGTAAGCATAGATGTTTCCAATGTTATCTGATGCAGATTTACTCTATATGGGAAGGGATTCAAAGACAAATAATAATTTGAAAACAAAAATGATGTTGAACAGAAGGGAGATATCCTGATATTTTAATCATAAGTTTCATATGGAAGATTAAAGGTTATCGATGCTTTTTCTGCCTGCGCTATGAAATCATCCTGGACATAAGGGCTACCATCTCTAAACATGTATGTAACCGGAAACACTGGACTGTAATAGATATTGGAATAATGTTGGGGCATTGGTACAAAAAAACAAAAGATACTAAATTTAAATATAGAAGTTTTAACTCTTTCCTACATACAACAAATTTACAGTAGACGACTTTGAAAACATATTGTCAAATATGTGAAAAATCTTCATAACGGAGAGTTAAAATAGAACGCGTCTGTATGTGGGAACCACAGGTCAAATTCTTTTTGAGAAATAAATTACAATAAATCAGAGTGTTTGAAGGAACGCATGACCTGCCTGCCAAAAGGTCACATTGTGACAAGTGATGCCTATATATTGGCACAAAAAAAATGCTGAAAAGCTTCTGAGGGATTAAAAAACAAAAGATAGTTAATTAAAATATAGAAGTTTTAACACTTTCCAACATACAACACATTTGAAGAAGACAGCTTTAAAAGATTTTGTCAAATATGTGAAAATATATCCGTAAGTGAGAGATTAATTATAAAACAAGAGTTGAAAAAAATTGTGGCAAAAGGAGAAATTGCTCATCATGGGCAATTTCTCCTATTGCCACAATGTTTTAAAAGGTCGTCTGCTGCAGAGGCGCCAGAACAGGGCAATACAAGGTTACCACATTTTGTTTGCTTTTAATAACCAGAAAATGTAGAAACAAATGGGATTTCTGCATTGATATTTAAAATTGAACTCTAAATATAGTTCTCATTATTATGCAGAGAACTATTTTTGATTTTGATATGATATGCTACGTGTTAATTGCACCAAGACATCTTTGTGAAATACCGCAATGCAAAAAAAGTAAAGTGTATTTGATAAACTTTTGTGGTCGGTGAATCCATGTTCAAAAGCAATCTGTGATCTGCAGTTAGCCCCTTACTGGCAGCACGTTCAAGTCTTTGATGTTATCTATTGTCGTGATGCAGTCGGTATTAGACGTGTCTGATATTGATTGGGGTGCTACGAGTTTTTATAGTACTTCAGGTTTTTTTAAGTTTATTATAATTGAGCCATCCCACGAGAAAACCAAAAGTATGGTCTCTGTGTAATGTATCGACCTAGATCAGCCTGCACAGTACGCGTAGACTGATCCGGGCCGACCCATTCCGACTCATGGAGGATAGAGGTATAGAGTAATGATTCCTGAAACAGAAAATCCACAGGAGACGAAAGGCTTCTATCCGGGTTAGCCTGCGCGGCATGCTTAGGCTAATCCAGGTCGATACTTAACGCAGAGTCCATAATGTTGGTTTTCTCGCGGAACGGCTCATGTCATGGTGGCCTGTTCAGATAGTAATGTGTAACCCTTACCCTTACCCTAACCATAGCTTCCTAACATAATTCCGCCCAGAAACCCTTTCCCACATACAGTGGATCTGCAGCAGACGACTTTGAAAACATTTAGGCAAACATATTTATAGAAAATCTATATAAGTTGAATAGAATTGAAAACTTTGTGGCAAATGGATCAATTGCTCATTAAGATCAATTTCTCCCTTTTCCGCGATTGTTCAGACGTCGTCTGCTGCACCTGCGTCAAAATACGTATGCGAAAGGGTTAAGGAAGACGAATGACGCTATTCACAATGACTTTTAATAATCATCGAAAGATATGTTAGCCGAGCCAGACTTAATTCGAACCTACCACTCCTTGATTGATAGCCATCGACTAAGCTATCGCAACTCGACGTCGGTGAGACGACTTTTGAAATGATTATAAGGGAAGGACAAATTACAAGTTACAAGCAATTCGCTTTTTTCAAACAAAATGTATATAACTCTGTATGTTTAACCTTTGAATGTTTAAACCGGTTTTGTGAGTAAAGAACCAGGTCGGCCGGCGCACCCGAACCGTCTGACTAGAAAGTTCTTTCCTGTTCAAATCATTACTATTGTTATCTTGAAATTCCTAGAATTTGCTATAGACTCTTCCGAATTGAAAGCTGGCATAAGAATGCAGTCGTTTTTCTCTTTAAATGTCTTCTGATAGACACATATTTTAATGTATCTGAAAGCAGGCACCCTTGGGAAACATTGTGAAAAAAAGGAGAAATTGCTCGTTACAAGTTATTTCTTCTTTTCCCACAATGTTCTCGTCTCAATCCTAAAAATAACCTGTATTGTCCATTTGCTTATCGTTAAATTAGGCAAAATATTAGCATGTCGTTGTAAAGAGGTTTTCGCTCTACAGAGCTGCCATTACGAGAGGAGGTTTCTCTGCACTTGCTTGGTCATCCTGTTTTATATCAGTCTTTTTGGACATCTCCATGGAAAGATAACGACAAGGGAATAACACCATCACACTGTGCCAAGGCGTACGCTGATCTGGCACTTCGCTGATCTCAAATATCTCGAAGGTCGGTAATATTCCTACTCTTATAAGATGACACCTGTAGATATGTTTATGAGATTAACCGTTTCCCACATGCAGACGCATTTTGACACGTTTGTAGCAGACAACTTTGAAAACATGGTGCTTTATTGAGAATTTGCTCATCATGATGAGCAATTTTCCTTTTTGCAACCATGTTTTTAACTTTATTAAATAACTATACTTTCATTTATACAGAATTTTAAATCCCGGGCCTTAAACGTGGACAAATTAAACGAATAGGTATTGTGAAGATAAATTGACCACGGACACGCGTATAAACTAATCGGTCCACTGCATTCGTGAATGCTCGTGGGTTGTTGTACATAGCTCGACTTGGTTATACGAATATTCACGAATTGTGTCAACTTTTTTTCGTCATTCGGCACTCCTCGGCATACTTATGTACCCTATATATAACTTGTAGATGTATGTTACCGAAATCTGCCGAGGAGTGCCGAATGCTATTTTCGTATGCAGTGGATTGAATGCTTTAAGCGCTTGTTCGTGATCAATTAATGAAGTAAACACAGAAGAATGTGATACAACTTAAAGCAGTGATCTGTTATTAGTGATGAAGCTCCCCCCATCTAGGACTTTTCCAAATACTTTATAAATGCTAGTAATGGTTTCCGACCTTGGTGATCATGATTGCGTGTACGCAACGTTTTCAGAATAAATAATACCGGTAGTACTGGTAAATCACACAGGAAACGCCGTGATATAACTGAAATATTGTTGAACGCGCCGTAAAACACAATTTAAACAAACACACACAAGTTAAAGTTTAGTATTAGCATAAAACAATCCCGAGACAGTCCCTGGCAACAGCGACCGATTACTTATTTATCTCCTTTCATTTATATATGAATTATTAATTAACCCTTTCCCACATATGACAAGTCTGCAACAGTCGACTTTGAAAACGTCTGGGCTAAAACATGGACAATCTCTTTAAATGAAAGTGCAATTATTGAATCGAGTTGAAAACACTGTGACAAAAGGTGAAATTGCTCATTATGTTTTCAAAAGTCTTCTGCTGCAGAGACGTCAGAAGGTGTCTCTACGTGGGAAAGGGTTTATGATTTTGGTATTTCATTTAAAATATCAACGAACCATTGTCATACAAAAGCTTTCACTTTTAATTGCCTAATAACGTTTAAGATAATAACTGATGGCATTCAATCCCCCACGCATCATCGTATTGGTTGCTTCTGCCTTTTAGGCGTTAACATGTGCATCCGTCATTCTGTATAACCCTTTCCCACATGCAGACGCTTTTTACGCATCTTCAGCAAACAACTTTTAAAAAAGGTGTGACAAAAAAAAAAGTGCTTGTATTGAGAAATTCCACCCTTTGTTACAATGCTTTCAAATATGTACACAACTTATTTCTCTGCATGTCTGGATTTTTTCAATACTTTTGTCTAGAGTTTTCAAACTTGTCTGCTGTAGATGTTTTGTATGATAGAAAGGGTGTATCATACGTTCCATTTTGAAATAACGAACACAAAGTTTCAACAGTTCGCGTTACAAATGTTGGAATAACAGAAGTGACTGATACATGTTTCAGTAAAAAATTCACATGTTATGGGCTAATTGATATATATGGACATCAGATTTCAAAATTATACAAACTGATAACACATTATTGGATGGATGGCGTAGTGAGAAAAACACCAAGATATTAGGTGAGCGAATGTTTTTTATTATACTTATTATTATTAGTTTTATTATAAAAGTTAAATGTCTTACTCTGGCATGTCAAATGTGAAATTTTGCATCTCAATATAAAATTTACATCTATTTTTATCATTATCATTATTATCATTATTATTATTATTATTATTATTATTATTATTATTACTTTTATTATTATTATTATTATCATTATTACTATTATCATAAGTATCATTGTGAAGTTGAATTGACCGTGGACAATTGCATTATCAATCAGTGAACTGGACTCGAAAATACACAGCCACAGTAATTTTCAAAATGTAATTATTATTAGTATCATTATAGTTATTGTTTAGCTTTTCTCAGTAAACAGTTGAACCCATTAAGAGTCTAATTGACTATCCGGTTTGGCATCATTTAAAATACCATTTCGGCGTAAAACAAGAAGGGACTTCGCTTTTTGTTTGTATATGCATGTATATATGTGTAATATAAAAATGAAAAATGAAGCTCTGACCTTAGCCTTCAATGTTCGCAAGTCAAACAGGACTACGTATCGTGTTTTGACTTGTATTTTACGCCACCTTCAACAGTATTTCAGTAATATCACGGAGTTTCTGTGTAAATTACCAGTAATAATTCATTTATCCTGATACCTACTCATCGATGGTTATGCTATCCCCGCAACCTGAGCGCCAAGGAGGGAAGCCATTAGTACCATTTTAAAGTAATTGACATGAACCCTGGTCTCCCGCTTCCGAGGTAGACACTCTTACACTTAACAACAAATACGGTTTCCTTCTCCGTGAGAGATGCGGCTTATATAACAAAACGCAGATACTTCGGGTTCTTATTCACTATCTTTTCCATTTTTCGGAGAAAAATGTGAAAACATATTAATACTTTTCCAACTTGAAGGAGTATTTTAAAAAAATGTGCAGCAGACGGCATTTGAAAACATTGTGGCCAAAAAAATATTGTTGCCACTATGTTTTCAAAGTTTGTTGTAAGTGATAAAGAGTTAAACGAATCAATCTGCTTCACCTGTAAGACGATTTTCAGAATAGGTTCTGAAATAATAGGAGTCGCGTCTTCATATTGCATCATCTTAAGTTATATTGACGTTAATCTAGTGGGGCTACACTTTTTTTTTATTTTGTCAAAAGATGTATTTATGTTTTCATAACAAACGTCTCATCATCGTTGACATTATTTCGCCGGGTAGCAAAATGGCATAACCAAGACAGCGTGTCAATGTACTGATGTATTTTATTCAATATCGACGTGCTGACAATATGGTAAAAGACTGAAAATATAAAAAAAAGGTTTCAATGTACTTTTGTTTAAATGACTAGCTCACACCACTTTCCCATTCTAACTCACTCCATACTCTCTTTACTTTGATGCATGACAACACCTAAATCCAACAGGTAACGCTCTCGAGTCAAAGCAAAGGAAAATCTCATCTGACACTGTGCTTAACATATGAACACCTCATATACCCATACATATATACATACATACATATAACTTCAAAAGATAAAGTTCAACTCGTTAATAATGTCTATTCACGAAAATAAACAGACGTTACAGAGCACAAACTTGCTCGGGACTTTTGACATCACAGAATTCTCGCCAAACTTCGTTAAATCACATTAAATCTGAAAGTTACTGTCAGTGTGTACTAATACAATGTTAATCGAACACAAATAGTCAAAAACCGTACATTACGTGCCGACACAGCGCTTCCAAAGACATTTTGAGTTCCAAAACAGTCGGATCGACTTCTTGCCCTAAGTTCGCGGGTTTTTTGGTGGTTACGTACACATAACATTTTGTAAGAAATACGTACGGTGGCATAGAGGTGACATGTGTGTGTTTTTATTTTTATTTTACTAAGTGGTGCGCACGACATACTAAGTCGTGCGCACGAGATACTAAGTCGTGCGCACGAGATACTAAGTCGTGCGCACGAGATACTAAGTGGTGCGCACGACATACTAAGTCGTGCGCACCACTTAGTAACTCGTGCGCACGACATAGTATCTCGTGCGCACGACTTAGTAACTCGTGCGCACCACTTAATAACTCGTGCGCACGACATAGTATCTCGTGAGCACGACATAGTAACTCGTGCGCACGACATAGTAACTCGTGCGCACGACTTAAGTATCTCGTGCGCACGACTTAGTATCTCGTGCGCACGACTTAGTAACTCGTGCGCACGACATAGTATGTCGTGCGCACGACTTAGTAAAATAAAAATAAAAACATACACATGTCACCTCTGTGCCACAGTACGGTGGCATAGAGGTGACATGTGTATGTTTTTATTTATCTCGTGCGCACGACATACTAAGTCGTGCGCACGACATACTAAGTCGTGCGCACGACTTAGTAACTCGTGCGCACGAGATACTATGTCGTGCGCACGAGATACTTAAGTGGTGCGCACGAGTTACTATGTCGTGCGCACGAGTTACTAAGTGGTGCGCACGAGTTACTAAGTGGTGCGCACGAGTTACTATGTCGTGCTCACGAGATACTATGTCGTGCGCACGAGTTACTAAGTCGTGCGCACGAGATACTATGTCGTGCGCACGAGTTACTAAGTGGTGCGCACGACTTAGTATGTCGTGCGCACCACTTAGTATCTCGTGCGCACGACTTAGTATGTCGTGCGCACCACTTAGTAAAATAAAAATAAAAACACACACATGTCACCTCTATGCCACCGTAAATACGCGATGCACGATCTATTTCTTTTTTAAAGGTCAAAGAGAGACAACTCTCACAAGTTATGTCACAAGCGTAATGTATCGACCAGATCAGCATGCGCTGTCCGCGCAGACTGATCCGGGCCGACACATTTCGTCTCCAGTAACGTCACACTCCCCGTCTGGTACCCTAGAAGAGGGTTTCACTATCATAAGCAATATTAGACTAGAATCACGCGATTAATAAAAGAACTTCGTTCACGGGACGTAAATAAGATGATGTTTTTTGGTCCTTGGTAATGCGCACTTCATCTTTTCGCACCTTGCCGTCCGCGCTTTTGAATGTATTGTCAATAATTCCAAGTGGCCACTGATTTCTATGAACACGCGAGTCTTTTAGTAGTACGATGTCACCAGTCTTCAGGTTGGGGATATCGACACACCATTTCTTGCGAACCTGTAGGAGATGAAGGTAATCTCTTCGCCAAAGTCGCCAAAACGTGTCGGCCAATACTTGAACCCTCTTCCATTGGGCTCTTAAGGCATCCTTTTCCGATAGGTCATTTGACACTGCTGTTAAGATATCCACCTTGCCAGTAAGAAGCATTGATGGTCTAAAAATCATGGCTGAGGTAGGATCGGTTGATATCGGCGCAAGAGGTCGGTTGTTGAGAATAGCGGTAACCTCTACCATGAAAGTTGTAAGAGATTTGTGGGTTAATGGACGATGTCGGGAATCGTACAGAACAGAATCCAACACTTTGCGGATAAGGCCAATCATCCGCTCCCAGACGCCACCCATATGTGATGCATGGGATACAAAAAACGCTTTACTGGGCCATCTTCTACCTTGATAGCATCAATGCCCAAATAATCAACTGCTCCAATGAAATTGGTTCCTCTGTCTGACCGAAAAAGCTTCACGGGACCGCGGATAGACAGGAATCTACGCAGGGCATTGATAACGCTGGAACTGGACATTTCTTCAACCAATTCGATATGTACTGCTCTCGTGGTTAAACATGTGAACAAAATGGCCCATCTCTTGCTATTGGCAGCACCTCTTGTTTTTCTCGTCATAACTTGCCATGGACCGAAAGCATCTATCCCTACTGATGTAAATGAAGAACCCGGGGTTAGTCTGTCCCCGGGTAAGTCGGCCATTTTCTGCTCCTCCGTTTTACCGCGCAGGCGCCGGCATGCGAAACACTTGTAAATAAACGAGGATTCATTCGTTTTACTCCAATCGCCCAATAGTCAGCACTCCTCAGGGCACCCTCAGTAAGAACACGGCCTTGGTGCTTCACAGACTCATGATAGTGCTGAATCAGACGCAATGAAACGTGATGGTTCTTTGGTAGTATAATCGGGTTGATCTCTTCTATTGGTACTTGGTCGATGATGCGATTAAGGCGTCCGCCAACCCTCAGAAGACAATTGCCATCTAGAAATGGTGAAAGGGCTGCAATGTTGCTGTTCTTTTGCAGACCCCTTTTTTCAGTGATACGTGAAATCTCTGCTGAGAAACATTCTCTTTGTACTTCCTTCAAAATTACTGTTTCTGCAGCTTTAAAATCTCCAATTCAGTCTTGGTTTACAGACTTTTTATGTGAACGGGCAACACGCTTAAGTAATGTTATAGCTCGAACAAGCGACTTCCAAGTCGAGAACCTGTTAAAACGTTCACATCCGAGGTTACAAGTACTTTTTGTTGAAATTTTGAGAACGGTCACATCTGATTTCAGTTCTTTATCTGTATTCGGATTGATTAAGGGAAACGAATCTTTTCCATTATCTTCGCTGTCGAAGTCTTGTAGCCATCTTGGGCCTGAAAACCAGATGCTGCCTTTGAGAGATTGTTGACATTTGTTGAACATCTAGTTGCGCAGTCAGCTGGATTTCTTGCTGTAGACACATATCGCCATTGTGACGAGGAAGATACTCTCGTGATTTTTTCCACCCGGTTGCTGACATAGGTGAAAAATCGTCGTGTCTGGTTGCCGATATAACCTAAAACAACCTTACTGTCTGTGAAGTAGGTCATGAAGCTCATTGGTACATCCAACTGTGCTGATATGATCTCGGCTAATTATGTGGCAAGCACTGCACCACATAACTCAAGTCTGGGGATGGTGTGCCCTTTGGATGGAGCCACTTTCGCTTTACCTAGGAGCAAGCCAACACTGGTATTTCCTTCTTTGTCCCAAACCTTGTTATAAGCCACTGCTGCAATCGCCTTTTCTGAAGCATTCGAGAATATATAGACAGCTATTTTCGCAGAGGAGCTAACCGACATTGTGGTAAACATGCGAGGAGTGGTTACATCTTGTAGATTCTGTAGAGATTCTCTCCATTCACTCCACTTCTTCTGATGGTCTGCCGACAGTGGATCATCCCAGTCTACACCAGGTGGGGTAGCTTCACGGAGGAGAATCTTCCCGCTTATAGTTATAGGAGCGATGAAACCAAGGGGGTCGAAAATACGGTTTACCATTGACAGCAGTCCTCTTCTTGTAAAGGGTTTATCTTCCAGCAATATTTGGAAGGTGAAAACGTCTTCTGTCAAATTCCAAGACAAGCCTAAGCTTCTTTGTAAGGGTAAAGTGTCTTGACTCAGATTTAAACTCTTCAGCTCACCTCCAAGATCGTCACTAGGGAAGGCTTTCATTACTTTCAAACTGTTTGATGCGATTTTGTGTAGCCTAATATTTATACCATTCTTAAGCGCAGCTTGGGTTCTCTTCGTGAGGTCAACAACCTCTTGAACGTTTGGCTTTGACGTTAAAGCATCATCAACATAAAAGTTTCGTCTAATTAATTCTCTAACATCGTCATCTGTATTTTCTACAGCCTTGTTCAATCCATATGTCGCCACGGCTGGAGAGGCACAATTCCCGAAAACATGCACGCGCATTCTATATTCGATGAGTTCTTCGTCAGGATTGTTATTCATGTACCAGAAGAATCTTAAGAAATCCTGATGATCAGGGTGTACACGGAATCTGTAAAACATCTGTTCTACATCACCAGTAACTGCATAGGCATCCTTGCGGAAACGAAGGAGAATCCCAACGAGACTGTTGATTAGGTCTGGACCAGACATAAGCATATCGTTAAGCGAAACGCCTTGGTATACTGCCGATGAGTCGAACACACCTCTTATCTGGTCAGGTTTCTTCGAATTGTAGACACCAAATAGTGGTAAGTAGTAACGATTACCACCAGTATACATTGGAGCTACTTCAGCAGCACCACTCTCCAGAACTTTTGCCATAAATGTGATGAAGTGAGCTTTCTTCACTGGATTCTTCTTAAGGCTTTCATCAAGAAGCTGTGCTCTTCGCAATGCCAGTTTTCGGTTGTTTGGTATGCCCTGTATATCTTTTTTGAATGGAAGTGGGGCTGTCCAGAAACCATCTTCATCTCTTTTCATCTCTTCTTTCATCAAAAGCAGGAACTTCTTGTCTTCAACTGAGAGTCCAACTTTATCATCTTCTGCTGTCTTAGTGAAAACTGAATCGCCTCTAAAATCACGCTTGGACATCTCGGATGATATCGAATTCACTTTATTCTCATTTTCCTTTAAATTTAATGAGTATTGGCATGGCTCGTAAATTGTACCTCTACCGTCTGACATGATGGTAGTCTTATTTACTGAAATAACATCTGGTGGATGCACTTTACCTAGGCATATCTCTCCAACAATCACCCAACCTAAAGTCAACTTCTGAGCGAACGGCATTCCTTGCTTCCCGACGACCTGTTCCAAAACATGGTGAGCCTCTGGTAAGTCTCTGCCAATTAACAACTGAATTCTGCACCTGGGATCCAGGTCAGGGATTTCTTTAGCTAAATATTGTAAGTGTCGATAAGCCTTAGCTACGTCTGGAGTTGGTATTTCTGAAACTTCATTTGGGATATCGTCGCATTCTATGATGGGCGGAAGTAGAATTTCAGTGTCGCCAGTTACATTACGTACGCAGAGTGCATGTGCCATCCGCCCTTGTGACGTCACACGACCTGAACATGATGATAGGGTATACTGTGTGTTTTTTCCATGAATCTGTAGTTTGTCGAAGAGCTCTTGAGACCCCAAAGACCTGTTGCTCTGGTCATCTATGATAGCGTAGACCCGCTGAGCCTTTTCGGGATGTCCATACGGATACACATCGACAAGAAGAGTCTTGCTACAGGATTTCCCAATGAATTTGTCGCCGCACAATGTAGTGCATTTTGAAGAAACTGCTTCTAATTTGGAGGGGGGCTCCCCGCCATCAGCATATCTTGTCTGAAACTGATTTGTGTCTATGTGCATGGCTGATGCATGACCTCTGCCACAGTGAGAACATTTTATTACCGTTTTACAGTCACGAGAAACATGTTTTTTGGAATCACAACATCTGAAACATACGTTATCTTCACGAAGGATATTTCTGCGTTCTTCAATTGGCTTAAACCTGAATCCTCTACTTTTGTTAAGGGAATGTTCAGCACGGTGAAGAGGGCACCTTTTCAAAAACTCATGCTCTGTTTGATGCTCGGTGGGGTCAACTTCTTGCTTCCGACTGAATACGTTATGTCTGGACCTGTTCTCATGATAGGGAGTTGGTTCGAATATGAATGCTGGATCATTCTTTGTTTCACTGAGTTCCCGGATGAAGGAGACAAAGAAAGTGAATGGTGGGTAAGGTACACACTTATCTTTCTTGTACTTCGCTGCACGAAAGACCCATATCTCTTGCATACCTGGTGGAAGTTTATTAATAACTGGTGTCACCCCCGAAGAAGAGTCAAAGTATGATAAAAGCGTAGCATACTGCGGATTAGCTTTAATTGATTCTACCTCACAAAGAATGTCAAGGAGGTCATACAGTTTGGTCATATCTTTGTTCAGTTTCGGAAAGTTATGAAGTTTCTTCTTTAACGCGTACTCAACCATCAATCTGTGATAGTTCGGTCATTGTATTAACACCTGAATTAAAGACTGCGGCATGAGGATTAAGCACTGACCCATTACTTATGTTAGTGTTAACATTTAGCATTACACATAGTTCAGGACTCATATCACCACTATTGTTGACTAGTTCATCTGGATTCATTGTGCAATCTTTCACAATTGTTTCTAACTGATGTTCGACTAGTTTATGACCTGGCACTAGAGAAGAAGGTATCACATTATTGTCAGCTCTTGTTCTTTGCAACATACGCGGTTCACTAGATGACGAAATACTTCTTTTAGCATAAAGATTTTTAATGTCAAGTTTACGAACATATTCTCTTGTGAACTCTTCTCTGTCAGTAACACTATGTTCTTCAAAGTCTAAATCTTCTAAAGCTTTAATTTCAGCTTGAGCTGCAGCATTTTCACTCTCTAATTTGACAATGTCAAGATTAACATCTAACTCGGTTTTCTGCCTCTCTGTTGTTGCGGCCATTTTCTCAAATTGTTCTTTTAGTATGGCTTGTTGACGCAGGATCTCTGCTTCTTTCTTCTTGTATATTAACTTTGCTTTGTTAATTACTGCTTGTACTCTCTTATTAGATACAACAGAACTTTTGTCGGAATGACTCATAATTTCTACTAATTCTAACCTCTGCGCCCGAATGTTTTGAAACATATTGTCTACTACATTTTTGCATCTCGCATAATGTTCTCTGTGACGCGCTAATTCTTCAATATCTTCTTTTGTGTATTCGCGACAAAGAAAGTTCAAAAGTTGTTCACACTGACTAGAGAAATGTCTAAATATATGTTTCAATTTTTCTTCCATAGACTTCAAAGCATTAATTCACCTTGATGTTTGTCATAGTCAATTACTAATTGTTCTACTTTACTCCAAGCACTTTCTACCTGTTCTTGAAGTTCATTTTTCTTCCTTTCATGTTGTTCTTTTCCTTTCTCTGTCAAAGTTCTTATCCTCCTCCCTTCCTCGGCTGTTTCCTCTTCAACGACTGGCGGAGCGCCTTCCTCAGACATCTTGGTGACTGTGAAGTAATTCTTTTACTATTTCGCCGGGTAGCAAAATGGCATAACCAAGACAGCGTGTCAATGTACTGATGTATTTTATTCAATATCGACGTGCTGACAATATGGTAAAAGACTGAAAATATAAAAAAAAAGGTTTCAATGTACTTTTGTTTAAATGACTAGCTCACACCACTTTCCCATTCTAACTCACTCCATACTCTCTTTACTTTGATGCATGACAACACCTAAATCCAACAGGTAACGCTCTTGAGTCAAAGCAAAGGAAAATCTCATCTGACACTGTGCTTAACATATGAACACCTCATATACCCATACATATATACATACATACATATAACTTCAAAAGATAAAGTTCAACTCGTTAATAATGTCTATTCACGAAAATAAACAGACGTTACAGAGCACAAACTTGCTCGGGACTTTTGACATCACAGAATTCTCGCCAAACTTCGTTAAATCACATTAAATCTGAAAGTTACTGTCAGTGTGTACTAATATAATGTTAATCGAACATAAATAGTCAAAAACCGTACATTACGTTCCGACACAGCGCTTCCAAAGACATTTTGAGTTCCAAAACAGTCGGATCGACTTCTTGCCCTAAGTTCGCGGGTTTTTTGGTGGTTACGTACACATAACATTTTGTAAGAAATACGCGATGCACGATCTATTTCTTTTTTAAAGGTCAAAGAGAGACAACTCTCACAAGTTATGTCACAAGCGTAATGTATCGACCAGATCAGCATGCGCTGTTCGCGCAGACTGATCCGGGCCGACACATTTCGTCTCCAGTAACGTCACAGACATCATAGTTATTATCGTCAGCATACGCATCATAGTTATCATAATTATAAATATCATTATCATATTATTTAGTAGTAGTAGTCGTAGTAGTAGTAGTAGTAGTAGTAGTATAAGTAGTAGTAGTAGTAGTAGTAGTAGTAGTAGTAGTAGTAGTAGTAGTAGTAGTAGTAGTAGTAGTAGTAGTAGTAATTGTAGTAGTGATGATACTAAAAGTAGTATTCATTCATTCATTCTCTATATTTCCTCCGTTCGAAGATTAATTGAATACATTCATTAAATCAACTGTTAACAAAAGGGAATTGAACTAGTTTCTAATAATAAAATGTAATGGAAATTGAAAAGTAGTAGTACTATTAGTAGTAGTAGTAGTAGTAGTAGTAGTAGTAGTAGTAGTAGTAGTAGTAGTAGTAGTAGTAGTAGTAGTAGTAGTAGTAGTAGTAGTAGTAGTAATATAAATAGTATGAGTAGTAGAAGTAGTAGTAGTGGAAGTAGTAGAAGAAGTAGTAGTAGTAGTAGTAATAGTAGTAGTAGTAGTAGTAGTAGTAGTAGTAGTAGTAGTAGTAGTAGTAGTAGTAGTAGTAGTAGTAGTAGTAGTAGTAGCAGTAGTAGTGATGATACTAAAAGTAGTATTCATTCATTCATTCTCTTTATTTCCTCCGTTCGAAGATTAATTGAATACATTCATTAAATCAACTGTTAACAAAAAGTAATTGAACTAGTTTCTATTAATAAAATGTAATGGAAATTGAAAATCAAACTTTGCATAATATTTCACAGATTGTAAGTAGTCACAATATGTATATACTTATATATATATATATACCAACGTATACGCACATACACAGAGTCATTGCGTCGTCTAAAACGGGCCGTTGAAACATTTGTATGCGAATAATATCGCTTCACGGCGAAATAAGTAATACTCTGAATCAGTGGCACCTAAAACCGTCATCAAAAACGTTTCACTTGTTGCAAGCACTATCTCAGTATATACTGCATGGCTAATATTAGTGTATATGCCACTAAGAAATAATCGTTTGTTATCATGTGTTGCGCTACATTCCGTTTTTCTGTGTTTGATAACATATAAATGTGTACGGCCACACAGATCACATGACGAAGGTTTTTCTGAAGCAACAGTCACCCATAATTTAGCCATAAAGGCTATTTAATGTGCAGCTATACCAGTACCATGGAGGTTATATAGGTTGCAGGCAGTGATTGATGTATGCAATCGACTGAACCTGACGAAATCAGTCGATTGCATCCTCATTAACCACTCATTTGTTTCCAACTGGTCAACAGCATTATTAATGAAATTATTGCTTCCATACTGGTTTATGTGGCAGGAAGCAACCGTCATACATTGCATACATATTCATAAGAAAATTCAAGTTGTATTTATTCAACAATTATCTGGAATGTAACCAAGTATTCATTTCGACGGGTTATATACGAATTGCATACATTTTCTCATACACATAGTTTTGCAAAGATAGCTTTTCTCAAGGCTCACGAATTTGTGCAGGAATATTAGATTCTTCTTGTAAATCAATGATGTGATTCGATTAATACCAAGCATTGATTCGCACATATCAGACCTTGTATATGCAAGTTCTTTAAGTAAGTGATTTATAAAGATTAGATAATAACATATATAGGCGACCCCCTCCCTGGTGTACGCCACGTTTTACCGGGACTGGAAGTAATTTATTGCCATTTGCCATGTCAAAGCAATTCAAGTTTTTATAGGAATCCCTTATTATCCTTCATACCTCAACTATTCTTAGATTATGGAGTTAATAAAAATAGCGCATCGTGCCATACGCTATCAGAGCTATCAGAGGCACATTTAAGTCAATGAACGCCACGAAGGCTTTATTACTTAGATCCGAGAGTTCGTATATAGTTTTTTGTAGGCAAAACGCGGATGTAATACAACTTAGCTCTTTTGTTGCTGTGGAGTTGGAAACGTGGTTTTATTATGTAATAATATAGAACGCATTCTATTTTGCAGAATGACGGTTTCTGTGAAATTGGACTAAAACTGATAGGGTCGGTTTTTGCTTTTCGGAACCTTTGTAATCGGTACTATGTAACTATTACGCCAGGGGTCGGGTGTACTTTCAAAGCGTAGAATAGCTCATTTGCGATGTTGTCATGAGATGGACTTTTCCAACGTTCGAGGTCAACTAAAGCCATTTTAACCTCGTCGCATGTGAACTCGCGTTCTACTGTTTGTGAAAGCGTTATTGTCGTAGGCTTTATTCTAGCATAATTTTCCAGCGTTTCATCGACTTCTATTCCCAGTTCACTTTTGGGATTTAGCTCGAGGGTATCACATATATATTTTTCAAACCTGCTTATGACATTTTCAGCTTTATAGTTAAAATCGTTATATATTATTTCTGAGTAATAAACTTTTCGTTCGAGTTCTCGGAAAACATTGTTTATGTAGTTGTTCGATGCTATACTTTTTTTTTTTTTTTTTTTTCAATTCTTGTTTGGCCGCCTTAAAATTAAAATATGAGAGATAAGACATACCACTTGGTTTCCCTTTATTTAACCATAGTTTGCGTTTGTCTCGCGAGTAAGTGTGAGTCGCTTTTACTTCGGTAGTCCAATATGGTTTCGCGTATCTATTAAATTTGCGTTTATGTAGAGTTTCGTGTGATGCATTGTAAATCGCTGCTACGATGTAATCTGATAATTGGTTTGGAGTATTGTGGCTATGTATTATATCGGTCAAGAGGCTATCCTCTTGTTTGTTGGGATATTCTTCTATGATAGCATCTGTCGCTGTATTGGTATTGGTGGGTTTGTTGCGACAATAACGGCAGTTCGATTTTAGCGATTAAGGGTAAATGGTCGGAAGTAATTACTTCTTTTTCGTATATCGTTACAATGTCCATGCATTTCTTAATGAATGACGTTTCGACAAGTATATGATCGATAATTGCCCGGGTTTTTGTATATGTATATTCAATGTCTGGAAACAATAGGGTATTACAAAGGGATATTAATCCTGAATCGGAGAGGAAATCACTGAATACCTCATCCTTATCCGATTGGTGCCTGTTATTCTTAGTGTGTACATATGACAGTAGGTTTGCATTAAAGTCTCGTAAAAGGATAACGTCACCGTTTTCCGAACAACTTTGTGTAATTGCACTCAGACAATACAACTCTCCTGCATATGTATCAATACAACTATCTGTCTATTATATAGATGGGTGTATACAATTTTCTATCGATTTTGATGGCCAGTACAGTTGGTCTTGAAAGCAGTCTACGTTACTTATATTCTGGCTGAGACACTTCTTAAAAAGTATAGACACCCCTCCTTTACCACACTTCAGTGGTTCATATTGGTCGATCTAAGTGTTCGCGACGGAGAAGACTTCGTATATTGATTATTGAGGTAATAAAATACAGAGAATGTGACATGAGTTTGTGTTCTACAATCACTGAAATTTACACTGTTTCTTCTAGGAATTCCGAAAGGGCAAAAGCTGATGACATAATGCCGCGCGCATTCCAACACATAAGGTTTAAAGTCATAAATGTAAGATATAGAAAAGAGTACTTATACATTATCAATGAGCAGTTTTCGGGAAGGTGGATTTTAGCCGCAGATCCGTATCGACCATAAAACATGTTTACATATGAACTCTGTTAAATAGAGAATATTATGTCCCTGACGTAAGATATGAACTTTATCTGACGAGGTTGGGAGAATTGATAATTGGCGAGCCTTTGGCGAGACAATTATCCTTTCTCACAGCCGAGTCTGATAAAGTTCATGTCGAAAGTCAGGGACGTAATATTCTATTTATCTTGCATGAAAAATTATGTTTTCAGGTAAATCTACATTCATTTTAACTATTTTAATAAATGACATACAAAATTACAAAAGCCCATTCATGATTGACCTCACCTTAAATAGAATGACGTCACGCGCGTGCATAAATCCGCGTCGAATTACACTGTGTACACACGACATACGGAAGCTAAAGAGTTCCGACTTCAACTCCATATTTATCGATTATTACTACTTAATTTGTATATCTGGTGTGACATAATACCTTAAAATGGCAATATTAACTCGAACATATTCTTAGTAGAAGTGTAAGTATTGCGGATTGGCCGTCGCTTCAGTACACAAGATAGGTCAAATGTATGTCAACCGCCGTGTAAGTTGTGTTGGATCTGAAAGTCAATGTATAAAGTTAGTTCAGGCTTTAGGCGTAGTCGTCGTTTAGATTGGAGACATTCATTTTTGGAAAAGGATACCGTCACTGTTGTGGGTAGACATGTCGAAGACACGTTACGAAACTTTTAGTTTTAAGAATGATTATTTAAACACTAGCTCTACGTAAATGATAAAGTGATTTAACAAGAAGAAACATTTTCTGGATATCTCGAACGCATAATGATTTTCTGTCAGAA
Organism: Serripes groenlandicus; assembly: GCA_031761405.1. Lineage (NCBI taxonomy): Eukaryota > Metazoa > Mollusca > Bivalvia > Cardiida > Cardiidae > Serripes > Serripes groenlandicus. The sequence continues at coordinate 36,835,337 of JASEVX010000001.1, read as the reverse complement.
CTGCTGTATGAAAGAGGAATCCATGGGTAGATGAGGCTGTTCGAAAACCCTTTCTCGTGGTAGAACACAGACTGACGATAGAAATAAAACATTTGTCGTTTAATGTGTATTTATAGTCTAAAATTACTTGTGGAAACATAGATCGGACATTACTCGCTTCAGATTGTATTTAAGCAAGGTTACCTATGAACTGATCATGTGAGAATAAACAGGTCTATGTATGCTACATTTTCAACGAAGAAAGACGACAGTACATGCAGATTCCGTGTGATTTATATAACGATATTCTTTTCGATTTGTATTTGCATTGTACAATTTGTTGAAATGTAATTAAAACAATAATAACTTTATTTCTGATTGTTATTTGTTTGTTCATTGCTTTGACTGCTATACTATCAACATAATTGAGCCGTTCCACGATAAAAACCAACATTAGGGATTCTGCGTAATGTATCGAACCAGATCCGCATGCGCAGGCTAATCCGGTCCGACACATTCCGTCTCAGGGGGGTAGAGGTATTGAGCAATGATTCCTTAAACAGAAAATCCACAGGAGGCGAAACGTATCTGTTCGGGTTAGCCTGCACGGCACGCTGAGGCTGATCCGGTTCGATAGTTTACTGGTGGAACGGCTCATTTATATTTCAGAAAAAGTAGTTCCAGCGATTACGTCATTTCTAAAAATAAGTAGACTGATAAAGATAAAAGTTTATCATACCAGTAGACATGTAAACAAAAGGTTTATCATACCAGTGTTATACGTCACGTAATCTGCTCATTGCATGATAAATACTGATATGTGTCGTTATCACTGATATCGGGGTCTATGTTTCCTACATAGTATGACACGATCCTTTTTTTTTCACAATGAATTTATGGGCCGACGGCCTATGATTGTGTTCTTTCGTACGTTGATCGTCTGTGCGTGATTTTTATTTTCGTTCTGTTGTTTATTGCGACGTTTTTACCTGTCGTGTATTTCAATATGAATCGTCGCATTATTTTCGTCGACCTTTCTTGGTTTATTTGAATTAACTGGAAGAGATTTATCCTTTTTTAATCCTGTTTTTGTTTGCGTTTCCTTGACTGAGTTCATGATGTTGTCTGTATTGTTCGCTATTAAAAGGGGGCCAGATCAGGCTGCTTCGTTTTTACGACATCTGCAAACGGCATTTGAGTTATCCTTACCGGTGCTTGCTTCCCGGTTAATTGCTTTGGATGCCGTAGTTTCTCAATTCACCACAGCATCGTCTTTCTTTCTATTTATGCACGCTTGGCTTTTGTTTAAGTATTCGATGTCGTTTAATAGTTTATCAACCGCTGCAGTGTCTCCAGACCTACTTCGAGATCCGTTCACTGATGCCAAAATAATCTTTGCGTTACTGGAGATCGATTTAGTATCTTTGGCTATGTCCATCAGAATTGCATTATTATGCTTAACTACATTATATACAGCTGCAAGATCAGATTGCAAGTTCAACAGCATGGTCGCATTTCGACTTTCGTGCAGAAGTGACACTGCGTTGGTGTTTGGGTGTTCATAGTTGAATCGTGTATATTCTGTGTTGTTAAATTAACACTAGTATTCTGTGCTGGGAAATGAGTACTAGTAGTAGTAGTAGTAATACTAGTACTAGTAGTAGTAGTAGTAGAAGTAGTAGTAGTAACAGTAGAAGTATTCCTTCATTCATTCATTCTTTTTATTTCCTCTGTTCGGAGATTAATTGAATACATTCATTATATCAACTTTTAACAAAAAGTAGTTGACAAAGTTTCTATACATAAAATGACAGGGAAATTGAAAATCAATCCTTACACAATATTACACAGATTAAAACCTCAAAAATTAAAAGAGAACACCTTAAAGATTAACAGACAGGTGTATACTTGCTGTTTAGAACCTTTATAACTTCGCGAAATAAGAAGTACACTCAATATCGTTGACACTCGTAATGCCCTCATTTCAACATGAGTGTACAATGTAAGTCAGTAATATACAATAGTCAGTATGCTGCAAGAAATGTGCGTAGAAATCTTGAACATAAGAACAGCTTTTGTATGGTGATAAGGAAATAATGGAAAGAAAGATGTGAGAAACAAGGGTAACTGATTGCTGTCTGCTGATAAGTTAGTATTTTGTTGTTTAAGAAAGAGAGAAACTAAACATATATCTGCAATAACCTCCTGCTTCCCGTGTCCAATTTCATCCCTCTCTTGGCTCACTGCACTCTGTAAGTGATCTGGAACAGCACATAGGAGATAACATTTAAAATTGGCCCTACTCTTAATAATAATACATACAGTTAAATACAACTAGGTTGAATCACAGGTTAAAAGCACCCACTCACATACATGTATGTAATCATTATAACTTAAGATCACCATGCAACATATGTCCAATCTGATCTAGACCAACACTGGTTGCTTGTTAATAAATAACATCATTTATTTTCTAAATGTAGTCAATGTGGCTCTAGATGGATTGCACTGATCTGAGTCTCTTATTTAATACTATTGCACTATGTCCCCAATTAGACAGTCAGTGTTTTAGGTTGTATGTAGAAAATCACACAGTTATAAGTGACATCAGTTTTTATGTTAAAACCAAAGAGAAAGAAAACAGAACACCTTAGCGATTTACAGACAGGTGTTTAGATGTCGTTAGTATGCTTTTAACTTCACAAAAGAAGAAGTACAATCATTTTATTTTACACTCTTAATGTCCTCATTCCAACATAAGTGTACATTGTCCAAAGTTAGTCAATATGCTGCAAGAACTGTTAGTTAGTATTTTGTTGTTTAAAAAAGAGACAAACTCCAACTGTACCTGCAATAACCTCATCCTCCCCGTGTCCCATCCCATCTTCCCCTTGGCTCTCTGCATTCTCCAAATGATCTATAACAACACAGACATTACATTTAAAGATGTTCCCTGGTTTTTGAGGGAGACTGTTAGGCACCGTAGGCCTACATGTATCTTTCCCCCTCGATATTTACAAAATAGTTAAATGAGGATTGCTGTAATTAAATATATTCACAAAATTTTAGGCAAGCCATATTGCGTTCTAAGAATGCTAATTATATCCATTTAGATAAGAAATAAACAAACTTACCTTGTAATGTAGATTATTATAACACACGTGACTTTGTAATTTTATATTCTCATATACTCATCATGGGCAGTATATTACTGTCTCATGCTAACAGTACGTTTTTGACCGGTTAACAGTATACTGTTACATGGGACGCGCGTCTAAAATGTTGGTCATGCACGTGCATGACGTCATTTAAAACAATAACGTCACCGTTTAGACGCGCATGCCATGTCATAGTATACTGTTAACCGGTATATTCATATGTGGTGTTATATTGAAGTATCCGTGTTCACCTCAAAATAAGGGTACAGAATAAATTGAATAAACTTGTAATTTTGTTCGGTATAATAAAATAAATATTGCATGGCTTCCAGTGTGACAGTACATGTTGTCAACATTCGGGTAAATACTGTTAACCTCGGCTCCGCCTCGGGTAACAGTATGTTCCTCATGTTGACAATATGTACTGTCACACTGGAAGCCATGCACTATTTATTGCGCGGGTTCCTCAGCACCAGTGCATATATTGGTTGTGTTTAAGATTACTACTGGTGCAATGGGCAATAGGCTTGCGCATGCGCCGTGTTAATCGTCTTGATCGCGCATGCGCCGTATTTTACCGTCAGCTCATGGATTTTTCCGTAGCAATTCGTCACTAGACTGGTTCTCGTTGTTTGCAATAGAAGATTAAGATAAGTGAACCAGTCTATTTATATTCGAGTAGATTTGTTTAACTAAAATGTTAATTAAAACCATAGTGTCAGTTTATACATATGACAAATCCAAATATTATTTTGTTGTTTTTCTGATGAATTATTTACGACCGTAATTACTTTAATTCTTTAAATAGAAGCACATATATACTACCTACCATTATTTTTTAGGGGATAGCTTAAATTTAGAATGAAATTGATAACTATTAGGAAAAAATAAGTATTCATTTTAATTACCCTGGATGCGTCTCAATGTTTAATTCCGCAATGAACGTTACGACGCACACAAGAGGTTTAACGCTATTGTGATTTATTAAAAATCGACACGATAGATTTGCTTGAAAGTTTGGCAAATGGTAGATGAATAGGTGTTCCATGTTATATTATATTTAAAAAAAAATCTCTCGGGCGAATTTTAAATAAATTAGAAATAATCAAATTACTGTTAAAATATTCTAGCGAAATTTTTACTTTAAGTCGCTTTATGTTACGTTACTTGTCATGACAGATGTATGAAATTGATATCATCATACAGGTTATTGTATTATCTTCAGTTTAAAGTTCATTTTATCCGAATCCAAATTGAAATGAGGAAGTAATGTTGATTTCTTTAACAACACTGTCATTGCCACAAAAACGTACGTTTTGACGTCAAAAACGACGTTATTTCAAATGTATGATTCCACCTTAAATTAAGCTATTGCGGGTCACCCATCCAGGCACTAACCGCGATGAACGTTGCTTAACTTTACGAAAAGATCAACCACTCTACCAACGTTGCAATGAAAGCCGCCTTCCACAGCAAGGCTGTAGAAGTCATAGTAATACATATACAACGTTCCCGTTACATTTCTCCCTCTTTCCCTCTTGACTTTGACCCGAAGTCACACAACTGTTGAATACAAGCAGTATACCAGAGCGCAGTATATGTAACATCACTGGGAACCACCGGGGTTTTAATAACAGGAAAAGGGAAATATTGTCATAAATGCGAAGTTATTGTGCTAAACTTTGCGATTTTAAGAATATAGTAAGGAAACAATAAGACAAATGTTTTCAATAATTTTGAGAGATCGAGGTCAACACGTTGGGTAATTCTGTTTTCGTTTTACGTATTTAACTAAAAAATATTGTTATCATATATTTATATCATATATTTAAAAGCGGTTTTCGTGTTTTTCGAATCAAACAGTATTCCTTAAGCCATACAATGCTGATTCCCGCGCTAATATCGAATTGCTGCAAGATAAACTTATCATTATTCAGAGTTTTTATCCCGAAAAATAGACACCATGTATGCGGACGCTTCTTTCCCTACTGCGGTACTCACTTATTACAAATAAAGCGTGTGTACGATTGGCATTGTGCTGATCAACTAATATAGTGCCGAATAAATGTTGCATAGTTATAAGAGTCGTCGTTGTAATTCTTATTTAAATAGTTCATAAAAGAAAGATACGAGCGGCTTAACCAGAAGTAACATTTTACCGAAGCAAAATCCCGATAAGAATCCCACACTTTCTGTCACACATAAATTGCTTGATGAAATAATCCTGATCATTCCGTGCAATTGTTGTAGCCAAGGTATTTGTATAAGTCAGGAACGTAGATAAAGCTTAACATTTCAACTAAAAGTTAGAGATACATTGAAAACAGGAAGTTCTTTGTATTTTGAATAATGACTTGTTTAAAAGACACAGGCATTGTGATTTCTGAATTTTATTATCCTGTTCCAAAAATTAATAGACTGACATATTTCATAAGGATAAAATATTATCAAAACATGTAGTGTATTCAAATATTGCTATCTATTGCAATAGTAGAATGTTTAAACTTATAGAAAATATCTTTGTTATTTTCACATCTTTAGTAGGTGATATATAACTTAGTTACTTATCCCTCCTATCTGCGTCGCTGTATACGTGGACACTAATACTGCCTTGAAGTTGCTATAGAGCTAGCTCTGGTAGCGATATGGTAAGCCGTTCGCATTCGGATAAAAAGGTACAAGGTTCGATTCCTCTGGACAGGTCGGACTTTTTAGGACTGTAACCATGGCGCCCAATAAGGGAATACATGGGAAAAGCTTCGAGAACGTTTCACAATATTCCAAGAATCTGGAAATTCGAGGACGAAATTAAAATAAGGTCGGGGAGCATGATGTAGCCAAGGTATTTGTAGAAGGCGACACTTGTGTTTTCCACTCCCTGTGACATTGGCGCCCTACACTGGGCCGTGGTAGCACTGCTTGGTCAGTCTATCAGTACTTGCAGGACATCCTTGCCACTGGATTTCCGAAATTCGAGGACGAATTTCCAGTTAAGAAGGGGTGCATGTTGCGGTTCGAACCTGTACACAATTTGAGAGATTACGTGTAAGTGACCAGATTAGCTCAGTCGCCTTGAAGGGGAGAGGTCCCGGGTACAAGGCCCGGACAGGGTATGTCTATGTATGTTTATCTGTCCATGTATGTATATCATCATGAATGTATGGCTATCATGATGAATGTATGTCTATGTATTTTTGTTTATGTAGATATGTATGTCCGTCTATCTATTGGTGTAACTGTCAATCTGCCTGTTTGTCTGTTTGCAAGTGTATCCATGTGCAGTCTGTATGTGTATCGGTCTATGCGTTTGTAAGTCTATATGTCTATGTATGCCTATCATCATGTATGTCTATCATCATGAGTGTCTATCGGTATGTATGTATGTATATCACTATTTATGTATATCTGCATGTATTCTTGTGTCTCTGAATTTATGTATATCTGAGTGCATATCTATCTGTGTTTATGTCTTTATGTTTATGTTCACATGCATGTCCGTCTATCTCTCCTCCGTTTATCTGTTGGGGTAACTGTTGATATGCCTGTTTGTCTGTATGAATGTACAGCCATGCGATGGTCAATCTGTATGTTTACCTGCCTATGCGTCTGTAAGTCTATCTGTCTATGTATTTGTATGTCTATATGTCTATGTATGCCTAGCATCCTGTATGTCTATTATCGTGTATGTCTATGTATGTGTTTCGGCATGTATTCATGTGTTTCTGAATTTATTTATTTCTGAGTGTATCTCTATCTGTATTTATGTCTTTATGTTTATGTTCACATGCATGTCCGTCTATCTCTCCTCCGTTTATCTGTTGGGGTAACTGTTGATATGCCTGTTTGTCTGTATGAATGTACATCCATGCGATGGTCAATCTGTATGTTTACCTGCCTATGCGTCTATAAGTATATCTGTCTATGTATCTGATGTCTATCTGTCTATGTATCTGATGTCTATCTGTCTATGTATGCCTAGCATCCTGTATGTCTAGTATCGTGTATGTCTATGTATGTGTTTCGGCATGTATTCAGGTGTTTCTGAATTTATTTATTTCTGAGTGTATCTCTATCTGTATTTATGTCTTTATGTTTATGTGTATATGTATGCCCGTCTTTCTCTCCGTCAATATGTTGGTGTAACTGTCAATATGCCTGTTTGTCTGTATGCATGTACATCCATGCGGTAGGTAGGCAATCTGTGAGTTTATCTGCCTATGCGTTTATAAGTCTATCTGTCTATGTATGTGTATGTCTATCTGTTTGTGTATTGCATATCATCGTGTCGTCATCTATCATTCTGTATTACTATATTTCGGTAAACTAAGCTAAGTATCTGACTACGCTTGTAAGTATATACGTCTATGTATGCCTATAAGCATGTATGTCTATCATCGTGTCGTCTCTATCATTATATATGTCTATCCCTGTGTATGTATGTCTGCATTTATTCATGTGTCTCAGAATTTATGTCTATCTGAGTGTATATCTATCTGTATTTATGTCTTTATGTTTATGTTTGTATTTATGTTTATGTATATATGTATGTTTGTCCGTCTATCCCTCCGTGTATCTGCTGGTGTAACTGTCAATCTGCTTTTATGCATTTATTCGGTTATATGTTTATACACATGACATTGTGTCTGTCAATCTGTATGTTTATCTGTCTATGCGTTTGTATGTATATCTGTCTATGCATGTCTATCATCATGTATGTCTTTCTGTATTACTATATTTCGGTAAACTAAGCTGGTCTCTGAAGTCATGGATGTAGTATGTGAACATGGTAAATCGTGTAGATCAGTAGATCAGACAGTGTTGTTACAATATTGCAATTTAACTTCTAAATATATATTACATATAAGACTAGTAGCAGTTACGGGGGGGGGGGGGGTCTGTCTGTCTGTCTGTCTGTCTGTCTGTCTGTCTGTCTCTCTGTCTGTCTATATGTGTGTGCGTGCGTGCCCGTGTGTGTGTGTGTGCGTGTGCGTGTGCGTATGTGATTGGTGCCAAATGTGGACACACATGTGTATAAAACATTTCAAGTGCGTACGCGTGTCAATTGGGTACGTCCCCAGTTGGATCAAGCCTTTAAGGAAACCCAGTTTTATCTACAGTTTATTTGCATTTCCCGATATTTTTTCTGGCGAAATCATTGCATAGTTAATCATGTCCTCAAATTATAGTATTTTATTGGACCAGAGTATTTTAGCCATTTCAATTCCCATAAGCGTCTGATACACACAGGTCCGCAGTTGCACATTTGTGTACGGACAAGGCATACGGTTCATAACTGAATACAATATACATTTATAGGGAAACTTTATTCAGTAAAACGAAATCAAAAACTATGTATACTCTGTTGTCTTTTGATCATCTTAACAAATTCTGGCGCGCAATTTTGCGTTCTTAGAAAAGAAACGCAAAAACAGAAAAAAAGATTTAAAGTCATAGCGAGATAATGCCGTTTACACAAAACGCTTCAAGTGCAATATTTTTTCTCTGTTGGAGTTACTATGTACGTGAAAGCAGTAGATAAGGCTAGAATTAATTTGTTTCTAGTATTTGAAAAGTAACGTTGTGTTAATATCAGCGCACCATATTACAAAATGATTGGAGCCACCAATAAACTTCTTTTTTACCTAAACAACTAATGAGAGGATACTAATTTTTACCGTATACAAAACAATACAAATCCAATATGAGGTCATTTGAAAAAAAATAGACAACTCTGCTACTATGGTCAACAGAGACATGTTATGAATAATATTATAAATGACCATTTGCAGACGAAATAATTGCATTTAGGAAATACTAAAAGCAAGAAATCACTTTTCTTCACCCTAAAAGTGGAACTAATATTTATATGATTTGGACTTCAACCTGTCGGAGAATGTGGAAATGAACATAAATTCCCTACACACCTAACGCTGTCTAAAAGTAAATGCTTATACCCTGATGATAGAACTGGAGCGTCTGCCTTAGATGCGGGCGGTCACAGGTTCAACCACAAGCCGCAGCATACCAGAGTTGCAAACTGTACACTTCCTGCTCAATTGCATACGCTTAGTATTTAAGGATATGTTAGGCCTGGTTGATCCGACATCAGGAGTATTTGATATAATTGTTATATTTAACCATATGTCTACAACTTGATGTTAAACTGTGGCAAAACTGTTATCTGCTTCAAGTTTTCACGTTTCCTAATGACTTGAAAAATTAATATGCATAATTAAATGAGTAATTTGAAGTAGAAGTTTGAGAATAACTGTAAGACTCTAAGAATTGTACCTACAATTTCGGTGTATATTGTTTATTAATACTCAAGGTTTACTATAGAGACACGGTCACACCTGATGAACTAATACCGAAACAAGTCGGTAGGCGACGTGAGATTCGCCTTGGTGATTTTTGCCTTTGCATAGAGTTATGGTTATTCTCGGACAAGAAAAAGGTAACAAAGGGCAATCACTCTGTAATTAGGCCAAATAGATAACCTATCTTTGAAAGGCTTCCATTTGAAAACAAAGGCCTAAATCAAAAATCGTAACGGATCCGTTTTTATAAATATCTCGAAGTATCTATAAGCAAAGTTTCAGCTCTCCACATTTAAAATTGTAGGAGAAGATAGAAAAATGGTTTGGGTTTTTAAAAGCGGGTTTTTGCTAGCTGCATAGCAACATAGCAACGGGTGTGTCCTTAACAACGAAAATCAAACGCGCACACCCTGAGCTCCAATGGTACCTGTTCACCAAGTTTCATTTGGCCTGTCTGTTTGGGCTGTGGAGCTTCGCTTTACAAACATTTGGACACACACACACACACACACACACACACACACACACACACACACACACACACACACACACACACACACACACACACACACACACACACACACACAACACACACACATATACATATATATATATATATATATATATACACACACAAATATACCCACGTATACACACATACATATATACACACATAAACATGTGTATTCTAAAATAGACCGTTGAAACATTTGTATGCGAATAAAACCGCTTCGCGGCGAAATAAGTAATACTCTGAATCAGTGGTGACTGATGTAGGGCTTGTACCTAAAACCATCATCAATCAAAGCGCCAATGGCACTGTAGTGGCGATCGTATAGCAAATCCTGCAAAGTTTTGACAGTAGAATAATGTGTTTATAATTATGTGAATAATAATTGGTGTTTGTTTCAATTACGTCCGATATTGAACAGTCTGTTCAATTTAGCTCCTTCACATTGAGGTTTCTCCCTAGAAAGTTAAACTGCTTTGACAAATTCGAGAGCAAAAACAAACACAAAAAATGCTCATAATGCACAATTTCTCTTATTCCCAAACTGTTTAATTGATACAAATATAGGCATATATGATAATGCTCGATCTCCAACTTAATTAGGCTACATTTTTGGCATTGATTGCTAATTGAGGCTAGAACGTACAGACGGTTGCACTCGAACGTGTCTAACTTGTACACTGACATCGTGTCCTTTAAACTTTTGAAAACCAGTCTTATCATCTAGGCGCTTTCATATATTGCAACAACTACAAAATAAAGCGTTTATAATTAGTCGCCGGGCAAAAGCCCGCGACTTCTATTTTTAATAGGTTTTCGGAAATCACATGGGAGGGCGGCTTATTATTAGAAAGAAACAAATCTAGATGATTTGAACATATTACAATTGTGGTTGTTTACGAACACTAATAAATGACACATCTAAAATGAAATAAATATTCCGATTTTTTAATGTTTGCAGTTATTTTTATTTCACTCGCATTTAAGTTTTTTATCTTATTTACGAAGACAAAAGTGGTCCCTTCAAGACGTGAACCAACACCCCCTAATGCAGACTCTTATGTGTCATCATTGAGGTCAATTTCGGATTCTCCTTTTAATAGCAATTTTAACTTACTAAATGTTGTTTTCATGTTCAAAGAGATGTCTTGATTTGTGTAGAATTCATTTAATAATGTTAATCCATGAATATCTAAAGTAGGAACTGTTTCTAAGCTAAATATAGACCCTATTCTGTTGTGTAGTTTCGTGACCTTTAACATCGATTTTCGCGCATGCGCATTTCGATATGAAAAAGCGAGTGATATCATTTTATTTTAGACAAGTACAAGAGAAGCCGCAATATTTCGTTGTACATGTAGAAATAAGAAAAAAAGAACATTTTTAAATCCACAAACAATAGAACAATTTAAACTGTAGACGGTAATGCTGATATATTTCTCCTTTTGAAGACTTTTGTTTTCTTCAAATTACCTCCCTTTAAAGCAATACCAGGATATTTACCTTGTGATTCGAATAAGATTGACAAACATTGAAATTATATGAATGAATACTATTATTTAAATAAGTAACAACAGCAAAATTAAATTTAAGCCAAGATAAATGTGTACACATTTCGTTAATTTTTTATAGATACCCTAATGTATAGGTATGAATATAAAATTTATAAGCAAATGTTTGAATAGACTATGGAAACTCAAGAATACATAAATAAATCAATGCAGTCTTTTCCGGCGACATTGATGCCTTGCATCAACTTTCTCTTGTATTGAGATTTAAGAACAATCGATTACCATTCTCGCGAGCTATTTATAGAACGAAATTAGCACTGACATGATTGTAAACCTCGTAGGGATTTTCAGAAATTACGAAAAAGTTTATGGGCTTTTTTATTTTGGCGAGGTGTTTCGAGTATTATGCAAGTACTTTGCATGGCAGATAGAACGCGCAATGATATTTATTATCTGCCCAAACATGAAGAATGCTTATATTTACATCTTTCAACTCAATGTAGATCGTAAGGTCGATACATCTCAAATCTTAATATCAATCCGGTACTAAAATAGCACCGTCAGGATTATTGTTTACCGTGTCTCTGCAACAGTGATGGAACTATATATTTGACGGTTTAATATTTATAGGTTAATTAGTTTGCAGTATTGCGTTATTATTACATGTCAACGGGCTGCTCTAAACTGACAAATGTAAATTGTTTCGTTGTTGTTGTTTCTGTTAGTATTGTGGCGATTGTCAAAACAATCGCCACAAAAACGTTTCACTGGTTGCAATCACTAGCTCAGTATATATACTTCGTGGCTAATATTAGTGTATATGCCACTAAGAAATAATATATTTGTTATCATATGTTGTGCTATATTCCGCTATCCTGTGTTTCATACATCTAAATGAACACATGGCGAAGGTTTTTCTTAACTAACAGTCACCCACAATTTAGCCATTAATGCTATTTTATGTGCAGCTATAAGTGTACTAGGGTTAGGGTTAGGTTGCAGGCAATGATTGATGTATGCAACTGACTTATCCTGATCAGTCGATTGCATCCTTTATTTCCAACTGGTCATCCGCATTAATTAATAAATTGCTTCCATACTGGTTAATGTGGCAGGAAGCAACCGTCATACATATTCATAAGAAAATTCAAGTTGTATTTATTTGTCAATGAATATATATCTGGAATGTAACCACGTTTTGATTTTGACGGGTTTTATACAAATTGCATACATTTTCTCATGATTTTTTTGGTGCAAAGACAGCTATTCTCAAGGCTCAAGATTGTGTGAAGGAATACTAGCTTATTTTTGTCAATCTATGCTATTATTCGATTAATTCCAAGCATTGATTGGCAAATATCAGACCTTGCTCTGATATTAAATCCCTGAATAGGTTTTACAATAAAATGTTGCAAACAGTTGAGCTTGAGTACGTCGCAACTTGTTATATTAGTCCATAGCTCGCACCCATACAAGGCTATAGGGATAATGATTGTGATATCCATTTCGGGTGTCTATCAAATTAACGATTAGAACGATTAGAAAGGATGTCATGTGATGCATTGTTAATCGCTGCTACGATGTAATCCGATAATTTGTTTGTAGTAGTATAGCTATGAATTATATCGGTAGTAAAAGTAGAAGAAGAAGTAGAAGTAGTAGTAGTAGTAGCAGTAGTAGTAGTAGTAGTAGTAGTAGTAGTAGAAGTAGTAGTAGTAGTAGAAAAGGTAGTAGTAGTAGTAGTAGTAGTAGTAGAAGTAGTAGTAGTAGTAGTAGTAGTAGTAGTAGTAGTAGTAGTAGTAGTAGTAGTAGTAGTTGTTGTATAAGTAGTATTAGTAGTAGTAGTAGTAGTAGTAGTAGTAGTAGTAGTAGTAGTAGTAGTAGTAGTAGGAGTAGTAGTAGTAGTAGTAGTAGTAGTAGTAGTAATAGTAGTAGTATAAGTAGTAGGAGTGATGATATTTAAAGTTCCTATTAGCTCGACTTTTCGAAGAAAAGGCTAGCTATAATACTCACCTCTGCGTCGGTGTCGGCGTCGGCATCTGCGTCGGCATTGGTGTCACACCTTGGTTAAGGTTTCTGTCAAAACCATATCAGATATTGCTTTGAAACTTACAACACTTATTTACCATCATTACCTCCATCAACAGACAAGAGTATATAACTCTGTCAAGGTTTTTGTAAGAATTATGGCCCTTTTTCGGCTTGAACTTTTGGTTAAGTTTGTTGTACCGATTAACTTTCTTTCAAAACCATTACAGATATTGCTTTGAAACTAACAGCACTTATACACACCATCATTACCTCCACCAACATACAAGAGTACATAACTCTGTCTATGTTTTTGTAAGAATTATGGCTCTTTTTCGACTTAGAATTTTGGTTAAGTTTTTCGTACCACCCCACTTTTTTTGCAAAACCATAAGAGATATAGCTTATACACTTACAACACTTATTAACCATCATTACCTCTATCGACAGCCAAGAGTACATAACTCTGTCAATGTTTTTGTAAGCTTTATGGCCCTTTTCGACTTAGAATTTTGGTTAACTTTTTTGTACCAACTCTTTTTTCTTAACACCATTACAGATATTACTTTGAAACTTACAACACTTATTCACCATCATTACCTTATCAACAGACAAGAGTACATAACTCTGTCCATGTTTTTGCAAGAATTATGGCCCTTTTTTTATTTAGAATTTTGGTTAAGTTTTCCGTACCACCCCACATTTGTTTCAAAACAATTAGGGATATAGCTTATATACACTTACAATACTTATTAACCATTATTAGCTCCATCAACAGACAACAGTACATAACTCTGTCAAGGTTTTTTTAAAGAATTATGGGCCTTTTTCGATTTAGAATTTCAATAAAGTTATTCATATCAAATCAATTGTTTTCAAAACAATAAGAGATATAGCTTAAACACTTACAACCATATGTTTACCATCATTACCTCCAACAACAGCCAAGCGTGCATAATTTAGTAAAGGTTTTTGTAAGAAGTATGATCCTCTTTCGACTTATATAACCCTTTCCCACATACAACAAAATTGCAGCAGACGACTTCGAAAACCTGTAGGAAAAAATACTGAAAAACTCTATGAATGAGAGAGAAATTAATTAGTAGAGTTGAAAACATCTTGGCAAAAGGAGAAATTGCTCGTTTTGACCAATTTCTCCTTTTGTCACAATGTTTTCAAAAGTCGTCTGCTGCAGAGGCGTCAGAAAGTGTCTACAGTGGGAAAGAGTTAAAGTACTTTGCTTATAAACAATATGATTAAGTACCTGGTTATGTTTTCTGTACCACCCAATAAGTTTTGTTTTATTGGCAAGCACACAAAAGTCGAGCGTGCTGTCCTCCGACAGCTCTTGTTTTATTCATTATAATTCCTCGTACAAGTAGCAGTAGTAGTAGTAGAAGTAGTAGTAGTAGTAGTAGTAGTAGTAGTAGTAGTAGTAGTAGTAGTAGTAGTAGTAGTAGTAGTAGTAGTAGTAGTAGTAGTAGTAGTAGTAGTAGTAGTAGTAGTAGTAGTAGTAGTAGTATCAGTTTTATAAATATTATCATTAATTCCCTGATTATTCAACACGTAGGCGTAATGGCGTTGGGTGAGATATTTTACAGAGTCATTCGTAACATGTGCTCGCAATAATTCATGTATTGTCGGTATTTTACGCAACACGCGCGCGCAATTTCAAGCGATAACAAGCGACTGTCTACATAAAATAAATACTGTGATATGTTCATGGAGTGCTTGGTGTATAAGGGCAATCTGAATACATCCCTGTTTTACCCTAAAGCACTTTGCAGAAATCCGTATCAAGTGCCCCCCCCCCCACCCCGCACCCCCCCCCCCCCCCCCCAACATACCCCCCCCCCCCCAACCACCCCCCCCCCCCCCCCCCGCCACCGAACGTCTTAACCTTATCCCACATACATACGCTTTCTACCGCTTCTGCAGTAGACGACTTCGGAAATCGTTGTGGAAAAATAATAAAATGAATCGACTGAATGTTGTCAAAGTCGTTTGCTGCAGATTGTTTGTATGTTAGAAAAAGTTAATTGATCAGTAAATATATTTCAATTACAGATATTTACCGTAGCCATTTGAAGGATGGGATACCATTATACTATCCTTCTGGCAGTAATTCCGGTAATTATATCAGGCTATATTATAGATAACGGAAGGCAACCAGGTAAGTAACCTTTTTGTTTTGATTATTGAGACCGTCTCCTTTCTGTTTTTGTTAGCGCCTTCGCCTTGGGAGCGGGAGACCAGAGTTTGATCCCCGGTCAGGACATTACAAATACTTTAACATTGATAATAATGTTTTTTCCTTCTTGACGCTCAGATTTGCGGGGCAGCATTACGACTAATGTTGCAGTGTCGGGATAAACAGTACCGGTATTACTGGTTATTTACAAGGTGACGTCATCATATAACTGAAATACTGTTGAATGCGGCGTAAAACACCATTTAAACAAATAAACATTATGAGATGTAAATTAAGATTGACTGGGGTTAAATGTCGCTTTCAACAGTATTTCATCGTTCGTTCCATTCGTTCGTTCTACCTGGACAGACTTTCAGCTTATTGATTGAAGACGAACGGCGATTAACGATTTGTTATCGCTCTCGAAAGCCGAAAACTCATTGAAAGAAAAGACATTTTTCAATCAATCAAAGACCAGAAACATCGAGCGATTTCGGCTTTCGAGGGCGATACAAAATAGAGGTAATTGTACACAAGAATTCGAAAAAACTTGATTTAATGGAATCTTTCACCTCTTAGCTTTGCTTAAAACTCATTGAAAGAAAAGTTAGTGCATCGTAACATATACGAAAGATTTTGTACCTAGACCGGGTGTAAAAAGCACAGCGTGTTTCGCGCTGCTGGGGGCTGCTGGGGACTGTTATAACTACTAGCGCTGTTAAAATCGAAATGTCGCGTACAGAGATATGGCTTAGTTCACATGAAAAGTCTGTGTAAAAGTATATATTTTAAGTTGTATGCTCAGTTCGTGCTGCCCGGTTGCCACGCTGTCATAATGCTAACTTCACGCTGCCAGACTGCCAGGCTGCCAGGCTGCCACGCTGATCAGGTCGTGCTGCCTCGCTGCTCAGTTCCTGCTGCCAGGCTGTCACGCTGCTCAGTTCGTGCAGCCAGGCTGTCACGCTGCTCAGTTCGTGCTGCCAGGCTGTCAAGCTGCTCAGTTCGTGCTGCCAGGCTGTCACGCTGTCAGAATGCTAACGTCACGCTGCCAGACTGCCAGGCTGCCACGCTGCCACGCTGATCAGTTCGTGCTGCCACGCTGCTCAGTTCCTGCTGCTCAGTTCGTGCTGCCAGGCTGCCACGCTGTCAGAATGCTAACTTCACGCTGCCAGACTGCCAGGCTGCCAGCCTGCTACGCTGATCAGTTCGTGCTGCCACGCTGCTCAGTTCCTGCTACCAGGCTGCCACGCTGCTCAGTTCGTGCTGCCAGGCTGCCACGCTGTCAGACTGCTATCTCCACGCTGCCAGACTGCCAGGCTGCTAACTTCACGCTGCTAGACTGTCAGGCTGCCAGACTGCTAACTTCACGTTGCCAGACTGCCACGCTGCCAGGCTGCTAACTTTACGCTGCCAGGCTGCTAACTTTACGCTGCCAGGCTGCCAACTTCACAAACTTTACACAAACTTTTTCAATCAGCAGAACGAATGAATGACCGAGTCGGATTATAACTCGACATTCCTTGGTAAATAGGCCTTGTTCGTTACTTACTGAGATATCGCGTTCGACATTGCAAACGTAAAGTGATTTGGAAGCTCGTGTACTAAAAGCCGAACCCTGCAAATTTAAATCATTGTACACGAACGCACATATTGATCTGAATCCACAGTGGACATAAAGCTTTACGGCTGCATGGTTTTTTCGTTTCATAGTCAAATGTTCTGCTTGTGCATACCATGTGATAGTATCCTAACCTTTCCTACATACGACAAATCTGCAGCAGACGACTTCGAAGCATCTAGGCAAAAGTATGGAAATGATCTATTAATGAAATGTAAAGTTGTTAATAAACTCGAAAACAGTATGGCAAATGGGGAAATTACTCATCGTGACAATTTCTTCTTTCAAAAGTCGTTGGCTGCATTTGCGTTAATATGTGTCTGCATATGGGAAAGCGTAGACATAAATATGGGATGCATGAATATGAGTACATATTCATTGTTTTCCTGAAAGGGTTTTAATTCTGTACTCGCATACGTACATGTAGTTTTAAATGACCGCGTGCAAGCGCATCAATCGCTCCACTGCACTCGAAAATAGGTAGACAAGATACATTCGTGAATATTCGTATAACCAAGTCTAACTATGTACACCAACCAACAAACACTCATGCTGGTGTCTACATACTTTTCAGTGCAGTGGACTGATTGTTTTATTTATTTATTGGGGATTTACGCAGCTTTCAACATTATTTCAGTTATATCACGGCGACAGTTCACTTATTCATGATCCCTGGGTAAACAAACCAGTACTAGGCTAGAAAATGTGCCTTGCAAGGGCACTCCACTATGACGTAAACTATGACCGAGGTGCCGCGACTAGGGATCGAACCCGGGACACCCGGTTTCGAAATCCCCGACGCTAACCACTCGACCACAGCGGATTCCTAGTGGACTGATTGATTATGCGCTTTTCCGCCGTCAATTTATATTCCCATTAATACTGCGTTTGTGGTTGGTAAATACCGAACATGCATGAGTAATCAATAGCGGTTATTAAATTATAAAAATTGGCTCCGTTAACCCTATTTAACCCAGACACTGAAACTCAGAGATCCGAATAGGTGAAACGTTAATCAATCAGGTAAATACCGATCTGGATCGTCACTAACATGCATTCGAAAACATCCCTACATATCGGTATTTATCTGTAGTAGATGGAATGTAGAACATCTGTTTAGAGTTCTGTAGAGATGGTTCTGAATCTCATTTTGATTATTTGTTACAGACTGTTGGGGTATAGTATGTCAAAACGATGGTATATTAGACAAAACGACGTGCACGTGCTTGTGTCACGTGAACTACACTGGGTTGTTTTGTGAGACAGGTACGTGTTTGCACTTTTAGTTCATAGATTGTATGTACAAATGTCAATATCTTTTTATCTGAAATGAACAAAGTAATAGTGTAGGATTGCGGATGACTTTAGATAAGTATGCGTAACCTTGGTCTATGTGGGACACACACAATCAATTGTGTTCCTGTTACGGAACGACGTACTATCATTGTTTTGTTTTATATTAAGAAAATTCGACAATGGTTGCATTATCAAAAGCATTGCATTCAGTATAAAATTGCATATTTTTTGTTTTTAAAGTTCTGAAATGGTAGTATTAGAGGCAGCAAATTAAACCCGTTGTTGTGGGTACTCAAAAAATGGTCTCATTGATATGAAATACGATCCCTTATCGTCAGCACGTCGTCACTCATTTAATAATGTATGTCTTAGTAAGCGGTGTCCAGCGATTTGGAGTCTTAATGCATATGCGAGCAGTGAAGACGCAGGCGAGCCTGTTTATCCGCAGAGTCTTACCAGAACCTACACTGTCCGTATACAGGTAATACAATCCTATGTGCATCTTTTTACACAAAAAAACAATGAGTGTAAACCTACAAGTTGTATGCAAATTTACTTGTATATGATACGTTAACGTCAATAAGACCCCAAATCGCCAGACGCGGCTCTTATATTTTTATTATTACTATAGAGGTGAAGGACACACAATGGCCACATGGACGATACAGCATGCTGTCTACAGTATTTGGTTGTCCGGAGGACCTGGACCACGGATGGCACACGTACAGTCAACTATCCTTTATTTTACAGCAATACACAATCCTTGAAAAACAATAACCTCATGCCAACGACTTATGACGTGCCTGCATCATACGAAAATGGAAACATTCTTGAAAAGGGAAAAATTGAATTTCCTCCTTTTATAATTTTCTTCGTCCCTTTAATTAAATTATACTTTCAATACTTCTACTTATTTTTCCTTAAGACGACCTTTATCAGATGGTAAACTGTTAAAGAATCAATTCTGGGAGAATACAAATTTAGAAAATGTTATACTGAAAGAGAAAAAAATATCTCCTGTATTTCCCCCTGAATCATTCTTTAAGTCGAGACGGCTATCCACAGTGACCGCCGTCCAAATTCCCCATTGCTATTGAATTATGTTTGATTTAAGCTTATAATCAGCGTGAATTTCCAAAAGTCGATTACAAAAATAATAATCAAAAAGCATTTGCGAGCGATGTAGATCCAGATTAGCATGCGCATTCACGTACTCTAATCGTGATCTGCACTGTTCGACATTAAGGCACTAAATTATAAAAAAAATGCATGGCTCTTATTATGTTTTCATTTCCTTTGTACCGTAGGGGTTACGTAAATATGACAATAGATCATGATTTACCAGTTCAGATATGGTTCCCAAACGTTGTATTGAATAAGTATGTGAGACAACCCCACATACTAGGACCGTATTCCTACAGATCGCTGCAGCTTAATTTCTGTACCAGAGATGACGTTCCCGGTGATGGTAATATCGAGTCTAAATGGCCGAGAGGGGAATATTGTGTTTTCAAATATGGATCCAACTGTCCCGCTGGTAGGTGATAGATACTATAATTGAACCCGTCCGTGGGAAAAGGTACAAGTTAGCATTTCTGAACAGTGTAGGTTCAGAATAAGCCTGTGTATCTGCTCCGTCTAATCAGAATTTACACAAGTTAACAGAATCTTCTTAAACGCTTATGTACGTAATCTGTGAACGGTGGCGATATTAAATCAATGGCCGATTTGGACCTATACTGTTCACAAAAGCCAACTTTTACCTTTTCTCACATACGGTCTCATATGAGTACTGTTCTACGTTCAGTGAAATTTACGTTAGCTATCGGTTGCCAATGTACCAATCAAAATACAGCTATTTTCACCTCTGGTACAAACCGTAACAAACCATGATCTACCAAACTGATTCACTGAACACAAGACATTTTTTGGTTGAATTATTGTTTTGCTTTAATATTGGTATTCATGGATTCTGCCAAATTAAAACAACGATCATTGTATGAATCACACATTATAGTCCATATGTATTATTAAAACACCGACATTTTACTACATCGTATGACTCATTTCACATTATAGTCTATATGTATTATTAAAACACCGACATTTTACATCATCGTATACATCACACATTGTAGTCTAAATGTATTATTAAAACACCGACATTTTACGACATCGTATGAATCACACATTGTAGTCTATATGTATTATTAAATCGTCGACATTTTACATAATCGTATGAATCACACATTGTAGTCTATATGTATTATTAAAACACCGACATGTTACATCATCGTATAAATCACACATTGTAGTCTATATATGTATTATTAAAACACCGACATTTTACATTATCGTATAAATCACACATTATAGTCTAAATGTATTATTAAAACACCGACATTTTACATCATCGCATAAATCACACATTATAGTCTTTATGTATTATTAAAACACCGACATTTTACATCATCGTATAAATCACACATTATAGTCAATATGTATAATAAAAAAGACGACATTTTACATCATCGCATAAATCACACATTGTAGTCTATATGTATTATTAAAACACCGACAGTTTACATCATCGTATGAATCACACATTATAGTCTATATGTATTATTAAAACACTGACATTTTACATCATCGTATAAATCACACATTGTAGTCTAAATGTATTATTAAAACACCGACATTTTACATCATCGCATAAATCACACATTATAGTCTTTATGTATTATTAAAACACCGACATATGAATCACACATTGTAGTCTATATGTATTATTAAAACACCGACATGTTACATCATCGTATAAATCACAGATTGTAGTCTATATATGTATTATTAAAACACCGACATTTTACATTATCGTATAAATCACACATTATAGTCTAAATGTATTATTAAAACACCGACATTTTACATCATCGCATAAATCACACATTATAGTCTTTATGTATTATTAAAACACCGACATTTTACATCATCGTATAAATCACACATTATAGTCAATATGTATAATAAAAAAGACGACAGTTTACATCATCGCATGAATCACACATTGTAGTCTATATGTATTATTAAAACACCGACATTTTACATCATCGTATAAATCACACATTTTAGTCTGTTTTTCAAGAACGAAAATGTTCAACAGAAACCAGATCAAGTCTTTAATCATTTCCCACGTTCGTCAGATCTGCATTCGCTGAGTTTGATCTTAAACTGCACTGTTCGCAAATAAGTCACAGAAACGTTCACTAATAGTCTGCAAACCATAGTAAACTTGAAATGGAACGCATGGAATCATCATCGTATAAATCACACATTATAGTCAATATGTATAATAAAAAAGACGACAGTTTACATCATCGCATGAATCACACATTGTAGTCTATATGTATTATTAAAACACCGACAGTTTACATCATCGTATGAATCACACATTATAGTCTATATGTATTATTAAAACACTGACATTTTACATCATCGTATAAATCACACATTGTAGTCTAAATGTATTATTAAAACACCGACATTTTACATCATCGCATAAATCACACATTATAGTCTTTATGTATTATTAAAACACCGACATATGAATCACACATTGTAGTCTATATGTATTATTAAAACACCGACATGTTACATCATCGTATAAATCACACATTGTAGTCTATATATGTATTATTAAAACACCGACATTTTACATTATCGTATAAATAACACATTATAGTCTAAATGTATTATTAAAACACCGACATTTTACATCATCGCATAAATCACACATTATAGTCTTTATGTATTATTAAAACACCGACATTTTACATCATCGTATAAATCACACATTATAGTCAATATGTATAATAAAAAAGACGACATTTTACATCATCGCATGAATCACACATTGTAGTCTATATGTATTATTAAAACACCGACAGTTTACATCATCGTATGAATCACACATTATAGTCTATATGTATTATTAAAACACCGACATTTTACATCATCGTATAAATCACACATTTTAGTCTGTTTTTCAAGAACGAAAATGTTCAACAGAAACCAGATCAAGTCTTTAATCATTTCCCACGTTCGTCAGATCTGCATTCGCTGAGTTTGATCTTAAACTGCACTGTTCGCAAATAAGTCACAGAAACGTTCACTAATAGTCTGCAAACCATAGTAAACTTGAAATGGAACGCATGGAATAATACACTGATCTTAATATACACTATCAAAATCACCATACGTTGTGTCATAGAACACAGCCCATGCACTGTTTTCGAACCCTAGTTTTATGAAAGTGATTTATAATCTAACAGGGTTTCAAGAGAGCAGATTAATGCTCGGAGAGAACCCTAGCTTTATGAAAGTGATTTCTAATCCAACAAGGTTTCAAGAGAGCAGTGTAATACTCGGAGAGAACCCTAGCTTCATGAAAGTGATTTCTAATCCAACAGGGTTTCAAGAGAGCAGTGCAATGCTCGGAGATTATCATCTCTCCTGGTCCAATACAGACGGCGTCATTCCGCACGTGAAAACTGACGATGCCACTTCCGGTACACCAACATTCCATTTCTGTTGCCACGAGATACAGGCGGAAGACGATAGCATCCAAACATTTCCAAATAGTTTTCCGTTCATAATGTTGAAAGTAAGTACACTTTAATGCATCTGCAGCAGACGACTTTTGAAAACATTGCAGTAAAAGGGGAAATTGCTCATGATGAGCAATTTCTACTTTTGCCACAAGGTTTTCAACTCTATTCAATCCAAATATAGTGGACTCGCGAATGTCGAAGTCGATTCATCGAAGTGTTCGAGTGATCCCTAAATTTATGCTTTAATCATTTATGTATTTCAGCTACGTAATTCATTTTTACTTAAGTGTTATTTATGTAAAGCAAGACAGTGATACATTCACACCGAACAAATAGCGCAGCAGCAGTTCCAATTGTTCATATGAACAATCAGCAGAACGGCCTCTTAAATGATTTCAAAAGACAGATCCATTCCAATAAATTGTTCCAGTTTAACGATATATTCGAATTATCACTTGTTTGAGTTATCGCAGTTCCACTGTACTGTAGACTTTAGAAGTACCAAATATGACAATTTGCTGCATGGTGTAAATTCTTAATTTAATTTGTTCTGCTGAAGAGACATCCATACGCGTTTACTTGGATTGAAACATGCTAAGATCAAATTCCA
This sequence comes from Serripes groenlandicus, assembly GCA_031761405.1. Taxonomy (NCBI): domain Eukaryota; kingdom Metazoa; phylum Mollusca; class Bivalvia; order Cardiida; family Cardiidae; genus Serripes; species Serripes groenlandicus. The sequence continues at coordinate 36,811,508 of JASEVX010000001.1, read as the reverse complement.
TGATTGGTCTGTTGTTGGTTTTGAGTTGGCTTGAAGAATGTTTGTTCGATCAGATTTGTGAACAGGGAAGGTCACGTAATACAATGTCCGGAATGTCGGTTTTCGTTTAAACCTGCAAAAATATGGCCGAAATACAGGGATACTCAAAACATTGAATTATCTAAATCATCCTACTTGCATGTATCCATCTTATAACATACGAATACATCAAATTGCATGCTGTGATATTAGTCCCATCGCAGACATAGTATCTTTAATGTAAGACATTACATAATATCAATTGTAATGTTATCTTGATGATCTGATCAAGCGTGTACAATGTGATAGTAAACTCTTAATATCTTCATATATTGATAATCTAGAATATAGCAATATATACATATATCATTTTCATTTCTTCAAATTAGCAACTGTGTTTATTTTGATGAAGTCATTATGGCTTGCATCATTCGTCTTCCACCAGTAGGAAAAAGTATATACGGGAAGAAAACCAGTTGCCTGGAAAAATGTTGTGTGGAGTAGTGATACGAACCACTGGGAAGCCAAGAAATACACAGTTAGCTAAATGGGCCACCGTGACATGACTGACACACTGTTGAAACAGCGTTAAATTTCAATCATTCTATTGATCTTCATTTTATTATAGTGTTTTAGTCAGACAAAAACACGGTATCATGAATTGTGGGTTAAATGTTAATTGAAGAAGACATCTTCCATTGAACTCTACTTTGCTACCATCAAAGATCCGGATCAGTCGTCGTCCATCCTGTTCGGCATCTAGTTCATTCAAAAATGTACAAGATGGTACCCGTGGATAGTGTGTGTTCTGATCAGCCAGTGCATCGGTTAAGTTGTATTAAAATGTGTAGATTTAGATTAGATAGCGCGGATGCGCAGGCTAATCTGAATCTAAACTATTCGTAAAGGCCAATGTGTGCCTTTTTGAATTGACGGGCTCACGTATACAAACGTATACAAACGCCTCCGGGTAATGGTTATTACTAAACACCGATTAAACAAGTATCTTATTTGACCTCAATTGTTGTTAATTACAAAATTTCCCAATTGTGGTTTCTTGTAAGTGGGTGACTACTAAATAACCATAATATTTGGACTGATCAAGGGACAATTTGAGTCCGTCCTTATGGAAATGTACAAGTTGATTTTTGTAAACAGTGTAGAACCAGATCAGTCTGTGTGTCCGCTTGTTGTGTGGAGCACTGGTGTGAGAAAATCAGGAAATGCATGAGTAGGTGAACTAGCCGCCGTGATATAACTGAGAAATTGTTTAAAATGGCGTTAAACCCCAAACAATCAAAAGTATCCGCTTGATATGGCTCTGCACTGTTTGCTAATTAGTATAAGAAACTCCATAGATACATCTAACAAGCATTGTCCATGTTTTCATTTTGATTGCACTGCATGGTTGCGCAGGAAGATATTTGTTCTAGACTTGTAATTATTACGCTAAGGATGGTGTTCCAGAGCACCGCTCAAATACAATTTATCGTTTATTATTACAGAATAACACTAGTGGTTGTCCTATCATTACCGGAATGAAGCTGAAAAATGAGATGTTTTACTTCGTGGAACACACCAAAATGTTTGAAATTTACGGCTCTAACAACGTGTTTCAAAACACCGGAAACGGATATGAAAAGCTTGAACTGTGTTTCTACGAGCAAATGAATGAGCATATCAGTGAGTCTAAACTTACCTTATTACATTTGGGTCACGCCGCTGAAAGAAAGAATTTGCTACATTGCGACCAGGACCTTCAATTTTCGCCATTCTGTCATGAATATTAATCTGAGAAACCGAACGAAGAACGGTTACGGCCCAATTAACACTTCCGTAACTCTTGCGAACAGTGTAGTTCCAGATCATTCTGTGCATCCACACATTCTGATCATGATCTGTTAGGTTCAAAAAATAGCATAAGCTTGTTAAAAAACCTCTATCAACTTGTGTACATTCTGATAAGTCTGAGCAGGTGTTTCTGGAAAACGAACATTAACAAAGAAATAATACCAATCTAAAAAACGATATCCGGTCTTATATTATGTATCATGACACCGATACATCATTCGTAATGCTATCTTGTCTTATAATATTAATCATGACACCGATACATCAGTCGTACTGCTATATGATCTTATATGATTTATCATGACACCGATACATCAATCGTAATGCTATCTGGTCTTATATTATTTATCATGACACCGATACACCAGTCGTAATGCTATCTGCTCTTATATTATTTATCATGACACCGATACATCAATCGTAATGCTATCTGCTCTTATATTATTTATCATGACACCGATACACCAGTCGTAATGTTATCTGCTCTTATATTATTTATCATGACACCGATACATCAGTCGTAATGCTATCTGCTCTTATACTATTTATCATGACACCGATACATCAGTCGTAATGCTATATGCTCTTATATTATTTACCATGACACCGATACACCAGTCGTATTGCTATCTGCTCTTATAATATTTATCATGACACCGATACATCAGTCGTAATGCTATCTGCTCTTATATTATTTATCATGACACCGATACACCAGTCGTAATGCTATCTGCTCTTATATTATTTATCATGACACCGATACATCAGTCGTAATGCTATCTGCTCTTATATTATTTATCATGACACCGATACATCAGTCGTAATGCTATATGCTCTTATATTATTTACCATGACACCGATACATCAGTCGTATTGCTATCTGCTCTTATACTATTTATCATGACACCGATACATCAGTCGTATTGCTATCTGCTCTTATACTATTTATCATGACGCCGATACATCAGTCGTATTGCTATCTGCTCTTATACTATTTATCATGACGCCGATACATCAGTCGTATTGCTATCTGCTCTTATACTATTTATCATGACGCCGATACATCAGTCGTATTGCTATCTGCTCTTATACTATTTATCATGACACCGATACATCAGTCGTATTGCTATCCGCTCTTGTACTATTTATCATGACACCGATACATCAGTCGTATTGCTATCTGCTCTTATACTATTTATCATGACGCCGATACATCAGTCGTATTGCTATCTGCTCTTATACTATTTATCATGACGCCGATACATAGTTGTATTGCTATCTGCTCTTATACTATTTATCATGACGCCGATACATCAGTCGTATTGCTATCTGCTCTTATACTATTTATCATGACGCCGATACATCAGTCGTATTGCTATCTGCTCTTATACTATTTATCATGACGCCGATACATCAGTCGTATTGCTATCTGCTCTTATACTATTTATCATGACGCCGATACATCAGTCGTATTGCTATCTGCTCTTATACTATTTATCATGACGCCGATACATCAGTCGTATTGCTAGCCACGTAACCTTGAGCACAAAGGAGGATCGCCATTACTACCATGTTTAACGTTTTTAATATGACCTGAAGGGGGATCACATCCTAGTCTCCCGTACCAAAACGTTGCTCGATCTAACCACTACACCGCGGAGACGGTTTCAAAACAAACGTAAACGGGTATGTTTGATATTCACGTTAAAGCCTTGAGGGTGGTAAATAAAGAGTTCAGCAGATATGGTCGTCCAGCTGAGGTAGCTCAGTCTGTAGCGATGGTAGATGTCTATCCGCTTTATTAACCCTTTCCCACCTTGCAGACACATGTTGACGCATTTGCAGAATACAATTTTGAAACCATTGTGACAAAAGGAGAAATTGCTTTCTCCTTTTGTCATAATGTTTTTCAACTATATGCAATAATTAAACTTTTATTTATAGAGATTTTCTAAATGTATTCCTAGATGTTTTCAAAGTATTCTGCTGCAGATTTGTTGTAATTGGAAAAGGGTTAATAACAATGACGTGCATTCATAGTCATACGTGTAAGAAGTTTCTATCAGTTTAATTGTATACTGTATCGTTAGAATAAAAATAAAAAATCGTGTTATGTTTTGTTTTATTTGTTGTTGTGTTTTCTTTTCCAGGAGTACGTGAATGCTTGTCGATATATGGTTCTTTATATAGCGGGACAATGAACTATTCTATGTTTGGAAAACCTTGTATTGACTGGTTTAACGTAATAGACGTAAACACGTTCCGTTATAGTGCAGACGATCACAATTATTGTCGTACTTCAAGTTCTAAACGTAAACCCTATTGCTGGGTGGACGTTACTGAAACAGGAACCAGCAAGGAACAGACCATTGAGGAGTGTGATATACCATTATGTGGTATGTAATTAGTTAAGGTAGCGGCTCTATTGGGCTCCGCGATTTCCGTCTGAAATCGTAAATAATCGGTATTTTTCCTGGGCTTGTCGGTTATTTCCGATAAACATGACCACATTGTCATAATTCGTCTGTTACTTAGGCGTCAAAATCATTCTGCATGTGACAATTCGTCAGCTGAATAGGATAATAATAAATAGAAAATTGGCAAAATGGCAGGCCGAAATTCGCGTTCACTCAAAGTTGATCTTGTTAGTTGTTTACATGCGACGCGGAGCTAAAACATAGTTTAAACATTCATAATTTAGTTGGATCAAAATATTTGTGTTGATTTTGCAAAAGGGCGAGATCGTACATGTAAGACAGTATTACACTTTCCTCTTTATTCATTGTATTTTGACTTTATTCAGTTGATAAAAGGTTTAGTATAAATGGTATAAATTCCAGAACTCGATCCAGCTTTAGAGGAATTAGATTGCACTAATAAGCCCGTCTATTCGTCGGAGGACATGTATAACATACCTCAGAATCGATGGATTCAAGTTGACTTAGAGGAGAATGTAGAAGTCCATGCAATTAAAGGTATGACAACATGAACAAATACCCTTTCCCAAATACAATACATCTGCATGAGACGACTTTGAAAACATATCTGCAAACATATGGTAACACTATTTAAATGAAGGTAAACATATTAAAAATAGTGAGCAATTTCTCCTTTTACCATTCTGTCTTTCTTTTTTTTTAAATTGTCAACTGAAGAGGCATCAAAATGCGTTTGGGAAAGGATTAAACCGAGCTGTCATTAAATTGAAAGTATTAGGTTTACTTTATTTAAAACAGAGGTGAAAACATTTCGACAATTACTTGAATATACGTCTGCTATATTCGTGTCCATGGGAAAAGGTACTTTTGTAAGCAGTGTAGATCAAGATCAACCCGTTCATCCGCACAGGCTGATCAACATCTACACTGTTCACATGTTACTTACATTAGCTTGGTAGAAAATGTGTAGATTATGATCAAACGGAGCAGATGTACAGGCTGATCTGACCAACCCTGTTAACAAATGCATGACTTTTGTTAACAAATTTGTTGCTCTATGATGAACCCACGTATTTTCACCAAACAGTGTATCATTTATCCCCCATATGTGTTTTGTTTAGTTACAATTTGTTTGTTTGAATTCTGTTTTACGCCGCTTTCAACAGTACTACAGTTATATCACGGCGTTTGCTGGATCATTTACGAGTAGAATCAAACATTCATCCCCAGGGTGGAAACCATTATTACAATGTTTAACCCTTTCCCATCTAGGCAGAACTATCACATTAATTTCTGATACTAATCTGTGGTACTAAAAGACATCTTTAGAAATTGGTAGAAAATGGGTCCAATTGCCCCTTATCAAGTGTTATCCTTTGCAATTAGAATTACATTTTTATATTTATCAGTTTGGCTCGCGAGCGCTACTAATTCTACCAGAGTTACTGTCAGTGAAAATCAATGGGACTTTATCCACAATGGTGCCCGGCAATGTGTGGAGGACAGCTTTATACGGTAAACGTGGTAAACTAATTTTGGTCATTGAAAATGCAGACTCATTTTGGCGCATATGCAGTAGACGTTTATTAATACATTGTAGCCAAATGAGAATTTTACCAATTTCTCCTTTTGCCAACTCTTTTGAATATTGAGACTTACATTTGTAGAGATTGTTTATATCTTTGCGTTTTTAAAGATGTGTTGTATGTGTGAAATGTTCATACATATCAACTAACATATTGCCAATTCTAAAATACAGTATATATGTTTTCATAAATACGTTAAGAAATACTATTTATTGAGGTAAAATCGTATATATCAGGTCTGTGTCCAAACGAGTGGTGATCGAATCCGAGACATAAACCCTTAATGCCAACCACTGTTTCGAATTCCATTAGATGTAATGCATTGAAAATAATTTGATGCCAAATACCGTTATCAACCCTTTCCCACTTATAGACACATGATGCCTCATCTACAGCAGACGACATTTGACAACACTGTGACAAAAGAAGATATTGCTCATCATAAGCAGTTTCTCATTTTTCCACAATGTATTTAACTCTTTTCATTAATCGAGATTTTCTATATCTTAGCTTAGGTATTTTTAAAGTCGTCTGCTGCAGGTTTGTTGTACGTGGAAAAGGGTTAATATTCATGTTATTTCAAACGTTAACAGCCCAGGTACCTATCTGTATGAATGCTATCGTCCAATCATCGGACAGTATGTAACGTTTTGGAATATCGTTGACCCCGCATACGACGCAGAAAGTGTGTTCAAAATGCTAAACATCAGTACCTTTTATAAACGTAAGTGATTTGTGTTTTTCTCAACAACAGGGACCTGATCCCGGTCTTTATGAAACTTTATTTACAGTCCCGTCCGTTGGAAAAAGTATACGTTGGCATTTCGGAACATACAGTAGTGGTTCAGTTCAGCCTGTCCATTGTACTACTGTCAATTTGTGTAGATACTGATAAGACTGAACAGGTCAAGATGATCTGATTCAACACTGTTCTGAAATGCAAACTTGTACATTTTCCCATGCACTGGCTCATATGGCATCTACGATCAGCAGTCGCCAATTAGACAAATTTTAACAAAACGTTTGAGAAAATGTACATTCTGATTATTATCTAAACCTTTCTTAAAAACGAAAAGGTTGTTTGTTGAAAGATTACGCCTCCAATGTTTATAAAAACTAATTAAGTATATAAACCCTTTGACTTCTGGAACTGATTTGTAAAGTGTGTGCCATTATTATAAAGCTAGACAAGCCGGCGCATTCACGTCGTATTTCCAGTTAACGCAACATTTTTATCTTGATATTCATAGAATTGGCTATGATTTATCCGAATGCAAAGCTGGACAAGTCCATTTTGAAAGTCCGTCCTTGAAAGTGTTTAAGATATTATAGTATTGCCCTTATTGAATGGGTCAGTCGGTTTTTTTTACATACAAGACACATTCGTCCTTAACACATTCTACTTCGCACATCCTGTTATTACTAGGTGGTGTTTGCAGCAGACGTCTCGGTCTGATTTCTGGTGGAATTCGAGACTTTCAGTTAGGAGGGGGTAGTGCTGAAAATAAAAACTTGTTTGACGACGGACGTCTTTACCATGTTGGATCAGGCTGGTGTTCAAACAACGCTGGACAAAACTATTTTGAGGTGAAACAAAGAAAGGCGGCGCACAGGGATCATTTCTCCGTCGTCTCAATCGTCCGACCGTTTGTCTGTCTATATGTCTATATGTCTATCCGTCTGCCTTTGGGTAATGCTTTTACTTGATTATTGGCAGGTTACATTTTTGTTTCTATTCTATAAATAGTATATATCAAATCCAGCATGATATCTTAAATTTGAAATACGCCTTTAGCATCTTGTATTTGGATATTTAAAAAAAATGAAAAACGTAATAACCCGAATTCCTAAATCTTATTTCCTTATTACAACTTGGTGTCCTAATCTTGAGTAACCTGACCCTACCATGACATTGGCGGATCAGGGATACGTCAATAATGGCGGCGCCCTTTGGACATGGCTGGGCAAGCAAAACGCTATAACGGTTTCTTTTGTGGACCAAACCTTCATATTTTGCTTATTTTGTTTAAATTCCAAACACCAAGTTGTATTGGTCCGCTGTAGAGTTACTTAAATAAATTGTATATTTTTTAATTTCTAATTTACTAAATTACGTCGGGTACCAGACTACCTGGTGCCCTGGCTAAATTTACGAGTCACCTGTAAAAGGAAATAGGTTAACCTATTCTAGTTTATGCGGTTAAACCACGGTGGTTAAACTCAAAATAAACTCTTCAACTCATGTGTTTATCTATTTTTCGAGTGCATTAAACCGAATAATGCATTCCAGGTACTGGTTTGTCACTCAGGGATCATGCATCCGTGTTCTGTAATCGTGATATAGCTGAAAACTGTTGAAAACGGCGTTAAACACGAATATAAAAAAGAGAAGAATCTTGTCCTCTTGTGTACAGTCTTAACTATTCTTCACTGTCCGCCTATAAGTTATATAGACATGAATGCATCCTCTGACAACGTAGCTAAAAGTGAAGCAACTGATGCCAAACTGGAGAGTCAATAATACCCCAAATCGCACGTGGCTCATCTTTCTTTCTAGATCGATACAATTGCGCCAACAGCGATTCATGGATTCGAACTCCAAGGTACGAGGAAATGGAGATATGATGTTAACGAAGTAACCGTTCAATATGGTATCAATAAGGACCACATGACATCGTATCTAGATGGCAATGGTGAACCTAAGGTGGGTATCAGAGCCGTTCGCGTGTCTTCTTGATACGAGCCTGTCAATTTGAAATGAAACTAGTTGGCTTATGTCAAACACCATTCAAACAAACCAAAGACAGAGCTCATTATATTGTTCAGAGGATTTTATTTCAATGATTTTCATACCGGACAAGTCACACGAGAACCGATCTTCGAGATTTCTGTCTGTCTGTCTGTCTGTCTGTCTGTCTGTCTGTCTGTCTGTCTGTCTGTCTGTCTGTCTGTCTGTCTGAGAGAGAGAAAGATAGAGAGAGAGAGAGAGAGAGAGAGAGAGAGAGAGAGAGAGAGAGAGAGAGAGAGAGAGAGCAAACGAGAGAGAGAGGGGGAGAGAGGGAGAGAGAGAAAAGAGAGAGAGAGAGAGAGAGAGAGAGAGAGAGAGAGAGAGAGAGAGAGAGAGAGAGAAAGAAAGACAGAAAGAGAGAGAGAAAGAGAGTTTAACCTTGTGTAACCACCAAATTGGCTACATTTCCTTCACTTGGACAATTTTCCTCTCTTTTCACACACAGACAAACAGACAGAGGGCGATACAATCGTCTGTGCCAGCGAACATTCTGAGAATTCAAAATGTATGTACAGAGGAGTGAAATACTCTATGACATCGTATACATGTACAGTGCTGGTATGTCCTCATGAAAGCTTACAAACGGGATCAGGCCCTAAAATGAGAGCATCCGTTAATACCTAAAAATCCTATACGTTGGTCCGAATTTTTGATAACAGTTTCTGATTCTGAACAATATACTCAAACGGAGAAACAACATTTTCCTTTTAAAATGTTTTATTTTGCTCACGAAGACATTACGTATACAGCGTTAACATTTACATTTCTTCGACAGAATATTTTCTGGAATAAAAAAAACCTTAACCGTTTTCCTTATTGCTCATAAATAATAATAATAATCTATTTTGAAAGATAACTGAAATTGTAGCATGGTGAAAATTCAACCCTATGCAATTGAATTTCAAGAAGGTATTGCTCAAGTGACTCTCCAGCTGCGTTTACACGCCATGCCCTTTTATCCTTGGAATTATTTGTACGCTCTAAAAAGATATTAACTAGTGTATGCTTTTAAGGTTGTTTTGGTGTTGTAGTGGTAGAGGGTCCGCTTCGGGTGCGGGAGGTCGTGGGTTCAATGACCGGTCAGGTCAAATACTTTTAAAATGGTAGTTCTAAGTATTGTGGGTTTAGCTTAATAGCTTAACTTACACAGGAAACCACGTCATTTATATGAAAAATTGTTAAAACAAAATATACATACAAATAATATAGTTTGAAAATTTTAAATATCTTACCCGACTGCTTAGTACCGTCTTCAGAATGCACAAACGTCTGCTGTTTAATTAATAAAATACAACGTTGCCCCTTCATTATATACTTTGCATTGAGTTTCCCATGGTCTTTACTGATGACTCAACAGTTCCGGTCCCCATTATCGGAAAAGTAACCGCTGCCTCATCTTCCTGACCCAAATGGATACCCTGATATTTCCGTTCTCTTAATAGATAGCGTCGTTACTAACAATAAATTATGACTCATGACCCTCTCTCCTTTAAAAGAGGGCGGGTCTTAGCTAATTAAAAAGCCGTAATAGCTATCAAGCAATGACTCCAAACTGACGCACAGTGATGAGTGAAGATCCTGATCAGACTCCAAAGTGACGCACATTTAGTCTCTACCTAGTCGTTCAAGCATTCTGCAAGAATCTGTAGAATCGGATATGACAGATACCGCAATTGTAATGGTCATTTTAATTAGTTTGATCGGAGCTTCGCGAAAACCAACCGTTAGGCACTTGCGACCAGTGCATCCGCGCAGTCTGAATCTGGCCTTCTACCGTTCACCGATTAGTCGTAGAACGTTTCAAGAAACTTCGGTAAAGCAGTTTCAATTTAGATCATTAGCATAGATGAGCAGGCAGGTTTTCTTCCACATGTGTAATCATTACGTTACGGTCTGTTTGCCTGGAGCATTGCTCTTTTCAAAATCACCATAGGTCGGTTCATTTATTTCCGCACAGAGATTCCATATAGACGAGAGAGATAAATCAGATATGGTACATCGGTTCTTGGTTTACCGGGCGTTTGTTACACGTCATATACGGGTCATTGTGACGTTACCTGTGGAAGGCCCTATATGCATGAAGATGGAATTGATTGGCTGTCCGAAAAGAAGTAAGATTGTTCTCCTTCATCATATATAATATAATATGAACCAATTTGTTGATGCCTTTATAGTTAACACTTTCTAGTCAAAGCCGAACCTACCATACCAAAAGGCACCTGTGTGGTTTTGTGGTTTGGTTGTCCGTCCCGAGTACGGAGGACCGGTGTTCGAATACCGCTAGAGTAATAACAGAAGCTTTAACAATTCCTCGACGATGGAATTGCAGAAATAGCATAACAAAATATATTAATCAGGAGTACTAATGAGTCACCCGGTAAAGTCATAATGTGACTGAAATACTGTTGAAACCAGATTAAACACTAATGAATAAAGCTTGATCTACCAAGATTTGGTTTTAGGGTAATTTGGTGCATTCTAAACTTGGCACCGCATTACTATGTACGCTTATCGGATCCCACTAGACATTTAACAATTAGACTTTGTAAATAATGACCCGTCAAATTTGTATAATTGATTTGGAATTAAACGCCGTTTAAAAGTATCTTAGTTATATACATTGTATGGGCGACCAGCTCAAATAACCATGTGTTTCATGGCTCTCTGGCATCAGTTTCTAACACAACAATGGCTAAATTTCCACATATAGCCTACGTTTAGTCAATTGTGGGAAGACGTATGACGATAGGCAAAATAATTCAGTCATGGGCATCGGGCTGAATGGTATACCGAGTCAGAATTCGAACTCATGACCATGGATCGATAGTCCTCGTCATTACCGGCATATTTCGATTTTTTTGACAGTAACAACAAACGTAATTCGGACTTAAATTAACTGCAAATGAACGAGCCGAGCCGCCTATTGCTTTTATGGGTCTTATTTCATCCGCGTACAGTGAAGCTTAAAGCGAGCCTGGGCATAGCCCTGTCTCATCAGACCCTTCACTGTCCGCCTATTAAAAAACAAGGAACGGCAACTGTAGCTCCACCAATTGTATGACAATATAACTCTACATGATGCCAATCCGGGGAGTCAATAAGACCCAACATTGATAGACGTGGCTCGAATGTAATTCACGTTTTTCTCATCTGTTTCAGTCATCCGTGACACAACCTGTTTGAAACCCGACGCAATCGACGTAGGATATGAGGTCAAAGAACACACGGATATCGTTATACCAAGGCACCCTGTCGAACTTGAAAGTCAAATAGAATGTCTAGAAGAGTGCAACAAGATTCAGTGTTTAAGCTTCACCTATATTAAACCGTATTGTAAATTATTGTATTTATCACGGTATAATCCACATTTTGAACATTTGGTGATGTCTAATCGAGGTCCGATGTATAAAACGTATACGAGACTGTGCATTAGTGGTGAGTTATCAAATTAAACGAGTTATGTTCCAGGAAAAAACAACTATAACGTATTTATGACGAACGTCGATAAATGTCTGCCTATGCATCCATCCAAGCAATCTGATCCAAATGCAAACGTTTGTCAGAAGTCTCATTAAGCCCTAAGTGTCTAATTAACGTACAGAACAATCAGATAAATTTGAGCGTACGCTAAGGTTGATCCCGATCTTCTGAAGGTTAATACCGTATGGCTGTTTTTAATAGAGCACACCTTGTTTGAATGGTGTTTTACGCCGCATTTAACCGTAATTCAGTCACATAATGGCATTTCACTGTTATCAATGCGATAGTGTATCTGTCGTAAAGTAATCCAACAATCCTTTGCGAATAGGAGGGGAGCGTCTTCTACTTTTTTGAAAAAGTCAGACGTTCTAGACACCGGTGAGTCGGTCACTATGAAAGTAATACAAGTATGTGTTCCATATTTCGATTTTAGCAAGTCCTATATTTAGACTGTAAGGATGCTTTTACGACAAAGATTACAAACAAACAAGTTTTTTTTATCAGGTTGCGCGATGGAGCAGGCCGATCTGGATCTTTGCTGGTAGCAAACTCTGAATTTCAATATTCGCATGAGGTTGCTCTTACGTAATTTATATTTAAAACTTTGATAGCTGTTGAAAAACAGGGTTTAAAAAGAAGTCATGGCCCGTGTAAAGCCTGTTCACTTTTGTGTAAATAATTTGACCATGAACAGGTGCATGCATGGTACTTGAAAATAGGTAGACACGGCACATTCCTTAGTTTTCGAAGGTTGGTACATGCATGTACATAGCGAGACTGGTTATACGAACATTCACGAAGGTGCCTTGTGTACCTATATTGCAGTGGTCTTTATGTGTGTTGTATTCATGAGTCCGCGGTCAACTAATTATAAAGCAAATATATTATAACAATATTACAGATGTGCGTGCACACGATGACTGTAACGCGTTGATTACCAGCCCGGCCGTTATAGAGTCGCCCCTGTATCCCCAGTATTATGGACAGCTTGCAAAATGTGTCTGGACCTTCCAGTTTCCACGAGGAAAATACCCGCGACTACAATTCCTACATCTGACATTGGCCGTTCCAGACAAACTGTCTGATCTGCGACAGGTACCACATTTAATCGTTTCCCACACACAACAAATCTGCAGCAGACGACTTTAGATATAGGTAAAAATATAGAAAATCTCTTTAAACGAAAGTATAATGATTTAATAGGATTGAAAACGTTGTGGTATGAACACTATGAACATTTCTTTCGTTTGCAACAATGTTTTAAAACGTCGTATGATGCATAGTCCCATGCGTCAAAGTGCGTTTGCAAGTAGGAAAAGTTTAACCGTTTATTCGTTTATTAGGTGATATTTGGAAAACTGCAATGTTGTTTTGAGCACTTTACAAACAACATTAGTGTATTGATAACAAATGTAAATCTGCCTGCTCATACATACTAGCTAGTTCAAATTGAAAGCGTATGCCAGATGTTTATTGAAACCGTCTATGCCTAATTGACGAACTATGAAGATCTAGATAAAACTGCGCGGATTCGCAGGTTGATATTGATCTGTTATGGTCGCAAATGCCATACGTTTTGTTCTCCGTTACGTATTTTTGCGTATAACGAATTTCAAGATTGGAAAAAAATGTTGGAAAAAAAATAAATATAAAAGCTTATTAAGTACATCGTTTTGATATATAAATTTTTCAGAAGGTCCATTTTGATGTCAGCGTAGGTAACTGTCGAGACATGCTGTCATTTGGAGAGTTTAACATTGATGCAGACTTCTCCAATATCTACAGGAATTCTATGTTTATATCATCAACGCCAGATTTGACATTGACTTTAAAGTCATGTGCGAGATATTCAAAGGCTGCTGCATTTAATTTTATAATAAATGTCACATATTCAGGTATTGTTTTTTATTACATTATTGACAATAACACTTTATTATTTATTACGTATTATATTTACTCACAACACAACTTAAGGTAAAGTAAAAAAGTAAAGTGTTTGTTTATTATAGTGTCACCGCTTTTGAAACGGCCAGTTATTTCTGACTTATGAGACATGTTTGTTCTGAATACATTTTAACTACCCAAGCCCTATCCTTTCTGCAAGGCACTAGGCAGGCATGCATTCAGTGCCATTATTTAACTAGTCAGTGGCTTCCCATCCGGCCATACAAGAATGGACGCCAATGTATTTATCATTTACATGTATTATAATGAGAAAAAAATAGATGGAAGAAAGTTGATCAGAAGTATTGACGACAAATACAGGTCGACATTTGCGATACTCTGTTATCCTTTCTGATTTTCTTATTGTGGTCTTTGCATAATCCTAACTAGATACAGAACTGTGGAACTCCTTACTCCGACGGCGTAGAGACTTGGACTGACGTGGGTGTTCTATTAACGTCTGGTCCAAGAGTTTGATCACAGCAATGGCTGTCCTCTTTATAAAAAGGAACCTCAGTTTTCTTTCATATTACCCTTTCAAAGCTGATGTTTTGCAATGAACTTGTCTAACTTTGCATTTGGACGAGTCCATAGCCAACTTGATTAATATCAAGGTGAAAATGTTGATTTGAGCAGCCACCAGTATAGAGCCTGGTCAGACGGTACGGATGCGCCGGTCGATCTGGCTATGTACTGGTGGCAACAGTTTAACAAATATGTTCCAGCAGTCAAAGGCTTATTTTTAAGGCCCTTTTTCCTATCACATCATATATGTATTTGTTTTTATTATGTCATAAAATCTAGAACAAAATGATTTCAACTCTATTTAATAATTCTTATTTCATTTATAGAGATTATTCATGATTATTTTTGCCTAGACATGTTCCATTACTTCATATTTGTGATTTTATTTCAAATATGCATCATATAGATTGAAACTTTACCTGTATATCTTTGATAACAATATATATATATATATATATATATATCACGTATAGCATTATCTTTATTCCATTCAACCACATGCAAGTGATACCGAAACGGTATTAAATCACATTAAACCAGGTGCTGATCATTTGTAATCAGTTTTACAAATGTAGTTTAGCTTCTTTTTAAACATTGGACTCGCGATAACTCGAACTATTTAAAATTCGAATAAATCTTTTAACTCGAACCATTTTCTGGAACGGATCTGTATTTGAGCAATCAGAACTGTTGCTGCGCTGTTTTCTTGATATGATTTCATCACTGACTTGTTTTTATAATAAACACTTAAATATAAATTCATACGAAGCTGACAATACATACATGAATTTAGCATAAATCAAGCGATCACTCGAAGACGTCGATAACTGGACGTAATTTATAGGTCCTTTTTGACTTCGAGTCATCGCGAGTCCACTTTATATATTTTACATTGTTTGATTGCGAAGCAAGCTAATAATATTTATCACGCTCGTTTTCTGCTTCGTTGAGACATAACCAGTAATCATTTGAAGTTTAAAACATGATTTTATTACTTAAAGTTTTATTTTCTCTATGTTGTATTACAAAGACATTCCTGGGTGTGGATTTTTACACCCTTCGATGAAATGCGAATCAGAAAACGGTATGATTGCATCAAGAGGATATCCTACATCAATTGTTGGCCAAGCAAGGCAATCTTGGCACATAGAAGGAAGGCGGGGTCAATATGTAGAACTTCACATACAAGTAAGAGTCGTAATATAATAACGCCAATGGTATAGGGCATCACCATTTAAGAGTTTTATTCATGCAAAAGGATTGTTGATGATAATATTTCTGACGATAGAACACTAAAAGTGATGTTTTTATGAGTGACTCAGTATTTTGCATATGTGGAAAAAAGCTTCTGTTCGCATCCATTTGTATAATGATTAGTAAAGAACTAATACCCTCCAAAGTTAAGATCAATGTGAACTGAATAAGCAAATCGTTGATAGGGATTTAACACTCTTCGTTGAACATTCCCATATTTCCGTTTTTACGCATGACGTACATGGTTTTTTTTCTGGTTGTTTGAATATGTTTTAGTATACATATACGTATTCAAATTATTTCGTGTCACGTTTGTATTTTCATCTTGATTATATTGAATACAGTGTATTTGTGTTTTGCTTTATCTCTTCTGGCTATATTGGAAGGTAGCCAATTACCCGTGATATATAGGATCATTTGTGTGAGAAAGCCAAGACAACCATGTGTAGGTGAACCGACTCTCATGATATGAGCAACATTGGCTTTAAACCCAAATTAATAAATCAACCAATCACAAATATTGAAAGAAAAATACAAATTGTCCAAGGATTTTTCGAGTAAAGCCTGAACCACATTCCAGGAACAATTTAGGCATCATTATATTCTGGTAGGTGTATTTACTTTGAGCATTTAAAAGTTTATGTACGACGGATTCTATGTCGGAATTTGTAGGATATAATGCATTTCTCGGATCAATACTTATCCTCTCAATGTCGCAGACCTAGTCCCCTTTGGGCAATGACCTGATTGCAGTATTTCCATCTTGAAAGCAACATTTGTGTCGTCACATTACAATGAAAATTGTGTAGTCTAGATGACTTTATCGTCTTCGTTTGAAAGTCGTAACTTTTCGACCGTTAGAAAATCCGGTACAAATGCAATAAAACGGGTTCGCATTGCTGACAAAATATCTGTTGAATACTCGATAACAATAGATTTTTCTGGCTGAACGGAACGGTCCACCTAAATTACAAAGCAGTTACTACACGAGTCAAATACGCGCAGTTATTACTATTTTGAACGGCTGTTCAATTCGCAAACACATGGTGTTGTTATCTTTTAGGTAATTTGTCTATGATTCCCAACCGTGGTCTGAAAACGACTCGTCGTGTTACAGAGTTTCGCCCATGTTTAAAATCCAGAAACTATAGTAAGCATATTGAGTCAGGCCTCGTTGTCATCGTGCACCATAATTAGTTCCTGTATTGATGATTCATATGAACCTATGTATACAAACAATCTCACCAGAGCCTTAAATTTCCGCCTACATTTGATAATACTACGTGTATCTTCTGACGAAATATATAAAAGCATTCCTTCCGGTCGCTGGATTTTTTTATTGAGCGGGTGCTCTGCGAAAATCAGGCTTAACGTTATTGCTAAATGTGTGGAAAAAGACTTTAGGAGAAGAAGTTTTAAAGAAGAGGATTTAAAGAATTTTATTTTAACCTTTTATAACTAATTGTAGTACAATGAGCCAGATCAGATTGCACGGCTTCTCTAGCTTACATGTATCTACAAAGGCTGCAAGTGCCTTACGGTCGGTTTTCGCAGAGCGCCACTCAATTATTAGTTATTATGTTTTAGGCCCTGTATTTTCCTGACTCAAGCAGTGACTGCCTTCAGCACTCGATAACGCTGGAAGACCTATCATTACAGTATACATTTACCGAGTTAGGGAAGTATTGTGACTCTAGAAATTTCCTTGAACCAATCAAATCGAACTGGCACACGATGCTTGTTACGTTCCAAACTCGGGACGATACTATTGCAAATGAGAATGGCATCGGGTTTTTGGCGGAGTACAAACTTGTACAGTTTGTGCAAAATCTCGCAACGGAAAAAAACCTAGGTAATATGATTTCTTTTGGAATCAATGGCCTTTTTATCTTACCTACAACGCTCGCTGTATTGGATCTACAACGGTAGACGAGTATTTGGATATTTCCAACATAACCGTACCAGTTAGCTGTCGGCTTGAATGCAGGATACGAATGCATGATTTGTATGTGTTTGAAGCTTGTTATGAAATGGGCATTACTAATGTGTATTATAAGTTTTAGAAAGTAAACCCAAATACAAAAATAACAATACAATTGCTTAGTTTATGTGATAAACTACGCATTTTCGTTTTTTGCTATGGAAAAAGGTACAACACTAGTTTGGATCCGGCGTGTGTAACGGTTTGGAATGTTACTACTCACCGCCTATATATACCAAAGCAACTCACGAGAACGTGTAGCAGTCATATTGGACATATGTAAACATCTGTTTACCGTTTTAGATAAAATACAGTAAAGCTTGCAGTTTCATTTCAATCGTTGTATGAATATATAGGAGACGCTGTAGGGCGGAAAGGGTCTTGTTGAACATAAAAAACATTGAAGACTCATGCGCTGTTCACTCTCCACCAATTTTAAGTATTACTCATTTTAGAGTCATGGAATAAAACCCCTTTTCGTTTGACCCAACTCAATTGTAACCCTTTCCCACATTCAACATATCTGCAGCAGGCCACGTTTTAAAACATCTAGACAAAGTATGGAATATATCTAAGACAAAGTATGGAATATATCTATAATTGAAAGTACAAGCATTGAACAAAGTTGAAAACGTTGTGACAAAAGGAGAAAATGCTGTTATGACAATTGGTTACTTACCAACTGAACTATAATTAATATACATTATAGTTGTAAAAATAACTCATATGAACTACGCGGCCGGGTGTCTTTTGTTGTTTATATATTCGTATATGTATAAATGTTGTAAAATACAATATTCAAGTCACTATAATAAAACATACTAACTTACTTACTTACTTACATATTTTCTTGTTTAGACTGTTCGGACGGCTGGGAATACTATAACCAAAGCTGTTACCAACTGTTCAGCGAAAATGATGGTTTGTCTTGGCTACGCGCGGAGGAACTTTGTACCAAGTTCGACGGGCATTTGGTTAGCTTACAATCTCGAGGAGAGCTCGACTTCATTCACTCTTTTTATATAGAAAAGTGGACCAAAAATATAACTGATGGAGGCGACTTCTATATTGGTATGTGTTTAACCGTTTCCAAAATACAAACGTGTTTTGATGAAATTACAGATGACGAGCTTGGTAAACATTGAGGCATTAAGTTTTTACTCTTTTCAATGGTAACACCTCCGTCTTCTTGAAGAATTTTCAACTTTTTAACCATGACGTTTTGAATGTCGTCTGATGCAGATTTGTTGTATGTGGGAAAGAGTTTACATTTTGCCTGATATGAGTTTTTAAGCGGTTTGGATGAGACGTATACGATATCGTGAAAGGTGGAAGTATAACTTTGATACAAAGTGGAAAACATTACGAAAAAGGAGACATTGCTAGAATTGGGCAATTTCCACAATGTTTTCAATAGTCACCTGCTTCA
The DNA here is from genome assembly GCA_031761405.1 of Serripes groenlandicus. NCBI lineage: Eukaryota > Metazoa > Mollusca > Bivalvia > Cardiida > Cardiidae > Serripes > Serripes groenlandicus. Next base: position 36,792,214 of record JASEVX010000001.1, on the reverse strand, counting down.
GAAATCGACTGGATCGTGATAAAGGTTATACTGTCTGTCCGTTTTTCATCTGTCACTTTGAAATGATTTAAGGTTGTGTCTTTTCTTCAATAAAACAATAGTACATGTCTATAGATAAGAAGGAAAGATACAATCGAATGAAAGAAACGTCTTATTACACGCAATATAAAATTGTGGTAAAACATTATCATCAATTCTTGTTTGTCCAACATATTTAAAAAAAATAAATCTTTAAGATGGTTATGTATATAGCTTTTTAAAAAAGTCAGAAAAGTTGGAAAAAGCAAAACATTTAATGCAATCTTAAGTTTGTGAGTTTGTCGGGTGATACCAAAGTTTTTAAAAGTTAAAGTGGTTACTTCTCTCCAGGGCGCACAGGGCTGGGCGAAAAGTATTACGACTGAAGCGCTGGTATCAGAAAAATCTTACCAACCGAACGCGTATTTTACCTAGGAGCGCCGTGAAAATACTGTTGAAATACTCTTCTTATGATCATTTGGCTTTGTATGTAAGTTTGTAACCATTTTTTTTATAAAATTCAGGTTTGAAGAAGTCAAATTATGGTGGCTATTTTAGTGACTATGAGTGGACAGATGGATCGCCCGCAACGTTTCTTGCTTGGTATGGTATTTTGTAAATGAGTTATTCTGGCGATGAGAGGTGTATTGCATCTGCGTACAGTGAAGACTCCGGTGACCATGTGCACATGACAAGTCTCACCAGAGTCTTCACTACATGTCTGTATGCTATATAGTCTAGATGCATCTTCTGACACAAAACTAGTGAAGCCCAATTAGTTGATTGCAATCATACCTTTGAAATAACGTCGTTTTTGACGACAAAATGTACTTTTTTGCGACAATAATAATCGCCATAACCTTTTCGTTTGAAGTGGTATTCGCATAAAGTAAACATTAGACTTTAAAAAAATAACCTATGTAATGATATAAGTTTAATACATCTGCCATGACAATTTAGATAAAATGGAAATTACGCTAGAATATTTCAACAATAATTAAGTAAGTTCTGATTTATAAGAATATCGCCCGACACATTTTTAAAAAAGACCTATAATTTAGAACTTCTACTATTTAACATAATTTCAAGAACATTTGTTAGGCCGAAATTTCGTAAATCGCAATGACGTTAAACTTGAAACGCATCCAGGGTAATTCAAATGAACACCCATTTTTCAAAATAATCATCAATTCTATTCTTTGGTGAAAGCTATTTTCTAAAGAATAGTGGTAAGTTGTATCTATTATCTCCCTTTAAATATTCAAAATAGATACGACATTTCGTATTTTACAGTAAATACATTAACAAAATACAATAAAATCCTATTTGGATTGTTTTTTTTATAACTGATTTGTCTACCTACTTATTTATTCTAAAATATAATTTTCTTCACTTACCATGCATTGGTCTCAAACCGTCGTTTCCTATCTTACATTTACTTTAAGATAGGTAGAGACGGTTTGAGTTGTTCTCTCCTGCGATCTAAATAGTTAATTCTGCAAGGCGAGGGTAAATACATATCAGTTCTATATTCACGAAAGATCTTCAAACTTGTATATTTGCAAAGTTATCACGAAAGAACTTGTTAATATTATTGATAATGACTTTCCAATTAGTTACTCTTGGTATTTTGTTACGTACTTCAGACAACAATAACATATGCCTTTCTCTCTATCTCGACAACATGCAAGTTGGAGCATTTCAAAAGTTATACCTGTCTTGCAAAGCTTTCTAGCTATTCTATCCGTGATAATGCATTTGTATTTTTTAGAAAGTTTTGACTTTATTGTAATCACACACCTCCGCAATTCAATACGTCTTAGAGCGATTAAACTGCAGATAGTCAATGGCAAGGTTTCCCTGTATAGTTTAGGTAATTACCCACTATAACAATATGTACCTATTCTTTGCAGTCTAATGACATCTTTGTCTGCATTATGACACGAATCTTCAATGTCAGTAAACAGGTGTCTGTATATTATAGACAGTTTATAGTCGGGTAATGCTATATATCTCTTTAATATCGACACCAGCTGTAGTAAGGTACGAACATGTGATTAACAAGTTTGTTTGCTCTTCTGCATCTGATTAATCAAAATTAGAAAATGAAATTGTTCGTCGTTATGTGTTAGAACTATTTTTCGGGCAATTTTGACAGCCAATCATTAAAATTCGCCAACCCTTCTTCAACAGCTACTGCTGTCACATGTTTTTCATTTAAAGTTAAGCATTGGTTACCCTCAATTACCCCTATTTTAAACCAGTTACCAGCTCCTTGGTTTATTGGACCTTTTTGATATATGTATCTAGAACGTTTTTTAGTTTCAAATTCGGCTGAAAGTTGGTAATTTCGTAATCAGAACCTAGTTTAACAGTTTCGACATCACCATATAATGGTTTTGCTTCGTCGGTCGAAAGCGAAAGTCTTTCTTTTGGCATTTCGTCTGGGATTTCTTGTATAGTTATAAAGTTTTCATTTGGAATATCACTTTCATATACCACACCAAGTTTTAATTTTGAGGTCTTATCTTTGCGTCTTCTTTTAAATTGAATTCGTTTGTGGTATTTTTTTGCGTTTTAAATTTAAGATAGGATTGCTGATATTTTCATCGTTGGTTTTCCTGGTTGCAGTATATGTCTATTTCCATTCGTGGCGATAATGATTTCTTGAACAAATTTTGTCGCATATTTTACACAATCTTTGTACTGCAGAGCTGCAGCGGCACAACGATAGTCGAGCACAATCTGACTGATTGCAGTTTCTAAATTTGGACCAAGCATGTATTTAGTGATGCATTTTGTTGTGTTGACCATGTTTTTCTTAGGATTTTCAATGTATGGAGAAAGCAGTTGAACAAGTTCTTCTTTTATTCCATCGTCCCTCAGGTCTTTACCGTAAGGTATACCGCCATGTCCATAATCGTCCACCTTTCCGTGCGCACACAAATCCTTGCATATCTCGTGGTTCTAGAACATGTGTTCCACAAAGGCAGCAAGGGCGTGTTGCATGGCCTCTTTAGACCCTTCGCTGTTCTGCCAAACTGCAAACGCGATAGATGTGACTAATTTTCGTCATTAAAATGTATTTGCAATTGTAAACTATCCACAATGTGCGTATCGACAGTGGTAACAGTGGTAACAGCACGGATTTACTAAAGTTCAGCTCCACAGATTTCTTTGAAACTTTGGTAAATGGCAGAATAAAGGATGTTCAATATTATGAATGTTTTTCAAATAAAATCTCTCTTGTATGAACGAAATGCGAACACAGAAGTTCTCGATCAGGATTCGACTACAGGACTCTCGATATTCGTGTGGTGTAGCCCAGTTAATATTCCCACATACAGACGTATTTTGCTTTTGCAGCAAATTATGTGATTTTTGAAAAGAACAGTGTAGCAAATTTGCTCGAAATAGGCAATTTCGCCTTTTGCTACAATGTTTTCAACTTTATTCTGATATCATATTCTAATACACATGTTGGATAAGGTTTAGTGGAATTTATTTACCAGGAACAAAGGTACCGGTAATGCAGACCGTCAGCCGAATGGACTCAACATTGAATTGTGTACTTTTCTTCGGCTCTCTAGTATATTGTCTACCGAGAACTGGCACGATGTGACGTGTGCTTTTGATAGAATCAACCACTATATCTGCGAGAAACGCATCTTGAATAATGCAACAGATTATGTCGGTAAGGTATTAATCTTTTCTCACATACAACAAATCTGCAGCAGACAATTTTGAAATAAGTGAAACACATGAAAAGTGTGTTTAAAAGAGATTATAATTATTGAAAAGAGTTGAAAACATTGTGGTAAAAGGAGAAATTGCTCATATGAAACATACGTAATTGAACATTGTATATCTCATTTAATTACTATACTTAGAGTCATCAAATGATAGGTGCACGATAGAGTTAATATTAAATGCACATATAAACTATAATAGATCAACAAACGTAAAAACAAAATATAGAAAAAAGGCAGAGTTCTGTGCAACCATGTGAACCTGAATAATTGTTTTCAAACTAACCTGTTCAAAATGGTTCAGAATAATGTTCTAACAATAGAACACTTGACCTCGCTCTAATATTAGAAAATAGATTCAATTATGATATAAATCATCTGTTCTATTTTAAGAACATTACACTGGAGTAGTTTTAGAATCAGTATTTAAAAACTATAAAACCTGACGTTTGTGGTATACCATTGGTTTCAGCTCACATAGTGCCCTTTGCTAGAATATTCAGCTTTTCATACGAGGGTTTCCTCCATTGTGGTAGTGGAGAAATGACCCAGCTTATATTCGGATGTGACGGTATTCCTAACGATTGTTTTGATAATAGCGACGAATCACCGTATTGTGTCGGAGGTAAACAATATGTGTTGTTTGCATGTTTGGCATGTCTCACGATTTATGTCTCAAAATAAAAAATAATAAAAGTACATAAAGACTAGTTGTAAAGCGATCGTATGTGCTACACCCGTGTTCTCAAAATGTTCCTAATATTGTAATGGTATGTCGCAATTATTTGATGCCATGCCCCGGTAGTTCGCGGGATGTCGATCCCGGAGTTGTGAGTTCGAAGCCCAGCTCGACCAACATTCTTTCCAACGTTTTACAAAAGTTAATGTGACAAGCGTTAGTCGTCTTCATCCAAGTGAAAAAGTAGCTAGTTGCTTGGAAATACTGTTGAGCGCAGTACCACCTTGATATGAAAAATGTTGAAAACGAATTAAATTCAAATCAATCAGTCAATAATTATGTGATTTATTGTTACATGTTACCTGGTGTAGACTATTTCAAAAGAGTTTTTTGTTTGCCCATTTTCAGAAAAGGTTACTTTGTATTGACTCAAATCTCGCGAAACAGTCCTTTTGATAATATCTTGCTTTTCTTTTCTTTACTTTTTCCAATGGGATAAGGATGGGTTCAATTATTTAAGTACGAGTGTATAATCATACAATCGCACCGAGTGACATACTCGAGGCCAATGGTACAGCTTCTTTGAATCTTCGTGTGTTGCTTTGTATGGAGGTTTACATTGCCTTCAACAATATGTCAGTTATATCTCCGCGTTTTCTGTGGATAATTATCAGAACAGTACAAAACACAAAGTTTATTAAAACTAACAATTCGAATGTGTTTTATCCAATGTATCACCGAATGCTTTCCGTTTGCTTTCCGATTATTTTCAGTATGGTTTTAGAATGCTTTCAGAACAGACCGAATGCTTCTCGCATGTTGATTTCGAAATGCTTTCTATACGAACGATTTCCGTATGCTTTCCGAATGCTAACAGAACACGGCGAATCGACCTAGAATGAACCGAATTCTTTCCGCCTGCATTCTATGTCCATTTGGGGTGTTCTGAAAGCATACGGAACATACATTCTAGAAAAAAATGCACCAAGAACTAGACGCATGTTTCCCGAACGTTTTCCGTACACGCCGTATGCTCCTAGAATGCTTCCAGAATACTTCCAGAATACACATGGACGCCACATTCGGATGATTCGGAAGGTCGATGAAAATTATTTTGAACATGAACAACAAATTGTTGTAACTACCGAATACCGTTCCGTATGCATCCGTCCGGAGCCGAATAGTCAGAATGCTCCTGGAACACATCGAATGATTCCCGAATAGGATCCGTTCGCTCCCCGAACACCCAAATTCCTATTCGGAATGGCATTCGGCCCAGTGTGATAGGGCCATTATGCTATGCATTTCCATTACAGTGAAGGATGACTGAAATATATTTTACCGTGATATTTAACATTGTATCGCATCTCAAAAATTAGGACATGAGTTTCATGCTGTGCTCTTTCATTACAATTCAGGATATCTACACAGAGTATGTTGTAAACTTTAGTAATGTATCGCATCTTTCATTTTGTGTATTTATTTTCATAACAGTGTTTGGTAGCTGTCCTCCAAACGGATTCCGCTGTAATGATGACGAATGTATCGCATCTCATATGTTGTGTGACTTCAATAAAGATTGTTCCAATGGTAAAGATGAAGAAAGATGCGGTAGGTCACTAGGTTAACAGCTGTCGTTTTCATTGTTTTCTTTTACAATAACGAGACTTCATTAAAGATTGCCCAAATGGTGAAGATCGAGAAGGTTATGGTAGGTTACTATGTGTACAGCTGTCATTTTCACTGTTTTCGTTTATAATAATGAGACTTCATTAAAGATTGCCCCAATGGGGATGACCAAGAAGGGTATGGTATGCTACTATGTTTACAGCTGTCATTTTCATTGTTTGCTTTTTATGATAATTAGACTTAATTAAAGATTACACCAATTTGGGAAGATGAAGAAGGATGTGGTAGGTTACTAGATTTTACAGCTGTCATTTTCATTGGTTACATTTATAACAACGAGACCTTATTAAACATTGCCACAATTACCATTACAGATATTGCTTTGAAACTTACAACACTTATTAAAGATCATTAATTCCATCAACAGACAAGAGAACACAACTATGTTGAGGTTTTTGTAAGAATTATGGCACTTTTTCGAAAAAGAAATTGCTTTGAAATTTACAACACTTATTCACCATCATAACTTCTAGCAACAGACATAAGTTCAGAACTCTGTCGAGGAAAGATAAAGATTGATTGATTGGATTTTAATATCGTTTTCAACAAGGTTTCAGTCATATCACGGCGGCCAGTTCACCTACTCATATGTTTCCTGGTTTTCTCAAACCTGTACCCACACAACATATACTCCAAGCAATTGGCTACTTTTCCACATGGACTGTTAGCGAGATGGATAGTTTAGCGTGTCTTTCGAAGTCGGACTGGAGTGTGCAGATTATTTTGATACATGTATGTCAAAATTGGCTCTACGGGGTGGACCTTTTCACGTGCATGGTGTGATTAGACGAATTCTACAGGTTTACAGTATATATCAAAGTTAATCTTACCTGACTGCCCTATTTGGACGGCTTTTGGTCGTTGTATCCAGGAACGTATTGTTTTGTTGGAATACTCCATGGTGATCTTGATTGTCCGGTGCATGTTGTTGCAGAATTGATAGAAGGTTTTTAGTTCAGGTAGGCATGGCATGTATATGTCGTCAAAATATCTGAAGTATGTATATGGGCGGAACGGAGCTGTTGTAAGCATTTTTGGAAGGGGCTACTTTTGCGCCTAGTGCGATTCCTCATGCTTGTCATTAAATGTAAAATTATTACAGTGTAGTACTAATTTCAAAAATACTATGATACTCTGGTTGGATAGATTATAGTTTGAAGGTTGCAGGCTCAGTGTTCGAGCTATAGCAGTTAGGCTCTCATGGTTGGGGATATTGGTGTAGAAGGAGGTTACATCCATAGTTACCATATGTAGAAGAGTGTTGGTAAATTGGCTAAGTTTTCAATCTTGTTGATGAAGTTTGTGGTGTCCTTTATATCTTTAGATAATAGAGGGTACTAGTTTCACGAATGGTTTGATGCGTTCGTCTGCGAGGCTGCTATTCTTTTCGGTGGGGAAATTATTGCCGCTGATAATGGGTCGGCTCGGTACTTTACCTGGAATTGCGCATTTGTGTATTTTTGAAGGCAATATAATCTAGCGGTGCGGAACGCCCCTGTTATTCGTCATTCATATAGTTTTTCGCTAATTTCTCCATTGTCCCTTATTTGGAATAGACGTTTGTCAATATGTTGTTTGTGTCTCTCTGTGAAGTCTCTGATAATGTTTAGCCAACCTGTCCGGTAAGTGCTCAAGGTAAGCTATTGTGATAATATTTTGTCCGTTGTCCGTCTATCGTCCGTACGTCGTCCGTCCGTCGTCCGTCCGTCGTAAGTCGTCAATAATTGCCCTCTATGTTAACACTCTACAATTTGCATCCTATATCTTCATGAAAGTTTATCAGAACATTCATCTCCATCAAATCTTGGACAACTTCAAAACTAGGCCATATAAGATCAAAACTAGGTCACTATGTCAAATTGAAGGAAAATCTTGTTAACACTCTAGAGGCCGCATTTTTAAATTGAGCATGTTGAAGCTTTATCGCAATCTTTGCTTTAGCAGTTTGAAATTATGTCAGAATGTTTGTCTTAATGATATCTTGGTCACAATGCCAATTTGAAGGAAAATCTTGTTAACTCTCCGGTGGCCGCATTTATCGCAATCTTTGCTTTAGCAGTTTTAAATTTTGTCAGAATTGTTGTCTTAATGATATCTTGGTCACAATGCCAGTTGGAAGGAAAATCTTGTTAACTCTCCGGAGGCCGCATTTTTAAATTGAGCAAGTTCAAACTCTGTCAGAACGCTTGTCTTCATGATATCTAGGCTATGTTCATGTTTACCTAAGAAGAAGAGAGACACTCGGTAATATGGGTCATGTCCGGTCAAAAATTAGGTCAATAGGAAATTTAAGAAAAATCTTACTAACACTTTAGAGACCGCATTTTTTACTTCAGCAGCTTGAAACTTTTGTTAGAATGTTTGTCTTGATGATATCTATGCGAAGTATGTCTGAATATTTTTCTGTATAATATTTAGGTCAAGACCAAATATGGGTCATATTTGGTCAGAAACAAGGTCACTAAGCCATATTGAAGGAAAATCTTGATAACACTGTGGAGGACGCATTTTTAATTTGAGCAAGTTGAAACTTTGTCAGAATGTTTGTCTTGGTGATATCTAGTCCATGTTCGAAAATGGGTCATATTAAGTACAATAATAGGTCTCTAGGCCGAGTGGATGAAAATCTTGTTAACACTGTAAGCTTCATCTGAATCTTTGTCAGAATAATTGTCTTGATATGTTTTACATAAGAAATCACATTGCATAATTCAGATGAGCGATCTAGGGCCATCATGGCCCTCTTGTTATTGTTTTCGTTTATACTATTGAGACTTCATTAAATATTGCCCTTATTGGGAAGATCAAGAAGGATTTGGTATGTTACTAGGTGTACAGCTGTCATTTTCATTGTTTTCTTTTCTTAAGCCATACAAAGCTGATTCCCGGGCTAACTTCGAACTGCTGCATCTTGCAGCAACTGTTGTTTATTTCAAACTTACGATATACATATAGGATTCGGAAAGTAAACGTGCTAAGGTGTATTATAAACCAGACATGGCGGGGCCTATATATGTGACATTATAATAAACAAACACTTTACCTTTTTACTTATATATATTCACCAGTTTATCAACAATGTACATACTATGAATGGGAGTGCACATCCGGGCAATGTATACCCAATAAAGCCCGTTGTGACGTCACAGTAGACTGTCTGGATGGTTCAGATGAGGAAGATTGTGGTAAGTTCAACCGCAAGTCCTCGGCTTAGTCGATTAGAGTAGATAGAAACTATTCTCCAACCTTTTCCATGTACGTTTTAACTCAATAAATTCAAAGACTGTCATCTGGAAGACGAGTTTACTTATCTTTCAACATATATTTAGGTTTTTAATATCCATTTATCACGTACTTAAAGCTTCAGTTCATCTATAGTGAATGATCTTTAAAGGAATATATCAGCCGCGTCTGGTGATTTTGGGATTAACTTTCCGTAACGGGACCATATAAATGTAACGTCAAACTAGTTGTTCTACACATTTAGTGTTATGTCAAAAGATGCATCTAGGACTAAATAACATGCGAATTCACAGGCTTACCCGAGTCTCCACTGTACGCAGATGTATTAAGAGCCAAAATTACTAGACGCGGCTGATTTGAAGTAACGAAATACATGTACAGCGGTATCGCAATAACTCGAAGTCGAGGGGTAGCCAGAAATCAAGAAAACAGCATATCGATTGTTCATGTTCATGTGAATAATCGAAATAGCTGCTTTTTTCAAAAGATACAACAGTTTCCGGAAATGGTTAACCCTTTACTTTGAAATCATATAAGCAAACATATGGAAATTCTCTATAAATGAAATTATACCAAATAAATGGAGTTGAAAAACTGTGTTTTAAAAAGTCTTCTGCGCTTTCATATACGTCAAAATGCACCTGCAGTTGGGAAAGGGTTTAACAATATTTACGAGTGATCGTATGTTCGAGTTAACGCCAGTACACAGTAAATAGATTAGTCAAACAAAGAATATCATTAAAATTTATTATTTCAGCTATTTGTCAAGGTCAAACGTTCCAGTGCTATGACCGGAAATGTCTGACAGAAGCAAGAACGTGTGATTCATTTATTGACTGCACCGGGCAGTTCTACGAGGATGAACTGGATCGGAGATGTATCCCTAATTTAAGGTTTTATTATTCTACAATATTATTCTGATCCTGACCTTTGTGCAAATATGTATTGTTTTTGTGTTTGTTCAAATTGATGCATCTTTTAACTGTGTTCTGTGAATCTAAATACAAATTGTGTAAGTCTAGTCAAGATGGTGAAATAAATAAATACTTAAAATTTAATATTATGGTTAACAAAGCCTGGCCGTTATTACGTTAGTCTACGTTATTTTAGAAACACCATTGTACATGAGTTTTTTTCTTATTTTTTTCAAAACTTGGTTTATGAATACACGACTGGTTATATAAATAAGACACAGTTTAAAAAATATGATTATACATATATGTCATTACATGTATATGTTTTTTTATTATTGCATAGGGGTCAGACTCAGGTTTTTAGTGTTGAATTAATTTGTATTTATCAACCGGTTACTCAATATGCTATAAGCCGCGTCTAGCGATTTGGGATCTTAATGCGTCTGTGTACAGTTAAGACTCAGGCGAACCTGTGCATCCGCACAATCTCACCAGAACCTTCACTGACCGTCAAAATGCACTCTAGTCGTCGATGCATCTTTTGACAAAACACTAGAACTGTAGCCCGTTTAGTTTGTCGCAAATCTACATGAGGATTAACACACGAAGAAAAACTTGTAACAACAGGTGAATTTTATGTAAAAACTTGATACAGAGCTGAAACTATTGTCAGAGAGATACTACTAGTTACGATGTTATCAGCCCTGCGTTCAATTAAACAATTTGATAGCTAATGGTTGCCACTTAACCAATCAAATTACTGATAATCAATAGTAGTAGTCATTTGATTATAGTATGGTAACCGTGAGCTGCAAATCTGTTTCACAGAACGCAGGGCTGGTGTATTGCTTTAATGTTTATCTGCTTTGAAAACACTAGCGGAAAATATATACATGCTTTTATGAGATATGCCTGTTAAAAGCTTATATAAAATAAATTAACGTTTTTGTGTCCCTGCCTTGGCAAGGTGACACATAATTATCACTTCTCAGTCGTATGTCCGTACGTTTGTCTGTCAAACTTTGATATACTACCTTACGTAATCATTCATGTATGTACATATATTTAGGAGCTCTTGTTCAGAAATGTATGCCTTCGGTCAGAGATTGAATGGGACATACCTAATAACCCATGATTGTAATCAAGGTGAGTTATTTTAATCATTATATCTGCCATTAACCGTTCAATTACGCAGGCGATTTATTGGTCTTGTTTCATCCCGGAATCCGCTGTGGTCGAGTGGTTAGCATCGGGGATTTCGAAACCGGGTGTCCCGGGTTCGATCCACAGTCGCGGCACTACGGTCATTGTGGAGTGCCCTTGGGCAAGGTACATCTTCTAGCCTGGTACTGATATGTTTACCCAGGGATCATGAATAAGTGAACTGTCGCCGTGATATAACTGAAATAATGTTGAAAAAAGCGTAAAACCCTAATAAATAAAAGTAATAATAATAATTGTTTCATCCCCGTTTCAACGTCATTCAACCCTTTCCAACATATAGGCCTTAAACAAGTATGAAGCAGTCGAATTGGAAGCTCTTGGGGGGAAATATGGAAAAAGTCCATACATGAAAGTATCTTATTGAATAGAATAGTTAAGAATTTGAAAGCGTGCTAAAGAGCTAATATCAACAAATCAAGGATTAGGGTTAGGATATAAAAAAGCATATACATTTTCTAACCGCAACAGACAGTTTTCAAGTCGAATGCAGATTTGGCTGGAATGGTGGCCAACCATTGGTGGAGACAGTATTGCATCATAACGCGGAGAACATGCTATCCTGGGAGAATGAAGTTAATTTCCGCATTAAGTACTCCGCCACGAGAGAACAGATAGAACTGATCAAATACAATAGCAGTCATTGTAAACAGTATATTAAAGTGGGGTGCCAAAACACATTTAATGTGCGATTTCTTCCATTTGGCTGGAACAACAAGGTTATTTGGAATATAAACGAGAACTGCGATTATTGTCCCTTTGTAAACCAGTGTCCGACAATCAAAAGGTAAGTGTCTGATCCGGAATACTGTGCGTGTACTACCTTTTGCAACATGCTACTTTCAAGCACCTATATATGAGCTGCATCACGTAAAATGGGCCGTCTCCGTGATGTTGTTTGATTGGCAGACCAGGGTTCGATCCCCAGAGTTGAATAATGGTAGAATTGGCGTCAAGCGTTGCGGGGATATCATTACGACTAATGCAACGGTAAATTACCAAGTAAACTCCGTGATATAATTGAAATACTATTGAAAACTTCGTAAAACATCATCAAAACATGTCAAATGGCCTCTTGTTTCTAATGCGAATAGGTAACCCAGGTGGACCTATACACTGTCACAATCACACCAGAGCCTTTACCATCTGCCTACATTTAGAAAAGCAATATTTATCGATGTAACTTCTTAAGAAATACTAGAACCTCAGCAACACTGTTTTCACTCCCATGACGCTTTACGGGGATGCAACGATACACCTTTTCACCGACACGAATACTATGAGCGGCGCCTGAAGATTCAGGATTTAATGACATCGCGGTTTTACATACACCTATCAGCTTAATATATGCGAACAGTGAAGACTTTTGTGAGACTGTATGCATATGCACAGGCTCAACAGAGGCTTTTCTGTACGCAGATGCAACACGATCCCCTTTTACCTATACGAATAGTATGAGCCGTGACTGGCAATTGAGGTTTAATGATAGTTAATCACTGTTTCATAACTTTACACCATAATAATGAGAGTAGAACCAGAGGTGCTAAACTTGTAGCTTTACGTAATAAGTTACATCTATGGCTAGGACAAGATGATCCCTTTTTGCCTACACTAATGATATGCGCCGCGTCATGCGATTGGAGATGTAATGACATCCCTGATTTATATCAACATACAGGGGTATGAGCGTAGCACCATAGTTTTCCGTAAGGCATTACATCTATGTATATACGTTCCATCTACGTGTATGCATACAGTGAAGACTCTGGTGAGACTCTGCATATACACAAACACACCTTAGTCTTCATTGTCCGCAGATGCAACAAAATCCTTAATCTTCAGACCTGGCTAATACACATTCCTTTCAGAATTAACTGCAACAGGGAATTGGCCTGGACTTGGTTAAATGAGAGTTACTACGAGGTTCGATATGACGAAGGTTACATATGTGATAAGGCAGTGCTTCCAATCCTTGGTTTTAAAACTCAGAAGTTAACATCGTCCTATAGGAAAGAAGTCCAACTCACGGTCGGGCCGCTGATATGTGAAGGTACTTTCAGATTGTTTTCACTGACACAAATTTGGATTTTTCATTCTTGGACACTCATTCGTTTTTCACCAATAGATTAAACAGTCCAATCTTGGGGGTAGCCAGTCGCCTGGTATGAATGTTAAGTGAGGTACTGATGTGAGAAAGCAACATCGATAGTCACGTCATTCAAAATGCGATATAGTAATTTAAAATTGTATAATTTGTCGGTTTTCCCCGTCTTAAAAATCATAATAGGTTTATAATAAAATGACATTATATAACAATAGCGTCACGCGGCTTTGTATTATTTTGCTACTCGGAGCTACTTCGGTCTCGCGAGATATCAATTGTTCCACAAGCTTCGTAGTAAAATACGAACTGACTTATGGCTAATGGAACAAAATATTCTCAATTTATTATTTTGCTATCATGACATCGGTCTTTGTCACACATATCTCTAGCTCTAGATCTTATATCCTTATTTGACCCGAAGCCAATGTTGTGGGAACTCGAAAGTATCGTTTCGCCGAGACAATTCTTTTCAGTACCAACAACATTGAGCTCAATACAGATATAACAGAGACAATATGAACCAAATAAGTATGCACTCACTATTAGCTGCGTATACTTCTGACAAAATCATATTTTATTGACTGACAAAGTAATGTTTATTTACACCATTAAGACAATCTAAGAAGACACTATCGAGACCTGATGGTTTGTCGGAATGAACACACAACACCAATAGATCATAAGTGCGTGCTGGACATGGATATTAATGGAGATACCGTTGGCTGTAGAGATTTATCACACCTTGAGGACTGTGGTATGCTTTTCCTGATAAACAAACCCCTCTCACATGCAGATGCTTTCGACGCATCTGCCGCAGACGACAATTGAGAAAATGTTTTTGCAGAAGGAGTAATTGTGTTGGTTTCCAGTTAGACTTATGAACAAATAGGTCTTCCCATATTTTGACGTTTCTGCAGCATTGAAAACAATCGCGGCCAAAGGAGAAATTGCTCATCCTCATTGCCAAAATGTGTTCAATTCTGTTCAATAATTATACTTAGATTAATAGATATATTACATATGGTTTGCTTATTTAGTTACAAAGTCGTCTGCTGCAGATGTGTTGTATGTGGGAAAGGGTTAATCTTATCAATGAGTTGTGTTATAGGACAATTTCCAGTAAGTAGTTCCAGACCAGCATGGTCCACCGCTCAGTCTGATTAGGTTATACAGTGTTGGCTAATTGAGCTAGAGAAGATCCTATAAATGTATATGAGCCGCATCTAGCGATTTTGAACTGAGTACACTGAAGACACAGACGAGCTTGTGTTTCCGGACAGTCTCACTAGAGCTTCACTGTCCATCTAGATGTAATTTAGATAAAGATGTATCTTTTTGACAAAAAAATATTTTGTCTATTGTTTTCCATTGACTTGTAAGAAAAACGGAAACCAGTGTAACGCTGACACGATACTGATACAGTCAGTAAACACTTGTGATGTATTTCTATGTAAACTAACCCTTTGAACATTTATACTAAATATACTACGTGGTGTTGTAACACACTGTGTATTTAAGCTTTTAATGAAGCGGATAATTCTTCCAATTTATTCCATGTTTTTCAGTTGTATATTGACATATTAAAGTGGATTATATATAGATAGATTTTATTCCGGAAAAAGGGCAATTTGCCCAACATACCACATATATATAACATTTTTGTTTGAACAAAGTCAAATAGCAGACTAGCAAAAAGAAATGTTTGGAAATATTCTAGAAAAAATATATATTTCCCCCCGTTTGAATGACAAACGGCTTTACAAAAGCTAATGTAATTATAACAAATTACTAGGATTAATATCAGTCATTTGAGAGAAGACAATTTTTAGAAAATCAATCAAAAAACCTTGAAGAAGGTGGAGAAGTTGCTCAATGTGGACATTTTCGTAATTTCCACATTGATTTTCATCTTAAGGATGCAACTCAAACAGAGTAAATCTACATCATTATTTTCATTCCTTATTTTCAAAATCCTTGTTAACAAATATGGTCAATCTTTAACTACAGATTTAAGTAATGCAATAAATTTAATCATACTTGGATGTTTCCAATAATATTTTTTATATATATAACATTCGTATATCAGAAAACGTTGAACATTCTAACTAAAAGTGCATTTCATATTCGATAGTTTTACATCATTAACATTTTATTTTATCATAAGGTATTTTGTTTTGTTTGTGCATCTTCCAGCTTCAAAACAGACAGAAGTAATTTCACATTTTCGACACCTTGGTTTAACCATACAATATTAAAAGCTAAGGTTTCTAAACTATTTTTGATCTACTTGGCCCAAGGGTGCTTCTGGAAACAATTGCAGATCATTTAACGTCATGTCATATACATGTTTAATATATTTTCCATTTGTCGACCTAATTATTTTAAACCAATATGTTACTACTCTAATTAATCTCTTGGGTGGATATCTACCAAGTTCTCCACAAACAAAAGTATTTGATATGTGACCTTAACCAAAGTATTTGATTGCAGAATTTTAAATAAATCTTTACTAATCTAACTGCCTCATTCATACCCCATACCTCACATCCATAAGATTTGATTGGTTCTTTAAGTTTATCAAACAATTCAAATTTATAGGAAATAGACATACTAGGGAACTAAACCATATACAATTTAAGCATACACACAGACTTAAATGCTTTGCCATACAATGCCTCAAATGTAGTATTAAAGGATACTGTAAAAATAACACCAAGATACTTGAAATTATCAACTATATCTAGACATTCTTCTTTATATTTGAACATCATATTTTTCCCTATTCTACCCTTTCTGAAAATTGATGTATTAGTTTATTTACGTTTACTTGAAGTTTCCATCTATCACAATATTCTTCCAGATTATCAAAACCTTGTTGTAACCCGATATCACTTTAAGAAAGTAAAACGATATCATCCCTATATAACAGTAAACATAATTTCAATCCCAACGCCCTTATAATGAATTATTCTTCAATATCATTACGATACATAGAAAATAGAGATAGGCTTTCCGCTTGTCTTACACCTAATGAACACACAAAACTGTCATAAATTGGTTTAATGTTATCCAAAATATAACCACGTAACCCTAACTATATAAGCTTATACCATAAAATGTCCCCTACTATGCAATCAAAAGCTTTAGTATAGTCTACGAACACTGTAAACAACTTTGTCTTTTGTTTAACCAATGATTAATCATGCCACCGAGTATAAATATATTGTCAACTGTACTAATATTTTCCCTGAATCCGGCTTGTGCCTCAATATACACATTATAATGTTCAGCCAACTTTGTCAACCTGTTATTTAGAATTGTGGTAATACCCGGATAATTTACATCTCCTTTCTTATAAAGTGGTACAACAAAAACCGTCTGATCAACTTTTAGGAAAATAGCCTGCAATAAAAAGTTTATCAAATTATATAGTTAAATACTAAGCAAATATGATATGTTGGGTGCCATCTATAAAGAACTCATTTAACATGAAATCAGCATCAGTTGATGTCACTGTCTTTAATTCCAGTTAGTTCTTTCACAGATACATTGAAAATCCCCAGTAACATATCTTTCATTAAAAAGTAATATATCTTCATCAGGTTGAAAAAAAAACGCGGAATCAGGGTCATTAATTGACTTAAAATATCTCGCAAAATTGTTTGTATTTACAATAAATACTTTATTTTGGGTACATGTACCTTTTAGCATTTTTCCAATATTATTTTACATTCTTAAATCGTATAGCTTCTAAATTGTCTTGTTTGCAATTGTTCATGAAGATATTTTTTACTTCTTATCAAATTGTTGTACGTACTTCTAGCTTTCATCATTTTTTTCTTTGTTTTCTTCAAGTTTATCATGCCTTTATTTAGCTGCTTATACAACTCAGTTGTGCTTACTTTTCACTCTAAAGCATACCCTGGTTGATTCTCTTTACATTGATCATCCTTATTTCGTTTACCGTTAGTAATATTCATTTTACACAAAGGATTACAAAAGTTCCTCTGTTGTATTTCACATATCAATTTTACAACCCATATGTTCAAAATGATAACATATATTAAAACAATATATATTATGTTTATAAATGAATATTTTTTGTTATTATCCCATTTATATTTATAAGACATTGTTTCACTATTATTACAGTTAAACCTCTCCTCTGAATAAATACTTTCAGACAGTTCCCCTTTAATACAAAAACTTACAGCACAGTGATCAGATAGAATATTGACTTCAAGTACTTTTAAAACATAAGTCAACATTAACATGTCTGTCCTACATAATACTAAATCAATGACACTATTTTCTTGTGAAGTAACACAATTATAATTACCCTCTCTATCTTGATATTTTCTGCCATTTAAAATTCTAAAACCTGTAACTTTGCAAATGTCTAAAACAAGCCTACCGTGCTCATTTATATTTTTATCACAATATTTTCTATCAATAATTTGATCTTTTTCACAATCATCAGGCAATAACCAAGAATGAAATAAACTTTCATGTTCTACATAATCTGTTCTTGTACCAGTTCTGTCGTTAAAATCACCGGCTAACAATAAATATCATCAGTAATCGTGTCAAAAACACTTCTGTTCATAAAGATTGCTCTACTACTACCGGACGGTATATTATAACACAAACATAATAATAAATATTTACCACCCACAACCCTATACCCCGTGATTTTATACCATATAATACTATCATCAGCTTGTTTCAGGACATCAACATAATTGTTTAAAGTGTCCCCCACATAAACAATAATTCCTCTGCTGTTTCTTTGTGAAGACTTCAACTTACATGTCCTGTTTAAAACAAAATTTAAAAACCAACTTACTTATATGAGCGACGCCCTGCGAAAACCAACCGTAAGGCATTTGCTAGCAATATAGATTTAGATCGACCAGCTGCAATCTGATCTGGCTCTGCACTGTTCGTCAGTCAGCATGTATGCGCAGGTAGCTCTTTTTCCACACGTGTAATAATTACGCTAAGGTTGATTTTCCTGGAGCACCGTTCATATGGTGATCGTGTTGTTTTGCAGAACATTTCGTGTGTCCAACGATCTTTTTGAAGTGCCCATTGAGTTTCTGCATCCCGACACGATTCATGTGTGATGGGACTAAACATTGCCCTGGTGGGGAGGACGAAGACGTCGATGAGTGCAGTATGTGTACCTTTTATGTTTATATTTAATGTATGTATGTCTGTCTGTCTGTCTGTCTGTCTGTCTGTAATTCAGACCGGACGTACGTCCGTCCATCCGTCTGGTCGGCTCTGTTTGTACATATTTCTGTCTGTCATTCCACCCGTCCGTACGTCCGTCCGTCCGTCCGGTCGGCTCTCTCTGTATGTCTGTTTGTATCTGTCTGTATCGTCAGTCTAGATAGGGGCGTTATGTTCCCTTTATCTGTCAATCCGATCGTCTGTCCGTCTAGATGAGTGCAGTATGTATATGTTTCATGTCACATGCCTTAGAATGGTAACATATAAGGATCGCTTCTCCGCCGTCATCTCTGTCTGTCCGTCTAGATGAGGACAACGAATTGTGCAATATGTGGACCGTTAATGTCACCTGTTTTTAAAGGGTGATACATAGGGATCACTTCTCTGCCGTCATATTTCCGTACCGTCTGTCCGTCCGTCCTTTCGTCTGTCCGTCTAGATGAGGATGCCGACGTGTGATGTATATTAGTGGTTACCTGCCTTAGACACATATCTATCACTTCTCCGTCAGCGTTCCGTTCCGTCTGTCTGTCTTTCTGTTCGCTCATATTCCCGTCTAGATGAGGACGACGACGTGTGTTTTATGTCACCTGTCTTAGAATGGTGACACAAATGGATCATCACTATGTGATCTGTCCGCTCCGTCTGTCTGTCCGTCTGTTCATATGACCGTCTAGATGAGGGCGACAATGTGTGCAATGTGTGGACTGTTTATGTCACATGCCTTAGAATGGTGACACATATGATCTCTTCTCCATTATTTTTGCTTTCCGTCGCTTTGTCCGTCTAGATGAGGACGAGGATGTGTGCAGTATGGGGACTTTTAATTTAATCCTGCCTTAGAATAGTTACACATAGGTATGACTTCTCCATCATATTTTCATTCCGTTTGTATGTTCGTGCGTTCGTCTGTCCGTGTATATGTCACGCTTTCACTTACTAACCTACATACAGACAACACATGCGTTTCATCGAACACTCTCATACACATACTCCAGTGCAAATGCTTTATTAACCATTTCCGTCGAGAGCGAGATACTTGTGTTCGATTCTTTAAAACGGCAATGCTTGGCTTCCCTCTATGGTGATCAGGGATGCGGGGATATGATTCAGATTAGTGCACTGGAGTATTGTTGAAAGCTGCACAAAACCCAACTCGACAAACACATCTATTAACCATTTCATTTATACGAACAATTTAGGCTTTTCAAATTTGGAAGCATATGGAATGAAAAATACATATTGGTCAGCGAATAGTATTATTCAGAGATAAACTAAAGATATTGTGAGACATAGATTGTCATGAACACATTCTTTTCTCCCGTTAATAACTTCAAAAATGGTCTGATATTGAAGCATCAGATACCCTTATATGTACTATGTAACACATACTGTAATTGGGTTCGTCCTAAGTACATGTTACGCATATTTTAATAATTGCCTACATGATATGTTATGTAATCAGAGATGAAACTCTCTTTATGAAAGGTAATCAAACTGGTACACCAATGTGTAAGGGAAATTCAAACCTTTACCAGATATATCAAATATGCAGCAGACGACTTGTAAAACATATTAAAAAATATATTAAAAAAATTACCATTATAGCATGGCGCTGAAAGCATTGTGGCAAGACGATACAATTGCTCATAATGTAGTTAAAAACATTGTTGCAGAACAATACATTACTCATAATGAACAATTTCTTCATTCATCGCAATGTTTTAAAAGCCGGCTGCT
Organism: Serripes groenlandicus; assembly: GCA_031761405.1. Classification (NCBI taxonomy): domain Eukaryota; kingdom Metazoa; phylum Mollusca; class Bivalvia; order Cardiida; family Cardiidae; genus Serripes; species Serripes groenlandicus. The sequence continues at coordinate 36,771,622 of JASEVX010000001.1, read as the reverse complement.
GCGGATTAGTCAAAATGCATCAACAAACGTCTGCGAGTGAAAAGGGTTAAATCGAGGTGACAAAAGAATCCTCTTCGCTTGACGAGATTCAATTTTATTCCAGGTGACCATGGGTACTGTGAGGGACTATACCATTGTAGAGGCACGCCCATTTGTATACCACGTAGCCAAGTATGTGATGGAATCTCACACTGTCCACGGAGAGACGACGAGGCAACGTGCATTGACACTTGTCAAGTAGGGTGCAAATGCACCGCGTTTACTATGATATGTACAACATCACAATTCACAACCAATATTACAGTGAATTCGCAAAACGCAAACATGAAGTCTTTGACAGTATATGGACAAATGTTTAATTTCAGTTCCGGTCATTTGTACCCCTTTCCACTTTTAAACACCTTGAATGTATCCCACTGTGAAATCAAGCACATGGATCCATTTCAGTTTAATTCCACGAAGAATCTCGTTACGTTAGATGTAAGCCACAACGAAATGTATCACCTTATGCGTCATACGTTTCATGGCTTGGTTAATCTTCGAACTCTACTTTTAAAAGGAAATCCACTTACAATTATAGATTCATTGGCGTTTTCTAATCTGTCATCCATTAGAAGTCTTGATTTGTCAGGTTTTGCACTTGATCTCGTTGAAGTTAATATGTTTTATGGTCTTGGTTCTTTGGAAATGTTAAACATATCAAAGAATGGCATCACACTTGTAACAGAACAAGTCTTTAAGCCTTTAAACACTTTACGAGAGCTTGACATTCGAGGTACTGAAATATTACAATTCGACCAAGAAATTTTCTTTGGTCTGAAAAATTTAGCATTGATGTATACCGACTCCTTCACTTTGTGTTGTGTGCGACCATCAAGTCTTTCCAAGGACAAATGTATTTCTCCAAAGAATGAATTTTCCTCATGTGACGATTTGATGAGAAATGAAGTACTAAGAGTTTCCATCTGGACCACTGGTATTGCCGCCTTTATTGGGAACATAGTTGTTTTAATAATCCGTTTCTTTGTCGAAAGAGAGAGTCGTGGTAAGACGTACAGTATATTCGTGTCTAACCTCAGTATTGCCGATTCCTTGATGGGTATATATCTGCTTATTATCGCCACTACCGACACTCTGTTTCGAGGTTCGTATGTTCTGAATGATTATTCCTGGAGGAACGGAGACTTGTGTAAAATGGCAGGAAGTTTAGCAACTGTAGGTAGCGAAGGATCCGTCTTGTTTCTTTGTTTGATCACACTAGAACGGCTTCTAGTCGTCAAGTTCCCGTATGGAAATGTTACAATTTCGAGACGTGCGTGCGTTGCCTTATGCGCTTCAGTCTGGGTCGCTGTTTTCGCCCTCGCTGTAGTACCATTATTAATTTACCCCTCATTCTATTCTCGTTCCGCCGTTTGTTTGGCATTACCCCTGACACGGGATAGACCTGAAGGATGGCAGTACGGTATCGGCGTCTTCATTGTTTTCAATCTTCTTGCTTTTCTCTTGATGGCCACGGCTCAGATTGTTATTTATCTGGAGATCTCTGCCTCTAGAAGAAAAGTAGCATCCCGAGGACGACGGATGGACATGAGGATAGCAAGAAAACTGTTCTTCGTTGCTATCACTGATTTCATGTGTTGGTTTCCAATTGGACTTATGGGTAAATATATCTTAATATCAACTTATCGGAGAAACATATGTCAAACGAAAATGAATAGGCATATGCTTACAGTGAAGACGTGTATGTGTATATTTAAAGTATCTACAGAGCCTTCACTGCCCAACCATGAGTAATATATAATTCGATTTGACTTATTCAAGTTAGAATTGTAGTACTATTACTTTCACAAGAATTTACCCTTAGGTGAAACAGGCACGGAGACGCGATATAAGTCCCAATTGTATAATCAAGACGTTTTGTAAAATAAATAAACTGCATTATCAAGTTAATTACAAAATATTTTAATTTAAATCTATTTTAGCCGAGTCATTGATTGATTGGCGTTTAACGCCGTGTTCAACAATGTTCAGTCATATCACGGCGGCCAATTCACCTATTCATGTATTTCCTGGCTTTCTCACACCAGTAATTCATACAACAATCCTTCCAAGCAACTGGCTGCTTTTCCACATAGACTGCTAGCCCATTGGTTTTAGCAGAGTCAATAAAATGTGTAGAATTTGAATATCTTGCGTAACACGTCTTCAATTTCAGGACTTCTTGCCTTAAATGGTCAGTTGATCTCCGGAGAGGTTTATGCCTGGGTAGCTGTGTTTGTTCTGCCCATCAATTCGGCAATCAATCCTTTCCTGTATACACTTGGTAGTTCATTGTCCCAGATGGTAAGCCGTTTTCTCTGATAAATACCACGTTAACCCCTTTTCACTTACAGACGTATTTTGAAGCATCTGCAGCAGACGGCTTTTGAAAACGTTGTTGCAAAAGGAGAAATTGCTCATCATAATGAGCAATTTCACCTTTTGCCACACTGGGTTCAGTAATCATTCTTTCCTGTACACAGATTTAAAATAGGTTTACCCAGATATGTTCAAAGTCGTCTGCTACAGATTTACTGTATGTTGGAAAGAGTTAAATTAAAGGGGTTGACTAACGACCTTTGGGTCACTATTTCCAAACAGCGAAAATCTTTCTTATTATCACTATTATCACTTTGAGTCAAATCAAGGTAAAATACCGATTTGACTCCTCGTAAATATTTTGATTGCTTCACTTTGTATAATTAAAAATGTGCATAAGTAACACTACTATATACTTATTATTATCAAAACAAGGTAAATTATACCGATTTGACTTTGTTGTAGCGTTAAATGTGCATAGATAACTGTACTATGTTAATCCACCAGATAGCATATGACCATAATCTATATCTTTACGAACCGAATAAGACATTGGACTAAAACAGAGTGTTCTAGTCAATACCTATATATAGTTCCATGAACTAAAATGATTACCTACATTGTTGGTCATTTTGATAGGCAAAATTGTTAAGCATTAATCGAGTTTATGAAAGAAAATATGTGACGATTATGAATTCGAGTTTTATAACCATATTCCGTTGAAGATTTTGTTTTATCTGATTATATCTGCTTCTGGATTTAATTATTTTTGTAAATTTAGTTTTAAATGATATTTTATTAAATCCTTCTTTTTTCAAGATATAAGAAATATTCCCACCACAATGTCCGACAGAGGAAGCACATATTGTAGTTCTGGGAACTATGTATTGTTGAAAACATCACTTTCAGAAATATACTAAGCACTTTAAGCATATATATCAAAATCGTGAGACAGTTGAATCTGTTGAGAACGGCTCTGACCAAAAAACCGACAATTCAAATTTGAAATTAAATGGTAAATATCTGCCATCCATTTCCAAATGTTCGAACGTCAGTTTACATGTGACGTGACTCGATTTAATTTAATTTTCTCCTTTCAAAAATGGTTGGTGTGTACCCAAGAAAATATGAGTGGCGCTCTGCGACAACTAATCGTTAGTCATTTGCCACAATGCAGTGTAGATTCAGTTCACCTATCGAAAAACGCTAGGGTTGGTTTTCGAAGAGTGCCACTCATATCTGCGCCTACAAAAGACAAATTACCAGCTTGTTTAGATTCATCATTTGTATGGACCCTTTGCACCTTAAAGCATCCATCAGTTTCACCGATATTTCCTTTATTCCAGAAGCTGACGATAAAAGATAAATTTACCATTCAAAGAAGAGGTAAGTGATATTGTCTGTTTGAATAGATTGAACGTCAAAAGTTGGGACTCACGACTGTAACAGAATGACGTCCGGTTTGACGTCGTAACAAATTGAACGCAGTTTTCATTAAAACCGTACAATGCATGTGATCTGGGAAAGATCGGATTTAAATACTTTTAACGCGCGATGTTTTTCCATTCTATGTTTGAAGTTATTTTGTGTATGTGTATGTGATTCTTGAGCCTTTCTTGCTCTAAATTGTCTTACATTTTCCCTCTGACGTATACGCTTGTTTTCTAATTTGTTTAGTTTGTCCCTGGTCGCGATTCTCTGATTTCTTTTTTCGTACCCTCTTTGCTTTCTGACAGCTGTTTCCGTTGTTTATTATTTTGAATTGCACAATAATATGTATTATTCGATTGGGAGATTTTAGATCATTTTAACCAGCGGTAATACTCAAAAGTACCCTTTTGCGGCGTCCCTATAAAAAGTACACGTAATAAACGTTAAATAACGCTCAAAGGGGACAAAATGTCAGTTATGAAAAAAATATGATATTTCATTCAATATAAACATATTAATTAAACCCGTTGAAATTTAAAAACAATGTTCTAGACGTATGTTGAAAATAAACTCAAAATGGAAAAATAAAATACACAGTTTTAATTATTTTTGTTTAATTCTTAACACTATCAGTATAAGTGACGTTTTTCGGTAAAAGGGGACATTTTATCAGTGAAAATAACATGAACAAAAATAACAGTTTTTGACGCTAGAATACGCTAAAATTTTATTTACAGGAATTCTGGTTCAGACGTATTTTCCATGCAAAATGTTGTAGTATTTTGCTAAAATAGAAAGCCTCATTTTTATTTTTAAAAAAATGAGTATGGTAAAATACACCCTTTTTAAGCTGAATTACAACATTTTGTTTTTTCCTTAACGACATCCATCTTCTTGGAGGTCTTGTTTATTTCCGTCAAAATTATATCATTTCCTTTTATACGTATACGACGTCGGTTGATAAATTTTCCTGCGATTTTCTTAAAAAATGTAATTTTAAGAATATGTTTCGTATACTTAGTTGGAACATTTTGTTACAAATTACAACGTCATTTTTAGGCGTAATCCGTGCAAACTATCTTTTTATTAATAAACTCGTTTACCAAAGATAATAATAAAGGTCGTGCATCCGAAGTATATTTTATTTCCTTTGTAATCATACCAAAATCATACATGCAAGTGTAAAAATGGCGAATATATTGAAGATTAATGGTCAACGTGTGACAAAATCTTGCGTGAGCCCCAACTTTTGACGTTCAATCATAGTGTTTACGCCGCGTTTTCTCGAAAAGACTATCAATGTTATGTTCCTGACATAAGCGCATGCAATTTCTTATGAAGTCGTTAGAGATCGCGTTTGTTCTAAGACTTGCAGGTCATTTCCACTGGAAATGCCCAAAAATGTCCGCGGAAAATACATCTGTCGACATCGGGCGGAAATCGCCGAGCCAATGTATTGTTAATAAATACCGACCTCACACGAAAATCCTTAAGCCAATCAGGGTTTCATTTCCTTATCTCAAGATCTTACTGTGTACGTTCCAATAGTTATACTGCTGACGCGGCCGTGTTTACATTATATTCTAATCATGGTTTTGCTACGAAAGCAATGACGAACACTTTGTTTAAAAACACATATTTGGCTATTAATACAAAGGAATGGGATATAAACTTGTTGAGGATTAACTTGTAACAAGGTCTGATTAAATATGTTTAAGAGATCCGTCAGACGAAAAGCGGTCTTCTTTCATCTGCGAATAGCCAGTCTGTGCATACGTATTATCTCACCAGAGCCTTCACTGTCCGCCTACACAAATAAAAAAAGACCTTCTTTGACAAAATTGATGCTCGTAATCCAGTCTAATCCAGTCTAGTAATAATTCTCTTAAGCATACATCAACTTCATATCATCTTATTATAATTGAAATAAGTTATGTTGTATAACAGATATTTGAGAGAAGAATACATATCACCACTTGTTTTTTTCTCGTTTCTTGTGAACTATTAGTGTATTTTGCACAATAGTATTTACTTTTCAGACAACAAGATCGAAAAAACTATAGAGATGTTTAATAGCGATCTGCTCGTGTCTGGCAAAGGAAAGAAGCCGGCTTATAAACTTAACATGTCCTTGGACAAGTATCTAGCTGTAAATCGTCTTGATATAAAGGTACATTATAGTAGATACGAGCAGCGCTCTATGAGGACATACCTGAGAGAATTGTCAACGAATGTAGATTCAGACCATCCTGCGTATCTGCACAGTCAGATCTGAATCATCTGTCTGAAAAGCAGTGTCTATTTAGTGTCTATTTAGACCCGATAGCAATGTTTATCGATATTTGTAATAATCATGCTGAGGTTGGTTTTCCTGGAGAACTTGTGATATACACGGTTGTTAAGAAGTGTTAAGTGTTCAGACAAACATATACATTTACTACGTTAGAAGAAAGGTCTTGAAATTGATACTTTGTCTGTTTAAGTGGCGTTTTTAATATTTTACGCCGCTTTCAACAGCTCTTCAGTTATATCAAGGCGTTTCCTTGGTAAGTTAACAGTACTTACGGTACGTGTTCACAGAACAAAGGCGTATCAGTCGACTTGTTAACCCTGCTATGCTGTGAGTCAAAGAAAGAATCATATATTGTATATTTTAGCATGGCCCGACGGAGGATCCAACATGGGTCTCGAGCTAATGAGGCGGTCGATCTTACCACTACACCACGGAGTAGTTCCTTAATTGTTTGGAATAGTCGAAATATGTAATTGTAGTTGTAGATAATTAGAAAGCTAGCTTCTTTTCTTCAGAACGCTGGATAACGTTCGCCTTAGGACCTAGAGTGATCAAAGGTCCAATCCCTGGTATTGTGGGATCATTTAGGACTGAAACATAAATATTGTTGCATACCAACTTTTAATAAATTAAAAGGGTATGGGAATGTTACAAATGGATTTTTTTTAATAAAAGCTACACCAATGACTCATCTAGTTTAATGTCTCTCGTTTCATTCATTTCAAGAATGCGTATGTATTTTTCCTGACTTAATGTCCTGTCCTCGAGCACCTCATCTACATATGGGGGTCTCTATTTCCATGTATTGTTTCTAGAATGCGTATGTAGTTGCAATTAAGGAACGTCTGCTCATAGCGCTCCTCCACTGTATGGGGTCTCTTTTTCATCTGCAGTTTCATGAATGTTGTATGTTATTGCCCTTAAGTTAAGGTATGTCGGACCTTCGAGTTACCTCACAGTATAAAATCTCCATTTTTAAGTATTGCATCCATAACGCATATATAATTGCCCTTATGGTATGTCAGGGTCCATCCACTGTTTAAAATATTCATTTTCATGAGTTTCAAGAATACATATGTAATTGACCTGAAATTATGTCGGGCCCTCGAGTTCCTTTACTATATATACAATCTCGGTGTTCATGTATTATTTTTGAATGCGTATGTAATTGCCCTTAAGGTTATTTCGCACCCTCGAGGCCATCCATGTCGCGGCTTCGATTTCCTCAAATGTATAAAATCTTCATTGGTATGTAACGATTTCGGAATGCTTATATAATTGCCCCAAAATTATGTAGGGCCCTCCAACTCAAGTTTTATATTTTCATGTTTTGTTTCCCGAATGCGTATGTAATTGTCCTGCAGTTATTTCGGGTGCTCGAGTTCTTCAACTGTAAGGGGTCTCTATGTTTATATATTGTTCCTTGTGTGCGTATGTAATTGGCCTGAAATTATCTCGGGTCCTCGAACTCCTTCACTGTATTAAATCTCTATTTGCATGTATTGTTTCCTAAATGCGTATATAATTGCCGTAAAGGTATATTGGGCTATAGATCTCATAATATTTCAAGAATGCGTATACATGTATAAATGTTCTGTAAATATGTCGGTCCCTCGAATGTCTGCTTCTCCGCTGTATGGCGTCTCTATTTCTATGTAATGTTTCCAGAATGCCTATGTTATTGCTCTGAAGTTATGTCAAACCTTCGAGTTTCATCACAGTATGAAATATCCCTATTCAAGTTTTATTTCCAAAACGCAATGCAATTGCCATTAAGGTATGTCGAGCCCCGCATCATGTTCATGTATTGTTTCCAGAAGGCGTACGTAATTGCCCTGAGGTTAAATAGGGCTCTTGAGCTCCTCCACCGTACGGAATTGGTACATGGATCGTTGAATAGTTCGGCCGTCATGATGACTACATCTTCTAAAGGGGTGAGTTAAAGTAACTGTTGTTGTTATTTCAATAGTCTTCTGCTTTTATCATTTTCCCACATACAGTCGGTTTCTGACGGCTATGCAGCAGACGACTTTTGTCACAATGCTTTTGACTCGATTTAATAATTAACAAATTAGTTATAGAGAAATACCCTATTTTAACTGAGATTAGTTTAAAGTCGTCTGCTGCAGATTGATTTGTTGTGTTTGAGAATGGGGGGTGGGGGGTGGGGGGGGGGGGGGGGGGGGGTAATCGCGTCGAACAGTTCTTATTTACTGGCTATCTCGTGCCAGTATTCCACTCACCACTTTTTCCGTGCAACTGACTAACTTCCCACATAGATCAATTGAGACCCATTGGTGGATGACGACTGACGCTAGTCACACAAACTTTCATCAATCATCGGAAATGATAAATGGCTCGAACGGGGTTCGAACTCACGACCAATGGATTGATACACCTCCTCCTATCCGATTGAGTTCTCGGGTACGACTTTAATTACGGTGAAAATGAATACATGTACTCGTACAGTCGGGTTTGCCCAGTGACCTCGAGAATGCTTACAATATCACTAGATGGCGAAAAGGGATCCTGATCCTACTGAGCGCAGGCACTTCCTGATTTCGATCTGTGCTGGTAGCTAATTCCAAAATGTGTTTTACGTTTGACGTGACTCAATAAGTTTTAAACCCTTTTCAACATATAAAGAATCTGCACCTTGAAAACATAAAGGCAAACTTGAAGAAATCCTCAATTTTAAAAGTACATTTGTTGTAACGAGTTGAATCCAATTTGGCAATAGGATAAAGTACTCATTGTGAGCAATTACCCATTTTGCCACAACACAGTTTTCTCGCGACAGTTCGTAGTGGAAATGGTCCCCTAATTTAGGATAAATTCATCTATGTATTTTCAGCTTCTAATCAATTTAAACTTAAATGTTAATTATGAAAGGCAAGCTATTTACAAAATCAAATTTAGAAAAACAGAGCAGCAGCAGTTCTGATTGCTTGTCTGAGACAGGTCCGTTCCTGAAATTGGTTCGAGTAAGACGATATATTCGAATAATCATATGTTTGAGTTATCGCGAGGCCACTGTATTTTCAAAAGATAGTATTGTTATATATTTACAGAAAATAAAGCGCGTCGTCCTTAAAAGCTCGCCTAGATTTAGCAGTGAGGAAGAAGCTTTCACAAAAGATGTTTACGATTTTGGCGAAATCCTGAAACAGATTGTACGAAACTTGAGTAGGGACGAAGTAACTCTTCCGTCCACTGTACGAGACTTGAGAGTGTCGAAGTACTAGTCAATAGCTTGTCTTCGACGATAGAGTTTCCTTTAAAGTGTCACATAATATTAAAGTCGCGTCTGGCGATTTGGGGTCATATTTACTCCGGTCTAGCATAATTTGAGCTTGTCCATGGGAAAAGTATCTTCGCTGGTAGCAAAGTCCCGAAAGACTGTTTTTGTGTGACATTGCCCTTTTTGAGATATTTGAGAAATGATAATACAATAACCAAATATGCTTTAATCGCAATATAAGACCACGGGCCCAAAACAACAATATTTTGTATTCAAACATTGTACATAGTATTATATCTACATCTGACTTTTGTTACTCAATTGCATTAATCAAAAATCATGCAAGTGAGAAAATGCCGTCAGAATCAGTATGCCGCATTATTCTGATAAACAGGTTCTCATTTGCTAAGGAATATAACCATTCTTGTTTAAAATGTTGTTTGCGTATTTTGTTATATTGTGGGCATATCATTAACAAATAAATCTCATTTTCCACTACATGGACATCCATGTCAATACAATAAGGCCACTGTTTATATTCTCTGTTTTATAGTCAACTACATTTTTTTCTGCCATATGTGAATGACTACACCTTTAAAAATTAGCTAATGTCTTTTTCTGCATATATACGTTAGTGGTATAGATATATATATATATATATGTATCAGGTTATAGCTTATGTTTGTATAGTTTATATGTCAGTGATTTATAAGAAGTGTTTATTTTTGAAAACAGTGTCCGATATGCACAATCTTTGAGACTTTGCTTTAAAACACACAGAAACACGGATGTATCACCACGCTCTTTCGTAATCCAAACGTATCCAAAGCCAAACTGATATAATAATTGTTTATTTGCGATTCCCAGGTTACGCGACCTGCTTCGTCTAATCGTTTAATCATAGTACAGCACTGCTTTGGATACCTCTCTGATGACATAGATATAAACTTAGTCCAGTATTCGATGCATTTAAACATATATGTAACTGATAACGGGTAACATCCACATTCACTCAATGCAAAATGGTTGGTTACGTTCATACATGCTAGTCGTTTGCAAAAAAGTGTTTGAACGTGTTTTATAGCTGAACTTTGTTGATATCCTAACAACTCTGCTGAGTATGTTAGAATTGATACAATGATGGTGTCGAGCAGTTTAAAATCTTCATCATGATTTATATATCAGATATATTTCTGGTATCTGAATATCGTATTTGTAACTTTACTTGCTTGTTGTGCTTACATTTCATATGTTTAGTCTAACACAGTTTTGAAATGAATAAGCAACGTAGATTTTTGTACCAAGAGACTAATTCTATTCCGTTTCGTTTATATGTACATTTTTCACTTTTCCATAATGTTCCACCTTTACGGAAAACCATAACCTTTAATTTGTTAAGGTTTAACAGTTTCTTTCCCTCATACAACAATTCTGCAGCAGACGACTTTGAACATATTCTGTCAAAAAAAAGAAAATCTCTAAAATTGAATGGATAACCTATGACTAAAAGTGGAAAACATTTTGGCAAAGGGAGAAATTTATCGTTTTGGGCAGTTTCTTCTTCTGTCACTATGTTTTCAAAATGCCGTCTGCTGCAGAGGCGTCAGAAAGCGTCTAAATGAGGGAAAGGGTTGATTTCATTTCGGTTTCTTCCGTAAAGTTACTCATAGCGTTTATCTGAGTTTGTTATTGTGCGACCGTTTCTGCTTATGTTCATGTTCACACATCGTCTATATTCAGTTAAGCAAATATGTCTGGTATATCATTTGTTATAAACATACACTTTCCACATTTCACTTTAAAGTAACTTATCAGATCGTTTATGAAATGAATGAAAATTATAGTTGAGCTGACACAGCCTTTGTTTGGTACCGATTTCACATGGAAAATAGGTCTGTGATGCCATCTTTTGTTCAAATACAAGATTTTAATTGACTCTACGTCGATTTGAATGTTAACAAGAATGTGCTGTTCTCATCCCGTCCATGGGAAAAGATACAAATTTGTATTTTTCAACAGCGTAGGTTCAGATCGGCCTGTACACATGATCAGACTCTACACGTGTTATAAGAAGCTTCTTATAACCTATCGTAAGTGATATGTGAACAGTGTATAATTATATCAGACTGTGTTGATGCACAAGCTGGTCTGGATCTACGCTGTTCACAAAAGCGTTGTCAATTTTCAAACAGATGGTCTCATTTATAGTTTCATGAAAGGGTAAACATCTTCATTTTGTCAAAGGTTGCATCTTATATATATTTGTTGAATTAACATTGTGCATATAGTTGTCTTGACTTGACATTTGATTTATATATATTATTATACATATGTATGTAAATATAAACATTGTAAAGTTTACGTTACTGATTTAAGTAATCTTGAATCTATAATTAAATGGACAGTGGAGGCTATTGTAAAATTTATAGTGATTTTTAGCTCTACAGGCCAAAGGCCAGAAGGGCTTATGTCGTGGCGATTCGTCCGTCGTCCGTGCGTGCGTGCGTGCGTGCGTGCGTGCGTGCGTGCGTCCGTCCGTCCGTAAACAATTTCTTGTTAACACGATACAGTCTTCACTTTTGATTGTATCTCAACCAAACGTATACAGTAGTTAGATATCCATGAGAGCTCGGTTCCTTTAGAAAACCAACCAGATTTGCCCATGCATGACTGGATTATGCCCCTTGAATTGGTCAAAATTGCTATAATAGAGCTTGCTAACACGATACAGTCTTTATTTTCTATTGTATATCAACCAAACTTATACAGTAGTTAGATATCCATGAGAGCTTGATTCCTTTCGAAAACAAGCCAGATCCGCCCCATGCATGACTGAATTATGGCCCTTGAAATTGTCAAAATTGCTATAATAGAGCTTGTTAACATGATACAGTCCTTATTTTTGATTGTATCTCAATAAAACTTATACAGTAGTTAGATATTCATGAAAGTTTGGTTCATTTCTAAAAAACGGCCAGATCTACACATGCATGGCTGGATTAAGGCCCTTGAAATTGTCAAAATTGCTATAATACAGCTTGTGAACACAATAGAGCTTCCATTTACTATCTGATCTTCACCACACTTAGATGGTATTTGAATATTGATGACATATTGGTTCCTTTTGAAACAAGCCAGATCAATGCCAGTAGAGCATAGGCCCTCATGGGCCTCTTTTTTCTTATTATCATATAAAGGCTGTTCTTGTTCTACTGTGATCGTTAATTAATTACAAAACACTTGCTGCAGATCAGGTGTTCTCAAAATGGCCAATATGTTCTCTATGTTTTCGATTATGTATCAATTGCAAACATTGAAATAATCCAGGTGGGTGTAACATTTTGGTCCGACGTTTTCAAAACAGATGAGTTTTAAAATATTAAATCCAAGCGATATTAAATATCTGAACGTTTGTGAATCTTGTGGTGTATTTAGTATTTTATTTTGTGTCATGTTATGTAATGCATTTTGAACATATGTTAGCAAATTTAAGCTCATCGCGACGAAGTTGATGAGAGCTTATGTTACACCCCGTGTCGGCGTCCAGGTCCGATTTAAGCGTTTGGTGTTGTCTGTCATATTCAGTATAAGTGATCCATTGACCAAATTAGCATATTTTGTTAATGTTTTAATTATTTAATTATACTGCGAACTAGATCCTCGATAAATACACAAATCCTTAGGAATTCTGAACATGACATCATTGCATAGCTTAACCTGGAAACTATACATGCATGGGCAAACACAGTTATATACTCACTCCTTATGTCCATAACATTGCATATGTTAAGACTTTAAACCTATAACTAAAGATCGCAATATGAGGCTCAAACATATATTGGTTTGATCAACAGTGAGACAAAAGCCACTTGATATGAACCCAGCCACTCTTTTCAGACACCGTTCTCTATTTGGCCCGTTACAAGAACACCTGATCAAATATGTTAGCCAGTGAAGTATTAGGAAATATCTATATGCCTCTTCATATTTGTCACACCGTACGATGTTCTTAAGCCCCGGTCCCAACGACCTCCCGGACTGTCCAGGAGAGTCGCAGACTGAAATTTTACCGATCCGGGGTCAGATTCGTGTTGGATACGCGTTTGGTTCGGGCTTATCCGTGATAATCCGGGACAGTCCGGGTTGTTCCTGGATGGCCCGTCATAGTCCGGGACACTATTCCGGCAATTTAATACTGTTTAAAATTGCCGTGGTTATCCGGGAATACCCGAGAGGCTTTTTCATGCCGGGGTTGTCCGGGACGGTCCGTGTAGCGACAGTGTTGGCTCCGGGAAGGTCCGGAGTAGCACCGTGTTGATCCAGGGCGATCCGGCATTTCGTGTTGGCTCCGGGGTGGTTCGTGTTGGGTCCAGGACATACTATAGCTAATCCGGGATGGTCCGGGTCATTCCGGCACGGTCCGTGGCACTGCCGTGGAGGTACCGGGTCAGATCCGTGTTGGGTCCGTGTTGATCCGTGTTTATCCGTTGTGGTGCCGTGTTGGGTCCGGGCTGGTTCAGGGTGACGATGTTTTGCGACTCAATTTCACCCAGGATCATACCAGATCAAGATATCTCTAGATCCGGGGTGTTTCGTGTTAATCCGGGGTGCTCCCTGTTGGGTCCGGCTTCGGTGTGACTGTAGCTTTAGCAATCGCCATCCCTGTACCTCCAGCGCTTTGATTTGCATGAATGTTTTCAAAGTTTTCTGCTGCAAATTTGATCATTGTTGACAAGGGTTAAATTAAATATGTATGAGTTATGTATGCTTAGTTGTCTAGTCTTAGCTGTCAATTTAGCTGTAAGTGTCTACTAATCGTGTATTTAAAGTGAAATTAATACTCTATATTCTGTCATATTTGTTGGTACATGTATTTTGTCTTATATTTGATATTTCTTGTAATAAACAAAGTAAAGTCATTTACTCTTTGTATAAGTTTCTTTCTTAACCTCGATATCTTTTTCAGTCGGATTTCTTCGGCTAAACTCGTGAACTCGATTAAAGCCACAAACGTCATTCATGAAATTATACAAGAATAGAAAAACATATGCCTTTACATTCACACGGTAAGATAAAATGAAAATGAAAATCTTTGTCAGAAGTTTCCTGAGACCTTCAGTTACTAATTAGCTAACCGTGCAGAAGCAGATTATGTTGAGCGGATGCGCAGGTTGGTCTGAATTTAACACTGGTCGCAAAATCCCTACAGATGGGTTTTCCAGAGCGCCTCTCATTTTTAAATAAGAGGAAGTTATGCTTATTGCAAACTCAATCTATTAAACCGAACATCTTTTTCTATTCTTATCAATGATATCTCCGTTATACAAAACTTGACTTTAGCTTCGGAATTATAATTTAGAGACATATCTAGGATGAATTTCTCGTTTGGAGCAATTTATTATTTTTCCACAATGTTTTCAGAATATGATTGCAGAACAGGCGTCAAATGTCATCCCTATCACGAAAAGGATTAAACAGTATTAAACATGTGTAAACATATAGTCGAAAATGATTATACCTTTCGTTCCCGTCTTATTTTCGAAAAGAAAAAGCAATACAATTGTATTCACAAGATGGCTTGGGTATAGAGTTAATAGATATTGAAAGACATACAGTGATTAAATAGAGCATAGAAAATAACCCTTTCCTACATACAACTAATCTACTGTGACATACAGTGGTTAAATAGAGCATAGACAATAACCCTTTCCTACATACAACTAATCTGCTGTAGACCACTTTTAAAACATTTAGTAAAAAATATGTAAACTCTATAAATAAAAGATCAATTCCCTTGCAAACTCATACTCCTCTTTTACACAAACTTTAACATAAAATACATATATGTTTTTTTGACAAAGCGGCTGGGCTTGTCGACCGACTGAAGATTAAAAGAAAAGAACGGGCATATAAGTTATTCCTTAATTATTGAATATTTCACATACAAATATAACAAACTTGGACATATTCTAAACATATAACCAATTACAACCCAAGTGATTTAGAAGCTCTTGAGTTTTTCATTCACTGATCTTTTTACATACCCATCCGTTGCCGATTCGCTATACCATCTACCTTGGCGCTTAAGTAATCTATCTAGTATGCCATTGTTCGCAGCGGCGGTGGTACCTCCTGTTCGTTAGGAATGCAAGCAATACATCTAATTGTTTCTAGCCGGCTTATCGAATTGTATCTAGTCTCAACGTTACGGGTCACATTACCTTCACATTCCGTACATTCGCGCTTTAATTTCCGGTGTCAAGTCGGAATATCACCCTGCTAAAACTATCCACAACATATAACAAAGTTTGCAAATCAACAAATAAATAAGTTTCGAATTTATATGAAAGAAACCCTACAGCATAATTATATTGGTATTTTCATTCATAGATAACATTCGTAAACAGTTTACCCATAACCTATGAATCAACATCACCTTCACGCTTTCATTGTTCGGTGTGGAAGCAGAATGTTATCCCGCTCAAAGTATCCACTGCATAACAAAGTTTGCTCAAGGTTAAATTAAGTTACAATAACATGACAAAGTTTGCACTAGATACAATAACGTCACGACAGGCTAAAATAAAAATAATCAACTACACAATATAATTAGGTATAGACATTATATAATAATTCGTGCACACACTATAACAAAGTATGCACATAACGTAATAAAGTATAGACATAATGTAATAAAGTAATAAAGTATGGACATAATGTAATAAAGTATGGACATAATGTAATAAAGTAAACACATCACACAATACAGTATCTACATAATATAAAGATTACCTACATAATGTAAAGATGTACCTACATAATATAAAGATGTATCTGCATATTATACAGATGTATCTACATAGTATAAAGATGTACCTACATAATATAAGATACATAATATTAAGATGTACCTACATAATATAAAGATGTATCTACATAATATAAAGATGTACCTACATAATATAAAGATGTATCTACATAATATAAAGATGTACCTACATAATATAATAAAAACTGTCAGAATATAAGTATAAAACCACAGCACATAACCATATACTGACATGATATAACTATGTTTGCACAATATGTAAAGATCGTTGTACATAATGTAATAACAAACAGACATAATAATGGAGTTTCATCACTTCTAAAGACAGTGCAGGCGTTCCATAGATGACGGAGAAGTTGCCCTCGTGAGATTTCACTGATAAGGGAGGTAACTCTAAAAGATTACCATCTTCGGAATACTTACATCTGTCATCTGGTACATTTCAAAAGTAGCTAGCCCTTCAACACTCTCCTGTTTGATACCAACCAATTTCACAAAGAAGTCGGACAGCTCTTTTTGGTCTATCTTACCGTCATCTAAAATAAATAGTAAAAAAAAATGTCGGCAATCTTCGGTTTAACTCGTTTAACATCACAACATGTGGACAGTACACCAGAGCTCTAGATAGTATAAGTATTCAAAATTCCAAAACTCTTATTTAACACTCAAACTCTATGTCTCAGTGAGACGATTCTTTGGAGAACCCACAACATAGGGTTTGGATAAGTCATACGCGAGATATTGATTGGAAAATGCCAGTTTACTCCTCCTTATTTGGACTTTGGTACAAGTAACTTGGTTTATAGTAATGGTGTTAACCATTCTACTGCTGAAACCTGTTTTGTGAAGGATTCTGCAAGCAGTCTATAGCCAAATAGCTACAAATAGTTTTATTCAGTAATATAAGGCCTCCGGCCCAAAATACACTATGATTTTACCAAAGAACATGAAAGTAGTTATGAAAATGATTATAGTTAACATTACAAAAGTAATTTTAACATGACGGTTGTTGGATGCCCTGGTTACGAGTGTCCGACATAATACTCACAAATAAATTATCACATGTAATGTAATTTAACCATTCTTGTAAGAAATGAGCATTTTTCAATTCTTCATCTAACGGACACCAAAGCAGAACGTGTTTTTCGTCTTCAATAGCAAAGATATTATTTCTCAGACAATATTGGCAATGCCGTAGGTTTCTGTCAATTTGTAAATCCCGACCCCTTTCAGTCATTAAGTTATGCCCTGACCGAGCCCCGATAGCTAAGTCGGTAGGGACGCGGGTCAGGGGTTTTGAGTTCAATCCGTTTGACGTTTGACAAAAGTCATTGTTACAAGCGTCATTTGTCTTCCATCAATGAGCTTATAATCTATGTGGAAAAGCACCCAGTTGCTTGGAAAGAATGTTGTATGGACTACTGGTGTAAGAAAGCCAGGAAACATGGGTAGGGGAATTGGCCGCCGTGATATGACTGAACAATTATTGAACACGGGATTAAACCCTTATCAATCAAGTCTATAGCCGGTGCTATAGCATACTATCCACACTACCTGACAAGGGTCAGTCGTTAAGTTCCAAGACTTTGCGTATCATTCCGATACTAAGTGCTTTAAAAAACCCACAAAACATTCATAAAAACAGATATTTACTGACGTTATGTTGCAAATTTTACAGAAAACAAACAGTATACAATAATTTTGAAAATTTGAGATATTTTGTTCCTAAATATGTATGATTTCAAATTGCTTCGTACCACATAGACTGCAATATTAAATTTAAATACAAAAACGATTTATATCAATTTAATGCATGTAAGTCTTTCTTTACATGACTATAACACTTCATAGTTTAATATTTCCAAGTATTAATACGATTTAATAAAAATGCCGGGAACTTCTCGACTGACACTCGTACCTGTACTGTGCCTGTTCATTATGCCATCCAGCAGGTACATATGGTAATCAGACTCTATAGTGTTGGCTATTCAACTCACCATATTTATCTTTGATACTCATGGAAATTGCTATTGACTCTCCCAAGTGGAGAGCAAAGTGAGTGAATGTTTTATGATTTTTTTTATATGAAACAAGTTAGAATGTACCTACATCTACTGTGACTGGTTAGTTGTAGGAATACTATATTATATGTAGGATAGTTGGTAGTAGTATGAATACACCTGTATTATTTCAGAGTATGCATTTCAGACTATATTATATGTAGGATAGTGGGACAGCAATGAATCCGGTGAAACTAACGACGACGGTGATGATGACGACGACAACGACGATGACAACGACGATGACAACGACGATGACAACGACGATGAAAACGACGACGATGGCAACGACGACGACGATGACGACGACAACGATGATGACGATGACAACGACGATGACGATGGCAACGACGATGACAACGACGACGATGACGGCGACGATGACAACGACGACGACGACGATGGCAATGACGATGACAACAACGACGATGACGGCGACGATTACAACGACGACGACGATGACGACGACAACAATAATGACGATGACGACAACAACGACGAGGACAACAACGACGATGACAACGACGAAGAAAACGACGAGAACGATGACAACGAAGATGACGACGACAACAACGACTACAACAACGAAGACAACAACGACGATGACAACGACTATAACGATGACAACGACGACGACGATGACGATGACGAGGACAACAACGATGTCGTTGACAACGACGATAACAACGACGAAGACAACAACGACGATGACAACGACGACGATGACAACGACGACGACGATGACGACGACAACGATGATGACGATGACAAAGACAACAACGGCGACGACAACACCGACGATGACAACGACGATGACAATGACGATAACGATGACAACGATGACAACGACGACAACAACGACAACAACGACGATGACAACGACAATAACTATGACAACGACGACAATAATGACGACAACAACGACGACAACGACGACAACAACGACGATGGCAACGACGATAACGATGACAACGACGACGACGACAACAACGACGATGACGATGACAACGACGACGATTACGTTGACAACGACGATGACAAAGACGATAACGATGACAACGACAACGATGATGGCGATGACGACGACAACAACGATGACGACGACAACAACGATGACGACGACGACGATGACGACGACAACATGGACGACGACGATCCCAACGATGACGATGACAACGACGATGATGATGATAATGATAAATAATTCCTAAACATACTTACGTTTAGTAGATGCGAAACAGACATTTCGGTAAAACGCAGAGCCATATTAGAAAGTCGCTATTGTCATACATCCGGGAATAAGGTGTTCCCACATATCAAACCACTTTCCCAATGGTATATGTTTTGAAAATACATATTTAACCATTTCCATGAAGACGTTTGTTCTAAAAATACATATTTAACCGTTTTCGTAGAGGCGTTTGCTCTAAAAAATACATATTAAACCGTTTCCGTTATGACGTTTGCTCTAAAAATACATACTTTTAAAATCACTTCCGTAACGATATATGATCTGAAAATACAGATCTTACTGATACGTTAAGAAAGGTTTGTAGATTTTCTTCCGAAACACTGTCGTCAGCGTAAAGCAGTATACATAACTTTCTGTCATTCACTAAAACTCCAATGTCAAGGTCATTTACCTCCTTAACAAAGTCATTTATGAAAACTGAAAACAAAGTTGATGACAAACAGTCGCCTTGTTTTGCACCTGATTCACACTCAAACCACTCTGTTGTCATGTTATTAATGCGTATACATGATATATAGCTCCTAAGTTACGCTGTATCAGTATATACTGACTTAATTGAATTATAAAGTTTTCAATTTACTCCCCTTTAAAAAAAAGCATATCTCTGTTAACAAAGTCAACCGCTTTTTGTGGCGATTGGTTTGACAATCGCCACAATGCTAACAGAAACAACAACAACGAAAAATATTTACATAGTCGGTTTTGAACAATCGGTTGATATTTTTTTTCCTTACTGCAAACTAATTTACTCACATCCGTTATAGTTCCATCATTGATGCAGAGACGTGATTAATAATAATTATTTCCGTGCTACTTTAGTACCGGATTGTTACTAATATTTGAGTGTTATCGAGACATTATCTACATAGAGTTAGAATATGTAAATATTATCTTCGTCATGATTGGGCAGATAATAAATATCATTGCGCGTTCTGCCTTGCAAATAACGGCAAATAACTCTGATGATACTCAAATCTGGAAATTCCAAAAGGTTCTATAAATAGCTCGCGAGACTGGTGTTCTTAAATCTCAATATTATAAACGCTTTATTTTGTAGTTGTTTAAATATATGAAAGCGTCTAGATGATAAGACTGGTTTACAAAGGTTTAAAGGACACACGATGTCAGTGTGTACAAACGTTATGTATACACGTCTGCACGTTCTAGAGTCAATTAGCAATCAATGCTGAAAGTGTAGCATAATTTAGTATTGGAGATCGAGCATTATAATATATGCCTATATTTTTATAAATTGAACAGTTTGGCAAATAGTGAAATTGTGTTTTTTGAGCATGTTTTGTGTTTGTTTTTGCACTCACATTATTCGAAGCAGTTTAACAACCTCAGAGACATAAACATACACTGTGTTTATATGTCTCTGACAACCCTCAATCATGCAATGTGAAGGGACTAAATTGAACAGACCTGTTTAATATCGGACATCATTGAAACAAACCCCAAACTAATGGATACTGTTTTCTCTCCTTTCTTGATAATTTAGGCATTTCTAAAGTGTAAAAAATATTTAATCTTAATATTGCTTAGCGACCTGGTGATAAACATGTGATTACCCGAACAATTTAGATTACAAATAGCCATTCTAATGAGCTAAAACGGTAGTCTATCGAATACCAACTAGATTTTTCATAACTTTGGAATGGCCTAATTTTGAACACATCATGACCAATTTCAGAACGTAACTAAAACATCACCAAGACTACATTCTGGCAAACTAACATTATTCTACTGTCAAAAGATGCAGGGTTGATACATTCTCAAATATACCCGCACCAGAGTCATCGCAAGCCCTACACCGATATACTGCTTGTTACTTTACAGGATTTTCCTTACGATCGCCACTACAGTGCCATTGGCGCTTTGATTAATATCTATAAATGCCGTGTATAAATTACTGTTATTTCTTAAAAGAGAGTTTAAGCTGTACACATGATCCTCTCAAGAGCGATTCTTTATTTCGTCTGCAAGGATGTCAATGTCTTCCAGATATATCGAAAGACGACCATTGATAAGCGCCATGTACACTTTATAAATACATGACAATAGGCTAATCCCTCTGTAACGTAGCGGCATTCGGGTGTCAGAAGACGAGTCCTTTAGAATTGGGCATATGATAGATTTCCTCCACTCTGTAAAGATTATTGCACTGTCAAAAATAATCTGAAATAGTTTTTGAAGGACATCTATAACATTCGGGTATTTCAACACAGCGTTTGGTATATTATCATGGCCACACGAAGAGTTTGATCTCGTTTTGTTAAGAACCGACATCCCTTCTTCTCTAGTAATACTGACAATAGTTTCCTCATTGGCTACGAAGAGAGGGTCTAACATATTCTTTTCTAATAAATGTTTGTGGATTTTTGCGTGTTCATTGTGCACTTTATCAAAATCATTATTGTCACTGGAATTATATGAATAAAACAAGTCGTTATTCCAACGTTCAAACATCTTAGTTTGATCCTGTGTAACATTACCGTGTACAGGTACAGTTCTGCCACTTCTGTGGGGGTTGGGGGGGGGGGGGGGGGCCTAATTTGCTGATCCGTTCCCAAAGTTCATTGGGGTTATGTGTATAGAATTTCAATATCCAGTGCTAACGACTGTCTGTATGCGCATTCAGATCCGGTTCACCATGGACTCTTAAATCTTAGAAATTGACGTTCGTTTACCCTCTAATGTTTCTATAACTCACGCAATTCGTCGTTCCAATATAGTTTATTGTACGTAAATCGTTAATTTGCTCTCGGCGAAGCATCATAATGGGGTATGTTTCTATCCATTTCGGTTAATATCGTGTCACATAGTGAAGAATAAACACTGCCAATATCGGACTGAGATTATCTGTATGTTTCAATAGACTCATGGAATGAACCTAGCCTGAAATTGGCTCCAATCAGCATAATATCAGTCATTATAAGTATATATGATCAATAACATGTGTGCAAAAAAGCTCTAAGCGTCACGGTCCCAGACCGACTTTTTTGGCGGGAGGTAACAACTGAACACAATGAAATTGTAGTCTGAAATCTTACTTGTAAATTGTAAGGCTATAGTACCTTCACATGAATTATCTGTGATCTTGATCGTATAATCTTCACAAATTCCTTATTTAACAAGAATCCCTACTGCTCAAAAATCCTTATGTGCGTTTCTATGCAAATGTTGTCTATTGTAAGTTGTAACCAAACCGCGTATACCCTTTTATATTAATAGAGTCTGTGTCTCTAAGATGCGTTTCAACCAATGAAATAACAATAACTCCTAGCGAGCGTATACAAGCACATCGTAAATCGTTCTTTTTACGCGTAAATCCACAAACGTAAAGTTGCACAAATGTCAATATGCCATTTGACAGTGGTGTGTCCTAATTATTCTCAGAAGTTGGTGATGGTTGATCCGCTCGTCTTGTAACCTTTCCATTAGCATCTACCATGAGGTTGTGTCCTTTGGGTAGACCATCTATAATTGCTCTGGCGTTAAGTTCGATAAGTCGTTCGATGTGGCATTTGGCACTTTTAAGAAAAACACGTGTGTAGTGTTCCGTGCATTTTAGTTTGCAGAACAATGATCTTGTCTTCGAGATACTTAATAATGCGACTGACTCTACATACGTCAACAATCTGTAACAAGTTCGATACGTCCGATCCTAGCGCCGAAATAAATTGTCTGGCTGTATCAAGAAGAACTTTTCCATCGCTGTATTTTAGGCCGCTTGCTGTGATTGTAAGGTGGGGGTCATTCAACGGATTAGTTGCTCGGTGAAATCTCGATATTGTATTCGTAGAAGTACCTTGCGTATTACCAGGATATTCTCCGTTATTTAACTGTGAATGTTCACCAATATACAACATTGACTTTATGTCGTGAACATTGGTCAAAATTTCATCGATTCGATTTCGCTCACTGCTTAGATCGAGAACTAGTTCATCTGTTAATTCTTTGACTTTAGTATCTATCAGTTCAAGCATATCTTTTCTTAATTTGTCAATTTAACTTTCTAACATTTTACGAGTCCCATTTTGCTTTCTACTGACTTCTTTAATAGCATGAAACACTTTATCAAGTATTTGCCCCAATTGAGTCAACTGCCCATCCATGTTGGTGTTAGTTGTACAAATCTGAGGGCCCGAAGAGGGCTCTTGGTTTCCGGAATTGATCGGGGTCACTATAGATCTCGTAGATTTATCTTTTGAGTAATGTTCGAAAAAATAATTCTTTTTCCCTGAATCAGTTGACTCCGTTATGCAGAATGTCACTTACTGCTATATTTTCGCTGCCCTTGGGAGAGCCTCTTGTTCCATTGTGTTTACCAGCCCGATCGTTCAAATCAGTTTCGCTGATTTTCCTCCTCTTTTTATTCCTGTAATTAGTCATCTCCAATCTAATAAAGCGATCATGATCCAATCTTTGTAACACCAATTTTAGTGAAAAAACATTCATGTAAATCCAAGTTTATATCCAAGTTTTTAACCGCGCCAGTTTTTCAACGCCACCATTCAAATCGTCACGTGACTCAATTTATTAATATTAATTCATTAATAAAGATTTGAATATTTTACTTAGATGTATTCAAAAATTCAAAGTCGTCTTGTTGACTTGTTGTTTATGGGAAAGGATTAACCAACATATTCTATTCAGTACCCTTTCCCACCTGCACTTTGACACATTTAAAAATCCGGTTAAAGGAGAATTTGGTTATCCTGAGCAATTACTTCTTTTGTCACATTTGTTTTCTTTATGTATAGTATATTGTATATTGCAATACAGTTTGAATTAATTTGTAGTATAGAAATCGAGCATAGATTGTAATTATACGGCATATTGTTGAAAAACCTGAACATTTAATACAATTATTTTAGAAGTCTAGATCAAACATTTCATGGGAAAATATACGCAGTGATACAGAGTAAAATACTTAAGAGCATGACATTGTCAATATCAATGACTAATAAAAGTTTATTCGGGAAAATGAGAGCATCATCAAGGTCAGGATTAGGGCTGTAACGGTACATTCGAGTATTCGATATAACCGAATACAGGTCTGTCCGAATCGTATTCGTTATTCGCTTCATCCAGAACCGAATATTTACGAATATATTCCCAAACTGTATGATTTAAACTAAAATCAATTTAAATGAACTACAAACATTACAAATCTTTCGTTACACTTGCAAACCTCTTCAGTTTCATAGTGCATTCGGCGCTATATCTATATAGTATCCCACCCACAACAGCTGACCACTGATTTTGCAATATATTTTTTTTACATTTTTTCAACATATATTTGATGTTGAATTCGCTACGATGTATTTTGTCATACGTTTTTGTGTGTTTAAAATGTGTTTCGAAATACTTTTGAATTATAATTTGATTGAAAATAGAGAGTTCCCATTTATTGACAACCAAAACCCGTCAACAAAAAATGGCGAACCGTGTGAAATGATTTAAATTATTGAATCTCCGGCCAAATATACATCAGTTGTACGTCAACATTTCGGATTTCCGAAATGACTCAAGGAAGCATTCCATCTCACACTATCTGCAAAATGTGTAGACATGAAATCGGGTACAACTAGTTAAATGCTACATTAAATACATAATGTCCTCTCTTGCTTATGCCAGTTATAAGATCAAAGTACTGAAAGTATTTAAGTTGATATTCTTTTGAGGATCACAAGCATGGACAAATTAACTTTTATACTGTTCTAGTTGGAGCTTATTAGTCACAAGAGTGACATGACTTACTAGTCAATAATTATACTTTTTATAACCATTTGAATTCTGATTTAAATTGAGTTTACATGTTGTTAAATTCATGACAGTATTCGTGAATAAATATTCGTATTCGTTACCCTGTATTCGTGATACGTATCGTATTCCTCACCTAGTGTATTCGTTACAGCCCTAGTCAGGATCCAAGCATAAGTGGGTTGCTATAACTTTAACCCTGCTGATGAAAACACTTTATCTGAGGGTACTGATTAAGCAGACAAATAATGATGGATCTGCAGCAGGAAAAATGTTGGAAAGGATAAATTGCTCCTTCTCCTTTAATGTGTTCTGCACTATTAAGGGTTTACATGTTTCTATCGTCAGAGATGTTTTACATATATTTTTTATATCAAGATATGATTAAAAACAATATTCTGATTTGGACACACCATACAGCCGACAGGGCCGATACCATACGATAATTTTCAGAAATGTATTGCAATTATCCGGTATATCGGAACAGCCCTAATTTTCACAAGGTCACAGAATAATCGATTGTTTGCTAAACAAGACTGGTATTATTTTCCACACATTCAACACTTACGCTGACGTTTTCAATGTTGTTCTTCAAAATTAAGATATCTGATGTTTGGTACTATTTGTATAGGTGATGTTAGGTTGTGACACTTTTGGGGTCTGGTTCCCGATTCTTAATATAGGCCGTTCCACGGAAAAAAACCACATTATGGACTCTGCGGAATGTATCGACCAGAACAGCCTGCGATATACGCGCAGCCTAATCCGGGCCGACACATTTAGTCTCAATGGGATAGAGGTATAGATTGAAAATTTCCTGAAACAGAAAATCCACAGGATGCGAAAAGTGTCTGTCCGGGTTAGCCTTCGCGGCATGCTTAGGCTGATACTTTCCGCAAAGTACGCAATGTTGCTTTTCTCGCCTGACGGCTCATATGTATTTCTATTTGAAATCGGTGAGCAAATACATTTATGCTTTTCAAAATGCCATTCTAGAATGGACGTCACTTCAGTGGCACCGTCCAAAAACGAAAACCGGGACAGTAATTTCTAGACATTTTTCATATTATGCGGCATTCACAGTACAAATTACAAACAGCATATATACAGTAGAGTTGGCTTTATTCATCAGAAAAAATGTCAGGTCTCTAATAGGTAAACCTACTTTAAGTAGTAACCCTTTCCCACATGTAGACGATTTCTGAAGCCTCTGCGGCAGATGACTTTCGATAACTTTTTGCCAGATAAGAAATTGATCATCATGGTCAAGTTCTCCTCTTGACAAAAATGTTTTTTCAACTTGTTCAATAATTATTCCTTCGTTTATAGAGAATTTCCATAGTTTTACTAAATGTTTTCCAAGTCGTCTGCTGCAGATTTGTTGTATGTGGGGAAAGGTTAAATTCGACCGTCTCGAGAGGTGTTAAAGAAAGAAAATAGGATACAAATACAAAATAACCATTCGAGTTTCTAAAAAGATGCAAAAGTATACAAGTAAAAGGTGTTACTATTCTAGCTAAAAAATAAATTACAGAAAAAACAACAACACACAAATAGTAATGACCTAACTTTACCTAAAATAGACGGGTATGGACGGTGTCCTCTCACTGTGCCAACTAAGATAAGATTAGTGCATTTTGCAATTTCAGATTTTCAATTACAATAATGTTATTTATTTAAACTGTACCAGTTTGTTGTCATTTTGACAATATATACACAAATAAAAATTAACACACACATAAAATGTAAGGATAAAAAGCATACGTTATGATACTCTTAATCGAAATGAACTAATCTTGTCTTCTGTAATGAGATAGTAATTGACCGGAAAGAGTAACCTGTTAATTTTCCGTAGTTACAAAACTGATCACTTACGACAGACGACATTTGATTATAGTTTGTTTACATTATTTAAATATTAAATTTATAATCCATTTTTGCCAAAATTTAAGTACATGTAGTGAATTATGTTATAGAGTCAAACGCAAGACACAATATTTACACACTTATTCACAAAACTTAACTACAAAATATACATGGTCTCATATATTTATATACATACATATATAATTACACATAAATACACACATACATATGTATACATACACATAACTACTCACATATTCATGCATTTACACATGCATATAAATCAAAAAATAATAATATGAAAATGTTATGTTGTGACTCACAATCAACTTTGCGTTTAAGTGCAAAAAAAAACAAAAAACCTACATCCTTTGTATAAATAACCCCTTTTTCAAAAAAGGGAGGTAATTAAGAATAAACGTGATTTATTACACAGACACATGCAAACTATAATACTATAATATGAGATGCTCTGTTAGCACAAACAAAGTAACAACGTAAAGACGGTTAATAAAGCCTTAACTAATTACTTCCACATTGTTATTCCATTTCTTAAATATAGTTTTTGAGAGTCACAACACAAAGAAAAATATTGAAATTCTTTTATAAACTGCACCTAGCGGCTCAGTACTATGCCTGTTGGTCCCAGACATAGCACAGGAAAAGGTTACATAATTGTCCCCCACCTTCATTATTTCAGGAGACAAGCAATGGTTGGATGTATCTTGCAAGTTACGTGGCAAATATTACACCAGTTCTTCTAATAACAATAAACAAAGATTTGTCCATATTAACCTCTAATCCCCATTTACTACAGTACTGGTATATGTTATTGATATTCTTTTGTAAATCATTGGCGTTTTCACGGACGGAGATCTTTATTTAGCGACTCTGAACGGAAACGCCGTCGTGTTGCTTATAACAAGAGAATGAATAGAACTCGAATTGTAATCGGGCATGGGATGGATCAGTGGAAAGTGTTTTTGATGCCATATTCTTAGTTGATTGTTGATATCATTCAACTCGATTTGTTTACCGCAAAAGGTGTGACGTCATTGGCGTGTGTGCACAATTTATGAAAATTCGTTAATAGCGATTGCTGCCGTACCTCGCCATGAATTGAAAAGGTAAACAATTAACTTTGACAAACCGGTACAAAGCCATTTTTTTTTTTACATATTTGTTTTACTTCTACTCGATATTATTCTCAAAAAACGAAGGTATTCTAACAAAATATACTATATGCAAGTTTGAAAAGTACATTTTTGGATGTTTTCAACTTCTGTCAAGATCAAGTGTCATCGTAATGCATGTTTTCCAAATAACGTTACATTGTGGAGAAAAATGCAAAACACACTTTCTTTCATGCTTCAACTGTGGACTTAAAATGACTTTCCCTCCTTCGCAATAAAAATTGTGAGGTTAGTTTTACGACTGATTCGCTGGTGTCAGGATAACTTGACTTTTAGGATTTTTTACTTTTCCGGGAAACCCCTTAATATGAGTGTAAAGATAATAATGTTGTAAAATATCATACAAACAAAGGCATCCATTTGCTTAGAAGAAGTTGTTTATAGTATACATATGAACGGACTGACAGACGACGACGGAATGTGAGTGATCGCATTTGCTAAACCCGCCCTTCTTGTCTAGGTGAGCTAAATAAATTCACATCTTAAATAAGTCATATTATGAAATAATTTCACACATGAATGATTCTTTGATGAGCATTTACCGAAATAGTCAGAACGAAATTGAATGGCTTAAACTTCCTGGCTTTCACACGCTATGCAATAGTTAGACTCATATAATGCATAGCGACATATTTTTAAAACAAAATTCAATTTTGATTGATTGTTACATTAGGCCTCCAAACGCTTTGCCAGTTCAACTCTATATAATATATTATGAAATGTGAAAAGTGTCCTGATTTTAACAACCCGTTTCTGCAACAGTTTCTCTTAAATGATTCTTAGGTGAACTGTACATACTACCAAAGTAACTTTAACCTGATTTAATGACCAGCAAACAAGGCTTCCGGGATAGAGACAGACTAATTTCAAAGGCGAGCGTTCTAGGGTCACCATGACCCTTTTGTTTCGAATATTATTCACATGAACTTTGACTTCTTTGTTAATCATATCCATTTTGGTTTCCATTACACACTTTCTTAAATTAATATGTGGTTTCAATTTCTCTGTATGTCTGTCTGTCCCTCTCACATACACACACTATCTCTCTCTGTCGCTCTCGATCTCGCTCTCTCTATTTATCTGTCTATTTTGCTCTCTATACTTCTCTATCTCTCTTTCTTTCTTAAATATGTGTGTTTGAGTGTATGCGTGTTTGCCTGCGTGCGTGCATGTGTGTATGCGATCGTGCGAGCGTACGTATTTTTTTGACGGATTCCTTGAACTCATGAATTACGTTTATCATGAAAATGACACATTTCTGATCAAGACAAGAGCATCTTACTAGCAACTAAAGCAATATATATTTCAAATTCACACGAATTAATGTTCAGCATTTGATTTCTGACAAAATCAGAAATACTTCAATGTATTTGGTAGATCCGCCTTTTTCTTTAAATAGGACATATATTAAGTTCGTACCTCATGTCGGATTAGCCATTAGGGACAGTAGGGCATCGTAGCCTCTGAGTCCGGAACCACTGTAAAACAGATAACACAGATAAAAACATGAATAAGAATTTATCACAATACAACTCTGTTTTACATCGCTTATTCTGGATTATTAACTCTATTTATTTTGTTGTACTAATATTCAGAACATGTTTCTACTTTTCAAAAACTATTTTGTAAGTTGATTACAACCTTTTTCCAAACTGTTATATTGTTGATATATTCAGTATTACTTGAATTAATATGAACTCGACCTTCTATGAGTGACACGAGTATTTGTTACTAGAAAAGTAAATACTGCCAAGCTAAGACTAACCAGAGTAATAACAGATGGTATAAAGACAGGATACCATCTGAATTGTCTTTACCTTCAAAAAGCTGACTTTGAAAGATGACACGCCATAGATAAGCTTAAACACTTGAATATTCGGATGAGGCAGATGTACATTCGCAACGTGGAGTATATAACACTGTATCAGGTATAACATTGGCTAAGAAACCCAATAATGTAAACGAAATGGCATACAATCACAAACAACACATATAATGGTGTCGAAACGGACAACCCAAACACACAAATACAACCCATTTAGAAGTATTCACACCAGAATGAATTTCTCGATCAACCACAACCATTGGTCTGAAACCTACCCTCCTTCAGAGCTAATGAAAAAGGTGGTGTGCAGCTTGGGAGGATTATTCCCATGAGAGTATTCGCTTTGCATAGCTAACATGGACAACGCAATTCACCTGTTCGTCTGTGCTATCCGGAATCAATTTATGTTTTGATGCAGTTATACGAGAGTAAAACGAAATTGCCTTCCTCCTCAGCAAATAATACCCGAATATCATTATGTTAGCTGTGTACGGTAGCAATTGCGTGTTACGCTACTAGAACCACTAGGAAACACACATTTAACTCTTATCGTTATAATCATTTCACTAATTATGTTGGGGTTAAGGTTGTGTATTTTTAATATATTTTGATCGGAAATGTAATTTTTTTTTTTTTTTTTTTGACACTTTCAATTTGCGCGGATGGATGTCATTCTCCATTCATTTTGACTTATTGATATTTGTATTGGGTCTCCATTTTGTCAGAATTAGAAGTTTCATGTTTGCATTACAATGCCGAATCGCGTGACAAAAAGGACGCTATATTTATTATTCTTAGAACAATCGAACCATTTACTGGTGCAATAATGCCGACATTTATTTGTGAATAAACAGTCGGAGCGCATCAGCTCTCACGAGTCCCGACAATTATATGTTGAAAAACTGATAAAATTCCGATATTTAATCAACTTGATAAATGTACATGTATACTTAATGCTTTGGGGTTGTTTATAGTTCTATAGGCATGACTAGTATTATTGGTAATCCCTGACAGTCATAGCGTAAATGCTTCATATGCGACAAACACATCAAACACATACCAACTGCACATTGAATGCATAATGAGACATTTTAAAAAAGTAATCTAATCAGGTAGTTCTTAGATTGTCCACATATAATATTAATGTCCTTTAAATAGTCACTATGTACAACGTCCCATCAAAAAAGGAATGCTATATAAACTGTACACTAATCTATAATACAATATTAATTTAGTGTAAATAGTCACTATATATAACGTCCCATTAAAAAAAAAACGTATGCTATATAATTCGATACACTGTTCTAAAATACAATATTGATTTAGTGTATAATAATGACTATTTACACTAAATCAATATTGTATTTTAGAATAGTGTACTAAATTATCAATAATTATCAATTGTCTAAATTATTGATATAGTGTAAATCGTCACCATGTTTGACGTCCCAATAAACATGGACAATCACTGTATATCATTCTGTACATTATTTAGTGTTCCATTTTATTGTCATAGATAGCGTTTATACATATGAAACGTTTTTTCCTCTCAAATCAGTTGCATAATTTTGGCGAGTAACAATATAAGTAACTGAAGTGAAGTGGAATGCCAAATCTTGGGACTGAACTATTTATATAATTTGGATGGAGATTCCAAAATTAGATCCGTGACCTGGTAATGGGATTATTTATTTTCTTTATCGGAAAATAAACGTTGTATTTTTTATTCACATGATCGGTTTTTAAGTAATCAAAATGTATTGTTAAGTCAACTGCTATTGTCATCGGTTGAAATTAGCCACTGCTGCCCAATAGGTCGAACAACTATTCAACCATGACGACCTTAAATATGAAATAACAAATCAATATATTTTATTTTCCAGTATAATGAGTTTTGAGTTATTTGTCTGTTTTATTAATCGTTTTATTAATCGTTTATCTTTCTGTTTCTATAACTGAAACTATGAAAGCCCTATGCTGGATATATATATATAACTGAAACTATGAAACCATATGCTGGAAATATGTTGGAAAACAGAAAGGCGCAACAAGACATTAGGTTTCAAAGCTGAGACAGCTAACTAAAACATCAAGTACCCTTCAGAAAAAACACCTAACATACAAATATGAAGTAACTTTGTTGTTGTCCGTCATGCCGGGTGCGTGACAGGTAGTTTGAAAGTAAGTACATTCCAACCTGTGTTTAAAGACAACCCATGAGAAAAGATCAGTATGGTCTTTGTTCACAAATGTTTTTTAATTGCAGGTTCAGTTATGCAGAAAATGAGCATTTGGGAAATTTAAAGTGTGGTTGCTTTAGACAGAAAATTGCTATACAAAGGTGGACTTTAGCACAGATTTGACTGCATATCATTTTATCGGATCAGGTATTCCGTATCACTGTGTAAAGACGTTTTGTTACGTTATGCGTTAGGTCTAGTTTTATATACGTAAATATAAGAGGGATAAATAAATTGTTTGATTTTTGTTGTGTGTTTCGCGCCGCTTTCAACAGTTTTTCAGTTAAATCACGGCGTCTCCTGGGTAAGTTACCAGTACTACTGGTCAATTTATCTTACAATTAGCCAGTCAGTACAAATTCTAACCCTGCAACCCTGAGCGCCAAGAAGGATAGTCATTACTTCCATTTCATAACGTTGGTATGAACCGGCCGGAGATCGAACCTGCGACCATCCGCACCCGAGGCAGACGCTCTACCACTACACCACCGATGCGGTTAGGGATAGTTACAATACGAATACCTTTCAATATGAACTGTTTTGACCACTGTTTCTTTCCATAGAGCATGCTGTATGCAGCTTTATACTGAACAGATAATTACAAACTATCATTATAAGCTTAACTTCGGTTCATCCGACCCAGACACGGAATACAAAACAAGCAACCTAGCTTTCAGGATTCGAGAAACATTAAACGTAGCGAGGAAAGAAACCAACTATTGTCTGTCGAACATCTACTGTGGCCGAACTAGTGATTACTAAAAATGTCATAAATCTTCATTAAACATTCCTTTTACTAGCTCGTCTGTTTTGAGGAGAAAAGAGTCGGGCTATTGTAATACCATTGGCGTCGTCATCGTCTGCGTCTGCATGGTCACAACACTTTAACCTTATCTCATAACTAGAAAAAGGTTCAACATTTGAGCCGTACCGCGAGAAAACCATCATTGTGGACTCTGCGTTAAGTATCGACTCGGATCAGCCTAAGCATGCCGCGCAGGCTTACCAAGATAGACACTTTTCATCTCCTGTGGTTTTTCTGTTTCAGGAATCATTAATATATACCTCTGTCACCCTGAGATGGAATGTGTCTGCCCGGATCAGTCTGCGGGGGCTGCGCAGGCTGATCTGGGTCGATACATTACGCAGAGGCCATAATGTTGTTTTTCTCGTGGGACAGCTCATTTTCAAACGTGGTATACGGGTTTGTAGGAACAATACGCATGCCCATACCAAGTAAAATAACTCTAGCTTTGATCATTGTTCAGATATGCCCCTATTTCGACTTAGAAAAAACTAACCCGCGATGCTCTTTTTAAAACTAACATGGAATCCGCTGTTGTCGAGTGGTTAGCGTCGGGGATTTCGAAACCGGGTGTCCCGGGTTCGATCCCCAGTCGAGGCACTACGGTCATGGAGGAGTGCACTTGGGCAAGGCACATTTTCTAGCCTAGTACTGGTTTGTTTACCCATGGATCATGAATAATTAAATTTAATTGCGCACTAAATGACCTTAGCTGTCGATGAGCCATAAAACAATATACATTCATTCATTCATTTTAAAACTAACCGTAGTTTGGGTTAAGAAATAGAAACATGTCTCCAATCGCTTCACAATATCCACAACATCCGCCACAATTCGCCGACATAACTTCACCACCAGTACTTCTCCAAAAATTGTGAATCAATGGGCTATAACCGGACACTTGCCATTGTAACTGAAATAAGTACATTATGTGGTACATAAATGTATGCACCTTCGCCAGTAAAGGGTGTTTAAATGCAGTGAACGAAATATCGTTGACTTGTGCAAACGGAATCATAATCTTCATTGTTCGCAGATGCAACTGGAGAGTTATTTGCTTGACGTGACTCATTTCTAATAACCCTTTTCCACATATAACCGCTTTATGACGCTTCTGCAGCAGACATTTCTCCTTCTATCCAGACGCATATAAACACATGTGTTTATATGTCTCTGTTTTATCACAGAGTTTACGTTATAATATTTCAGTAAAACCTTAGTTTTTAGAGGATTTCTATGGCTCTTCCTAGATGTTTTCAAAGTTTTCTGCTACATAATTGTTCTATTTTTGGAAAGGGAAAAAGAACGCTTGGAGTTACTTTTTGTGACATGTTATTATGTCCTTAAATCAAAGTACGCTTAATGGCTGTCTAGATAGATGATTATAAATTATTATGAGTTATCATTAAGTGAATAGAGGTATTGATGCATCCCCATTTTGGTATCAGATTGGATAATTTATCAATGAGTAAAGGTTGCTACAAATCCAGGTTTTCGTCACGATCTACATCTATGGTCCAACTAAGTGTTAGCGGAGAGTTAAAGTAATGGAGAGACTATACGTAGACGCAGTCTCAACTTTGTATTAACTTTTCGCACATGTTTTACGTCGTATATATATGTTACAGTCAATCTGTGTAACTAGGAATAAAAATGTTGTCATGTCGAGAATACCTCTGAAACAAGGCTACTCTGAATTCTAATTCAAAATTCATCTATATCATTATGTATGAATCGCAGGAAGGAATTCAGTAACATCCTTTAAGAAATCGAATTGTATGCTAAGATTGTTTGCTAAATTGAAAACAATTAACTAACAATTAGCACTTTGAACACCGATTAAAATAATCATCAACGGGATTGATGTTTGTTTGTTTAACATGAATGTCATTTCACAGATTTTCTGATTTATATAGCTGTAAAGTTGTGTAAAATTGATGCATGTGTCATTGTCAGTATATTCATGAATTTCCCTAAGTGATTTGGTCATTTCACGAATTGCCCGATTTTGTTTACTGTGGCATATATATCCTGACGCGGTTAGTGTGTTTCTTACCATGGGATCCAGTATCATACCAGTAGTAGTTGTATCGATTTTAAAATAACCCAGTACCGATCCACAAGAACAATCGTAAGCCCGTCCGTACTTGAGATGAAAATGAACAGGATTTGTCAGACCACTCGAGAAAGTTTCCGAGGTAAAAGTTCTGTCGCTGCTATCTACAATCATGGTCTGTTAGCGTGATAAATACAAAAAAAGTAAGATTTAATATCGTTCTAAATCATCAAAAATTCTACCATGCATTATTTATTGTGAATTTTGTTAACTTACATACTTGTACGTCTCTTTAAGCTTTATTTGTGTACATATGCTACACATTTTCTCTTAACATATAATTATTATATATTTCACATGTAATGCATTGCAATGTCCCACTGTTTCAGTAAGGCTGTTCATTTCATAATGCTGTTACCGCTTGTTTTAACCATATTACCATTCACTAGAAAAATATAGACATATTGATCAGAATGCTTAAAGAAAATTACTGACTCCAAACTAATAAAGAAAAATACGTCTTTATAGATTTATCTCTATCAAATATCCAAAGAAATGTATTTAAATGTCCCTATTGTTTCATTGAGCCAATATATGCTGCTACAGTTTGTGTAAATCATATCAGTTTATTTTAATTAAACCATATACAGACTTACTATTTCCGTTAATATGATAACAATCAATAACAAAATGCTGCATATATTTCCTGATAACAAGTTATTAAAGAAATTAATGACCCTATACATGTACATGTATTCATTATGAATATTATGAATTGTATTGAAAGTTCCCTACCGTTTCAATAAGTCAGTCTATGCTGTAACCGATTTTAAGAAAACAATAGATAAATTAATTCTACATGCAATCAAACAATTAAATAATAAAATGATTATATCAATATTTTGATATCAAAATAACATGCTCATAAGCTGCATCTGACAACCCAGGATGCCAAGATAAATATGACATATATTAAACTATGTCATGAAACGACAAAAGAAGATAAAGTTACAATATGTTACCAGGAATGTCATGTTATACATCTGCTTGTTTTCTGTACATGTATCCCAATGTAGGTTCAAATAATTCTTCCAAA
Source organism: Serripes groenlandicus (assembly GCA_031761405.1). NCBI lineage: Eukaryota > Metazoa > Mollusca > Bivalvia > Cardiida > Cardiidae > Serripes > Serripes groenlandicus. The sequence continues at coordinate 36,735,308 of JASEVX010000001.1, read as the reverse complement.
TGGTAAGAAAACCATGTTTTTTCTCTTTAAAATTATATATAAAAAAGGTGAATTTCTCAAGCAAAGCACGATAAGCTTAATGAACCATGTTCAAAGTACGTCATATAATCGTATATAATACTTATAATTCAATAAAAACAAAATCATAAAGTTTATGTTTTTTATACGGTTATCTATCATCAAACTTGAAACATAACGCTTTGAACTAAGTAAGGACTCGTGAGAGCAAAAATAGACAGATACCAATCCCACGGCATGGTGTTGGAGCATAGCGTAGTCGACAGCCGTGAGTGTCCGACGATGACAGCAATTGAGCATACATACATTCTTAAAAGTCGACACTCTGTGCATAGGTCCATTACAAATATAAATGTTTTTGAAATAGTGACAAAGTCAATGCGACATGCGTCATTCGTTTTCCACCAATGTGCTAAGTCTATGTGGAAAAGCAGCCAGTTGCTTGGGAAGATTGTTGTATGGAGTACTGGTGTGAGAAAACCAGGAAACACATGAATAGGTGAACTGGTCGCCGTGATATGACTTAGAAAATGTTAAAAACGGCGTTAAACCCCAATCAATCAATCAATCAATCAATCAATCAATTGAAATAGTGGATAACAACGAAGTCAATAAGACCCCAAAAAATCATAATAAAAGTAGTAGCTACATTTATTTAATTTTAAACATGGAAAAGTGTGAACCTCAAACAAAAATATCATTAGGTGTCATGATAAACTAACAGTTCTAAAATACAAAGGGCGGATATTCATGTCTATTTTATTATTGTAAATAACTAAGGGAGGTATTAGTATGTTTATGTGATAAGGTCTTTAAAAGTCTTATTCATGAACAAACGAGTTTGAGGACTGATTGATATACAGGTATGTGCAAGCTTATGTTTATAAATAAAAATTGATGTCTGTTTAAAGATTCCCGAAGGAGATTTATAATCAAGCATGTTTGTAGTTTAGTTCCATTCGCCCCTCTGATTGAGAGTCCTCTACCATTTTAGCTTAACAAATAAGCCATAAAGTTTATTATTTAATAATAACCAATGTGAAAAGTCATGCACGCAGTTGATAAAGTTATTAAATGCAATGTCAACTAAAAAATAGTTAACATTTTGTAATATATTAATGATTAATTTGTATCTGTCTATTAAATTATCAAATTATGCCAAATCTATCCGCGACCATGCTTATCCAGAGCCAAATAAAGCGCATGTGTTTGCGTAGAAAAACGAGTCTCTACCTTCAATAGAATGCATTGAATACATGTATATGACTTTGAGTTTAAATTTATTGTAAATATATATAGGATGCACTAGAAATGATTGCTTTGACGGTAACCATCTTCGGGGGGATAGTTTAACCCTACATAATACATGAGCCTTCATTTTCTTTGGATTATCTTAGAGTTTATAGGTAACTCTTTTCGACTATACAGGGTGTTCTACCTGTAAAATGCTTCGAAAGTGTGACGATTGAGGGTTGAAACTGGTTGATTTACATAGAAAGAAAGAAGGAACTTACTTGGTGTATTGTGGCATTTACAATTAATTCCAAGATTGGAGGTCGATACTCGCATTACTGAACCATGTTATACACATTAAATGACTATTGTTCAAGAGAACATGTATATGAAGGTTATGATGCAAATGTATTGATCTACACTGCTCGCTAAAATGATTAACCATTTCCCACATGCAGACGCATTCTGAAGCCTATGAAGAAAACGACATTTATAAGCATTGTGGAAAAAGGGAGAAATTGTTCACGATGAGCAATATCTCTACTGTTACATGGCTTCAACTACATACATTCATTCGTGGAGATGCTCCATAGTTCTAGATGTTTTCAAAGTCGTCTGCTGCGGATGGTTTTCCATAGTTTTGCTCAGATGTTACAGTCATCTGCTGCATATTTGTGTGTATGTGGAAAAGGGTTAAATCGTGTAACACGGGATGAGAATTAACCAGTTTACTACTTGGAACCCGTGTTGTAAAACAATGACTGTCGACGCATACCCGGCTTTAACCAGGCTCTATACTGTTGGTTTCAAAATGCAATATGTTTTTATCTTTATATATCCAAGATGAACTCTTTCAAATGGGATAAAGGGCGAGTCAATTGAAAAGTCTAGCCTTGTAGCTCGTATATAGATCTGCTGACTACCCAATACAGGTCGTCTCAGATTGACCTTTGCCTCAGTCAACCGAACAGTCGCTTACCAAATAGTTCGGTATAAACGAGTAAAGATCACCCATATAAATAAACGATAAAGAGAAACGGGATTGTAGAGGTCTCCGAGTGTATAGCACGAGCATTTATTGCATCATACGATTGCATTGGACATACAAACTTGGCACGTGCTCATTAGTATGTAATGGTAAAAGGTCAGTTCGAGACGACCCTTTATGCTGAGTAGTCAGATCAAATATACACAGAGTTTCGCATTTTGGTTAGATATTAATGAGATTGATGTATATGTTTACGTTAATAAAAAATTCTGTTCTATTCCGTATAAATGAGATGGTTCTATTTCGTATAAATGAGAAGGTGTATTATGTGTACGTTTATTAAATTCTGAATCAGATGGTGAATAATTATGTAAACACGTTAATAAAATTATGTTCTATTCCGTATAAATGAGATGGTGTATATGTATACATTTTAATAAAAATTATGTTCTATTTCGTATAAATGAGAAGGTGTATATGTGTATGTTTATTAAATTCATTTCTATTCCGTATAAATGAGATGGTGTATGTGTATACGTTAGTAAAATTCTGTTCTATTCCGTATAAATGAAATGGTGTACATGTATATGTATACGTTACTAACATTATGGTCTATTCCATATAAATAAGATGGTGTATATGTATACTTTAATAACATTATGTTTTTTGCGTATGCATGAAATGGTGGATATGTACATGTATACGTTAATAAAGTATAAATGATGTGGTGTATATGTAAACACGTTGATAACATTATGTTTTATTCCGTATAAATGAGATGGTGTATATGTGTACGTTTATTAAATTATGTTCTATTCCGTATAAATGAGATGGTGTATATGTGTACGTTTATAAAATTATGTTCTATTCCGTATAAATGAGATGGATAGTGTATATGTATACGTTAATACGGGTAAACAAGCGAAGCCGGCGATGTTTCCCGTCAATAGGTAATGTGTATGACCTTTGCTATACCGTCTTTTCCAAAAATTGTGTCCAGAGTTGATTTTTCGATGCAGTCACGATTCTGCTACGTTTTGATTGGATGTAAAGAAAATATCGAAACAAAAAAAAACTTCTAGAGGAAATAATTAAATATGATAATACGTACTCGATAAAGGAACGAGCACAAGTAATTTGATGTGTGATTATTTCCGTTTAATAACACTAGTCGTCTATTTTTAAAACGAGTTCAAATAACAACTCATAAGGGTTTTTTTTACTTTCAGGAAGTTTTCAAATCCAAATTGCTGTAATATGACGTCATTCTATTAGCGTAACGCAAATGATGAATAAATAACCAAAAGGAAAACGACAGAAATTATAGGAAACGTTCATAGTTTGACTGGTCACAAATGTAGTTCCGTAAATTATGGAATCGTTTTATTTGAAGTACTTTATGAAGGGCAAGTTGATTATTTGTTGTACCTGTCATCATTAGTTAATGGATTTAAAATCTTGGCTATATTTTAAAGTTAAATATAAGCTTAACCTGGTGATGATTTTTATTTTTTTTGCTAAGGTCGGTAGGACTCGTAATTGACGTAAATATCTGATCGTGCTGCAAGCAAGGGGCTAACTGCAGTTCGCGAGGAATTATTTACCGATCACAAAAGTTAATAAATGTTTACCCGAAATAGGTAGCACCTGCCCATATTATAATTATGTTCTATTCCGTATAAATGAGATGGTGTATATGTAAACACGTTAATAAAATGATGTTCTATTCCATAAAAATGAGATGGTGTATATGTAAACACGTTGATACAATTCTGTTCTATTCCGTATAAATGAGATGGTGTACAGCACGGTCGGACTTGTTTATTAAGTTCACTCGAGATTGACAAAGAGAGAATGAATGAGGGTAAAGCATATGGAAATTAAGTATGGGCAAGAATACAGATGCCAGATAGCATGATGATAAAGAAAAAACATGAAGAAAGTCAATATAAGAGACTGACCTGTATATCAACAGCAATCTTGGACAAGTTGATCGATGAACGGTAGTTCGGGTAAACACTGTCAGAAGGCCCATAAACGAGTAAAGCAACGTTACGGGTTGAATCGACTGAAAATAATTCGAAATATCATCGCTTTACAAAATATCTTCGTACAAAACAGATTATGTCAATGCTTCATCATTCACTTCAATATTTCGATCACTCTATCTTCTTTTTTCTTTGTAATCTCGCGATATTTGTCTGAGCATGACAAAGTGTGAAGAGATTTGACTGAGCATGACAAAGTGTGAAGAGATTTGACTGAGCATGACAAAGTGTGAAGAAGAAAATAAATATCGTGGTAAGAAGCGTCAACCAGCCGAAAATGAACTTAAACTAAGAAATAATCTGAATAAGCTCAAATTTATTTACCATCCATTGTATCCCATCAACGTTAATTAATTGTACTTAACATGAATGAAGTAAATAAAAATTGTTTAGGTTTTCTGCCTTTTGATACTTTTAGTTTTGGTTACATATAACAAATCTAATGTTTTAAAATACAAAATTAATTACTGCTTTATGAAGCCACAAAAAGTAGGCGGGACGATGGTAAAATACACACACAAAAATGCATACCTACTCTGTTTTATTGATAATTTTTGAAGTGCTGCACTAAATATTGTTTGTTAGAATAATGGATTAAATATTTTATCATAGTTTTTTATCCTTTTAATTTGGAATCGAATGGCTTATTGAACCGAATCATGGAATGTTGAGTACCAGTAAATATGTCCTTGTTAAATCGTTGTTTTATTGAAATAACGGGTACATTTCTTTGTCTGGTTGCGAGAAAAATCGATATAACTTCATAAAATATAAAGTTTCATCCTTTGGGATTTCAACAGGATAGTTTTGTAAACGTTTCACTTATGACAACAAGAACATTCCGTAAACGTTTCCCTAATTACAACAAGAACGTTCCGTAAACGTTTCCCTAATTACAACAAGAACGTTCCGTAAACGTTTCCCTAATTACAACAAGAACGTTATAATAACACAAGTATCTCCTTCCCTTTATAATAACTTTACATGATTAACTCAAAGCATCAAGGACAGATATACAGAGAGTGGATAATTGATCACCAATAATCAAAAAAGCAAGGCAGGCATGACGAAAACGGACAGAATAATGTATATTTATCTTATCACAACAAAACAAACGTTTTTTTGTGTCCTTTCTAGGTCAAAATTTGTTTCAGATTCTTGATATTACCGGAGAAAAATATTTTATCTGTCAAGTTCTCTAAGATATTAATTCCTCTCTTAGACAATATTTTTAATAAGGAAGAATTATCTGAATTTGTAGCACTGGTATCGTCCCTAACATAGCGGGAATCCTGCTTTATGTGTTTCGATAGTGGCATTTTATCAGAATCGTATTATCGGGAGCTCTCCAGGTCGGATTTGACATGTTTATGGCTTTAAAATATCAAAGTAATAACAATATTCTAAAAATAATCAAACGATAACATATCTTAGTGCATATATACTTTTATATTTTTCCTTCTGTTTTCCATTTGAAACAAAACAAATCGGTATCTGTCATTAATAACGTAACAGAGCGCTCTAGTACCACCTTTAATATTTTCAATGTTAACATTTACATTTACATGTATGTCGCAAGCTCGGACAACTCTGCCGCAGTACAAACCACTACGAGAAACCAACAGTGTGGACTCTGCGTAAGGTATCGAACCGGATCAGCCTACGAATTCCACGCAAGCTAACCCGGACAGACACTTTTCGCCTCCTGTGGATTTTCTGTTTCAGGAATCACTACTCTATCTATCCCCCCTTAGACGGAATGTGTCGGCCGGATCAGTCTGCGCGGACAGCGCAGGCTGATCTGGTCGATACATTACGCAGATATATTGATATGAGCCGTTCCGCGAGAAAACCAACAGTGTGGACAGCGTAAGGTATCGAACCGGATCAGCCTAAGAATTCCACGCAAGCTAACCCGGACAGACACTTTTCGCCTACAGTGGATTTTCTGTTTCAGGGTATACTCTATTCCTCTATTCCCCGGATACGGAATGTTTTGGCACAGATTGGCCTGTGCGAACTGCGCATGCTGATCTAAGTCGTTACAAGAGTCCATAATGTTGGTTTTCTCGTGGAACGGCTCATATATTCCCATACAGATGCAATCACATCTATAATACAGGCGTCATGCTGGTTGCAAGATAAATGTGTCACTAAGATATGTCATGTATATAACTATCATATAGAATATGTATTGCATTACTAAATGCCCTTTTTCAGTCTAACTCATTCTTGGTTGTTTTTACATGACATACTAGTCCACCTGCCCTCGGTCCATCCTTAGAAGTGGCATTCTCCCTTGACAAGACATAAATATATGTATTTGGAAAGGTCAAGACTCGCGGGTCAATTATGAACAACTCTTGAGAAACGTGTTACTTGATCATCTAGAAAGTTGTTAATATAAATAGAGCCGTCCCGCGAGAAACCCAACAGTATGGCCTCTGCGTAATGTATCGAGTCAGATCAGCCGGCGCAGTCCGCGCAGACTGATCCGGTCCGACACATTCCGTCTCAGGGGGGTAGAGGTATTGAGTAATGATTCCTGAAACGGAAAATTCACAGGAGGCGAAAGGTGTACCCGGGTAAGCATGCGCGGCATGCTTAGGCTGATCCGGGTCCATACTTTACGCAGAGTCCACAATGTTGGTTTTCTCGCAGGACGGCTCAATTATTGTTTTAACCCTTTGACTGCTCGAAATGATTTTCTGAAACCTATGCTACCAGTCTACAGCAAGGCGAGCCGAAGCATCCGCTGCTCTATACAAACATGTGTTCTTCGTATTCCTACAATTGGCTATCGACTCTTCCAATTGCAAAGCTGGACAGGTCGTTTTTAAACAATATAGCTTTGAAATGGTAAAATGATGAAATTAAACAAAACAAAAACGGATTACCCGTTATATATTCCTTCGGGTATGTCACCATGCCAGAACAATATATCTTAACTGGTGTTGTATCATATGGACTCGGATAAAGCCAGTATTCCCAGTCCGTGTAGCCAGGGTTGCAGGTTCGAAGATCTGCACAGCTTCGCACTGTAATGAATTTAAATTAAAAAGCGTTAAATTCTAAATAACATATTGCAATTATTTCATTTCCGTTTTTAACTGATGTTCAATGAAACGTGATGATTTACGATATGTGTATCGAGTAATTATCATTGGAAAAAAAAGGCGCATCTCTAAGAAAAACATTTTCTGATTCTAGTACAATGTTCCTAGTTTGCATCGCAACAAATGTTAGATTAACATTGATCATGAAAGACATGCTATAAAACATTTCCAATTATGAATATTATTACATATCGTAATCATTGTTTGTCAATGATACAGTAAACCAAACATTCGGGACTTAGAAATGAACGGTTATGACCTTAAAAACAAGCTCTAAATTCCGTCAACGATTGATTTCTGCCTATTGTGAGTAAGGGAACACTTTCGTCTGTCACAGTTACATGGAAACAATGATGTCAATCCCCAGTACTCTAATGTGAGATAGTTGATGTTGCCATATTATTGCAAAGCGTTTAGATAACCAACTTAGCAAATGTTAGTGTCGTTTGAAAGTCTTTCCTATGGTATAAGAACGTTGACAACCCGTTGATTGCTATAATGAACCATTGTTTTAATAGCACGACTTTGTTTGAGAGCAATATCCCGGGTGTCTTCGGCCATATCACGGAAATAACCGACTTACGTTCAACCGGCAAAACAATACAGTTACACTTCTCATAAAAAATATTGGGCATATTTGTGTTTCCAGATGCATGTTTTTAACATTAACTGCCCAACTCCGAAGTGATTTACACTTGTCATTCATATATTTTAAGTATTCAATACGATTTTTACATTGTGTGAACCTTTGTAGATGGTTGTTCGGTCGACATCCGGTTAAATATGCTCGGTCGCTCAAGTCGATCTCATTTCTTCGCAGTTCAGCCCGACTAAAATATGACAAAAGAAATTCCTCACCATATTCACAAGTAAACGGCGTAAGTGGGGTCCAGTAAAATCCTGGGCATGAGATTTGGGTTTCTCCAATCGCCATCTTCCCGCTCGGACACACATATTTCCTGATAGTACCAATGACGTTAGACCCTGGTTGAATGGTGGCACCGTTTAATGCACTAGGAGGGGCGTTCTGACAATCTGTGATGGAGCAGTGGAAACGATTTAGTTCAGCACTTAATGTCACCCGTTATGGTAGTTTAGAATCAGGTGCATAGGCACAGTTTACTAGGAAACTTATAGCGTCCTTACAATATGTGACGGCACAGTCGGATATGATTTAGTTACCCGTTATGACATCTTAGAGCCAGCTGAATATAATCCGTTTACCGAACTACATGTAGAAGGGGCGTACTTACACTATGTGCCTGAACAGTGAAAATGATTTAATTTAGCACAATATGTTACCCGCTATGGTAGTAAAGAGTATGCTAGTTGCACAGAAACTATATGAGAACACAATTATAACATCAGGAAACTTGGAATTATACATTTGATTAAGGACTGAAAAGTATAGAGTAAGGAGATAATTGATCCGTCCCGTGAGAAAAACAACATTATGGCCTCTGCGTTATATATCGACCCAGATCAGCCTGCGCCGACTGACCCGGGCCGACACATTCCGTCTCAGGGGGATAGAGGTATAGAGTAATGATTCCTGAAACAGAAAATCAGCAGGAGGCGAAAAGTTTATATCAGGGTAGGCCTGCGCGACATGCTTAGGTTGATCCGGATTGATATTGTACGCAGAGTCCACAATGTTGGTTTTCTCGAGGGACGGCTCATATTGTTTATTTTTGCTAGGTCTCCTATAATTTACTTGAAAATTGAAATGCTTCCTGCACACGGATGTATATGCTGAAGATGTTATAGTTATGGAGACGTGCACTCGATGTATATTCACGCAAACACAAACATCCTGTCAAAAAATATTCAATTTCACTCATAATATAATTGTATTTCATGACGCATGGATGTAGTTTTTTTTTATTTCGAATCCGAGAATGTTAACTAACTTCATCAGTATACCATGAACGTATGCAATTAAAAGTATACGGCACATGAACATTGGAGCACATTTGTATGCATAGGGAACTATTAATGTGTCTTATCTCTTTCCTACATACAAGACGTGTGCTGTAGACGATATTGAAAGCATCTGCACAAAAATAGGAAAATATCTATAAATGAAAAAAAAACACAAACTAGTGTCAAAAGGAGAAATTGCTCATAATGTTTTCATTGATTGATTGATTGATTGGAGTTGAACGCCGTTTTTACAATTGTTCAGTCATATCACGGCGGCCAGTTCACCTACTCATGTGTTTTCTGGCTTGCTCACACCAGTTCCCTACAAAACATTCTTTCCAAGCAATTGGCTGTTCTTCCACATAGACCGTACACCCAATGGTGGAAGACGATTGACGCTTGTCAACGTGACTTTTGTCAAACGTCGAAAGAATGTAGACCGAGCTGGGGTTCGAACTCACAATAATCCCTGGATTGACAGCCCGTGTCGCTACCGACTGAGCTATCGGGGCTCATAAGGCTCATAATGTGTTCAAAAGTTGTCTGCTTCAGGAGGTCAGAAAGCGTCTGTATAAAGGTTTGAGGCAACTCAAGAAATATAAGGTATTTCCGACGTTGCGCGTGCTTACAATGGACTTTGACTTTGTCTGAAAGTATGACGATCATCATGTCACTTCACAACTAGTGATGGATGAAATTTGATTATTAATAACTACCAGAAACAAATCATAATACTTTTATTTTTTTCAAAATCATTATTGACGTGGAAGCGCGGCGTCAGTATTGAATAGGTTTTAATTTTGTACCATTGCAACCAACGTTATTATTGTAAAGAAAAACTTTGTAATATGTTTGAAAAAAGCAACTTTTATGAATCAATGAATTGTATTAACTGCTGTATGTCTTCTACCGTTATTACAAATCTTTAAACACATTTATTTTGTATTTAATAACTTTTTCTCAACTTCCTAGGCTACGCTTTTTTTAATAGTTTGATTTATGGCCCTGTCGACACGGTTCATCAAGACTTAGAAAAAAAGTTCACTTTTCCACCAACTTCCTAGGCTACGCTTTTTTAATTGTTTGGTTTACGGCCCCAAAATTCGGGGAATGTTTTTGCCTATTTATAAAATTCTGTTGTATTAATCTAAACTGAAAACGTTCCTCTGCATACAGTTTGTTCATTCAGACCATTATACTTTTGCTATATGTTGACTATAAATGTGAACTTTTTCTTTTAATTCAATAAATTTATAGGCATTAAACCTTAATATATTTTAATATTTAAGCACCTATGTTTTTGTTATCTAATTGATCTAATTTATGTGGAAGACAGTGGTACAGAGGTAGAGCGTCGGCCTCTTGTACCAAAGGTCCCAGGTTCGAATCCCGTGATGAGCGGGTTCTGCCTTTGGGATTTTTCCACACAAACGGCGCGAGTACTGGTTTCCAGGAAGCAGACATCGAGCGTAATTAATATAAGCTTAAAGCTTGTTTCGCAATCGATGTAAAATAAATAAGTTTAAACTTTAATTGATCTATTTAGAGCAGATTTAAAACATTTTATTGGTAAAACATTAAGAAACTTCAGCTTGTATGACACATTATAGTTGCAGTCAATGTTAAGCAAACTGTAAACCAAATGGTTTCAGGACTAAACTTGTAATTTTACGACTAAACAAGGATTTTGTTTTCGTCTTACCTTTGTTCAAACAAATGTATGAACTCCTTGTCGGAACACAGAGTGATGAATGAAATGTGTTTATTAATAAATACCACAAACATTAATAGGTGTCGTGTTTTCAAATGATAATAGTTATTTTGTTAGGAATGTGTTTTGTATTACCTGTGTTCAAACAAAAGTATGAACTCCTTGTCGAAACACAGAGTGATGGATAAAATGTGTTTATTAATAAATACCGGAAAAAAACATTCAAATGATAATAATTACAAATGTAAAAACTTTTCATTTTTCAAATGATTATAATTACATTTTAAATTTTTTGTTTTTTTGTTTTTACCTGGATTCAAACATAAGTATGAATCTCTTTTCGAAATCAGATGGTAGATAAAATGTGTTTATTAATGATTACCAGAAAAAAACACTTTAATAGTTACTTTTTTCAAATGAGTATAATTACATTGTAAGAAGTTTTTTTTTCTTACCTGTGTTCAAACAACTGTATGAAGCTCGTGTCGAAACACAGAGCTCGGTACCACTACATGGTTTGGAGGAACATGCATCGAACAGAAGCTGAAATATTAGATAAACGGGTAAAATGCCAACGAATCTTTATTGTTATATATATTCTGTATTAGTTCAGGCCATTCGACATATCGTTTAATATCGCCCCCTTAGTGCAGAAAGATGCCAACTAACAGACTTGCCAAACATTACTTGTTGGCATATTTAAATGCAGTTATATTACATGTGACATACATATATACATGTTATATATATAAATTATACATGAAATATCATAAACAATGAAGTACCAAGTGATACAACCATAAAACTATTGGTGGAGAAAGGTACAATATGCTAGTCATATAGTGGAGAAAGGTACCATGTGACATATGGCACGTTTTTGCACTGAACAATATGTTGTTCATTTTATTTGCACAAAGTGCCTTATGCAAATGATATATTTTTGTCCCGACGATAAAGCATGCACATTGGTTTAAATTTCTCACATGGTACCTTAGAACAATATTACATGGGCTGAAAACAGTATTAGCCAGCAATGAACTTCAAACAGTTACCATTTACGGAGACGGTTATTTTTTTTTTTTTGTCACTGCTATTAAGATTCGTGGTAATATTAACGAATGTACAATTAGCATGCGAAGTACATTAAGTTTGGTACACAAAAAGAAAATACCTCATATCAAAAAGTTGAGTTCAATTCTGAAGTAGAAAAGCCCTAGAACACTGAAACAATGATATTGCAGATATTTTACCAAAGGCTGTCACAAACTATTTGAGGTGCATTACTCGAATGTATTCAAGTGTTTTGTTGACACCAGTCATTGATATTAAGCCTGATGAATCCATGGATAACATTATAAGCGTGGCATATACAGCTGTGCGGGATTTTGAACATGATGATGCAACAGCACATATAAATAGTGAAAATACAAGTGATGATGATCGTGCTGATAATTCACTCGTAAAAGATTTTGCAGATGAAACAAACGTATATTCACCACTTTCTAGTGAAACAAAGACAGGTGACCACCAGCCAATACCGCGTACGTATGTATGCTACAATAGCCATATGAAAAAACGATCAACTCGCAAGAAAGAGAGAAATCCAGAACTGTGGAATACAAAGGGAAATAAATATACTGATGCAGCGGGAAGAGTAATGGGTGCAAAACAAGATCAGCCACACAACTAGGGCAAATGCCGTTTTAAATGTGCTGAAAAATTAACAGAAAAAGACCGACAAAACCTATTTGAATTATATTACAGCATCGATAACTATGAACGCCAGAGGCAATACGTCTGTTAAATGGTCAAAATAGTGTCCACGATAAGAAAAGGAATAAGAGAAATGTCCTTTTCTCAACAGATTCACTTAAGAAATGGTGAGAAAATGGAAATCGTCTGTAGATTTATTTTATTTTCACAAAAACATTAGACGTTAAGAAAAAAACTACTGAATACAGCACATCGCAAAGGGAACATCGGTCCTATGGTGGAAACGATATGGGAAGGAAGAGCACACCTGCAAATAAGATTGATGACGAGAGAATTAACTATGTAAAACAACATATTGAATCGTTCCCTAACATGGAGTCGCACTATACACGGAAAAACACAAACAAAAACAGCTTTAGTCACTTGATCTAAATATATAATAAGAAAAATGTGGTCACTGTAGAGCGACAATTGAAGAAATAGTAGACAAATTCCCGTGAAAAAAAGCTTATACACACACCTATCTGTGAACATTACAACCTATCATTCTTTAAGCCATAAAAAGGACCAGTGTTCACTTCACTTAGCTGCAAAAAGAAGGGGAAACAACGTTAACTGATAGCTTTAAGGAGCAGTACGATCAACAACAAAAGTATATTTAATGCTGGAGAAAAGGCAGACGACAATCAAATAGCACAATACTTTAACAGTGTGTATGTGGCAAAGTTTGATTTACAAACTGTGTTAACAACTCATTGTTCACGTGTTTCCGAGTTGTACTATTCATGGAAACTATGCTGTTATAACCTTATAATTTACTACTTATGTGACTAACAGGTATTCTTCCATTTGTGGGATGAAACACAGTGTAAAAGAGGATCCTGCGAAATCGCCATATGTAAAACATATTTGAAAAACACCGTATCATCATGCCAGACAAAAAGTGTCAGACAAAAGGTTTATATCTCAGATGCGTGCGGGGTCAGGACAGAAATCAGTTTGTGACTGCGCCTCACCTGTATGCCTTGTCGCAGATGCCTACTGTAGATTAGATTAGTCACAAACGTCTTGTCTCTGGCTATTTACAGATGGAATGCGACTCGGTGCATGCCACCATTGAGAACTACTAAGAAAATCACAGCAGTGTATGTATCATCACAATAGTGTACGGTTATTGCCATGGCAAGAAAAAGCAACCAATATATTGCGATACCAATAAAGATTAATCACGTGTTTTACTTTGAAGAATTTGTGAAAGAGTATTGACCAAATCTAAATAGGCTGGAAATAAAGTGTATCCAGACAAGAAAGGAAAGTCCACGATCGGTTTTCTTGAATTAAAAGTTTAATAAGAGGAATTCATCGAAATTCAAGTTCATGCACAAACAACAAGGAAACACCAAAGATCGAATAAATGGCCACAGAATAACTCTGACTTGAGCATGTGTTACCAATCTAAACTGCCTATATCATTAAACAAGAAAAATGATCTGATCAATTTGTGTAAAAAGGCAATTATTTCGGAAGAGTACAAGGCATTTCAGAAGACGCCAACACGGCCATTGAATGAACATTACTGTAATAACATAATTATGTTGTGAAAATAACTACCAGTGCAAGTACACAGTATGAACAATGGCCTAAATATGTCCCAATATATCAAATGATAGTAACTCTTTTCAGCTGAAGTTTGATGTTAAATTTTAGTATTGTTCTTATTTATCAGGTTAGTATTGATTTCTGTATTCGATTACTGTATTCAATGAATAAAACATTTTATTTGAATGCTCTTACGGCCATTGAATGAACATTACTGTAATCACATAATTATGTTGTGAAAATAACTACCAGTGCAAGTACACTGTATGAACAATGGCCTAAATATGTCCCAATATATCAAATGGTAGTAACTTTTAAATTTTAGTTTTTTCTCATTTATAAGGTTAGTATTGATTTCTGTATTCGATAACTGTATTTAATGAATAAAACATTTTATTTAAATGCTCTTATAACTGATGAATTCAAAATATAATTTTGCCATTAAAACTTAAAAGAGCATTCAAATAAAATGTTTTTGATCTGTGAAATGGATTTATCTGTATTTTTCGGTTTTGGTACAATGTTCATTTAGAGCAGTCAGTTGCTCTATGTTCCATGGCTTTTTGTGACTGCTCTACAACGTGATCAAGTTGAGTGTGACTTTCCTGTGTTATACACTCTTGCACCAGAGTACGAAACTAATGTCATATTAAAAGATATATATATATATCTATCACTTTCTCATCTCTAACGGTTTTAAAAATTCTAAAAAAAAATAACAATACATTTTACGGTTATCATAGGATAACTAGGATATTGTATTATATGTAAGGCATCCTACCAGTTTCCTGATAGCTGCAGTAAGGACTGTTAAAGCTAATGGTCGCTATAGTTTGTGAATCAAACTCGCCCTGTATTATATTGTAAGGCAGTCTACCAGTATCATTAGGGCTTAACATATCTATGTTTTCCATATTAATATTTTTTTTTTCGCATTGTACTTTCACACCAGTTTGTTACTTTGGAGCAAGTTGCTATACGTGTTTCTTAATGAGGACCTTATCTTCCTTTCAAACTCAATATCAATTTTGAAAAAATATTTTAACATGGGCAGGCTGGATTTCCGATAACTAATCAGTAAAAATATCAGTTACAATTTACCGTTTTGCCACCTGTAACAATTTATCGTTCTGTCACCTGTAACAACTTACCGTTCTGTCACATTTTAACAATTTACCGTTCTGTCACCTATAACAATTTACCGTTCTGTCACATATAACAATTTACCGTTCTGTCACCTATAACAATTTACCGTTCTGTCACCTATAACAATTTACCGTTCTGTCACATATAACAATTTACCGTTCTGTCACATATAACAATTTACCGTTCTGTCACCTATAACAATTTACCGTTCTGTCACATATAACAATTTACCGATCTGTCACATATGACAATTTACCGTACTGTCAAATATGACAATTTACCGATCTGTCACATATAACAATTTACCGTACTGTCACATATGACAATTTACCGATCTGTCATATATAACAATTTACCGTTCTGTCACATATGACAATTTACCGTTCTGTCACATATGACAATTTACCGTTCTGTCACATGTGACAATTTACCGATCTGTCACATATAACAATTTACCATTCTGTCACATATAACAATTTACCGTTCTGTCACATATAACAATTTACCGTTCTGTCACATATAACAATTTACCGTTCTGTCACCTGTAACAATTTACCGTTCTGTCACATATAACAATTTACCGTTCTGTCACATATAACAATTTACCGTTCTGTCACCTGTAACAATTTACCGTCCTGTCACATATAACAATTTACCGTTCTGTCACCTTTAACAATTTACCGTTCTGTCACCTGTAACAATTTACCGTACTGTCACATATAACAATTTACCGTTCTGTCACATATAACAATTTACCGTTCTGTCACATATAAAAATTTACCGTTATGTCACATATTAAAATTTACCGTTCTGTCACATATAACAATTTACCGTTCTGTCACCTATAACAATTTACCGTTCTGTCACCTATAACAATTTACCGTTCTGTCACCTGTAACAATTTACCGTTCTGTCACATATAACAATTTACCGTTCTGTCACCTGTAACAATTTACCGTTCTGTCACATATAACAATTTACCGTTCTGTCACCTATAACAATTTACCGTTCTGTCACATATTACGATTTACCGTTCTGTCACATATAACGATTTACCGTTCTGTCACATATAACCATTTACCGTTCTGTCACATATAACAATTTACCTTTCTGTCACCTGTAACAATTTACCGTTCTGTCACCTATAACAATTTACCGTTCTGTCACATATAACAATTTAACGTTCTGTCACATATAACAATTTACCGTTCTGTCACATATAATAATTTACCGTTCTGTCACATATAACAATTTACCGTTCTGTCACCTATAACAATTTACCGTTCTGTCACATATAACAATTTACCGTTCTGTCACCTATAACAATTTACCGTTCTGTCACCTGTAACAATTTACCGTTCTGTCACATATAACAATTTACCGTTCTGTCACATATAACAATTTACCGTTCCGTTCTGTCACATATAACAATTTACCGTTCTGTCACCTATAACAATTTACCGTTCTGTCACCTGTAACAATTTACCGTTCTGTCACATATAACAATTTACCGTTCTGTCACATATAACAATTTACCGTTCGGTCACCTGTAACAATTTTCCGTTCTGTCACATATAACAATTTACCGTTCTGTCACATATAACAATTTACCGTTCTGTCACATACAACAATTTACCGTTCTGTCACATATAACAATTTACCGTTCTGTCACATATAACAATTTACCGATCTACGATCTACGACACAGATCAACCAATTCGCAATGCTTTTTCATTGGCTGAGCTATGATCTACGACCTAAATGAACTACTTGTCTATGTTTCGTCAGTGGTAGAGCTACGATCTATGACCCAGCTCAACCAATTAGCTTTGTGTTTTGAGTGGTTGAGTTACGACCCAGATCGACCAATACCCCATGTTTTTATAGTGGCTGAGCTATTGGTTTCATGGTCGTAGTTCGTAGCTCAGTACTACTGGTCCAGTTATTCTGACACCGGCCAGTCAGTTATCGATTTATATATAGCTAAAAAGGCGTTATTACGACTTAATTTCGCGTTATTACGCCTTTCTTCCGCGATATTACGACTTTATTTTCGCGTTACTACGCATTTCTTTCGCATTATTACGCCTTTTATTAGCGTTAATACGCCTTTGTTTAGCGTTATTACGACTTTTTCCGCGTTATTACGCCTTTATTTTCGCGTAATTACGCCATTATTTCGCGTTATAACGCTTTTGATTAGCGTTAATACGCCTTTATTTTCGCGTTATGATGCCTTTATTTCGCATTATTACGCCTTTATTTTGCGTTATTATGCCTTTTTTCGCGTAACTACGCCTTTTTTGCGTTATTATGACTTTACAATAAAAAAATTCTCAGATGGTCCTAATGGCTTTCGTACATATGTACCAGATTCGACCTGAGTAAAGAAGTTTTACCTAGGTCAGTTTACTCGGGTATTAAAGCCGAACGCGCTCAATGGTAGAGGCATATTACTTTTGAAGATATACCACCGACATGCATGACTACAAAATGACATAACGAAAGAAATTCATGAACAAATATGCCACATGTTGTTGTACATATAAAAGTAACCTCTATATACGATGATGTATGCCTGTGGCCTTAGGGAGCAATCGATGAAAGAGCCGCCGGAGCGCATTCCTTATCTATAATAAAAGCACTGAAGTGCTGACGGCCTGGGGGCTGCTGGAAGGTTGGATTTTTCAACGCACGGACCCTACGGCCCCCGATTAATCCGCCACTGTATATTTCACGTAACTTCTTTCGTGGGTTGGGGGAGTCGGGCACGGGCCCCCGCTAAATCCGCCTCTACATTTGCCACGCTTTTTCTTTGTTTACCATTCATTTTTCGACGCACGGGCCGGGCCCTACGCCCCGGTTAATCCGCCACTGTATATTTCACGTGACTTCTGTCTTTTTTTCCGTTCCTCTTCGCGAATGTTAATAATGTTAACAAGCGTCCATATTTGACCTCTCGGCGCATTAATTTCTAAAGCATTTCTTAAACTTATATTGAAGTACTCACGCCTTACGTTTTTCACTGATGTTCCAACAACATTAAAATGATATCTATGGGTCCTAACCTTTTAAATGCAGTTCTGTTGAACCCATGATGAACTATTTTTCTCGCGCAGTTTCTCATGCGTTATTGTGTGCTAACAGCAATTGGCAGGCCGCCAACTCCGAAAATAATTGTATTACTACTATGACCAGGGGCCCCAGGCCAAAAACGAACGTATTGCTCAATAACATTCAAATGTATCAATATATTTAAACACAACTTTGGATATCATATCAGTTCACTAATACCACGCAGTTAACAAATGAGTTTGAATTACTTTGTTTATCTAACTCAATGTCATTTTTGGTAAGCGAACCTGTATTGGTTGACAAAGTTTACTTAGCACTCGTTAGTATTCGTGACGTTTTGTTTTAAATTTAGATATCGAGAGACACATTAAAATACAATGTCCAATTTAATACACATATATCGTTTTTAGTTGTGTGCAACAAAGCGCTACCATTACAGTGCTCACGGGTTCGAATCCCTAAAAAAGGGAACGCCTTTTAATGTTATTACATTTCTAATAAAGATACTCTTTTCGTGTCATGTGAGAACTCTTTTTTTCATGAAATTGCAGGTATGCCAATCAATTACATATATTCTATATTTTCGAATTTACCTAATAAAATAAAATATATGCGCATGTATAGTACTATGTCACTTTAAGGGCAATAATACATATACTTTGAGAAAATTGAAGGAAAAAGACATATTTAGATTTACTAATTCAAATGTTTTGAAAAAAAAAATTGCTAGTCGAATAAAGATAAATAAGATAAAGCTTGTTTGTAACGAATTTTAGCTTATCCGAATTCATCCCGCGAACAATCATCAAAACTGAAACAATTTAATCATTGCCAAAATTGCATTAATTCGTTAGTACTGTGAACTCGGTCGGATATTACGTCGTACAGTCTTAAAAACGCGCCTCATTATTGTGGGTATTAACTAATTGAATAAAAACAAAGTACTTTCTGTGATATTTAAGATTATGCTCGGAAAATTGAGGTTGCTTCCAATCTAATATCGTTTTTTGTTTGTAATAGTTATAATTTAAACAACATAAATTTGTTTTGGAAAAACGTCAGTGGCGCGAAAAATGAAATAGGGATGAAAACCGTGCGCTACTTCAGATGTATAATGCGCTATACGGGACAATGTATGAATAATCAAATACAGATTCAATAATTCAAAGACCTGGTCTTTGAATAAGTTAACTACATTTAGTCATTCAAAATTTCTAGAATACATGTTTCTTGCGAGAAAATTATTCGTTAGATATATCACTCAAACTTCTGAGGCCAAGTATATTAAAAATAAATAATTACCTGAGTCAAGGATGATACATCAAAAAACACAAAGGAATCGTTTCTCAGTATTTGTGCAGCATTCGCCTGAGATTTTGTGGCCGAGTTGAGTTGGCATTTCCCTTCATTTCTAGCGTAATTGAATGATAAACAATGTGTAAGGTCTCTACACCGACGACCACACTGGACTAACGTGACACTGTCCGTCAATTCCAGAATGAGATGGCCATCTAGCATTATCCCTATATCAGATTTATCCATATGAAAAACTGACTGTGCGTTTATATGTGCTGCTACCACACTTATGCAAATTGCTAACAAGTATATCATCGTCTTGGAGCTTCCAAGTCACAAAGGTAATTCAAGTGTTTGTTTAATAGTGTTCTAAAGCTATGTGTCAGTATCTTTACCGGCTAGTGTATTCCTATCACCACCTTTCATTAAACACCCAACTGAACAATCCAAGAGAGATATTACCAAGCACGATATGCCCCCGTATGCATATGCATGTTTTTGATTGGACAGTCAAACAAACAATTGATTATCGAATACTTTCATTGGACCAATAGTATGTGTAAGTGTGTCGACTCGGTATCAACAGTGCCATTAGCTGATACCCGGCTAATACAGTAATTGATTGATTGATTGTATGGTGTTTTACGACACTTTCAACAATTGTTCAGTTATATCACGGTGTTTCCTGAGTAAGTTACCAGTACTTCTGGTTCATTTATCCTGACACCGGCCAGTCAGTGGAAGACAGTGGTGCAGAGGTAGAGCGTCGGCCTCTCGTATCAAAGGTCCCTGGTTCGAGTCCCGTGATGAGCGGGTCCTGACTTTGGGATTTTTCCACACAAACGGCGCGAGTACTGGTGAAGTCTCCAGGAAGCAGACATCGAGCGTGATTAATCTAAGCCCAAGGCTTGTTTCGCAATCGATGTAAAATAAATAAGTTTAAACTAGTCAGTCGTAATACTAACCTCGTAATCCTGAGCGCCAAGGAGAGCATCCATTACTACCATTTTTAAAGAATCTGGTACGACCCTCCGGGGATCGAACCCGCAACCATCAACTCCCGAGGTGGAAGCTCTACCACTACATCACTGCGGTAGCTAATAAAGTAAACAAGCAAATTCATGAAATTTATATCCCCCGCTTGCAGGAAATATTGTAGGAAAATGTTGAGGTTAGGTTTAAACATGTCAGTAGTCTTTTTATTGAACATGTATTACAGGGTAAATTAAACGAACTTGGCCTAGGTTGTTACCAAGTTTGTGGCAGTTATTGCGCGGAAACAGCAAACCGAAAGTGACAATCGAACTAGGCCTAGCCCTTAAGGCATTTAACCTTGTTACCAAGTTTGAAAAAAAAACGGTTCACATTTATGGCAGTTATTGCACAGAAACAACAAGAATTTGTTAAATAAAGGGCCATAACTCAACCGAATAAAGTCCACCGAAAGTGACGATCGAACTTGGCCTAGCCTTTAAGGCATTTAACCTTGTTACCAAGTTTGGAAAAAAAACGGTTCACATTTGTGGCAGTTATTGCCACAAACAGCAACAAACAACATTTTGTATTAAATAAGGGGCCATAACTCCACTAAATAAAGTCCGCCGAAAGTTACAATCGAACTTGGCCTAGCCCTTAAGGCATTTAACCTTGTTACCAAGTTTGAAAAAAAACGGTTCACATTTGTGGCAGTTATTGCACGGAAACAGCAAGAAACGACTTTTTTTGTTAAATAAAGGGCCATAACTCCACTAAATAAAGTCCGCCGAAAGTGACGATCAAACTTGTCCTAGCCCTTAAGGCATTTAACCTTGTTACTAAGTTTGAAAGAAAACTGTTTACATTTGTGGCAGTTATTGCATGGAAACAGCAAGAAATGACATTTTTTGTTAAATAAGGGGCCATAACTCCACCAAATATAGTCCGCCGAAAGTGACGATCGAACTTGGCCTAGCCTTTAAGGCATTTAACCTTGTTACCAAGTTTGAAAAAAAAAATTCACATTTGTGGCAGTTATTGCACGGAAACAGCATGAAACGACGTTTTGTGTTAAATAAGGGGCCATAACTCCACTAAATAAAGTCCGCCGAAAGTGACGATCGAACTTGGCCTAGCCCTTAAGGCATTTAACCTTGTTACCAAGTTTGAAAAAAAACGGTTCACATTTGTGGCAGTTATTGCACGGAAACGAAGTGTGACAGACAGACAGACAGACGGACAGACAGACAGACGGACAGACAGACAGACGGACGGACAGACGGACAAACCGAAATTAATAACCCCCCTTTTTTTCTTCGAAAAAGCGGGGGATAATAAGTACGTCCGACAAAAACCAAAAATGGAGGCCTGCAGTGTAGACTTGTACCCGGGGTACTGAAATAACTTATACATATGGCTTTTTTCTATTGGGTTCTTACACCATTTTCAACATAAACAGTTATATCGAGGCAACAGTTCACTTATTCATGATCGCTGGGTAAACAAACCAGTCTAGACTTGGGAAATAGTCTTGCCCATGGGCACTTCACCATAATCGTTGCGCCAAGGCTGGGGATCGAAACCGCGACACATATGGTTCCAGAACCCCGACGCTTACCACTCGATCACGGTGGATTCCCCGGTACATATGGAATTAACATTTATATGCAATTGATTTCGTTAGCTTGACATCGGACTAATATATCATCAACAGTATGAATCATTGATTGTTTGGTGTGTTACGCCGCTTCCAATACTAAATGACGTCGCCGGAGTGTAATAACGAGCACAGCGAGTTATTAGATAACATCTTTAGTCAAGATCAAGATATATATCAGAATCCAATGGTAAATTAAAATCAGTATGGCCTTTTTTCCGGATGTCATTTCATGGGCGACTTTCAGGTTCGCAGCCCACGCTCTGATTGGATATAATTCGAAAATTGAAATATTTTTGTTGATGCATTCGTAAAAGTGTTATGGTTATTCATCATCTCATATTTATAAGACATTTCTTATACGTGATTGGCGTAGATAAATTAAACAAGAACATTTATTGTTTATCTAAGTAGTCCGCAGCGACGAAGGCTTTGTTGTCAAGGAACTGTCTTCAGTGCAACTCAAAATGTCATTGTATAACAATATAAAGCCATAAAGGCTTAACATTATATTCCAGTGTCTGAATAAAACGTAATTCCACTTAAAATACTAAATTTTGACAACAGAATCAAGTGCAATCAGGTATATTTTATGAAACAAGTGACCGGATTCCCTTTCGACGTTTTCAAATATCAGGGAGGTACACACAGTGTCATAAATCCCTAAAACAGCTTTTTTTTTTTTTACTTCGCTTTTTCAAGAATTCGAAGAATCGTGACAGGTATATATGAAATAAATATGCTGGGAGTATATATTTTGTGTCCCTGGTTACTGTAAAGAGCGCTAGCAAATCAACGAAAACAGACGTATTTACACGCAAGTAACCGTTATCATACGCAAGTGAAGGTCGTTATCTATCGGAATGGGTAAATCAAAATGGCCGATACCTGTACGAAGCGAGGCCAACATATTACTGATAAGGCTGATGAAACCGCACGCGTTTCATATCCCTGTAATATAGTGTCCCTGCCTGAGTTTAACACTGCATAAACATTTGATGGCAACAGCGATTTTACGAAAAGTCATGCATGCGAAAAGTGGCTTGCGCAAACCTGTCAGCAAACCTGTCACGGCCCACATTTCACAAACTATTTGTATGCAAATGGCATGATGATTAAAGGAAGCAGGTGGGCGGCTGCTAAATGATTTCAATGGTTTACCATTTCAATGGACTTTATGAAACAAGTGACAGGAAAAATTGAGAATGTTCTTTTCGTTCGAGGAGATAGTTTGTCACAGGTATTTTATATTACTTTCATATGTCTACTTGTCACAAAACCATATTGGGGCGAAACGTTAGATCTTGTTAACATTTTACAAGGTTCTGGTTAGAGTGACTATTTGTTTGAAACAAACCAAACCAAATTGTGCAGATTAGGAGTGTTTTGCTGGGCCATAAGGCAAGTTTGGGCTGCAACCTAACAATCGCAATTATACATATAGTATAGTACTATAGTATATAGTAAGCACCTTGCAACATTCTTATTATGTCAGACATGTTCATTGCTTTTTGCTGCCTAAAATGAAACTGGGATTGCGTTCATAAATGTATATCGCACTCATAGTCATATGTGAAGTTGTCCACAGTGTATGTCGTCTTTTTTTTATCTTCTTTTCTGATAAGTAAATTTAATTAAAACCACTGATGATATTCTCTGTTCATATATGTAATTTTGCATCACATTGATTGTGTAATTGTTATTTAAATATGTATAAAGATTAGATTTCTGTATATTTTGTTCATACCAATTTATAATTATATTCATTTAACCAATGGATCAGCTGATTAATTATTAGTGATTAATTGTTGGGTCCATGATCATCGATGGAAATGCATTGGCAGATCTGTGTCGGAGTCAATTCACTATCCAATCCAAGTTGCACAGGTTTGAACCAATGACAAGTCAATCCAACAAGTAGTGAATTTTATGGGGGGTTTTAATTCAGCTTTTTACGATAATAAAAAGACATCCTGTCATTAGGTCTTGTTAGTTTTACGCCCTGACATTGTTTGGTTACACTTCTACTCAAACGTCACAGCTGGCTGGTTTATCTGCTTTCTCCATACATTGAAAATGAAATGGTGACTAGAACTTTGACATTTGGCCTGCCTGATCTACAATCTTACCGATTAAGTGTCAGTTTTTGCGTTTCTTTGTATTATGTTTGTTCACTTACATTACACTAATTAGTTCCAAACATGCCTCACCATATCCAAATTCAATGGCTTTTTTTATAACTCCACAATTTATTGACTTTATATCCAGTCAAGGATGTTCCCATTCAGCATTGTGATGGAAGTTTCTTCTTTCATTGCCTGAGTTTAGCCCTGCATACAAAATTGACTGCGACAGCCAAAGAACTATGTAAGGAAGAGTAAACAGGTCTTAATTGCTTCCACAATATCTCAGTTAGCACTCATTTAATCCTATGTTGTGGGTACAGTAACTACTTAAAGACTGGTCTCACTCTGATGATTCTTTTGAGTAATTTAGCTGTAACATTAGCATTAGGATGTGAAATAAGGCTTTAATAACATGCAAAATATGCCATTTCTTGAGCTCTGAACATTGAAATTAACGAATTGTGTTTTCCAAACATGGATAATGACTGAAACAACCAAAATAGGTTATTTCAGTTATCAAAGTAATCCACATGTTTAAAAATATACAAGGTAGTGAATATTTGCTTCTGTAATACTATTGAATATGGGTTCAATTGTCTTGTTAATTCAATTAACAAGACAATTGAGTAAATGTCTGAATTTTACTTTACATCATACATGTAAATCTCTTTACCGTGCTTGTTTGTAGGGTGTTTTAACCTGCTATCAACACTTTTTAAGGGAAAGACATAAGTACCATTTTGAAGTTTTTGCAGTAAAATTTAAATACAGTTTCTATAGTTACATATGATGACATTAGTTTAGATTAATATAGTAGCCTGTGCATCTGTATGATTAAATATAACACAACATTAAAATATCAGACCGTGATTAGATTAAATTTACAGTCTCTACATCTGAGAAATTTGAATAAATATATATACGTTTTCTGACAACTCTGCAGCTGACCACTTTTGAAAACATTATGAAAAAAGCAGAAATTATTCTAACCAAGCAATTTCTACATTTGCCAAAGTGTTTTCAATTTTGTCGAGGAATTAACCTTCTGCTGCATATGTGTTGTACATGGGAGAGGTATAAGAGCTAATTTACAGTTATTTTCAAACATTTTGTTTAAATCAAATTAAATTGTTTAAATTAAGCATTTTATTGTGTCACCTGCGTAGCATGGTAGGCACTTAGGGATTACTTTTTTTTGTCCGCTGTCTGTCGTCCGTCTGTCCGTCACACTTTTTCATCACGTTTTCAAATAACTTTTTTTCTACTCAAAGGATGACATTGAAACTTCTGACAAATGTTTATATCAATGTGTGTGATTGGTTCACAAAAGGGGGATAATCCTAATATTTTTTATATCAGAGTTATTGGCCCTTTTCTGTCAACAATTTTAATTTTCTGACAAGGCCCCGGCAGTTGACACATGTGCTCCGGGGAGCACTCCATTCTATTTTTATTTAGCTCACCTAAGCACAAAGTGCTCCAGGTGATCTCTTTTGATCACATTTTGTCCATCTGTCGGGCATCAACACCAATTGCCTTGTGAACACTCTACAGGCAACATTTGGCATCCAATTTTATTGAATGTTTATCAGAACATTTATCTCTATCAAATCTTTTCCCAAGTTCAAAACTGGATCATGTGAGGTCAAAAACTAGGTCACAAGGTGAAATTGAAGGTAAATCTTGTGAACACTCTGGAGGCTGCATTTTTAATTTGAACAATCAGCATATATTGAAACTTTATTAGAATAATTGCCTTGATGATATCTAGTCTATGTTCGAATATATACCAGTAGGTCATGTCCGGTCAAGAACTAGGTTTCTATGCATAACTAATATTTTTCTTGCTGATATCTAGGCCAAGTTTGAATATGGGTCATGTCGGGTCTAAAACTAGGTCACTTCGCCAAATTAATGGAAAACTTTGTGAATATTGTGGAAACCACATTTTTAATGGATGTTTTCATGATATCTAATCTAAGTTTTAATGAAGGTCATAGGCTAAATTTGAGAAAAATATTTTTAATACTAGAGACTGCATTATTTGTATCAGCAGCTTGACACTTTGTTAGACGGTTTGTCTTGTCAATAGCTAGACCAATTTCTAAAAATAGGTCATGTCGGTTTAAAATCTAGGTCACTAGTGTTTGCCTACATGTGGCAAGGCTGGCATCATTACTTAAGATATTGATTGCTAACAAACTAAAAAAAAAAATCAAAATTATACTTAGGTGTTCACAAAATGAAAATGAAATAAACTGAAGCAAGGCAGATGATTACATAATATAAGATTAGTAATTTGGTCTGTGGTTTTGTGTCTATATTGTGGAACCAGGCATCCCTGGGTTCGATCCGCAGATGGTTTTGGTCATGGCAAGGCACATTTACTAGCCAAGTACTGGCTCATTTATCGAGGCATCATGAATAAGCAAACAGTTTCTATAATACAACTTAAATAATGTTTAAGTTAAATGCATACAATAATGTTTTGTTTTTGTTAGGGATTTTACATAGTTTTCACAATATTTCAGTTATATCATGGAAACTGCAAACTATGGGGCCACAACGAATTCCTGTTGGAGTTAAGTGTATATAAATGGATTTAAAATTACATCAGGATTAAAATTGCTGTAGAGGTAGGTTAATAAATATACCTTGTCAACCCCATACAATGTATTACATTTTGCAGATGGGAGAATATAACAAAGGTAAAAATAGACTGAAAAATTGTTGGAGAATTCATCCATAATAGGTGTATTAGGTTATACTGGGACAGAGCTTTCAATCACAGAGAGAATCCCGCTAAATAAATTTGTATTCTATGATTTATTAGACCAAAAATAGAGTTGTTAGTAAAACGCTATGAGTGAAATAGATATGATGATGTCATCAATTTGGAATGTGAATTTCCCATGGCTTAAAATTGTAAACAATAGTGATTTGACCATTGTAGATATGCTTCCACTAAGACAAGTCTGTTGCTCAAAACAGGCGTGTCCCAGTGGACCCATCCCAACAATCAATTAACAAGTGCAATATATAATTATATTAAAATTATTTGTGTAAAAATTAAACATTCCATTTCATCTTATAATAACTAAAACAGTAGTTTAACATTGAGAGTTTGGAGTATCTGACAATTTAGAGGAGACATCCATCCGACCACATCCGGGATCTGAAGGATGATCAGTGAAGAAAAGACTTGCCAACACCATGAACTTTCACGACCCGGGATATGATCAGAGTTGGAACTTTTTTATATAGTCCCTCTAGTCATGTCTCAATTTGTGCTGGTTTTAAAACTTCAATGTACAACGTTGGAACTATATTCTAGATACTGCAGATTACATTGTATCTGTCATCTGACAGTCTAGCAGGTACGTCTCTAGAGCGATAAAGGTGGATGTTTGGACAGCTTTAGATGGAAACAAATAAGTTGTTTAGATTCAGAGCAACTCCTTTCTGTTTTAGTGACCCAGAGAGCTTATTTTGTGACTTACTACAATATCCTTCAGGATTGAGCATGGATTATACAAAAGGCCCTGGTCATAAAGATTAAAGAGCTCTTTGATAAAATGTAACTGTTCTGATTTGTAAGAATAATGGAAAGGTTTTTGATATGTTTCTTCTGTTTAATATTATTATGTAATATCTTGTTCTGTTCTGTTTTGTGCTCGTTTTGAGGCTATGCCTTTTCCATATTAAAGCCATTGAATAAATTGCGTATTCAACTAGTTTAATAACAATGCTACGTAACGTAACGTTTAGCGTTGTAAATACGCGCGCTTTATAGCGACGTTTATATGGATATAGCGCTGTAAATTATTAAATTAGTATTTATGATATAAAAAGAAAATTACATTCGTGGTCATTCAATACGAAATTTATTAAACTCGTTTAATAAATTCCGTATTGAATGACCACTCATGTAATATCCTCTATTTATATCACGTCGTTTCCTGAGTAAGTTACCAGTTCTACTGGTCCGTTTGTCCTGACACCAGCTAGTCGGTCGTAATTCTTACACCGCCACCCTAACCGTAAAGAGGGCAGTCATCACTACATTGTTATAAGTCTATGGTATGACCCGACCGGGAATCGAACCCGTGATCTCCTACACCCGAGGTGGCCACTATACGGCCATCATGACCGACTCGGTGGTGTAGTGATAGAGCGCGTGTTCCATCTCCGACCGGGTACCAAATCACTTTAAAAATGTCAATCATTTCAGTCCCTATCAGTTATATCCATTTTCCTAGGTGGCACATATATATATATATATTATTTAAATCTATTATAAGTACCGTCCTTTTATCCATAATTGACTTGAAACATAGGGTTCACTTATGTAATAACAGGGGCGTAGCTTTGCAATAATCAATGTGTAGGCCGTCTCGTGAGAAAATCAACATTGTGTACTGCGTAAAGTATCGACCCGGATCAGCCTAGGCATGCCACACAGGCCTACCCGGATAGACACTTTTCGCCTCCTGTGGATATCACTACTCTATACATTTATCCCCCTAAGACGGAATGTGTCGGCCGGATCAGTCTGCGCAGACAGCGCAGGCTGGTCTGGTCGATACATTACGCAGATGTCTATCGCCGCAGCTGCATTTTGGGTCATTTTGAGTATAAATGTGTCTACAGTGCCTAAAGGGAGCTACGCCCCTGAATAATATAGACATTGTAGAACAAACATCTGTTAACATCTACATCGTGGGTTCAATCCCCGGCTGGGTCATATCAAAATAATACCCTAAAAAAGGTAGTACTGGCTGCCATCCTTGGCGCTCAGGGTTGCGGGGTTAGCATTACCGCTGACTTGCTGGTGTAAGAATAAATGTACCAGTATTACTGGTAACTAGCCAAGGAAACGCCGTGATAAAACTGAACAATTATTGAAAACGGTTTAAAACACCAAACAATCAATTCTTGATAAGGGTTAATTACGTTATAAGAGAGATTTTGTAATGCAAAGACCTAGTGGAGGCGATCATGGTGGGGTCCAAGGTACATCTCCTAGCCTAGAACTGGTTCCAGGGATCATGAATGTATTAACCCTTTCTCACATACAATAAATCTGCAGCAGACGACTTTGAAAACATAGTGACAAAACCTGAAAAATCTCCATAAAAGATAGTTTAATTGTCAAATAAAGTTGAAAACATTGTGGCCAAAGGCGAAATTACTAGTAATTTCACCTTTGGCCACAATGTTTTTTAAATGTCGTGTGCTTGTGGGTTAAAATGCGTCTGCAGTTGGGAAAGGGTTAAATGACCTGTATCCGTGATATAACTGAACTAATGTTGAAAACGGCGTTAAACCGAATACAACAAAATATGTGTTCACCTCCTGATACAAACATCTGTACCGTACGTAGTTCACCGTTCTCATGTAGAGGAAAGACTTAAACAGGGTAGTTAGTGTAGAACTCAGGCCAGCTACATCATTTATGTTAAATACACAAGAGAAGCAATTGCCCGCCATGCTTTAAAATGTCGTTTTTGTTTGCATTGTATGGGTTTTGATCTTGGAAGCGAGTTGTTGCATGACTAAATAAGTGTGGAAAGTGGCATAAAATAACTGCATGTGGGAAAGGGTGAGTATGTGTTCACTGGTCTTCGCACCTCTGCAGGTCAAATCCCTTTCGGCGGTACAGTGAACGATTTTCCCATAACCCCGTTCCCACATGCATACACTCCCTATAAATGAACTATCGAAAACATTGTGATAAAAACAGCCATTGCTCATCATGTTATCAAAGGTGGTTTTGCTTGCATTGTTGGGGTTTTAGGCCGTTTTCAACAGCATGTATGCCCAATCGCCATCACAGTGCACATACTCGTGTGTTTGTGTGATTCTACCCAGCTAGGCAATAGGACTGAAAACAGTGTGGTAAGAGGAGCCATTGCTCATCATGTTTTCAAAGGTCGTTTTGATTGCGTTGTTTGTTGTTTTAGTCCGTTTTCAACAGCATTTATGTTAAATACACCTCACTGCTCAGACACACATGCTTCCTGGGTGAATCAACCCATCTATGCGATTGGGACTGAAAACAGTGTGGTATAAGGAGCCATTGCTCATCATGTTTTCAAACGTCAATGTGATTGCATTATTGGGGTTTATAGGCCGTTTTCAACAGCATTTATGTCCAATCACTCTCACAGTTCACAAATTCATGGGACCTGGGAGAATCAACCCAGCTATGCGTTAGGACTGAAAACAGTGTGGAAAGAGGAGCCATTGCTAATCATGATTTCAAAGTTCGTTTTGTTTGTATTTTTGGATTGTTTACGCCGGTTTCAACATCATATATGTCAAATCACACGCACTGTTCACATACTAATGCGTCCTGGGTGATTCAATCCAGCTACTCAATAGTACTGAACACACTATGACAAAGGGAGCAATTACCCGCCCTGCTTTCAGAGGTCGTTTTGTTTGTATTGTTGGGTGTTTTAGGCGGTTTTCAACATCATTCCAGTCATACCACCCCGTCAGTTCACACATTCGTGATCCCTGGGTGAATCAACCCAGCTATGCAATAGACCTGAACACATTGTGGCAAGAGAAGCAATTGCGCGCCATGCTTTTTAAAACGTGTCGTCTTGTTTGCACATACTCATGTTTTTTGAGTGATTCTACCCAGCTAGGCAATAGGACTGAAAACAGTGTGGTAAGAGGAGCCATTGCTCATCATGTTTTCAAAGGTCGTTTTGATTGCGTTGTTGGTTGTTTTAGGGCGTTTTCAACAGCATTTATGTTAAATACACCTCACTGCTCACACACACATGCTTCCTGGGTGAATCAACCCATCTACGCGATTGGGACTGAAAACAGTGTGGTATAAGGAGCCATTGCTCATCATGTTTTCAAACGTCAATGTTATTGCATTGTTGGGCTTTATAGGCCGTTTTCAACAGCATTTATGTCCAATCACTCTCACAGTTCACAAATTCATGGGACCTGGGAGAATCAACCCAGCTATGCGTTAGGACTGAAAACAGTGTGGAAAGAGGAGCCATTGCTAATCATGATTTCAAAGGTCGTTTTGTTTGTATTTTAGGATTGTTTACGCCGGTTTCAACATCATATATGTCAAATCACACGCACTGTTCACATACTAATGCGTCCTGGGTGATTCAATCCAGTTACTCAATCGTACTGAACACACTATGACAAAGGGAGCAATTGTCAGCCCTGCTTTCAGAGGTAGTTTTGTTTGTATTGTTGGGTGTTTTAGGCCGTTTTCAACATCATTCCAGTCATACCACCCCGTCAGTTCACACACTCGTGATCCCTGGGTGAATCAACCCAGCTATGCAATAGACCTGAACACATTGTGGCAAGAGAAGCAATTGCCCACCATGCTTTAACGTGTCGTCTTGTTTGCACATACTCTTGTTTTTCTAGTGATTCTACCCAGCTAGGCAATAGGACTGAAAACAGTGTGGTAAGAGGAGCCATTCCTCATCATGTTTTCAAAGGTCATTTTGATTGCGTTGTTGGGTGTTTTACGCCGTTTTCAACATCATATATGTCAAATCGCACGCACTGTTTATATACTCATGCGTCCTGGGTGATTCAACCCAGCTATGCGTTAGGACTGAAAACAGTGTGGAAAGAAGAGCCATTGCTAATCATGATTTCAGAGGTCGTTTTGTTGGTATTGTTGGGTGTTTTAGGCCGTTTTCTACATCATTCAAGTCATACCACCCCGTCAGTTCACACACTCGTGATCCCTGGGTGAATCAACCCTGCTATGCAATAGACCTGAACACATTGTGGCAAGAGAAGCAATTGCCCGCCATACTTTAAAATGTCGTTTGGTTTGCATTGTATGGGTTTTGATCTTGGAAGCGAGTTGTTGCATGACTAAATAAGTGTGGAAAGTGGCATAAAATAACTGCATGTGGGAAAGGGTGAGTATGTGTTCACTGGTCTTCGCACCTCTGCAGGTCAAATCCCTTTCGGCGGTACAGTGAACGATTTTCCCATAACCCGTTCCCACATGCATACACTCCCTACAAATGAACTATCGAAAACATTGTGATAAAAACAGCCATTGCTCATCATGTTTTCAAGTGTGGTTTTGCTTGCATTGTTGGGGTTTTAGGCCGTTTTCAACAGCATGTATGCCCAATCGCCATCACAGTGCACATACTCGTGTGTTTGTGTGATTCTACCCAGCTAGGCAATAGTACTGAAAACAGTGTGGTAAGAGGAGCCATTGCTCATCATGTTTTCAAAGGTCGTTTTGATTGCGTTGTTGGTTGTTTTAGGCCGTTTTCAACAGCATTTATGTTAAATACACCTCACTGCTCACACACACATGCTTCCTGGATGAATCAACCCATCTACGCGATTGGGACTGAAAACAGTGTGGTATAAGGAGCCATTGCTCATCATGTTTTCAAACGTCAATGTGATTGCATTGTTGAAGATTTATAGGCCGTTTTCAACAGCATTTATGTCCTATCACTCTCACAGTTCACAAACTCATGGGACCTGGGAGAATCAATCCAGCTATGCGTTAGGACTGTAAACAGTGTGGAAAGAGGAGCCAATGCTAATCATGATTTCAAAGGTCGTTTTGTTTGTATTTTGGATTGTTTACGCCGGTTTCAACATCATATATGTCAAATCACCCGCACTGTTCACATACTAATGCGTCCTTGGTGATTCAATCCAGCTACTCAATAGTACTGAACACACTATGACAAAGGGAGCAATTGCCAGCCCTGCTTTCAGAGGTCGTTTTGTTTGAATTGTTGGGTGTTTTAGGCCGTTTTCAACATCATTCCAGTCATACCACCCCGTCAGTTCACACACTCGTGATCCCTGGGTGTATCAACCCAGCTATGCAATATACCTGAACACATTGTGGCAAGAGAAGCAATTGCCCACCATGCTTTAACGTGTCGTCTTGTTTGCACATACTCATGTTTTCTGAGTGATTCTATCCAGCTAGGCAATAGGACTGAAAAAACAGTGTGGTAAGAGGAGCCATTGCTCATCATGTTTTCAAAGGTCGTTTTGATTGCGTTGTTGTGTGTTTTACGCCGTTTTCAACATCATATATGTCAAATTGCACACACTGTGCATATACTCATGCGTCCTGGGTGATTCAACCCAGCTATGCGTTAGGACTGAAAACAGTGTGGAAAGAAGAGCCATTGCTAATCATGATTTCAAAGGTCGTTTTGTTTATATTGTTGGGTGTTTTACGCCGTTTTCAATATCATATATGTCAAATCACACGCACTATTCACATACTCGTGCGTTCTTGGTGATTCAACAGTTAAATAGTACTGAACACACTGTGACAAAGGGAGCAATTGTCCGTCCTGCTTTCAGGTCGTTTTGTTGGTATTGTTGGGTGTTTTAGGCCGTTTTCCACATCATTCAAGTCATACCACCCCGTCAGTTCACACACTCGTGATCCCTGGGTGAATCAACCCTGCTATGCAATAGACCTGAACACATTGTGTCAAGAGAAGCAATTGCCCGCCATGCTTCAATTTAGCAATGTGCTGGAAAAAAACTTAATGCATTTGCGACAAATATGTATAAATATTGATTAACCTGGGCATCCGCGCAACTTGTTCGGGAATTTGAACTGTTCGCAAAGACGTCGAAGAGAGGTTCAACTTTTTTGGCACCAATGACAATATTGAGATTACTGCATTTTGAAATTTGCATAGTATTGAGAATAGTACAAAACTTTTGATACATGAACAAGGGTGTCGCACGACATGGACTAGCCTACTTTATGAAATTCGGCACTTAAAGAGTTTAATAAATATGTTTAGGGTGACTTTCCTTGCATATAACTCAAATGTATTTGTATTGATATACCTTTATTAACTTTTACCAGGTTTGTCAATAGTGCTGTACCTTGAGACGACGGAGTATCTTTACGGACTGACACAGGGGTATGGTATAAACGTCCAAATATTACAGAGGGGCACCTATCCCGACCCCTATCAGGAGGGAAGCCTCATCCCTGCCGCCATGGAAACAGAGATTGGGCTTAAAACGGTACGTTAACTATTATATTCGTCAGTACGTCTGATCCTTACGAAACGATTCGGAATTATAACAGATTCTTGTATATTGGATTCAAAAGGTGATTCGAGAATTCAACAATTAACATTGATAAGGTATTGAAGCCTTTCATTGACAAAGATTTTCCCTGATAATTATTGGATACAAATGTCACAATAGTATGGGTCAACCAGTTCACCGTGTCCCTTCATACGCTGAAGCATATGCTAGCGTACATGAGTCAGCGTTAAGTCAACTGTGTTACATGTACCCCTGAAAAATGGATGCTCAAAATGATTGATGTAGCTCTGGTGGATTTTGAAATCTAGGTATTTAAGAAAGTCGTTTACTGAAACACAAACTCTTCACTCTGGATTGCCTTAAACGTTTAAAGGACAAGTGAGAGCACATGGAGCTGCAAATGATCTACAATAGCCATGAGTCTTTAACAAAGAGATGTAGACTCATCTACAAAGCCCATTCTTCTCGAATCGTACTTTCATTACAATTATACGTTGAAATATACAAAGTTAACCATGATCAAAACTGTTTGGAAATTGATGAATCTCGTTTGAGAATTTTGGGTATATAATCTTTCAAATGTAGAGAGGATTAAGAAATCCAAACTAAATACAGCGTTTGTGTAGTTGAAGACTTCTACACGGAATTTCGATAAATAGTCATTGTCATGCCAGTCTATCTAATATAGGATGAAACTTATCCAGTTCAATAACATTATTAACGTGGATAAACAATAATAGTGAAAACGTTGTTCATCGCGTTACACGAATGTGTTCAGTGCCTGTAACCAAATAGTCTAAGCTCAAGCCTATCTTAACTTCTTCGACCCAAACTCGTTATACCTCTATCCCTTTAGTCGTCTATTCGTCCTCCTGTCCTCTAGTCTCAGACCCCGGTTTGTATCGTTAGCATAACGAATTTCTAGTTGGCTGTCAGATAATAGACCAGTTGCAACTGGTAATACCAGTAAACGCTGTGCTAACACTGGACAACCTAGTTGCAAGTAGCTTTGTATAATCAATGCCCCAAACATACACATCTGCGTAAAGTACGACCCTGATCAGGCCGACACATTCCGTCTTAGGAGGGATAGATAGAGAAGTGATTCCTGAAACAGAAAAATCAACAGGAGGCGAAACGTCTATGCCTGTGTGGCATGCGGGTCGATACTTTACGCAGAGTCCACACTGTTGATTTGTTCATGAGACGGCCTACACATTGATTATTCCCAAGCTACACCCCTGCTGAATATAGGTTGTTCGTGTTAGACAGATTATTATAAGTTATGACCAATTGCATGAAACGGCGACCATCTTGGACGCCATCTTGAATTTCTCAAATTGCTCAAGGGTGACCAAAGTCCACCCGGCGGATTCTGTGGATTTGGAGGACCTAGAGGAACAGGAAAGGAGGGAGAATAGAAGACAAAGGAGATAGTGGACCAGGGACTGGCTGCTGCGTAGACCCGTCCACGGTCAGTATGAGGCTCTGATGGCAGAGCTTCAAGTGGAGGACCTTCCAGCAATTTCTGCGTGTAGATGTAGCCACATTCTATGATATCCTGGCCAGAATTGAAGGAAGGATCACCAAGCAGACCACCATTTTCAGGTGTCCCATCTCTCCTGCGCTAAAGCTGGCGTTCACCCTCAGGTATCTGGTCACTGGAAACTACTACCGAGACCCCCGGTTCGGCTTCAGGGTAGCCCACAACACCATGTCAGACCTCATTGTTGATGTGTGTCAGGCTCTGTTTGATGTCCTGGAACCAGTGTTTGTCAAGCTTCCCACAGAACCTGAAGAATGGCAGCAGGTGGTTCGGACCTTTCCGCAGAAGTGGCAGTTCCCACACACCCTTGGTGCTCTTGGTGGGAAGCACATCCGAATCAAGAAGCCACCCCACTCAGGTTATACCTACCACAACTATAAGGTTTGACTCCATTGTACTCATGGCCTTGGTGGATGCACAGTACCGCTTCCTGTGGACACACATTGGAGACGTCGGCTCTAGTTCGGATGGCCAGATCTGGAACCATTGTAACTTTCGCCAAGCACTTCAGGATGGTGTCCTTGGTGTTCCAGATGCAGACCCGCTACTAGGGGATGATGTTATCACCCCCTACTACATCATAGGAGATGATGCATTTGCCATGAGGACCTGGCTGATGAAACCTTTTCCTCGACGCAGTTTAGACGATGGCCAGCAGGTCTTTAACTACCGGCTGTCCAGAGCACGTCATGTGGTGGAGAATGCTTTTGGCATACTTGCAAACCGCTTCCGCTGTCTCCTCTCCACCCTCCAGGTCCATGTGGATACTGCAACCCTCGTTGTGAGATCGTGTGTCGCCCTGAACAACTACTTGAGGGTGAGAAATCCTGCTGCAGACCAGCTTTTTCTGGACCAAGAGGATGCTCAGCACAACATCGGCGTGCCAATGCCAACATGATGGATCTCACTCAACCACAGACTGGGAACCACGACAGAAGGGAAGCAAAGTTGCAGAGGCTGTACCTCAAGCACTATCTGACGTCACCAGCTGGCTCGGTTCCATGGCAGAACCAGTGTCTCCGTCAGTTCTAGGCTGATCGGCATGAGGGAAACGGTCCTGTTAAGTGTCATCATTAAGTACTCTCTGTAAACTCTGTAAACGGTCCTTTTTAAGGTTTATTGTTAACACAGTGAATTCTGATTATTAGTATTGTGTTCATTTATTTACACCTTGTTGATTTGCTTATGTTTGTAGTGCCTATCATATAGTTAAAGACTACTTCTTCTTGATCCAAGTGCAGCCTGAGTGGAGGCCTCTTCTCCTTGAAAGTCCCAGTAGGAGGGTCGTCATGAGTACCTCGTGTCTCCTGGGCATCCGTTCCCTGAGTCTCCTGAGGTTCTTCCATTCTCTCTGGCTCCTCATTATTAATACGTACAGCACCCACTGTACATGTGTTTGCAGCAGTTTTGGAAGAACATCGTTTTTTCCTAGGCGGCATGGCAGAATAAGCGATCAGCAATGTTTGACTCGTCAACTTCCAAAAGCACAATGACTGTAGCTTACCCGTACTGCGCAGGCGCAGCCACGCCGTTTTACCGTAGCTTAACGCAGTTGACACCAATTTATCGTAGTTGCGCGTACTTAGGACGTAGTTTATACGTAGTTACTCGTAGTTACTCGTAGTTAGACGTAGTGATACCCTAGTTAACCCTAGCCACTTTGCTCGTAGTTGAATGTAGTTGACCGTACTTACACGTAGTTCAACCTACTTAGACTTTCTATATTTCCTGTTTTTGCCAATTTTGAACCTACTTCGAACGTACTTCAACCTAGTTGACCGTAGTAACACTACGGCAGACTACGTTTGCAATGAACTACGGTCAACTACGTGCATGACCGTAAATGTGACCATGGCTTTAAATACACTCCCAACAAAATATTAGGGAAACAAAAAGGATGAATTATGCTTTTAACAATTTAAGTTGAACTTAGCGCTAAGCATGGTTGGTGGACTTGGACGCAGTCTTATTCACATTTGTAGAAACAGCTTGAAGTGTAGTCTGTTTAGATGTATGTGAATATGTCCTAAATAGTGTCATATCTGAGTGTCATTAACCCTTTCCCTCATACGACAATTCTGCAACAGACGACTTTGAACATAGTTTGTCAGAAAATAGAAAATCTATATAATTGAATGGATAACCTATGACAAAAAGTGGAAAACATAGTGACAAAAGGAGAAATTGCACGTTTTATGCAATTTCTTCTTTTGTCACTATGTTTTCAAAAAGCCGTCTGCTGCAGAGGCGTCAGAAATCGTCCATATGAGGGAAAGGGTTAAGGACCAAAGTCGCTAAACGCGGTTCGCTGAAGTGATTATTGGAATCGACTCATTCCGAATGCCCTGGAGACTCTTTGATACTACAGAAGTTTCCGGTGACTTCCGCATATGACTTGTATTACATAATTTATCCACATACAACAAATATGCAACAGGAGACTTTGAGAACATCTTGGCAAACATGTGGAAATCTCTCTCTTAAACGAAGGTGTAATTATTGAAAAGAAATGAAAACACTATAGAGAAGGGAATTATTGCTTATAATTGAGCAATTTCTCATTTTGTCACAATGTTTTTCACACGCCATCTGAGGCATATGAGTCAAAGTACGTCTGAAAGTGGGAAAGGTTTGAGTGTCTGGCAAAAACCAAACAACTTCAGTAGGACACCCAAAACAACAACGCGAATATGTGTACTAAAATATCATATTTTTTAGGTTATGTTTCCTATTTTTTTTGTTTAAAAAAAGCAAATATATACATATCAAAATCAATCATTAAAATAATTCATAATATTTCACTAGCAAAAACAACACACTAAAAGCCGCGTCAGCTTATTCCACCGACGGTCCTTGCGAGCTGGTTCCGATCTCTCTCCAGAAAGTTGGACTGTTTCCTATGTCCAACACACCGACTTTCTTCAACTCCATAAACTTGGTATTTCTATAGCGACATGGCCAGGGATCAATAATACGAATAACGCCCGGGCCTAGTTCCCTGTTTATCTGAAAGATTGAAAAATAACTGTGTTTGTGAATCTATCATCTAGCAAAAAGCCAATTTGAGATTAGTTCAAAATGGAATGATTCGAAATTTGAATGCTTCAAATATGAATAGTTCTTCCATTTTATTAAAACATTTTGAAAACAAATATATATCTATGCTCCATCGATGACATTTACACTCATGTATCACTACATAACATTAACGGTAGCGTCCGTATTAACCAATCGTTCTAAATACCGATTAATTATGATTCTTGAAAACTATCACAAATTATGTTTGACTTCATGCCTGAATTGGCCTATCAGATTGTGTTACTTTGAGAATTTAGTATGTTCTTTAAATCTATAATTAAAATGAATTTAGAAGTTTGGTGGCGAAACTCTAAAAAGAAGATGAACAAGGTTAGCCATTCTGAAACAGAAAATTCCGCAAATGTTCGGAAAAACTGAAAAAGGATTTCTGAATTTTATTTCGATACTTTAGTTTTTTTAGAAATGCTTAAAGTATTGTGTAAGCGGTAATTACATTATATGCGCTGTTTATCTAACAAAAAGTAGTTTCAACTTCTTAAAATTATAGTTTCCCGGAACATTCTGTTATAGAAGGTTGCTGTTGACACTATGCAGTCTGCCGCCGGTTAGAACCCTTTCCTACATACAGACGCAATTTAACTCTGATGCAGCGGATACTATTTAAAACCACTTTGGGAAATGTTGAACTCGCCCATAATGTGTTTAACTCTATCAAATAATTATACATTCATATATAAATGTTATCAATATTTTTGAAAATAATGTTTCCAATAAAGCCTTCTTCAGGTTTGTTATATTCCTAATACTTAGGAATTGGCTAAATATGTTATTTATACAGAAATGGGCTACGATATTGACCTATTCTTCAAATCTTACCATTAGTGGAGGTCTAAACTGATGGATACATCCTTTTGTACATTTAAACAATGGCCGGTCGATGATGGTGTTGGTAAGATGAGGTATATAATTATGTGGCATTGGTCTATATGCTCTGACTGTTGGTGGTCCACCATCTTCCATATACATGGCTACTTCTGCATCGAGAGTGTCATCTGTAACTTCTGCGTCTATCAAGTCGTCTGTTTTTTCTGTATTTAAAGTGTCGATTGCTACTTTTGCGTCTAAATTGTCGTTTGCTACTTTTGCATCTAAAGTGGCATCTTTTCGATGGTCATCAGATGGCTGTATTTTGGATCGTTTTGCGGCTGTATCGTTTTGAAAGTCGGTGTTGTCTAGTTTTCTCTTTTTATTTCCTAAATATTTCTGAAAAAAAGAAAAGAAATTAAATTCAATGGTGAATGTATGCACTTGATAAAAATGTTTTCAAAAATACCTGACCTGAATTTAGTCAAATGCACACATGTAAGTTTGTAGATTTTCGTGTGATCTTCTGAGCCGGATCCGCCTATATTAACCATCTTAGATTCATTCCAATTCTTTATTTGAAGAATAGTCTTATTTTCAAAGTCGCATAATTTCTGTTTTGCTTAACCATATGACGAAACTAGTTCTGCAACATAACACAACGGCGAGTCTAACACTTCCCGTTTACAGAGACCTTTTTACGTAGTTTCAGCAGACGACTTTTGAGCCATTTCTCCCGTTGTCACTATGTTTTAATATCTATTCCATAATTGTACCTTCAGTTATAGAGGTTTTAAATAGTTTTGCCTTCATATTGTAGGTATCTTCTGATGTGTTGTATGTGGAAAAGGGTTTACCCGAGTATTTTACTGTCCTACTTAATCATGGCTAATTTAAGAATTTTCAAAATTCAAGTATTTAGGCCACCGGCCTATAATATAAACAATCAATACTATGTAGGTTTATTATTTCTAATTTTCTTTACATGTAGTTTTTATGTAAAATAAACTCCAGTGGCAATTAAAGGCTATTGGCTATTTAATGAAGCCTTTGTTTTGGATATCGAAACATTTTAAGGGAATAAATTGCGATCTCCTGTACTGGGAAAAATCTGCGTTGTTCTATGTACACCACCCAGTTATAACATTTGAGTATGTCCGATCAAAGAGATACACGGTATAATTATTTAATTGTGAAGATTCAGATCACCCTGTCCAGCTGCAAAGTCACAACATAGGCAACACATGTCTACAGACTATTACAACAAGCTTATCTAATTAATGTGTTAAAAGTGCTGATCTGGATCTACACTAGTGAGAAAAGCAAACTCGTACCTTTAATTAAAATATCAATTGGTCTTGGTCAATTGTTTAGTAGAATATAACCGATGACATCAGAAACATCGTTAATTCGAAAGTCTTTAAAGTTAGCTTCTCCTATGGCAGGGATTGATAACCATTTCACTCAGTCAAATGTAATTGATACAGACGAGTTAAGTATATACATTTTGCTATGAGGGGAATTGTTTCTGATGAATAATTTTCCCCAAATGCCAAAACATTTTATATTTAATCGTATGCTACTGATTGTATTTGGGACAGGGTTAATAGTTTATGTTTTTTACCTGTAACTCTTTTTCTGTGGAACGGAATGGTTTAGTTGTTACATAGTCTGATTTGATCTTTTTCGGGACTACTTCCACGGTATTGTCTGGAGTTACCGGCCTTTGTCTCTTGAGTGGAAGAGAACTATGTGGTCTTATAAGGCTTGCTGGTTCGGTATGTTGTCGGGCATCAGTCTTGTCCTTCTGCTTAGCGGATGTTTCGAACTTGATTTGATGTGATGGAATACCCT
Source organism: Serripes groenlandicus (assembly GCA_031761405.1). NCBI lineage: Eukaryota > Metazoa > Mollusca > Bivalvia > Cardiida > Cardiidae > Serripes > Serripes groenlandicus. The sequence goes on along the minus strand of JASEVX010000001.1, from coordinate 36,693,310 downwards.
CAACATTCACAAGTTGTGTCGATGCTGCAAGTGAATAAAAAACATGTTTTTCTATATCAAACGAATTCACTGCGTTCGAATGGTAAGCATGGACTATTTGTGACCGGGTGTCCCGGGTTCTCTCTCTATTCAATAATCATAATTTCAATTATGGAGAGAATACATATTTTATTTATATGTGTTTTCAGACCGATAATCTTGATACAACATTCGGTCGTGCAAAATTATCCCGAAAGAATCTTACCGCGATAACTCAGTCGGACTATCAGTCCAGGGGTCGTCAGTTTATAATCAAGTACATACAATGTATAAGTTGTGTTTTGATCAAATAGTTAAGTTGAATGCTAAAAGATTCAATATAACGAAGACTTAAACCATTACTTCACATGACATTTCAAAGATTGTCTGCTTTTAAATCATCAGGCGAACAATTTCAACCATCTACAAAACTGAAACATTTATATTGATAAAGAGTTGAAAATATTACAATAAAAGGCGAAGTTGCTCTTTTTTAACAATTTCACCTTTTGCTGCACTATTTTCGAAAGTCATGTTCAATGACATGTGTCAAATGTCGTCTGTGTGACCTAATGGGTTAATCCCATGTTACATAGTCGTATGACTTACCTGTTTTGGCCTTAACCAGGTTAGACAACCAGCTCATAGAATCCAGTACATGTTCTGTAGTCACATCATGGACAGACTTAGAGGATTGAATATCAATCTCCGAGCTTTGTTTGAATTTCTTTTGGAACAGACAAGTGTCGCTCTTACTTTCACTGGAGTCTGTAAATCTCCATAAAAATGGAGACAAATCTACAAATAATATGTTTTACAATATAATGTGACGAATGATAACATTGGCATTTCTTTTTATTCGTCTTTTACGCCGTTTTCAACATAATTTATATCATGGTGTTTTTCTACACATTTTAAAAAAGATCTCGCAACGCTCGTTCCCAATGTTTTTGTTTAATCCCATCAATGGAAAAAGGTACAAACTGGCCTTTTTTAATAGTACAGATCAAGATCAACCTGTGAAACAGCCCAACCTGATCAAGATATATACTATTCACATATAGCAAAGCGTCCGTCAACTTCGGTATATTTTGCTAGGATGTAACATATGTAGACTGATCTGAGATGCCAACTTGTACCTTTTTACCATGGACGGGCTCATTGATAGAGAAGAGCGACACATGTTTTACTGTCTTCGATTATCATTATTCGAGTAATTTTTTCATTTATAGTTTAGGGAATCTAATTGTTATGAAAATATTGGTTCCTTTTCCCAGACTTATTATTTAAGAACGGTTTTGAAATTGGCGTCAACTATTATCTACTAGTAATCCAGACCACAAGTATTTCGAAAACAATGCGCAGATACGTACTGTGTCGCCTTTTTTCAAGAAAATATCAGTTATATCACGGCGTTTCCTGGGTTATTAATCAGAACTGCTAGTAAGAGTATCCTTAGACAAGCGCATAAGTCGTGTCCCCGCAATCCTACTAGAGCGCCAAGCCGTAAAGCCACTACTACCATTTTAAAGTTATTTATATGACCAGACCGAGTCTTACTATAAGTAAATGATGTTTTTTTTTTATAATTATTGCTAGAGTAGCAACGTTGACACACCTTCAATAGTTTTTCATATTTTTAAAACTATTAGTTTTAAAAACACCCCAGCCATTTGAAATAAGCTTGTGGCAACGAGTTTTATCTTGATCTCTTGATATACCTTAATAAGTTCAGAACTAAATTAACGCTTTTAAAAATCGAAGACATGTTTAAGATAATATTTTGACTAAAGAAATTATATAAATGTAAGTATAACTTACCCATTGAATACATTTTTGAAGCGCTTTGGAAATCGTGTTTAGTCGTGCAAACAAAATGTTTGAACTGCTAAGAAACGACGTCAGGTAGCCAACGTCAATGACGTCATATACGTTTAATCTGCAGCAAACGTGAAGAGGCAATATGATTGGTTAAAACCCCGTTTATTTATTTACGTATATCATTTAGATTACAAACTGTATGAACAGAATATAAATCAACATATATTTTCTTGCTAAATTACGTTGAAAATGTTTAACAAAGAAAAGGAGTTAACAGAAATGCTTTTCCCCTTTTTTTCAATTGAAGCAGAGTAGAGGTTCAGATCGAACTGTTTTGCATACAAATAGAGAGACTACGCCTATGATATAATGTTTGCCAGGTTGACGATGTTTTATAATTTATATTGATTGATTGGGGTTTAACGCCGTTTTTAACAATTTCTCAGTTATATCACGGAAGCCAGTTCACCTACTCATGCATTTCTGGTTTTCTCACACCAGTACTCCACACAACAATCTTCCCAAGCAAGTGGCTGCTTTTCCACATAGACTTAGCCCATCCATCCGTATGACATTTGCGACCAGGTATGTCTGTACTAAATATTGTTAAAAGAGTAGCGAACAGTGAAGATCAAGATCAGACTGCACATATGAACAGGAAGATCTTGTTACAGAAATAGAAATTGCTTAAAACGATCGATTTCTCCTTTTGTCGCAATCTTTTCAACTCTATTCAATTATTATACTATTATTTTCCAGAGATATTCCGTATTTCAGCCAATGTGTTTTCAAAGTCGTCTGCTGCAGATTTAATGTATAATCGAAATGGTTAATTCTATAAATGTTGACATATAATAATAAGAGATCATTCAGTAGGCTCTACTATAGATTTAATGTTTTTTATTTTGTTCACGGGGACGCGTACGTCGATTCACGAACGCAGATAGTGGAGATATTGAATACGGATTTCGGTGTTTCAAACCCAGAATGATATAATGTGCAACTCAGTTTGCATACTATGGTAATACAAGCAGTTACTTGGTTGCCTCACATTTCCCCACTAACAACAAATTTGGCATCAGACGACCTTGATAAGTTTATGTAAACAAGAGGCCCATGAGGGCCTATGCTCTACTGGTATGGTTCTTTGGTCGCTCTACTGTGTTCACAATCTGTATTATAGCAATTTTGACAATTTCAAGGGCCATAATCCAGTGAAGCATGGGCGGATCTGGCTGGTTTTCGAAAGGAACCGAGCTCTCATCAATATTTAACCCTTTCCCTCATATAGACACTTTCTGACGCTCTGCAGCAGACGGCTTTTTGAAAACATAGTGACAAAAGAAGAAATTGCACAAAACGTGCAATTTCTCCTTTTGCCACAATGTTTTCCACTTTTTGTCATAGGTTATCCATTCAATTATGGAGATTTTCTATGTTTTGATAAAATACGTTCAAAGTCGTCTGCTGCAGAATTGTTGTATGAGGGAAAGGGTTAACTACTATCTTAGTTTGGTGAAGGTTAGATAGTATTATAGTAATTTTGACAATGTCAAGGGCTATGAAACAGAGGCACTCCTTTGATGTGTCCGATTCAGAATTATCACAATTAAAACTCAACTTAAGCATTTTGCACGAGTTAGCTTAAAATACCTTTAATTTAACAACAAAATGAGAAATATGGGATAACTTTTAATTGCACTTTTCATATCAAATAACATTCAAAAGTAAAAATAAAGAAAATACACAGGCAAATATTATGAAAACAATTATATTATTCTACATTAAGTATCATCCTTATATCATTTGCCTTTTCCCAGCACAAACAATCTCCAGTGAATGCTTTTGGATTAATTCAGACAGAAATATAACAAGAGGGCCAAGATGGCCCTAAATCGATCACCTAATTGATAGTAAATTAGTAGCAAATATTTAACTGCAAATATCTGGAAAATTTTATCAGGGAGTGCAAATGAAACTGAAAGGAGTGGACACTTCTCAAGAAACAGCTTATCAGTAAAGGCCATTTATATCTTGAAATCTAACAAGAACTTTAATAAGAATGGAATTATAAAGTTTTTGTCATTTGCACCTTTCCTGATGCCGCCTTAATGCCCTGTTTTTCAACGAAATCAATATGGCTTCTACAGTTTATTTAGAGGGTCACTTAAGAAACATTTCTACCAAATTATCTTGCAATCGCACAAGTAGATTATGGAGGAAAAGGATTTTAAAATTTGGGTATTTTTCTCACTTTCTGATGCCGCAGCAACCAAAGTTCTCAATGGAATTTAAATCTTTGAACAATTTTAAAAGAGGACCACCAAAGGAACATTCTTGTGATGTTTTGTGGAAATTGGTCTATTGGAATGGTAGGAGCTAAAAGTTCAATTTACCCTTTTTGTGATGACGCCTGGTTGATATGATTGTGTAACCAATCAAAACGGCTTAAACAAATTAAATAGAGGATCATTACAGTAAGATTCGTATTATATTTTCTTAAAATCAGACAAACACTTTCATAAAAATGGAATTTTCAAATTTTGTCATTTTGCCCCTTTTCTGATGCCGCCTGACTGCCATGTTTTTCGACCAATCAGTATGGCTTGAACAATTTTGATAGAGGGTCACCAAAGGAACATTTCTACCAAATTATATTTGAATCTGACGGGCAGATTCGGAGGAGAAGATTTTTAAAGTTTGGACATTTTGTCCCCTTTCTGATGCCGCAGCAACCAAAGTTCTCATTGGAAGTCAATACACTTAACTTCATAAAACTGTTTCATACTTTTGCTAAGATATTTTCAAATTTTCCGCTGCAGATATTTTGTTTGTGGGAAAGGGATAACAAAAGCTGTAATGGAGGCTCAGTAAAGAGTAGATAGACCATCAATGAACACAGCATGAGTTGCTTATAAACATTTCTTCATCCATGATATTTTGGACGGATCCCATCTGACTACTGTTTTACTATCAATGTTATCTTTATTTGAGCTTTTTATCACAGGAGGAGGTGGTGGAGGTGGGGCTGGTATTGCCGGAGGAGGAGGAGCTTCAACCACTGGAGGAGAGGTAGGGGTTTTTGGTTGAAGAACACAAGATTGTGATCTATTCTCCTGAGATGTCTTTGCTGTTTCAGATGATGTACTGTTTTCTACTCTATTATTTACAGTTTTGTCACATTTCAAACATTCAACCGGAGACTGGTCATTTTCTCTAGTAGCCGGTGATTCCTTGTCAGGTTTTTTCTGTGCATGAACTTGACCAGTGAGGTTTAAATTTTCCATTAACTGCTTTGCCTGAAATATCAAAATAAATAATCATAAATATCTATGTATTGGTTTTTTTCCTGTAAAATTCAATGTATCCTTTTGATGAGCTATTTCTTCTTTTCCTAAAGTGTTTTCAAATGAAAAGGATATTAATGAATTGCTTTTTTTATAATTTCAAGTCAATTCTCCTTTTTCCCATCATGTATCAGGGAAACCATGAATTATCTTTGAAACTTTTAAACTAATGCAATCAATATTTAAAACCTTTCCTTGATAGAATCTCATTTTGACATGGTCTGACAGACTATAACACTAATGACCTCAAATATATTGTGTGTTTCTTTTTCTCAGTATTTATTTACTTAGTTCATAAAAGTATTCTTCCGATAAATCTTAAATATATCACATATACAATGTATTAAGTAAAGACTAGAATTTTCACCAAAGTCGCCTCAAATATACAAAATTAATGTTGAATTGAAAATTCTTTACATGGACTTGCAAGGACTTGAAGTTTACAGGGATCCATTGGAGTTACGCACATGTTCAAATGATTCAATGTATGCTAAATTCATTTATGTATGTTAAGCTTTGTAATTTGTTTATACTTAATTTTATTGAGAAAAGCAAGGCAGTGTCACAATCATATCCAGAAAACTGCCCAGCAGCAGTTCTTGACCGAGCAATCACAACTGCAAATTCTGTTTTCAAAGACAAATTTGTTCCAAGAAATGGGGTCAAGTTAAACGCTGTGTTTTATTTACCATATGTTGGAATAATTGGGAGTCCAATGTTCATAAATGATCAAATTCTTGTTTAGTCCCAATATTTTCAACCCAATTAAATAAACTTTCATTTATAGCCAAATTCCATATTTTTGCCTAGATGTTTTTAAAGTCGTTTGCTGTAACTTGTTGTATGTCAGAAAGAATAAATAGGGAATAATTTATGACATTTGAAAACTGCATAGTTTTAACCCTTTCTCACATAAAATAAATATATGGCACACAATTTAAAAAAAAAATTAAAGCCAAATAAGAAAAATATCGAAAAATGTAAAAATAATTATTTAATAAAGTTGAAAACATTGTTGCAAAAGGAGAAATTGCTCAATCTTTTTTTGCCACAAAGTTTTTGAATGTTGTCTGCTGCAGATGTGGTAAAATGGGTCAACAAGTGGGAGGGGTTAATTATACAGTTTCACTGTTTGCATTCATGTTGTTTATGTGTAGAGGTCAATTTCTGCCTCAAGTGTTCCACTCTGGTTTCTTAACCCTTTCCCACATCAAGACGCTTTCTGAGGCTTGTGCAGCAGACGACTTTGGAAAACATTATGGCAAAAGGAGAAATTGCTCAAGACACAAAATTTCTCATTTTGCCATAATGTTTTGAACCTCTTTTCTGTGATTGTACCTACATTTTGAGTGATTTTCTGTATTTTTGCCTACATAAATCAAAGTCGTCTGCTGCAGATTTGTTGTATGTGGGAAAGGGTTAATACACTCCTCTATCTTATAACAAAACAGAGATACATTTAATTTGCTTCAACCTGTCAACCTCATATGCATACTGCAAAACGAAATTGCTCAATAGAAACCTATTCCTCTTTCTATCAATAGTTAACCCTTCCCCACAGACAATAAATCTGCAGGAGACGACTTTTGAAAAAACAAGATGTGTTTGTGAAACACTGATGCCCCCCAATGGCAACATCTAGGTCAAAGGTCAAGGTCGCCAGGTCAAAAATGTTGGTACTGACAGAAAGGTCATGTCACAAGGAATGCACATGTGAAATATGGTAGCCGTACCTGTTATGGTTGAAAAGTAGTGGTCAAGGTTAAAGTTTTTTTCGAGAATGGCAACATCTAGGTCAAAGGTCAAGGTCGCAAGGTGAACAATTTTGGTACTGACAGAAAGGTCATGTCACAAGGTATACACATGTGAAATATGGTAGCCTTACCTGTTATGGTTCAAAAGTAGTGGGGAAGGTTAAAAAACAAATTGAGAATGGCAACATCTAGGTCAAAGGTCAAGGTCGCAAGGTGAAAAATTTTGGTACTGACAGAAAGGTCATGTCACAAGGTATACACATGTGAAATATGGTAGCCTTACCTGTTATGGTTCAAAAGTAGTGGGGAAGGTTAAAAAACAAATTGAGAATGGCAACATCTAGGTCAAAGGTCAAGGTCGCAAGGTCAAAAATGTTGGTACTGACATAAAGGTCATGTCACAAGGAATACACATGTGAAATATGGTAGCCGTATCTGTTATGGTTGAAAAGTAATGGCCAAGGTTAAAGTTTTTTTCGAGAATGGCAACATCTAGGTCAAAGGTCAAGGTCGCAAGGTCAAAAATGTTGGTACTGACAGAAAGGTCATGTCACAAGGAATACACATGTGAAATATGGTAGCCGTACCTGTTATGGTTCAAAAGTAAAAAAGTAATGGCCAAGGTTAAAGTTTTTTTCGAGAATGGCAACATCTAGGTCAAAGGTCAAGGTCGCAAGGTCAAACATTTTGGTACTGACAGAAAGGTAATGTCACAAGGAATACACATGTGAAATATGGTAGCCGTACCTGTTATGGTTCAAAAGTAGTGGTCAAGGTTAAAGTTTTTTTCGTGCAGACAGGCCAAAAACTACATCTAGGTCAAAGGTCAAGGTCGCAAGGTCAAATATTTTGGTACTGACAGAAAGGTCATGTCACAAGGAATACACATGTGAAATATGGTAGCCGTACCTGTTATGGTTCAAAAGTAGTGGTCAAGGTTAAAGTTTTTTTTGTGCAGACAGACAGACCAACAGACAGACAGACCAACAGACAGGCCAAAAACTATATGCCCCCCGAATCAGAGATTCCGGGGGGGCATAAAAAGAGTCGAACAAGAGCTGTCGAACAAGAGCTGTCGGAGGACAGCGCGCTCGACTATTCCACCGCTTATTTAAGTTACTGAGATAATGGACTCTAATGTAGTTGCATGCAAAACATTAACCACAATTTCTTAAATGGTGATAATTTGCATTATATGCAGGATAGAATTATTTAACTTGATTATTTTAACCCTTTCTCTCATATAGACGCTTTCTGACGCCCCTGCAGCAGATGGCTTTTTGAAAACATAGTGACAAAAGAAGAAATTGCTCAAAACGAGCAATTTCTCCTTTTGACACAATGTTTTCCATTTTAAGTCATATGTTATCCAGTCAATTATAGAGATATTCTATTTTTTGACAAAATATGTTCAAAGTCGTCTGCTGCAGAAATGTCGTATGGGGGAAAGGGTTAATAGGTGTGATGGTTAGGAAGGGTTGTATAACGTTTCAATGGAATGCATCAAGTAGTTAATAAGATATGGACTCTTAAAACTCTTAATGTAGTTGCACGCAAACCTTTAACCATAATTTCTAAGTAAAAAAACGGCAACAATTTGCATGTTATGCAGGATAGAGTTATCTTAATTGGTTGTGTTTATAGTTGTGAAATTGGGAAAGGTTGTATAATGTTTCAATACAATGCTTCAAGTTGTTAATGAGATTACACTCTAAATGTAGTTGCAAAAGAATTTCTAAGTCCAAAAAAGGCCATAACTTGCATAAAATGCTGGATAGAGTTATCAAACTTGATTGTTTACATAGGTGGGATGATTGGGAAGGGTTGTATAAAGTTACAATGCAATGCATGAAGTAAATACTAGGATATCGGCTTTTAATGTAGTTGCATGCAAAACTTTAACCAAATTTCTAGTTAAAAAAAGGGCCATAAGTTGCTAAGTTACTAAGATATGGTCTCTTAATGTAGTTGCATGCAAAATTTTAACCAGAATTTATAAGTCCAAAAAGGGCCATAACTTGAATAAAATGCAGGATAGAGTTATTTAACTTGAAAATCAACATAGGTGTGATAGTTGGATAGGGTTGCATAAAGTTTTAAAGCAATGCATGAAGTAAATACTAGGATATCAGCTTTTAATGTAGTTGCATGCAAAACTTTAACCAAATTTCTAGTTAAAAAAAGGGCCATAAATTGAAAAATATACTGGATAGAGTTATATCATACTTGATTGTTTACATAGGTGTGATGGTTAGGAAGGGCTGTATAAAGTTTCAATGCAATGCATGAAGTAGTTACTATGAGATGGTCTCTTAATGTAGTTGTATGCAAAACTTTAACCTGAATTTCTAAGTAAAAAAAGGGCCATAACTTGCATAAAATGCAGGATAGTTATCTAACTTGATAATCTACCTAGATGTGATGCTTGGGTAGGGTTGCATAAAGTTTCAATGCAATGCATCAGGTCAATACAAAAATATGGACTCTTAATTTAGTTGCACGCAAAACTTTAACCAGAATTTTTAAGTAAAAAAAGGGCCATAACTTGCATAAAATGCAGGATAGAGTTATCTAACTTAATAATCTACATAGGTGTGATGCTTGGGTAGGGTTGTATAAAGTTTCAATGCAATGCATCAGGTAAATACAGAGATATGGACTCTTAATTTAGTTGCACGCAAAACTTTAACCAGAATTTCTAAGTAAAAAAGGGCCATAACTTGCATAAAATGCAGGATAGAGTTATCTAACTTGATAATCTACATAGGTGTGATAGTTTAATAGGGTTGTAGAAAGTTTCAATGCAATACATGTAGTATTTAAGTACTCGCATGCAAAACCTTAACCAAAGTGTGACGTGGACGCCGACGCCAGGGTGAGTAGTATAACTCTCATATTCTTCGAATAGTCTAGCTAAAAACGGAAACTCTCTGTAACTAAAAGAATATTTTTTCAATCAAGTTTTGCCACAATCCTTTTAAAAGTCTCCTTATGCGTTCTTCCCAAAACATTTGTATCTGCAAAAAGGGTTTAAATAGACCGTAGAAAAATTTCTGTCAGCCTGGGAATCAATTAACCAACGGATATGGTAAACTTACCAAATGGTCTGGCAGAATATCAAGAGCTACAGTTAGGACGGGTGAACAGAACTCATATCCTAGATGCTTGTAGAAGTCTTGTTTATCATGAGTTGTTAAGTACATCACTTTGTAGCCTTTACTGTGAGAAAGAATAATCATGACCATGTTCATTAATGTATGTTTAATAATATGTATCATAAAAGGTGTTTTATTTGTGGATTTACCGTTTCACACTTACAACAAATCTGCAACAGTCAACATTGAAAACAACTTTTCAAAAATATGTAAAAACCCTATAATAAAATGGACGTGTGAGTATCAAATATTGTTGAAAATATTGTGCATTATTCCTATCCCAGCATAGATCCATTTTGATACCTCATAATGAACAATTTCTGCTTTAGCCACAATGTTTTCAGATTCATGCACTAATTATTTTCATTTACAGATATTTTTCAAATTTTGGTTTAGATATTTTCATAGTGGTTTGTTTGTATGTGGAAAAGGGTTAAGCAGTTTCTGCTTTTGTGACAATACTTTCAATATGAAATCTGCAGTTGGGAATGCTTAACTTGTCACCTATACCAGGACGCAGACAACTTTCCAGCAGATAATAATAGAGGCAGTTTCTGTTTTTCTTACCTTGTTTCTTGTTACCTTTACTTCAAGAAAGAATATCGTTCAATGATATTCAACCCTTTCCCACAAGAGGTGTTTTTGACGCCTCTGCAGCAGATATCTTTTTAAAACATTATGGCAAAAGGAGAAATGGTTCATAATGAGCAATTTCTTCTTTTGCCATAATGTTTTAAACCCTATTCAATAATTAATTTTTCATTATACATGTATACAGATTTTGTCATATTTTTGCCTAGATGTGTTCAAAGTCGTCTGAAACAGATTGGTTGTATGTGGGAAAAGTTAATGCCTTTATGCATCATATAAGTAGTTACAGACATCTTTTGGAACATCTCCAGCAGTTAAAAAGAGGATGAATTTCTCTATTCCCCAAAATCTTTTCTTTATTTCTTAAGTTTTTACAAATTTATCAAGTTTGTTTAACCGTTTCCCTCATATAGACGCTTTCTGACGCCTTTGCAGCAGACAGCTTTTGGAAAACATAGTGACAAAAGAAGAAATTGCTCAAAACGAGCAATTTCTCCTTTTGACACAATGTTTTCCACTTTTAGTCATAGGTTATCCATTCAATTATAGAGATTTTCTATTTTTTGACAAAATATGTTCAAAGTCATCTGCTGCAGACTTGTCGTAAGAGGGAAAGGGTTTAGTCTGATATTATAAATATATGAGTCAAAATGAGCCATAAGTCGATAGGATCTTTATGCATCCCCTTTTTGAATCTTCATCAACAGGCATGAACAGTAGCCCACATACAACAAATCTAATGTCTTTGAAAACATGTGGGGACAAAATAGGAAAATCTCTGTAGTGTATAATGTTTTCAAAAGTCATCTGCTGCAGGTTTGTTGTATGTGGGAAAAGTATATAGGAATGCAAACATCAATCTACATTACCTTGCAGCAAACTGCTCAGTCCTTTGCATAACAATCCGACCATATCCCTGCCCTCTGTGTGATTTCTTTACTACAACTAGAAGGTTTGTAGAAAAATTGCTTTCTTTGTTTTAACCCTTTTTCGAATGCAGACACATTTTCACACATTTGCAGCAGAGATGGCTTTTGAAAATATTGTGGTGAAAGGAGAAATTCCCTTTTTTGGCGTGAAAAAGATATAATAATCATTTAGATTGATTTCTACTTTTCAACAAGACAGTTATTTGTTTGTATGGTCCTTTATTCCACTTTCAACAGTATAAAAGTGATATCACTGAGTTACCTTGGTTAATTTACCAATACTGATGGTTAAAGCTTATACTGACACCAGGACATCAGTAGTAACTAGAGATTGCTTTTTTGAAAAAGCGCTTGTCTCCCCATTTGTGTGGTCGTAGGGGAGGAAAAGAAATGATGGAGATGAATTTTATAGTTTTGGACTGGAGATGAAGCAACAGTGACAATCCTCAGTTATTGAGCAGAAACCATTTTTCAGCTGAGGGTTACCATGACCTTGGTCTTTGACCTAGTGACCTCAAAATCAATAGGGGCCATTTGCTGCTGGTGACCAACCTGCACACCAAGTATGAAGGTCCTGGGCCCGAGCAATCTTCAGTCATCTACAGGTTAGGACCAAGCTGCACACCAAGTATAAAGTTCCTGGGTATAAGCGTTCTTGAGTTATTGAGTAACACACATTTTTCAGCTGAAGGTTACCGTGACCTTCGACATTTGACCTTGTGACCACAAAATCAAACAAATTCAATAAAGGTCATTTACTGGTTAGGACCAACCTGCACACCAGGTATGAAGTTCCTCACCATAAGCATTCTTTAGTTATTGAGAGGAAACCATTTTTCAGCTAAAGGTTACCATGACCTTGACCTTTAAGCTAGTGACCTCAAAATCAATAGGGGTCATCTACTGGTGGTGACCAACCTGCACACCAAGTATTAACTTCCATGGCCTAAGCATTCTACAGTTATTAAGCAAAAACAATGTTTCAGCTCATTGTCACTGTGACCTTTCAGCTCAAGGTTACTGTAACCTTGACCTTGACCTCAAAATTAATAGGGTCTTCTACTGGGCATGGCCAACCTGCATACAAAGTATGGAGTTCCTCGGCCCAAGCGTTCTTCAGTTATTGAGCGGAAACCATTTTTTACCTCACAAGGTCACCATGACCTTGACCTTTGACCTACTGACATCAAAATCAATAGGAGTCATCTACTGGTCATGACCAACCTGCATACCAAGTACGAAGATCCTATGCCAAAGAGTTCTTCAGTTATTGAGCGGAAACAAGTGTGACGGATGTGACCTTGACCTTTGACCTAGTGACCTTAAAATTAATAGGGGTCATTTGCTGGTGGTGACCAATCTGCACATCAAGTATGAAGTTCCTGGGCCCAAGCAAAAACTATTTATCAGCTCATTGTCACTGTGACCTTTCAAGCTCATGGTCACTGTGACCTTGACTTTAGACGTACTGACCTCAAAATAAATAGGGGTCTTCTACTAGGCATGGCCAACCTGCATACCAAGTATGGAGTTCCTCAGCCAAAGAGTTCTTCAGTTATTGAGCGGAAACCATTTTTTACCTCACAAGGTCACCATGACCTTGACCTTTGACCTTCTGTTATCAAAAACAATAGGGGTCAGCTACTGGTCATGACCAACCTGCATACCAAGTATGAAGTTCCTACGCCCAAGCGTTCTTCAGTTATTGAGCGGAAACAAGTGTGACAGACGGAAGGACGGACGGAAGGACGGACGGAACGGGCAAAAACAATATGTCACCCCCATGTAATGGGGGAGACATAATGAATGATATCCCACTAAGGAGGGAAGCCACTTCTACCATTTTTAAAGTCTTTAGTATGACCTGACAAACAGAGGGACAGGTTAAAAGCACTCTATCCCCAAAATCTTTGAACCGGGAGCAATATTATAATGATATACATTCATCCCAGTTTGAATCCAGCTAGGTGCATTAGCACAAGTGGATACATGAAAGAAACAAAATGTACATCTATACTTGAGTCAGAATATTGTTTTATATATCAAGACATCAAGTCATTCAACAACAAATTTCAGAAGGTATTCTTCAAAAACAATGAGAGGAATTGGAAACACAAAAAAGGGAGTTTTAAAATTATGGTCTTTAATCTGATCAATTGTTACACTTCTTTGGTGTAGTAAATGTTTATCTGCCCAGCTGTTAATAGTTTGGTCACTTTTTATATTAAAAATATTTTATTTGATGGTCTTTGCCATGACCTAACTGTCTCACACTATTGAGTTTGAAATAATAAAGGTTCAACTGCAATTCTTTGTTTTGTAAAACATATATAGTCATTTGCAACTTATATTGTAGGAATAGAAAGTTAATATCAGTTCAAAATATGGGGTGTGACATATTTCACGATTTTAAATCATAATTGAATGCCCGCAAAACCCGCAAAACCCTATGTTTTGGTCAATGCTTCTTCTGAGTACCAACAACTTAGGGGTTTAATTGAGTAACAGGGGAGACATTTTTTAGGGGGGAAGGCGGAGACCAATTCACTCCCACTAGGTCTTTAAATTATCTGTTTTACCTGATTCAATGAGACATGATTTCAGAGTTTGACCAAAAACATCTGAGAGGCGACTGTGTCCCACTACCGACTCGCTAACGCCATCTTGCATTTCAAGTAATACCAAACATATTGGAAAACTGTCTCTTGATTTTTCTAAACTGTGAAGTCTAAAAAGAAAGGAAAAAGACAGATGGTAGGACCTTGAATATTAATCCTTTTCCACTTGCAGACACATTTTGACACATGTTGCAACAGAAATGTTTTAAAAACTTTGTGACAAAATGAGAAATTTCTTGTGATAAAAAGTTTTTCATTTTGCCACAATTTTCAACACTATTTAATAATTACACTTTCATTTAAACTAGGGTCTCCCGGAGACAAATAATATATTAATTATTTTTAGTATAATAGTAAGTATATTATTTCCATTTAGGTCTCATGGTCTCCCATGTTTGTGAGCTTAAGTGCTTAAAGAATTACGCTTTTGTTTTATTTAATGAATCTTTACACATCAATAAATATTTCAACACTTCTCAATTAATTGACTACTAGCACAATGTCACACAAGATAAGGATGGGAATAATGGCAGCATGAACTTAATGAGCACAAAGTTAGAATGATCTACACGTATATTTTAGCAAAAAGGAGTTCTTATCAATACAATATCTTTTCTTCAAAATGTTTTCACAACTCTGTTCAAAACAAGCAGTTGAACCCCGGTTGCATAGTCTGTAGCAATACTGATTGTTAATCTAGGGGTTTTGATTTCGAATCCCAGCTTGGCCAACATTCTTTCCGATGTTGACAAAAGTCACTATGACAAGTGTCATTCGTCTCTCACTAATGGGCTAACAGTTTATGTAGAAAAACAGCCAGTTGCCTGGAAAGGATGGTGTGTGGAGTACAGGTGTGTGAAAGCATGGAAACATGTGAGAAGGTGAACTGGCCGCCATGATGACTGAATTTTTTCATAAAATGGCATTAAACCCCAATCAATCAGGACATGACTACTAATACATATTACTTTTTTTGTCATTAGTAGTCCTTGTTCAGAATCAGAATAAACAAGTCTGGTCATTAAACAGAGTTCTAGATAAGGCTTCTAAAATCCTTTATTCAAAACATATGTTGTGGGTACTCAAGAGTATCGTCTCAGTGAGAAGATTCTTTTGAGTACCCACAACATTGGCTTTGGTTGAGTAGTACGTGTGAAAGCTCGAGCGAAGCACACCTATAGGTTACCCGTACGAACACATCATACGAGATCAAAACAACGAGAATTCAGTACAATCTTACTGTTTTTCACATATCAATCTCAACCCCATAGCACTTTTTTTCGGCCATTTTGCTTCCGGTCTTACTGGACGGACAAATTATCGTGACCTATTTATTTCGTAACCGGTAAAACCCACAAACACGATATTCGTATGTTTTGACAAATCAAAGAATACATAAAACTAGAGAGAAAAATTAAATTAAATTCCTTCTCGATAAAGGAATGAAAACAAGGAATCTGATATGTGATAATTTGCGTGTAATTGCACTCGTTTTCTATTTTTAAAATGATATTTTCTCAACCGGAAGTAAACACATCCAAATGTGACGTCATTGCAACGCAAGTGAATTCATTGTAATGCAAGTAATAAATAAATAACAAAAGGAAAACGACAGAAATGGTAGGAAAAGATAGTTTGACTCGTCACAAATGGATTTCATTCACTGTAAGGACTTTATGAAGGGTAAGCCGACTATTCTTTTGAACCTGTCATCATTATTTCATGGATTTTATATCTTAGCAATATAGAGAAGCAATAAACACTTCAAAATGATTTTAAATATTTCAACGGAAGTTATCGTTCGTTACACTGGCCTCGGATATTATTTTAACTGAAAAGGACGAACAATTCTGTTTCTGTATCGACTTAGCTTCATTTCAAGGTAAGATATTGATTATATCAATAATTTGCTTAAAAATATAACTTCATTTCTAAATTATTTGTTAGTATCTGTTGGAAACCATTCCACGATGCTTTCGTCACATGGTGTGTATTGGTTTTGTCTGTATCTGTTCCAGGATGCTTTCGTCACATCGTGTGTATCGTTTTTGTCTGTATCTATTTGAAGCCGAAGCCGTCTTGTCAAATGTTAACCCCACTCAAGAAAATAGCTAAACTATCATAGATAAAGAGGATCAATCTCTTTTTAAATTCAACAAACACTCGAAATACTTTTTATTCAAATAAATATGTATAAACATTTTGGTTGAAAAATAAAGAAAACTTCGTCTGTTTTTCAAAAGAAAAGGCTATATTATAAAAACTTAATGGCAGTTCATAATTAATGTCAGTTATAAGTTACCCAGTGACCTCACATAAGTGTTCTGTCCTCTGATATAACTGAAATACCACAGAAATGTATCTCTTTTCTGTTTTCTTTGTAATTGATTGTGAAATTCATTTTTCTGTGTGAAATTGTATAATCTATACAATACAAATGGTAACATTTAAACTAGTATACATTCATTGTAACAAAAAAATCTTATACTTTACTGACTGGTAAAAAATGTACACATATTTTCATGAACTGCTGCTCAAAGGAAAAACCTATACTGTAGTTAATGGTAGAACACCAGTCCTGGTCTAACGAGAGTTCTGAGTTCAAATCCCAGCAGGTACATGATTTGAAAGAAGCAACTAAACTTAACAATTTATACATGAAACAATTATGTTGTGGGGAGTTGTCTTACTTAAACACTTATTACATTTTTGTCCAGGCTTCTAGTGAAAATATTTTACTCCCTGTACCCTTTTCAAAAGCTTTTATAATTGCGCAACATTGATAACTCTGAGAATCTGTATATGTTCACGGTCTGATCAGATCTTTTACTATCCATTTTTTTTTTCAAACAACATATTTCATGTACATGTATACATAATCAGTTGTTGACACTAAATCTGGTACTTATTAACAAATAACCTGAAGCTGTTTCATGATTTACAAATTAAAAACCAGAAAGGGAGATAGGGGTTCAAAGGGAAATGTTGTTGAATAGGAACATATATTAATCATTTTCGATATGTTTATTTTGGATCAATAACACCATTCCGACAATGTATTCAGATAAGTAACAGAAATCAAGTAATTTACATCAAGCAAGGGGCTAAACTTTACCTGTTCCAACATACATTTAAATGGGACTTTTAAAAATATTTGTAAAAAATTAGTTTTCTCAGTCTGTATGCATAGTGTTCTCATCTTAAATTGTCTCAAGATTATTATTGTAACATTCAGCTAGATCATGCAAAGTTAGCCACGTGCCTTGGAAGATTGTTGTGTTGAGTACTTTAATATTCTAGAAAGCCAGGGGGGGAAATGTTAGGTGAACTGAAGTACCATTGAAAGTAATGTTAAGCTCAAGTCATTCAATCAACCATGGTAAGACTAAGAGTCAGTTTCTAATTATATTTATTACTAGTTTACAAATAACTGGCATTTGTGAAAATAAATCAGAACATTCTTCATTAGAATCAATGCCTTCTTAGTGTTGTTTTTCATCAACATCCTTGGAAATCTTACTGTCTGTTACAATCCTGACCTAATAAAAAATAAAACAGATATGTACAAATTAAACTTAAATGCATGCCAATTTTTTTTTTTTTCAAAATGTTTTTCAAATTCTATTTGGTAACTTTCTACAATTTGACTATTAATTTGTTTCTTGTTGGGGGACTGACAGAACTTAATTAATTGTTCTTGCTTTCACACGACCTAGGCTTTGCCTATTAACATATTAATAAGAGAGATATTGTGGCGGAAAAGAAGAGCAGTTCACTTCCTCTTATCTAGTTATCTGGTGCCACTATGTTAAGCAACATTAATTTAAAGGCAATATTTATTATTAAAAATGCATTTTACTTTTACACAACATTTTTAGAATGCTTTAGCAATTTAAAGTTTAAGAGTCCAAAGAGTCTGGAAGAAATATATATAATATATTCGGATAATTCCATTACTCGGATGTACCTTGCTGAAAGACTACGTTTCCATTCCTCGTTCAAAACCTCGGCACATTGTGTCTTGTAATCTGGGCATCTATGCAATGGTGAAAACTCCATGAATCATTCCAAATGCAGCTAAAAACCTTTCTTGAATGTGTCAAAGCCGCAGATTCTATTGAAATTCTCGGTTAAAATCCGATAACTCCGAATATGGCTACTCTCGTAGTTTGATTACATTTGCTGGTTCCATCGGTTTTATTCGCCTGAATTGAGTTTCGCCCAGTGTCCGTTCGTTCCAATTTAAGTTTCATAATGGGACGGTCCGCCCTGAATTTGGTCTTATTGTCATCATCCTGTGTCCGTCATCCATTCCTTGTTCGTCGTAACAAAGTTTAATTGTGGATAAAGTTTCATGCTTAATGAAACTTGTTTTACAATGTTTATTTTGACAATATTTTGACTGTTAATAAAGTTTGAATATCATGCACATAATACAGTATTTAAGCTCTAACGATAAGTTGGCACCTGTAGTCAAATCGGGTCTAAAACTAAAATCTCTAGGTAAAATCTAAGACAAATCTTGTGAACGCACTACAAGCAAATTCTTACTTGAGCATATTGAAACTTTGTCAGACCATTTGTTCGATGATATAAAGTTAAGTTCGAATTTGGGTCATGTTTGCTCAAAATCTTGGTCAATAGGTCAAATTAAAGAACAATATTGTGGACACATTAGAGGCAGAATTTTTACTTGAGCATGCTGAAACTTTATCAGAATGCCGGTTTATCTGTCTTGGCAATATATAAGCCATGTTCGAATATGGGCCATACAGGTCAAACAGGGACGTAGATACGACAGCCGACTTCTCGACCCTCCGACTTCTCGACCCCCGTTTTACCAGACTTCTCGACCCCCTATTAAAAAAATTGTAGCCCGAGCGAATGATGATCGATTATACATTATTAAAACTGTTAAATTATAATATGTTTGTTTGTTATGAAATTAAATTAAGATCATTAATGTTTTTATTTATACTTATTATGTTAATTGCGTATTTTAAGTGCATTTAATGAGGTGTTAAATTCGCACCCGATGCACACAAAGGATGAAACTTATTGTGTTATTTTACTTACTTTTGATGTACGCGGTATGTTTGTCCTTGTTTGTTTTATTTTTTAATAATTAATTGTAATAATTGCATATTATATATTAATAAAACGACAATTGTTATATGTGAACGCATATAGTATATATATCTATGCATATCCACCATCACTTCAAATATTTCCTCATTCCATGTTACTCTGTTCAGAATTGTTGAAGTTTTAATAAATTTGATTTAAATATTGTGCCTTGTGACTTCTGTGTTAAAATGTCAGATCTGTGTTTACCTGTGAGACAATTACAACATGGCATCACATGCGATATATGTGATAGATGGCAACATCGTACCTGCAACACCGGTGAGTACTTTTATGTAATATATACTATGCGAAGACTTGCATCCTGACATTGTTATCCCCAAAAAGAGCGCATGTGCAATTTCTCCTTTTCACACAATGTAAATGAGTTGATGAATATGAAACTGAAAGAGTAAATACGCATTATCGTCAAAAAGAGTACATGTGCAATTGCTCCTTTTCACACAATGTAAATGAGTTGAAATGTTTTCAAAGTATGAAACATATATAGTCGTGATATGATAGTTCGTATACTATTGGTTATATAGAAAAGAGTAAATACGCATTATCGTCAAAAAGAGTACATGTGCAATTGCTCCTTTTCACACAATGTAAATGAGTTGAAATGTTTTCAAAGTATGAAACATATATAGTCGTGATATGATAGTTCGTATACTATTGGTTATATAGAAAAGAGTAAATACGCATTATCGTCAAAAAGAGTACATGTGCAATTGCTCCTTTTCACACAATGTAAATGAGTTGAAATGTTTTCAAAGTATGAAACATATATAGTCGTGATATGATAGTTCGTATACTATTGGTTATATAGAAAAGAGTAAATACGCATTATCGTCAAAAAGAGGACATGTGCAATTGCTCCTTTTCACACAATGTAAAGGAGTTGAAATGTTTTCAAAGTATGAAACATATATAGTCGTGATATGATAGTTCGTATACTATTGGTTATATAGAAAAGAGTAAATACGCATTATCGTCAAAAAGAGTACATGTGCAATTGCTCTATTTCACAAAATGTAAAGGAGTTGATGAATATGAAACTGATTCTTAATATGATAAGGCTTAATTACGCATTGTCACCAACTAGGGTGAATGTGCAATTGCTCCTCACACAATGTAAATGAGTTGAAATGTTTTCAAAGTATGAAACATATATAGTCGTGATATGATAGTTCGTATACTATTGGTTATATAGAAAAGAGTAAATACGCATTATCGTCAAAAAGAGGACATGTGCAATTGCTTCTTTTCACACAATGTAAAGGAGTTGAAATTTTTTCAAAGTATGAAACATATATAGTCGTGATATGATAGTTCGTATACTATTGGTTATATAGAAAAGAGTAAATACGCATTATCACCAAAAACCAATTTATCCTTTTCACACAATGTAAATGAGTTGATGAATATGAAACTGATTCTTAATATGATAAGGGTTAATTACGCATTGTCACTAACTAGTGTGAATGTGTAATTGCTCCTTTTCACACAATGTAAATGAGTTGATATGTTTTCAAAGTATGACACATAGTCGTGATATGATAGTTCGTATACTATTGGTTATATGGAAAAGAGTAAATAAAGATCCTTTTTACACAATGATAAACTCACTATTTATCGCAGGGATCAGCAGAATTGACTACTTTAAAGCCAGAAAACGTCTCATCATACTAGAGTTTACATGTCGAGCATGCCAAGCCAGTCAGACTGTACAGGACACAATCCTAGATACTTCATTATTATCAGACACCGCGTTAGAGTCCCCGTCACGAGACAACACAGTAGAGTCCCTGTCACGAGACTTCACCGTAGAATCCCCGTCACTAGACTTCACCGTAAGTGACATTGAAGATACTATGGACGTTAGTATCGACCCTTTTGACGTGACTAGAAATGGTACGGGTGACACATCTTTGATAACTGAGAGGTAAGCATACGTATATGGTTCATGCATTCTTTATGAATAAAAAATACTTTTATAAAACACGAACAATTAAGTTAAAGCATACGTATATGGTTCATGCATTCTTTATGAATAAAAAATACTTTTAGAAAACACGAACAATTAAGTCAAACTCATATTTCGCCACCTCTGAACTGAGTCTTAATATGATAATTACACATTGTCACCACTAGGGTGTATGTGCGTACGACACTTCTTTGAATACTGAGTTACACGGTTTATGCATTCATAATTGGCCACCTCTGAACAACAATAATTAATTATTGATATTTATATGGCTAGATCACTGGTAGAGGCGGCTCTTTCCAACACTGTGGTAGAGGAAAGCGATACTGTCGTTTACGAGGTGGTAGAAGAAGGGACGATCAGAAAAATGAAGAAGTTGGTGTCATCTGACGGCTTCTCTTACTGTGTCAAGGTAGGAATAAAATTGGATATTAAACTACCATATTTTTCCGAAGTATTAATATACAAATGAGCAATATTTTAAAATGGGATAATAAGCTACTACTTGGTAGAAGAAGGGACGATCATAAAAATGAAGAAGTTGGTGTCATCTGACGGCTTCTCTTACTGTGTCAAGGTAGGAATAAAATTGGATATTAAACTACCATATTTTTCCGAAGTATTAATATACAAATGAGCAATATTTTAAAATGGGATAATAAACTACTACTTGGTAGAAAAAGGGACGTTCATGGTAATAAGGACAACTTTAAGGAAACGCTAAACAATTAAGGCGGTATGCTTGCATTTGTATTTCTTGGGCATATTGAAACGCTGTCAAAGTATTTGTATTAATAATATTTAGTTTTTGTTCGATAAAGGCATCATGACAGGGGCACACAACTAAGCCACTAGGAAAAATTCAAGACAAATTTTGTGGAAATTGTAGAGGATGCTTTTTTATTAATCTTAACTGACATTTTTTTAGGCAATAAGTGAATTATATATATAAAGTCAATTCGGTGCTTACCCATTTCTGCATTTATGACCGTGCAAGACTACACAACGTGTGGTCTTTATACAATACACACGAAACACTTTGTTGTTACTACTTTACCTGGTCTGGCAATAAAGTTTGTGTATATCGTCTGCCTTATATGCGTCAAAATGCGTCTGCAAGAGTAAAAGGGCTAACCCTTTCCCACATACGACAATTCTGCAAGCAGACAAATTTGAAAATGTCTACTCAAAAATAGGTAAAATCTCTATTACTGTAGGAATAAGTGAAAACAGTTGGAAACGTTGTGACAAAAGGAGAAATTGCTCGTTTTGAGCAATTTCTACTTTTGTCACAATGTTTTGCAAAAAACGTCTGCTTCAGAGGCGTCAAAATACGTATAAAAGAGTAAAATAGTTAACTACCATGTAGCAGTCGACTTTTAGATGAAAAATGAATTTACCATGAAGAACATATGTTGTCATTTCGTCACGCTGTTTTCGATTCTGCGTTTGAAATTATACTTCATATATATGGTATCTTCTTTCTCCTGCGATTTGCTTTTCTTTATAATAATTTTTCATAGTCCGTATATATATATATATATATCATACAGACGTTTAAATTTATGTGAAGCTGTGGACTATTTAGACCTAAAACTACGCCGTGATATAAGTCGGCATCAAACTAATAACACGCTACATTCTTAAGAGCATGTGTTCTATGCTCATGACAGGTTTGTAAAATTGAAGGGTCTTTATTACAAATGGATCGACTTTAAGAGATAGCACATCTCATTAAAACCTAAGTCTCACCCGTTCACATATACATGTATACGTACAGAGAAATAATTTGGTCTGATTTTAATAATGACATTGAGAGATAACAAAACAAGGAATATCAACTATGAATATTTATTGGATTTATATTTTATATTTTGACTAGTCAAATCAACTTCGAAGTAACAAGGATTTAAATAAATACCACACCGACGTTAATAATGAGAACTCTTTTTGTTAAAGACGAATCAGATCAGAACTACATATGAGCCGTCCCGCAAGAAAACCACCAGTATGGACTCTGCGTAATGTATCGACCCAGATCAGCTTGCGCAGTCCTCGCAGGTTAATCAGGTCCGACACATGCCGTCTCAGGGCGATAGAGTAACTATTCTTAAAACAGAAAATCCACAGGAGGCGTCTGTCTGGGTAAGCCTGCGCGGCATGCTTAGGCTGATCTGGTTCGATACATAACGCAGAGTCCATGTTGGTTTTCTCGCGGGACGGTTCAATTATGTGTAGAAGCAATGTTATCATCGATGGACAATATAACATTATGAAGCGAATTAAAGGTAGCTCACCAATGCCTCAACACATTCATAACACTCTTAAGTACCGAGGTATTGCTACAAGAATAATGACCCATGCAAACGAACGTCGGGACATTACGGCCAGATTGGTTCTAGATCAGTCTTTGAATCCGCGCAATCTAAAATAGGTCCTCCCTGTATGCCATCGATTCAAAGGTGCATTCTAAACATTTGGAGAATGATTATTACCCCCATTCAAACAGTTGTTTTTATAATGGTATGCGTTGTAATTATTATATAAGCAACAATCATAAATGTCTGTTAACATGTAGAATAACTTAAATTAGTTACATTGAAATGTGTTGACTCAATAAGCCAAATTACCTTTTTCTTTATTTCGTGTTGTCACATGGAGATCTGGTGGCGCCCTGCCGAGACGCCAACAAGAACCAGCACACAAAATCAGCCACCATACATATAGAAATCAATACCATTAGTGTACATGTGAATTTCTTTTCTTACGGTGGATGCTACACTTATATACAATCGTAAATGGACAAGGTCGTCTTTATCTATAGTTATTTAAATGGATTAACCGTTTACATATAGGTCGGACAATGGTTGCAGGTCATGACAAACATGTATCAAGCGTATAACAAGCGTTAAGGTTTAATTGTTGAGGTGTACATGTAGCCTATTTGTACAGAGTATGAAAAATCATGCTATGTTGAAACATCTGTCTCTCTTCCGGTCCGACTACACACACCCGTACTATTTCTAAGTTCGTCTGTTGAAGAGTCATCAACAAAGTCTGTACCAGTGACAATGTCAATCGTTTCTACACATCTCCAGATGATATATCTATGCGTTATTGTTTATTCTGGTACCCGTTTGTGTATTCGTCTAGTTGAATAAATGAGTTTCTATAACCGTTTGAAAATCGAGTTGGTATCCCAGAACGACCATAGATTATACCATCTGGTCCCCGTTCTTTGACAGTAAATTGGTCACTTTGTCGATTGTTGTTGCTCCGCTCGATGTCTTGTTGTTGTTGTTTTTCTCGACGTTTCTGTCGAGGTCGACGTAATTTGTACATCAATAAGTCGATAACTTCGAAAAGGAGCTGAACGATTTCACAAAAGCTAAGAATGGATAAGCCTATCCACAGGCCTATGGCACCTCCCACATCAGACAACAGTTGGGCTTGCTGAAATGTTAAATGCGCAGTGCTCAATAAAAACAACAAAAACAACAAGACTTTAGCGTCATTATGACAAGTTCAGACTTGATTCAAGCTGGACATCAATCTTACCAAGGACAATATATGTATGTAGTGTCCCTGATTTAACCCTTACCAACATGCAAACGTTTTAAGTCGCATATTCAGCAGACGAATTTTGAAAACATTGTGACAAAAGAAGAGTGTGCTCGGAATTTATGCATTTTCTTTCACATTTTACTAAAACAATTTAAGGTCCTCTGCGGCAGATAACACTTTGTCATCGCTTCTGAAAATGTATTGAAAATATTTGTGATTAGTTTGCAAACAGTGCAGAGTCAAATCAAGCTGTGTGGATGTGCCTTTCGGTCTAGATCCACGATGATCGAAAATGCCCGTAACTTGGTATTCGCAGATAACCATTCAATTTGTATTTGATCAGTTACTTTGCCGCTCATCTTATCCCTTAACCTGATACAGACTACGTAGTTAAATGACTAGTCCGTACATTAAAGATAGTGTTTAGAAGCTATTTGGCAATCGGGTGGGTCGGAGGGTGTGTGGAGGGGGGTTCAACCCCTAAACACACTTATCATCAATACAACCATGGAACATGGATCCCTTGGATTGCGTTGGCTTATGAATCAACAGAGCAAAAGGAAACATGACTTGTTTGAAAGACTATAGCAAATGATGTGAACTCTCAAACTCTTACTGATATATCCTCTTCCTCCGCTATTTCTTCATAATTCAAGTCTTCGAAGTATACATTTAGTTTGATGAAATTGTTACTGAAATGACAGAGAAGAAATATGTCATTACTTATTCCTTGTCGCTTAATGAAAATAATAATTGCGATCAGATTCCGTCGAACCGCCTAGATGATATAATCGTTAAACGTCCGCCTCGGTGCGGGAAATTGCACGTTTGATCACCGCTCGGGTCATACCAAATACTTTAAAAATGGTAGTAATGGCTGCCCTCCTTGGCACTCAGGGTTGCGGGGTTAGCAAAATGAATGACTGGCTGGTGTCAGAATAAAAGACAAGTAGTACTGGTTACTTTCTCAGGAAACGCCGTGATATAACTGAAACATTGTTGGAAGTGGCGTAAGACATCAAACAAACAATCAATCAAACGATAAGATTGCATTATACGAGCTATTTTAGGCGCGTCAGACGAGAGAAAGCAAGATTTTGACATACACAAACTACAAAAAATATCTCTGAAAGCAATGTATTCAACAGATGAAGACAGAAAGAGATCAGATGAAACATGTCTTGAGGTTGCACTATATTTGTTATGGCTAAACCACCTTTGCGAGGTTACGTAATCTACGTTATTTCCAGTCAGAAATTAGACGTTTATGGTAACAAATAGTCGTTATATAGCTGCCTTTAACTCTTTCGCTGCCAAAGGCATTACAATGCTTTTACAAATAATGCTGATTCAGGTGAGATAGCTCGTAACGAGATGATTCTCCTGAAATATGCATTGTTTGCCAGTTTGACATTAAACTTTACCAACTTTCCTTTTGGATGAAAAATGGAGTAGTCACATTTTAACATAGAAGAGTCGACTTTGTCAAATTCGGCAATGAAAGAGTCAAGACGCTTGCAGAATAAATGAACAAATGTCGAAGCACAAAGACCCTGATCTGGCTAAGCGGCGATGGAGACGGATGAGGGTATTCACTTGTCTCAAGTCCCGGACGATTATTGACCTGTTACGTGGTGTGAATATGACTTACTTGATGGCGGACGTCTCGCTTTCTCCCCGTATAGATTTACACACTTTCACATTGTGGTTGCACACTCCATCAAGTAACACATACTGAGGAAAAAACATAATAAATGATTGGTAAACATTGTTGTAACACATACTGAGAAAAACACATGCTACATGATTGGTGAACATTGTTGTAACACATACTGAGGAAAAACATGATAAATAATTAGTGAACATTGTTTGAAAATCGACTAGTACGGCTATGCATGCCGAAGAATCCATAGCCAATGTTAGAAAATATCAAGATACAAATATTGAGTTATAAGCGGTATAACGTGCCTGGTCAAGTGGCGTAGATACTCCAGCTGGACTGGGTCTATACTAGCGGCACAGATATAAATCCCTTTTATATGCCAGTCTCTTAATTAAGACCAAATGGAATTTTGTTTCATTTCCATATCGGTTTCATCTTACGATTATTTCGTATTAAGATTGTCCTAACACCTGGAAACGTGCTAGCCGCATTTACCAATCCAATCACAGCTTTTGATTAGCGATCGCGGAGCTCTCGGTAAATTATGATAATCTGAACACTTACCAGGCAGGCGTTTTTATATATAATCCAAGAGTCTCTAAAATACATGACATAATAACAGAAGTGCGTTTACTTGGTCAAACGCGCACTGTATACGTAAGCATAGATTTGCAAACCGAACCATGTGCACATTCGGATAAAAACGTAATGTCTACATGATCGTAATGCAGATAGAGCATCACATCGCTTATAGAGCGGATGCACTAGCTTCATCGAGTGTTACATTTTACCCTTTAAAACGGTGCTTCAGAAACATTTGTTACAACATTTGTCATTATTGGTACCTATCTATAACCCATTTATAAATACGATGTTTAAAGAAACATGTGTTAAAATAGTTGTATTCGATGTTAACCTTTTATACCAGGCTTTACAAGTAAGACACATTATTTACAACGATTGTCATTAATGGTAAATCTTACCCTTCTATACGACGTTTAAAAAAATGCATTTATGTCAAAAGTTGTCTTAACTCTTTCAGCGCCGAATTGTTTAAAGTAGACTCTTCCATGTTCAAAATCGGGCGTCTTCATTTCTCATGTCATACAATTTCCGACTATTTTGATAACGAAAAAGCAAACAATGCTGATTTCAGGTGAGACAGCTCGTTACGAGCTGACTCACCTGAATCAATATTGTTTGCAAAAACCTCAATATTGCCTTTGGCGTTGAAAGAGTTAAATATTAACATTTTACATTTTATACGAAGTTTAAAGAAACATTTGTCGTTCATGCTACATGTCTCTTTGAACGACACATCCGACCAATTTATTTCAAAATCAATGTACATTGGTGTAGTCAGATTCTTGTTTACGCTGTACGCTAACTATTCGTATCATTTAATACCAAAGCTAGCCCATTAATAAACATGAACGTGTCAGAATGGATCTTGAATTTGTTTAGTAAGCAAGTTAGATGGTACAAGTAGCACGTTTTCAGTAGCCTTTCCCACGTACAACAAATCTTCAGTAGACGACTTTGAAAGTGTTATTATTGAAAAAAGTTGAAAACAGTGCGGCAAAAGGAGAACTTGCTCATGTTGAGTAGTTTGATTTTCCAATTTTCTACAACGTATTCAAAAGGAGTCTGCACCATATGCGTCAACATTCGGACTGCATGTGGGAAAGGGATAACCATTAAACTAAAAGCCAGAAAAAAGATCAATTAACTGTGTTGACGTACGGCATACTGTATGTTAGGCCACTGTCTACTGCTGGTGGATTTAGAATACACTGTTTCTCTGGAAGTATACAATATTTAACATTTTAAGCTATTTTTATACACACTGTGTTAAACAGTTAATACTTATATTCATATGGATTTTAGATCATGTAACAATAAATCTATCTTTTCTACGTTATCTGACATATTGAAAACTACATCATCACCAATATTCTTTGTACTTTTATATTTTGCTAGTTGTACTGTATGTACATAATTGCAATTAAAATATATTTGTATTGTATACAATAAATAGTATGCTGTATTATGGGCCGGTTGCCTAATTTGCAAAATTAATATCTTGTAACACAGTTAGTCAAATTATGAAAACGTCCTATAAATGAGAGTTTAATTAATGAATAGAGTTGAAAACATTGTGACAAAAGGAGAAATTGCTAATTTCTACTATTGCCACAACCCTTTCAAAAGTCGTCTGCTGCAGAGGCGTCAGAAAGCGTCTGTATGTATGTTGTGGGTAAGATTTAAGGCAATGGCTATTAAGCCATTTGGAAGTTTTATCTGTAGTCAGATATAATTTAGATTGGTTTTTATAGTTTGCGCAGTCTAATTTTGATCCGTAATGTCAATCGTTGTATAATGAAAACACAACAACAACACTGTGGAATATATACGGAATTGGTCGAATCACGACCGATTCATACCGAAGACTACAACGACGGTAGTAATGGGTTTCCCTCAATATGCGCTCAGGATTGTGCAGTTAGCATTTCTTCTTCTTCTTCTTCTTCTTCTTCTTCTTCTTCTTCTTCTTCTTCTTCTTCTTCTTCTTCTTCTTCTTCTTCTTCTTCTTCTTCTTCTTCTTCTTCTTCTTCTTCTTCTTCTTCTTATTATTGAGTGAGTGACGGCCTCTTGTATCTCTCGCTACTTCTTCTTCTTCTTCTTCTTCTTCTTTTTATTATTATTGAGTGAGTGTCGGCCTCTTGTATCTCTTGTAGGTCCCTGGTTCGAGTCCCGTGATGAGCGGGTCCTGACTTTGGGATTGTTCAACACAAACGGTGCGAGTACTGCTTAAGTCTCCAGGAAATAGACATCGAGTGTGATTAATATAAGCTGGTAGCTTGTTTCACAATCGATGTAAAATAAATAAGTTTAAACTATCATAGCGATCACTTAATTAATTGATTTTTTGATTATAACACATTGAACACCTGATAACAGTCGACGTCTGTTTTCAGCAAAACATGATGAGGTATTATTCTTACCTTCCAGCGCTACTTGATGCATTGTTTAAATTGGTGACTGTTTTTATTAATTTTAACTAAGTAGAACCATTGAAGTCAAACATTTTTGACAACGTGTTATTTCTTCTGCATATATATGTGTAACATACATTTGTGTGGTAAAGGGACATCTCATTACCTAACTTGACGTTTAATACTGCGGTACAACATTAACAACAATGGTGTCCATTTGTCAAACTTTTAACAGTCCTTCAAATGGGAAAAAATAGGTACGAAAACGAGTATGTTTCAAAACATGTTTCAAAACAAGCGCGACACTGTTTCCAGTCGCTGATTTGTTTCACATCGACATAGCCTACAGCAGAAACTGGTTGGGCCATTTTATACATGTATGGCAAATCGAATACTTGTCATGCAGACAACTTTGCCCAATCCCAATATAGACTGTGCATGTCATGCAATCTTCAGTCAAATTTCTAACAGTTGAGTGCGACATCACACGCTGTCACACACACGCATTCTAACGTTATGCAGAGATTTTAACTAAATGTTGTGATTTGACATATATATATTATGGGGATTCCGCGCAATTGACGAGGTAAACACATCAAGGCATTACTGAAGGTACATCGGTATAATTTGTATCTCGTTGCTTGGGTGCGTACTCATATGACTGTCATCGTTGTGTAATGTACACAAACACACACACGGACACTCCGTATATATATATGTAAAATTATTAATCAAAGTTGAAAACAGAATGACAAAATCAGAAATTGATCAACACGATTAATTGCTGCTGTTAACACAGTTTTCGAATGTCGTCTGCTATACATGCGTCTTTATAACGGGGAATAGTTTAGGTTATGTGAAACATGGTTTACGTACGTGCAGGGGTTGTCACAAAAACATGTTATATTCTTCAAGTCGAATTTTCTTTTTTCATCCCCCAAACATCGTGTTTCTGAAAGATGAAAGAAACGTTTATATGAGACGGCTAACACGAATGAGAAACAACATCTCTGGATTGAAATCATATAAATGTGAATGTATGTATCATTGTAAATGTTTATGCAGACGGTTTTTAAAATAACTGACATCGATTAATATGCTATGAGTGTGATGTTATATCGTACTTTGTTCAACGATGTTTTAGTAAGCAGCCTAAAATATATTGTTTTCCCTAATAAAGAAGACGTTTTGATGCGATTGCAGTAGAAGAACTTTAGAAAAAAAATGTTAGAAAAAGAGAAATTGCATTGCTGTTAAATATGAAGTTCTTTTTTTTATAGAACATCATCTGTTTCTATTGTTCCAAAATAAACATGACCTGATGTTTCATTTATCATCGGGCAATTTCAGAAAAGAAAACATTTGCAATATCGTATCAGTAAATGCGTGAACAGACCCGACATCCTGTTGTGCGTTCAACAAACTAACAGTCATAAACATATTGTGTGCTAAACGGGCTCGACAGTTCGACTATTTCGGAAAAGCTATATGAGCCTGACAGTTTCAACAATTACGAACGAATTCATAGCATATTTACATGTATTTAAAACGTTTTAACTTGCACGGAAAAGCAAAACCCGATCTTTGTACTAAAGGAGCCCGTTCGCACTTTCATGAAAAAGCAATAACCTAGTTATAAGCCCGTGAAGCCTCACACTCAACATTTTCAGGGAAAAGTAATAATCATAATATCACACCAGAGCTACGTCCATGAAGACCTCGCTGCGTCCATGAAAAAATGCCGGAATGCAGTGCAAACTCTTAGAACGTACTGAGGACGCAGTGGGGACTTTTCATTGACGTGGTATGGTCTCCATGATCTCCGGAGACCGCGTTCCTGCTACGTGGACTTTGCACATGTTCAAAACCCACGTAGCGCGGACAGGACGCAGTAAGGACGTTCTAACAGCGCTATTGACGTAGTGGAGACGATGTATTGACGGTTACATGTAGAGCGTAGCAACAACGCAGTGACAACCCCTTGTCTACCGCGCGTTCACTACACACATGCAGTTGTCGATACGTCCTCGCTACGTCCATACTACGTTACATAAGACCACATGAAGTGAATGCTACGTTCGTGGCACGTCCATGGTACGAACATGAAGTTTATATCACGCCCACAGTGCGTCCAAACACCGACGTACATACGTTCTTACCACGTCTATGCAAACTAGTATAAATACCAGGCACATCTACCCACTTGTCAAGTTATGGATGTGCACAGGCATAATGTGCTTATTCTCCAACACATGGGTGTGAATCAACAGACTCAAGATGAGCAATTGACACTGGTGATGGTGAGAAGACGGAGGAATAGAAGACGGAGGAATACCGTTAGGGCCATCGCCTATGAATGTGTTGATCTGAAACGCGATACATGACAGTACGATGATTATAACGCGACAGTACGATACTACGATATTACGATGGTGAAAACGCGACAGTACGATGGTGAAAACACGATAATACGACAGTACGATGATGATAATGCGATATACTATCGTGTTTTCACAATCGTATGGTCGCGTTTTCACCATCGTAATATCGGAGTATCGTACTGTCGCGTTATCATCATCGTACTGTCGCGTTATCATCAACGCACTGTCGTGTTATCATCATCGTACTGTAGCGTTATCACCATCGTACCGTCGTGTTATCTTCATCGTACTGTCGCGTTATCACCATCGTACCGTCGTGTTATCATCATCGTACTGTCGCGTTATCACCATCGTACCGTCGTGTTATCATCATCGTACTGTCGCGTTATCACCATCGTACCGTCGTGTTATCATCATCGTACTGTCGCGTTATCACCATCGTACCGTCGTGTTATCACCATCGTACCGTCGCGTTATCACCATCGTACCGTCGTGTTATCATCATCGCACTGTCGTACTATCGCCTTCCGGTGCGCATGTGTATGCTGAACTTGAAGATCTTCTATTTTTGAGCATACACATGCGCACCGGAAGGCGATAGTACGACAGTGCGATGACGGTACGATGGTGATAACGCGCGATTGTACGATGGTGATTACACGACGGTACGATGATGATAACACGACGGTACGATGATGATAACACGACGGTACGATGGTGATAACGCGACGGTACGATGATGATAACGCGACGGTACGATGGTGATAACGCGACAGTACGATGATGATAACACGACGGTATGATGGTGATAACGCGACAGTACGATGATGGTAACACGACAGTGCGATGATGATAACGCAACAGTACGATGATGATAACGCGACAGTACGATACTACGATATTACGATGGTGAAAACACGATAGTATATCGCATTATCATCATCGTACTGTCGTATTATCGTGTTTTCACCATCGTACGGTCGCGTTTTCACCATCGTAATATCGTAGTATCGTACTGTCGCGTTATCATCATCGTACTGTCATGTTATCATCATCGTACTGTCGAGTATCGCGTTTCAGATCAACACATTCATAGGCGATGCCCCTAACGGTATTCCGTAGAAGACAACGAAGATCTTGCTGGGCAAGTCCTTGGCTGCATGCCGAAAGAAGACTTCTGTATAGCCATTTTGACCGATTACGTACGCAGTATAGACGTAGCTACAACGCGTCTCAATCTGCACGGACGTAGCGAGGACGCAGTGGGAACCCTTCCGACGCCGCACGTACGTAGCGTACGCGCACATAGAACTCAGTGGTTACTCCACCAACGCAACATGATCGTAGCAAGGACGTGGCGCGGACGTAGCATGGACGTGACAATTTCACATTTTCTTTGATTTTCTCGAAGACCACGGCATTGTCGCAGAGTCCTAGCATTTTTTGTTGAACTCCAAGGACGCAGTGGGAACTTCGTTATGGCGTGATGGGGTGTGTAAGTGTGTGTGTGTGTGTGTGTGTGTGTGTGTGTGGTGGTGGTGGTGGTGGTGGGGGGGGGGGGGGGGTATTAACAAACTATCACACGTTTAACTTTAACAGAAAACCTTTACCATTTTGCGCGTTACACACGTGTAGATCCTGTCTAACATCTAAAGCCAGAGCTTCCGTCTCTTCGTCATAGCAACCACAAGTGTTCATCACATGCACCACACGACACATCTGCTGGCATGCCTGAATATTATAAATGTTCATATATATGAGCTGGGTCATATTAGCTAATGATCAAATCGTTCCAAGTGTTTCCAAGGAGTTTTCACACCAATACTCTATAAAGAACATGTGTACAGTTTTGATACATCTTTTACGGAGAGTTACTAAAACAAACTGGGCTCTCGCGAAACAACTTTTTGTTTCAGCGTCCATTGAGCACATATCTATTTAAAGCGTTTTTTGTGTGTGTACACGTAACATATGACGCAATCGATGACGTGTAAATCAATAAGGTGAAATATGTTATTTTGCATTACACAGAGACATGCATAGTTTTTACCGAATTCGTTTCTTTTTGCGTCATTCTTTGTGTGTTAAATAGCAAAAAAAATAATAATACCGAATCATGATGCTATATTTACAGAAGGATCTTACGATGTCGTTAACATTTTATATTTTATCTGACCAATTGAATATGTTGACGTAACGTAGACATTTATGTTTTATTTCAATGTAGTGAACACATAGGACGAGAAACGTAAGCTACCGTCTATGGATAGTTTAAAGCAACAACCACATTTGGTATACGTACCCTTCTGGTGTACTTCCGGTGGTACATTCTTTGGAATGCTTCCCCCTTTTCGCATTCTCCATGCGGCTTACCAAGTCTTTTGATGTAAATCTGTACAAAACAAGTATACATACTTTTTATAAAGCAACACCATTCACACATGAATTTTGTTATGGTCAGAGTAGCAAATACGGGATAATGGAGCAACATCACACGAAAACCGTCTTTCAGGATTTTCCTACCGACACACTCCCCAGATCAGTATTTGAAGGTCGATTTGTGTAAGTCGTGGCTCTACATATCTGTCACATGACGCACCAAAAAAAGTTCTTTGTACGGTTATTTTGTGACTATTACTAGTATCGAATCAAGAAAGGAAAGAATTGATTTATTGATTGGTGGTTAATCGATGTTTTGAACAATGGTTCAGTCATGTTACAACGGAAAGTTTAACTAGCCATGTGTTTAAACTTTGCTTTTTACAACACCAGTACTCCAAACAAGTCTTTCGAAGCAACTTGCTGCTTTGTCCACATAGACTGTTAGCCTATTTGTGGAAGAGGATTAACATTTGTCGCAATTACATGTCAAATATCAGAAAGAACGTTGACCGAGTTGTGTTTCGAACTAAAAACACCTAGATGGAACGCCCACGTTGCTACCGACAGAGCTATCGGTGGTCGGCAACAACAACATAAATGAGTGATGCTACAGGTCAATCAACCTCAGCGTAAAGATTACACATTTAGATATAAAATATAAATGCAAAATATATCTAAAGGATTAAAAGGATGGTGTTTTTCAGAGGGTATTTTAAACGTTCTAAAACGTATTGGCGAACATTTCCAGATCGAGTTGTTCGCATGCACAGAGCACCGGTAATGGAAGATAAACTAGTCCGGTTACCATGTGCACCTTAAAATGTATTTTTTCTTTCTTGTCATTTGTGACTGCATTATAATCGGAATGTCCTTATCAATTTTCATTCCCAATGGACTCGAACGTAAATAACTCTTGCAGTTTATTCTTTCGTCCTTCTGTTTTCTCCAGATGTTATGACGCGACAGGGCCGGATTTAAACCCAATACGTATCACTGAATATCTAGGCAAATATTCTTTGACAAATAAAGAATAGTTATTGATTACAGTTTAATATATTCTGGCAAAGGAGAAATTGTTTATCATGAGCAGTTTCTCCTTTTGCCACTTTGTTTTAGAAGTCGTTTTCTGCAGAAGCGTCAACATGCGTCTGTCAGAGCAGGCCCTTTTCTAGGCATCCCACGGGTCAGATGTGCTGACACATTCCCAATGACTATTCTAGGCATCCCACGGGTCAGATGTTCTGACACATTCCCAATGACTATTCTAGGTATCCCACGGGTCAGATGTGCTGACACATTCACAATGACTAGTCTAGGCATACCACGGGTCAGGTGTGCTGACATATTCCCAATGAATATTCTAGGCATCCCACGGGTAAAGTGTGCTGACATATTCCCAATGACTATTCTAGGCATCCCACGAGTAAGGTGTGCTGACACATTCCCAATGACTATTCTAGGCATACCACGGGTCAGATGTGCTGACACATTCCCAATGACTAATCTAGGCATCCCACGGGTCAGATGTGCTGACACATTCCCAATGACTAGTCTAAGCATCCCACGGGTCAGGTGTGCTGACACATTCCCAATGACTATTCTAGGCATACCACGGGTCAGATGTGCTGACACATTCCCAATGACTAGTCTAGGCATCCCACGGGTCAGATGTGCTGACACATTCCCAATGACTAGTCTAAGCATCCCACGGGTCAGGTGTGCTGACATATTCCCAATGACTCTTCTAGGCATCCCACGGGTAAGGTGTGCTGACATATTCCCAATGACTATTCTAGACATACCACGGGCCAGGTGTGCTGACATATTCCCAATGACTATTCTAGGCATCCCACGAGTAAGGTGTGCTGACACATTCCCAATGACTATTCTAGGCATACCACGGGTCAGATGTGCTGACACATTCCCAATGACTAGTCTAGGCATACCAAGGGCCAGATGTGCTGACACATTCCCAATGACTAGTCTAGGCATACCACGGGTCAGGTGTGCTGACACATTCCCAATGACTAGTCTAGGCATACCACGGGTCAGGTGTGCTGACATATTCCCAATGACTATTCTAGGCATACCACGGGTCAGATGTGCTGACATATTCCCAATGACTATTCTAGGCATCCAACGGGTGAGATGTGCTGACACATTCCCAATGACTATGATAGGCATCCCACGGGTCAGATGTGCTGACACATTCCCAATGACTAGTCTAGGCATCCCACGGGTCAGATGTGCTGACACATTCCCAATGACTTTTCTAGGCATCCCAAGGGTCAGATGTGCTGACACATTCCCAATGACTAGTCTAGGTATATCACGGGTCAGATGTGCTGACATATTCCCAATGTTTATTATATGCATACCACGGGTCAGATGTGCTGACATATTCCCAATGACTATTCTAGGCATCCCACGGGTAAGGTGTGCTGACACATTCCCAATGACTATTCTAGGCATTCCACGGGTCAGGTGTGCTGACATATTCCCAATGACTATTCTAGGCATACCCCGGTCAGATGTGCTGACATATCTCCAATTACTATTCTAGGCATCCCACGGGTAAAGTGTGCTGACACATTCCCAATGACTATTCTAGGCATACCACGGGTCAGGTGTGCTGACATATTCCCAATGACTATTCTAGGCATACCACGGGTCAGATGTGCTGACATATTCCCAATGACTATTCTAGGCATCCAACGGGTCAGATGTGCTGACACATTCTCAATGACTATGCTAGGCATCCAACGGGTCAGATGTGCTGACACATTCCCAATGACAAAAGTCTTTAAAAACATGTCATATTAAACCTGTTTTTTTTATTCCCCCAAAAATAGTAATAGCGATTGCTTTTCCCAAAAGGCCAACATTGTTGTTCCCAAAATGCCTAGAAAATGGCATGGAGAGGAAAAGGGTAAACGCATATAGTCGGTTATTATGTAACGACTTGTAAATGTTGAAAAGATGTCAGATATGCATCAATAATAACGAGGGGAGTTGGGCATATTACGTTATAATCTGTCTAACACGAACAACCTATATTCAGCAGGGGCGTAGCTTGGAGATAATCAACGTGTAGACCGTCTCGTGAAAAAAATCAACATTGTGGACTCTGCGTAAAGTATCGACCCGGATCAGCCTAAGTATGCCACACAGGCGCACCCGGATATACACGTTTCGCCTCCTGTGGATTTTCTGTTTCAGGAATCACTTCACTATCTATCCCTCCTAAGACGGAATGTATCGGCCGGATCAGTCTGCGCGGACAGCGCAGGCTGATCTGGTCGGTACATTACGCAGATGTGTATTTTTGGGAATTTTTAGAAAAAGCGATTGCAACAATTTTCCAGTTATATCACAGCGTTTACTGGTTAATTACCGAATGGCCTGAGTGATTAATTTATACCCACCTGAACGACAAATCGTGATATAAGAGCCGGTATATCACTCAAAATGAGATCTATTTCAATTCTAGCACTTTTTTATAACTTGAAGGGATACAAATTAAGGGTGAACTATGTTTTGACATGACGTTGTTTTCCTTGATAAAATCTCGTGTAGGCTATTCAATCTTTACTCCCCATTACATTTGTTTTGGAAATATTCGATTTATTCAACTAACAAAACATTTTGAAATCAGTTATATCAACAGTCTATGAACATTTTATTTGTATTATAACTTTTTCAATTGTTCTTAAACTCATCATGGGCAATTTGTTACTGTCTCATTCTAACACAACGTTTTCGACCGCGCCAAAAGTTGGTAAAACACGTGAATGACGTCATTTAAAACAGTTACGTCGCCGTTACAATTCAAATTTCCAAACGGCATTTACAACAAAAGCTCGTGACTTCATTAATAAAATGTCAAGCCCAACGTAGTAACGCATGCGCTCTGAAAATGTTGTATGAAAAATACTCGGGGGGGGGGGGGGGGGGAATTTCAACGGCCAAAAATAGTTCCGGAATTTTAGAGTGATATACTGCATTTAGATCACCTCAAATCCTTCTTTGTGTATAGAAGAGAAATTGTCAATAGTGTTAGAATATTCCATATAGCATGCCCCTAGTTGATGGGGGCTACCTCGTTGGTGTAGTCGTAGAGCGTCCTTCTCGGCAGCTACATAAAAATACTTTCTAAACGGTAGTGATGGCTTTCCCTCCTTGGCACTCAAGAGTGTGGGGTTAGCATTACGACTCGCCGGTATCAGGAAAAATAGACAAGTAGTACTTGTTACTAAAGTTACCACTGACACACCGTGATATACCTGAAAAAATGTGGAACATGGCGTTAAACTCAATACCAAAAACACCCACAAAATAAACAACTTGCGGTACATTTGCAACTGTAACTATTTCCATTTCATTGAGAATATAACTTGTCGCTGTGCACGAAATAGCCCTAGTTAATGTATGCTGTATGCATGCCGCAGTATAATCCAGAGTGAGATGATAGTTTTAAGCCTCATTTGTTAAGATGTCTTAATCCTTTGGTACATACAAAAATATATGCAGCAGACGACTTTGAAAACATCTACGCCATACTTTTGAAATTTTCAGCAAATTGAAGTTTTATTATTGAATGAAGATGAAAATATCGTGGCAAAAAGAGAAATTGCTCATTATTGGAAGTTCCTCTTGTTCTCACAACGTTGCAAAAGTCATCTGTTACAGATGCATAAACGTGCGTCTTCAAGTAGGAATCCGTGGAAGTGACTATAGAAGACAGTTTATATAGTGCGTTTACATCTGATAGTTATACGTACAAATCGATAATTTAAAACAAAATAGGAACAAATTAAGTTTAAGTTTCTACAAGTTCAGTTATGTTTTGATCATATCATTATTAACATATTGATGGTCTTATTTCTCGGAGGTTTGCGTACTTGTTCAGCGCTTTATCCAGTTTTAAATAATAAGATTGTCAGACACCTTTTGCTTGAAAGCAAAAAACCCACTAAGAAAGTTAACACTGTACGTTTAGTTTATGCAAAGTGACACACTATTACCTCCCTTTAAGTATGATACAGCTAGATTGTCTTCCGGATGCGTATATAGGCTACTCTAGATCTTCATATATCGCGAAAGTCGGTTTTCGTGTCGCTTGACTCTCTGTTTGTTACCGTGCCAGATACACGGTTCTTTTCCTTTAACCTTGTCTCACGAACAGACGCTTTTTGACATCTCTGCAACACACGACTTTTGAAAACATTGTTGCAAATCGAAAAGGTGCTCGTACTGAACAATTTCACCATTTGCTATATTGTTTTTAACTCTTATCTAGTAATTGCACTCATTAAAACAGATTATTGACATTTTGTAGCCAATGTTTTGAAAGTCGTCTGCTGCAGCTTTGTTGTAAGTGGGAAATGGTTAACCACAATGATCAGAATTTCCCGTAGAGGTAAGATGTAGAGGTTTCCGTCACAGTTAGTATGAAAGATACTGGGAGCCATGGGAGTTAACCCCTATCTTGCTTTACTGTTCAAACTATCTGATGAAAGTTTGAGACTCGACTGTGCACTCCGCAGTACTTTTCTTATTCCTTCATCAGTAATACCTGAACGAGTTAAAGCAATGGGAGTAATGGCTCGTTCCTTCTGATCGCTAAGGATTGTTGTGTTAGCATTATGAATGACTTGCTGGTGTCAGGATGAATGGACCAATACTTCTGGAAAATTACACTGGAAAACCGTCATACAACTGAACAAGTGCTGAAAACAGCGTGCACGTGAAATCAAGTTTAACCTGGTTTACAAGTGTCTTCGGTACTGTAAGCAAGATCGAGAAACTTGAAAGCCAGATAACATTAGCATCGCGCTGTATAGTATTGATACAAAGTGCCGACATCAGACAAGCTGATAGACCAACAACACATACATGCTTTTCCGAGATTGGAGGCATTGAGAATGCATGTTTAATGGCCGTTTACATATGAGTACGGTTTGGTAGTGTGTCACTGCGTGAAAGTCTTCACAATCCAATTGGGAATTGAGATTCAAAAGAGCGGTTCTCTGCAAAATTCAACCTTGTCATACGTGCAAAAAACTACCATGCATGCGCATTAGTGCATACATAGATCAGACTGCGAGGATGCGCTGGCTGGTCGGATCTTTACCGGTCGAAAATTCATTGCGGTTGGTTTTTGCAGAGCTACGCTAAAATATTCCTGAACAGATAAACCCGCCTCACCAATATTTAAACTGTTAACGTATTTATCAATGTCTAGATGGTTTTTGTTCTCGGAGGATATGTGTGTGTAGACGTGTAGATAAAACCCTACTTTATGAAACGATGGTGGGGATGGAGACATAGCTGTTTTACGTTCGGTGAAGCAGCTTTAAATACGTGTTGTAGCTCACGGTTTCGTACGCTTCGCACTTGCGGTGAAATAGCTGTTAATTGATTGGTGAATTGGCAATTGGTATTTTACGTAGACTTTCATTGAGCACATTACTTGTCGGGTGTCTAACCGCAGTGCTATACACAGCTCACGGCTTGGTATTTTTCACACCAGAGGTTCAATAGCTGCTAATTAAGTGTTGTAGTGGCTAACGTTAGTTAACGTACACATTCACTGGCCGCATGTTTCCCCTTGTGTCTAACGACAGTGCAAGAGGGATCTCAGTGTTTTTATTCACGTTTGGTAATGCAGTTTAGTCACAACACTTGAAAACCAACCCCGTCATAATTATGTGCGGACATTGTATATTTAGACCAGCCAGTCGTGTACCGAATCACCCTAATCAGAATCCGATGTATTCATAAACTTATGGTACGCTTGGTTGACAAATATTTTGGGTGAGTTTAAATGAATTACGATATATATTTTAAATCACAACGGACA
Source organism: Serripes groenlandicus (assembly GCA_031761405.1). Lineage (NCBI taxonomy): Eukaryota > Metazoa > Mollusca > Bivalvia > Cardiida > Cardiidae > Serripes > Serripes groenlandicus. The sequence continues at coordinate 36,652,115 of JASEVX010000001.1, read as the reverse complement.
ATTTCTCATTTTTTCACAATGTTTCAACTTTTTAAAAGTCATGCTGTCGTTTATAGCGAGTTTTCATGCGTGTATTTAGATGTTTTCAAAGTCGTCTGCTGTATATAGATTTGTTGTTTTCACCCTTTTCCATAGACGATCAATATGCAGTATACTACAAACAACCCAGGCAAACTTTTCTAAAATCTCTTAATATGAAAGTATAACTTTTTAGTAGAGTTGAAGCATTGGTGAAAAAGGTGAACTTGTTCATCATGTGCAATTTCCTGTTTTGTTACGATGCTTTAAAATTTAATCTGCTGCAAAATCAGCACAAATCGTCTGTAAGAAAATAATGCATAGTGTTAAAGTGATAAAGGGTTCATTACATAACACTTATCATTAACACGGACACGTTGGAATGGTTGTAAGATAGTCCGGATCGAGAACGGAGTATCCCCTAAATTAAAAAGAAATAGGTAAATTCCATGCAAAAGGGGTTTCCTTTTTTGGCGCTTAGACCTGTGATGATGCACTGTGTTAAATAATAAAAGGTTAACTCTGTAAAATATGGTTAGATAGTTCGACTCGAGACCTTTGATAACAGGTAGACTCGAGTTGGGGTTACCCTGTGTAGCTCTTAGAGAGCGGGGTATCGCCAATACATTGAAACTAGGTAGACTCAAGTAAGGGTTAGCCTTTGTGGCGCTTAAGAGAGCGAGTTATAACCAAGACATTTAAACTAGCTAGACTCAAGTTGAGTTTAGCTAGCCTTTGTGGCACTTAAGAGAGCGAGTTATAACCAAGACATTTAAACTAGCTAGACTCAAGTAGAGTTTAGCTAGCCTCTGTGGCACTTAGAGAGCGAGTAATAACCAAGACATTTAAACTAGCTAGACTCAAGTTGAGTTTAGCTAGCCTTTGTGGCGCTAAGAGAGCGAGTTATAACCAAGACATTTAAACTAGCTAGACTCAAGTTGAGTTTAGCTAGCCTTTGTGGCGCTTAGAGAGCGAGTTATAACCAAGACATTTAAACTAGCTAGACTCAAGTTGAGTTTAGCTAGCCTCTGTGGCACTTAGAGAGCGAGTTATAACCAAGACATTTAAACTAGCTAGACTCAAGTAGAGTTTAGCTAGCCTCTGTGGCACTTAGAGAGCGAGTTATAACCAAGACATTTAAACTAGCTAGACTCAAGTTGAGTTTAGCTACTAGCCTTTGTGGCGCTTAGAGAGCGAGTTATAACCAAGACATTTAAACTAGCTAGACTCAAGTTGAGTTTAGCTAGCCTCTGTGGCACTTAGAGAGCGGAGTATCACCAAGATATTTAAACTAGGTAGACGCAAGTTTATGCTACCCCCTGTGGCGCGTAGAGAGCGGGCTATCACCAAGACATTTAAAGTAGGTAGACGCAAGTTTATGCTACCCCCTGTGGCGCGTAGAGAGCGGGCTATCACCAAGACATTTAAAGTAGGTACACGCAAGTTTATGCTACCCCCTGTGGCGCGTAGAGAGCGGGCTATCACCAAGACATTTAAAGTAGGTACACGCAAGTTAATGCTACCCTCTGTGGCGCTTAGAGAGCGGGTTATCACCAAGACATTTAAAGTAGCTAGACTCAAGTTGAGGTTAGCTAGCCTCTGTGGCGCTTAGAGAGCGGGTTATCACCAAGACATTTAAAGTAGGTACACGCAAGGTAATGCTACCCTCTGTGGCGCTTAGAGAGCGGGTTATCACCAAGACATTTAAAGTAGTTAGACTCAAGTTGAGGTTAGCTAGCCTCTGTGGCACTTACAGAGCGGGGTATCACCAATACATTTAAAGTACGTAGACGCAAGTTTATGCTACCCTCTGTGGCGCTTAGATAGCGGGCTATCACCGAGACATTTAGAATAGGTAGACATAAGTTAGGATTACCCTCTGTGGCGCTTAGAGAGCGGGGCTTCACCGATACATTTAAAGTAGCTAGACTCAAGTTGAGTTTAGCTAGCCTCTGTGGAGCTTAGAGAGCGGGCTATCACCGAGACATTTAAAGTAGCTAGACTCAAGTTGAGGTTAGCTAGCCTCTGTGGCGCTTAGAGAGCTGGCTATCACCAAGACATTTTAAGTAGCTAGACTCAAGTTGAGGTTAGCTAGCCTCTGTGGCGCTAAGAGAGCGGGGCATCACCAAGACATTTGAAATAGGTAGACTCAAGTTGGGATAACCCTCTGTGGCGCTTAGAGAGCGGGGCTTCACCGATACATTTAAATTTAGCTAGCCTCTGTGGAGCTTAGAGAGCGGGCTATCACCGAGACATTTAAAGTAGCTAGACTCAAGTTGAGGTTAGCTAGCCTCTGTGGCTATAAAAAATGCTGTTGTTTGGTGCTTTACGCCGCTTAAATTTCCATCTATCCTGATACTAGCCAATCAGCCATTACTACCATTTTTAAAATCATTGGAATGACCCGTCCGAGGATTGAACCTGGGACATCCGCACATAAGGCAGACACTCTATCACTACACCACCAGGTCAGCCGCTTAAATTTTCATCTATCCTGATACTAGCCAATCAGCCATTACTACCATTTTTAAAATCATTGGAATGACCCGACCGAGGGTTGAACCCGGGACATCTTTCGACCAACTATATTTATGCATAAATTAGAATTGCCAATTCAGCGTCTTCTTCATCTCCTGGATTCATGGTTTGCCTTTGGTATTATCTTTGGAAAGAATGAGAGGGGGTATAACCCCTACCTACTGTTTATACCCAATTGTGCTGTAAGCGTGTAGATTTTGCTCAAATCGTGGCCATAAATCGCAGGAGATCTTAACAGAACTTCATGATTGTGAGAGATCTTAACATAACCTAACGGAATGTGACATAACGTGATGGGATATCGTTATGATCGTAACAGAACTTGAGAGAATGTGATGAAAATTGTGGCAGATCTTGACCAGAGTCCTGTTGGCTTTGTAACAAAACGTACTGAGAGCGCAGGAAAGCGTAGAAAAAGAAAAACTGATACAATAAATCGTCGAGCTCCACGGTATTTTTTTAATCGTGGACATCTTAGACATCGTGGCCTAGTGTAAACGCAGCATTAATTAACACTTACTATATACTAGGTTTGATGAGCTATTCCAAGAGTCTTTGTATCCTTAAGACTTATTTTAGAAATTAGAATGGAGAGATTTATGTCGGGGTACGTATGTGTACCATTTCAATAGTGTAACACATACCATACACACAACATAGGGTCAGGGAGGCTTTTACAAGTGAATGTGGTCACTCCCTAATGATCAATGTAATTATAAATAAATATATTTAAAAATTATCTATAACTTTAAGTCTTTATAGGGGAAAACAAATAAATAAATACAATAAATTGAATAATGTTTCGAGTCTCATTTATGTGATGCATTAACTATTATAACATAGAAAAAGGAAACACTAACGAATAAAAGTATAAATAAATAAATCTGTGGTCAACTTGAATTCATTTTATAATTAATCTATTTTAATGTGTATCGATAATTTTGTTTATCACAAACATAAATTTCTATCCATGTATATTAATTATATGACCAATATTTTCTGATTTCAGTATCAAAAATAAAATCTATAATAATTGCCAATCATTACAATTTGTATACAGATTGCCTATGATCTATAGCATGTGGTACTACCTCTCCAGCCGAATGGTACGAAGTCTCCTGGTACGATATCGCAGTGGTACCGTACGAAGTCTATGTAATACGAATGATCTCTCTTTTATAGATCTATTTACTCTGTACACGATTTTTTAAAAACATTAATTTGATCATTTCTTATTTCTCTTTTACGATTGGTCTAACACATAAAGTTAAGTTCCAAACGTATGGTTTTAAAGCCGTTTAAACTTTTTAAAAAAATCTGACACTTGCACGTCACACCCCACCAACTCGGTATCCTACATGTATTTTTTCGACAGCAATATTTTGGTTTGCCACACCTTCCTGTATTTTTTAGACGAAATTCGGATGAAGTAAAATATCATGATGAAATAACGGATACTATCTAACTTACGTGTGTGATACTCTATCCCCTGATTAGCACTGTATTTAAATTAATCGTTACAAAATATGTTGATGATTATCCACTCAACTTCACTTTCGAAGAGCTCCGACAGCATCTAAATGGTACACTCCTATGACGTCATATCGTATTGTACAGGGCAAGTGTAAAGTATTGTGCATTGTTTACAGTTTGCACCCAGTGGTATAATTTACGGACGCGTTAGATACTACGTCAGACAATATTAAATATAGAAAAGGAAAAAAAATAATAAAAAATAAACAACAAAGACAAGTGTACATATAAATGACCGACTGTCACGAAGCTTCAAATTAAAAAGTATATTTTGTTTACATTTCTTTTTTATTTAAGGGATCCTTAACTGAGATGCCAACTGACTCGTAAAAACTCTGATTTTGACTATAAATGTTTGTGATTCCCTAGATGATTGCACAGACGAAATATATATGCATATATACCGTAACACGAAAGCAGGAACGTAGATCATGAAGAAAATGAGTTTACAGGTTACGTGCATGTAGGACTATATGTGCAATAGAATGAAACTCTTTGAATTGCAGTTTATTGATAATCTGACATTGTCTGCAAAGTGAAAGTTAGCGAAAGGGTGTATCAAACTGACCGCGTTCGGACGAATCGCTTAAAAGGGGTTTGCACTGTAAAGTGACACGTTCTTTCTTATATAATATCTGGCCCCCTTTTGCGTTGGATTTCTTTAAAGGTGACGCGTAACTAACTATGATACTATCGGTGATACTGTATACATGTGCCACTTGGAAATTGACAGTATTCTTCCGATACCGAGATAAACATATTGTGGGAGTAGAAGATAGTGCTCATCACGAATGGGATTCATAATGGCTTCGATATACTACACTGTTGCGAATTGGATATGGCACCAGTGACAATCCAGTCTCTCTTTGTCTCTCTCTGTCTGTCTCTGTCTCTCTGTCTCTCTGTCTCTCTGTCTCTCTCTCTCTGTCTCTCTCTGTCTCTCTCTGTCTCTCTCTCTCTCTGTCCTCTCTGTCTCTCTGTCTCTCTGTCTCTCTGTCTCTCTGTGTCTCTCTGTGTCTCTCTCTCTGTCTCTGTCTCTGTCTCTGTCTCTCTCTCTCTCTCTGTCTGTCTCTCTCTCTCTCTCTCTCTGTCTCTCTCTCTCTCTCTCTCTCTCTCTCTCTCTCTCTCTCTCTCTCTCTCTCTCTCTCTCTCTCTCTCTCTCTCTCTCTCTCTCTCTCTCTCTCTCTCTCTCTCTCTCTCTCTCTCTCTCTCTCTCTCTCTCTCTCTCTCTCTCTCTCTCTCTCTCTCTCTCTCTCTCTCTCTCTCTCTCTCTCTCTCTCTCCTCGCTCCCCTCTCATTAATGCATTGTGTACGACCAGTTTTAGAGGCCCCGTAGTATATCATAAAATAGAGGGATGTCATTGCAAATGGTGTATTTTTAACTGATGCTGTTTATATTAATGGTAACATCATCCGCGACTAGTCTATATGTAGGGTTCGCAAAGCTATGTGTTAACACTTTTCCACATACAACACATCTGCAGCAGACGACCTTGAAGATATCTAGGCAAACATATGGAAACTCTTTATAAATAAAAGTATGATATTGAAAAGGGTTGGCACATATTCTGAGAAGATAGACAATTGCTCTTTAGATAAAGTTTCTGTTGTTGCCACAATGTTTCCAAAACTCTTCTGCTAAGATGCGTCAAATTGTCCTTCGTGTTAAATGTAGCATATTGGACTAATCCTTGATAAGTCAAAGCTACTAAATTTGTAAACACAAATATAATGGTATTGGTATGTGTTTATGAGCGATGGAAATACTTTGTGTGCCATACACTTGTAGCACATCTATAGTCACATGCCTTAATAGAGACTATGGGAACATGGTCACATACTGCACTAATATAGGACTAGTCACATAAAGTCGCAGGGTAGTCATGGGACTTTATAGAGATTATGGGAATATGAGTGCATACTGCACTGATATAGGACTAGTCACATAAAATCGTAGGGTAGTCATGGGACTTTATAGAGAGTATGGGAATATGATTGCATACTGCACTGATATAGGAATAGTCACATAAAGACGTAGAGTAGTCATGGGACTTTATAGAGATTACGGGAATATGATTGCATACTGCACTGATATAGGACTAGTCACATAAAGTCGTAGTGTAGTCATGGGACTTTATAGAGATTACGGGAATATGATTGCATACTGCATTGATATAGGACTAGTCACATAAAGTCGTAGTGTAGTCATGGGACTTTATAGAGATTATGGGAATATGATTGCGCACTGCACTGATATAGTACAAATCAAAGACCAGTGTAGGTTGGGCATGTTACCTTTTAAACACTATATAACTTATTGGAAGCCTCCAGGACACGGCTTCCAGTAGGAATGCCTTGAACTTTAACACAAACAGATTTATAGACCTGCCAGTGTGACCACATATCGGGATATTAAGTATTTTAATTTAAGGTAATGACTTTTAAAAACCATCTACTTTACACTCTTTATACATGTGTGATTTAACAAATAAAAAAGAAAAAAAGACCAAGGCCGGTATATTAATTCAATGTCTGTTTATTTTTATTTTAGCGAAATTCATTCT